>CM039675.1:336678497-337878497 GCA_022496015.1 Hordeum marinum
AACATATAAATAAAGGGGCAGAGCTAGCACCCAGAACACATCAAGATTTCCCCAAGCCGTGTTTCGGCAGCCTCGTCCCCTCTACTTTATCCTCTGTCATAGTTTCCGTTGTGCTTGGCGGAGCCTTGTGGAGATTGTTCTTCACCACCACCGTCACCATGCTGTCGTGCTGCCGAAACTCATCTACTAATTCGCCCCTCTTGCTGGATCAACAAGGCAGGGACGTCATCAAGCAGGTCGTGTGTTGAACGCGGAGGTGCCGTCCATTCGGTACTAGATCATGATTGGATCGTGGGAAGGCTTGCGATTTGGATCACGAAGACATTCGACTACATCAACCACGTTTCTTACCGCTTCTGCTTAGCGGTCAACAAGGGTATGTAGATCCAATCTATCCTCTCATAAATGCTCATGTCCTAGGTTGATCTTGGTGAAGCGTAGGAAATTTTTTGTTTCCCATGCAACATTCCCCAACAAATAGAACTATTGAATTCAGATGAGATATTCTGGAAAGAATTAAGTGCAACTCTAGAGATTGGGAACTCGACAAAGGTAAAGAGTCAGACATAAAGTTTGATTTTGATTGCATTAAATATTTTATGGAAATCGATACTTTTCATAAGTTTAGTGCTAAATATGGACTCAACTCGGAGATAGTAGCTTCCTTTTGTGAAACCTTTGCTGCTCATGTTGATCTCCCTAAGGAGGAATGGTTTAAATATCATCCACCCATTGAAGAATTGTTAGAGGAACCTACTAGTGCTAAAGAAAAAACAATTATTTATAATATTGATCCACTTGTGCCCGCTACTTATATTGAAAAAACACCTTTTACTATTAGGATTAAGGAACATGCTAAGGCTAAAATTGTGGTTAATAAAAGCCATATGACGACACCCAAAGCTTTTGAACAAATAAATGCAAAACCTAACATTGCTATGGTTAAGGATCTCTTGGTTGATAGCACTGATGGTCGAGTTATTTACTTTTGTGACGAGGCTGCTAGAATTGTTAAACCTGCTAGAAATGAACGAGATGTGCTTGATAAGAATAAACCCATTGTTGGCATGTCTCTTATTTCTGTTAAGATTGGAGATCATTGTTACCATGGCTTGTGTGACATGGCTGCTAGTGTGAGTGCTATTCCTTTTACCTTATATCAATAATTATGAATAATATAACACCCACTGAAATGGAAGACATTGGTGTTACTATTAAACTTGCAAACAAAGACACTATTTCACCACTTGGGATTGATAGAGATGTTGAAGTCTTGTGTGGAAATATTAATTACCCCACTGATTTCTTAGTACTTGGTTCACTACAAGATAATTTTTGTCCCATTGTATTTGGTAGACCTTTCTTAAATACCGTTAAAGCTGAAATTAATTGTGTTACAGAGAAGGTTAAAGTAAGCTTTGGTGATGAGTCTCGTGAATTTAAGTTCTCTAAGTTTGTTAGACAACCACATGAGAAGGAATTATCTAGTAAAGATGAAATTATTGCTCTAGCCTCTATTGTTGTGCCTCCTACTGATCCATTAGAAAATATTTGTTAAAAAATTAAATTATATGCATATGAATGAGATAAAGGAAATAGATGATATGTTCTATAGACAAACACCTATTCTTAAACACAACTTGCTTGTTGACACTTTAGGGGATCCTCCCCCACCAAAGGCAGATCCCGTGTTTGAGCTAAAAAAATTCCTGATACAGTGAAATATGCTTATGTTGATGAAAAGAAGATATATCGTGTTATTATAAGTGGTAACCTTTCAGAGCATGAATAAAAGACATTACTCAAAACTCTAAAGAAGCACTGAGCTCCTATTGGATATACTCTTGATGATCTTAAGGGAATTAGTCCCATTCTACGTCATCACAAGATTAATATGGAACCAGATGCTAAACCTGTCGTTGATAATCAACACCGCTTGAATCCCAAAATAAAGGAAGTGGTAATAAATGAAATATTAATCCTTATGGAGGTAGGTATAATCTATCCCATAGCTGATATTTGATGGGTAAGCCTCATTCATTGTGTTCCTAAGAAAGGGGGAATAGCTGTTGTTCCTAATGATAAAATGAACTCATTCGACAAAGGATAGTAACTAGTTAAAGGATGGTAATTGATTTAAGGAAATCAAACGAATCTACTAGAAAAGATCATTACCCCTTGCCTTTTATTGATCAAATGTTAGAAATATTATCTAAGCATACACACTTTTGTTTCCTTGATGGATATTCTGGTGTCTCTCAAATATCCGTGTCAAAAGAAGATCAAGAGAAAACTACTTTCACTTGTTCGTTTGGAACTTATGCTTATAGAAATATGCCTTTTGGTTTATGCAATGCACCTGCTACCTTTCAAAGATGTATGGCTGCTGTATTCTTTGGTTTCTGTGAAAAGATTGTTGAGGTATTCGTGGATGATTTTTCCGTCTACGGGACTTCTTTTGATTATTGCTTGAGCAACCTTGCTCGAGTTTTGGAGAGATGTGAAGAAACTAATCTTGTCTTGAATTGGGAGAAGTGGCACTTTATGGTGAATGAAGTTATTGTACTTGGGCATAAATTTTTTGAATGAGGCATTGAGGTGGACAAGGCTAAAGTTGATGCAATCGAGAAAATGTCATGTCCTAAAGATGTTAAAGGTATAATAAGTTTCCTCGATCGTGATGGTTTCTATATGCGTTTTATTAAAGTTTTTCTTGAAGATTTCTAGGCCATTAACTCATATTCTTCAAAAAGATATTCCATTTGTTTTTTTATGATGATTGTGTAGAAGCCTTTGAAATACTTAAGAAAGCCTTAATTTCTGCGCCTATTGTTCAACCACCTAATTGGAATCTACCATTTGAAATTATATGTGATGCTAGAAATTATGCAGTTTGTGCTGTTCTAGAGCAAAGAGTAGAAGAAATTGAATCTCATTCATTATTCTAGTAAGAGTCTAGACAATGCTGAATGAAATTATGCTACTACTAAAAAAGAATTTTTAGTAGTTGCATTTGCATGTGATAAGTTTAGGCCTTATACTGTTGATTCCAAATTTACTATTCACACTGATCATGTTGCTCTTAAATATATGATAGAAAAGAAAGATGCTAAGCATAGATTAATTAGATGGATTCTTTTACTTCAAGAGTTTGATTTGCATAGCGTTGATAGAAAAGGAGCTGAAAACCCAGCAGCAGATAATTTGTCTCGGACAGAAAATGTTCTTGATTACCTACTGCCTATTGATGATAATTTTTCGGATGAACAATTAGTTTTTATAAGTGCTTACCATAGCACTACTTGCTTTACAGATTATTCTAATTACATCGTTGTTGAACATATACCACCTAATTTCACTTACCAACAAAAGAAAAAGACATTCTTTGATTTAAGAAATTACTTTTGGGATGACCCACATCTATATAAAGAAGGAGTAGATGGTGTTATTAGACATTGTATACTTGAGCATGAACAGGAACAGATCCTACGGAAGTGTCATTCCGAGGCCTACGGAGGGCACCACGCAGATGACCGAACTGCACACAAGGTACTATAGTCTGGTTTTTATTTGCTTACTATTTTTAAGGATGCTCGTAAGTATGTCATTTCTTGTGATGAATGTCAAAGAATTGGTAACATTGATAAACGTCAGGAAATGCCTATGAACTACTCACTTGCAATTGAACCATTTGATGTTTGGGGTTTTGATTATATGGGGCATCTTCCTTCCTCTATAATGGGTACACCCATATCTTAGTTGTTGTTTATTACATTACTAAGTGGGTAGAAGCTATTCCAACTAGTAGTGATCATCACAACACATCTATTACAATGCTTAAAGAAGATATTTTCTCGAGGTTTGGAGTCCCTAGATATCTGATGACTGATGGAGGTTCACACTTTATTCATGGTGCTTTCCGTGAACTTATAGGACAAGTTCTTCGACAAGGTCATCAACCCCTACCTGCTAGAGGTGATGAAGCAATATCAAGCCATTGATATGTGTGAGGGGGTGCTCCACATATGGTATGTGCAAAGTCCAAAGAAGGAGGGGAGCGACAAGGCCAGGCTTGCTGCCGTGGAGCAGGAAATCTTCAAGTGCGAAGGGATGGTTGAACGTGGTTTGACTCCTAATCACTCTATGATCACGGAGTAAATCCAGGGGAACAAGTTTGACATCAGGAACGTGGGGGAGGCTCTCTTCAAGCTTCAAGAGAGGATCGAGCATCTCCAAGCTCAAATCTACGACCTACAAAACCAAAACTATGAGTATGAATCCAGGTTTAAAAGGATGAGTGTTGCTGCCAATTTCAGGATTCAAAAGACGAGATCTTCCTTCTATTATGGGGAGCCTATGCCTTGGAAGATGGAGGACAAGCCTACCTATAACGCCCAAGATGCGCGCCTATCCATATTTGGCACGGGGGCTCGATAGGGATAGAAGCGCATCTAGTCGTTTCGCAAGTTCAGTATCATTACATACATTTATGAAGAGAAGAGTATATGAGTTGGCTTACACTCGCCACATGCTAAATTACAATTCCACACAATTTATTCCAAACATCATTCAAAAGACAGGGTCCAGCTACGGACGAAAACAAACGTTAAAAGATGCAATGCCCTAGCCTCCTAGCTCCAAAAATCAGGACCAATGCCTCTCTACTCGTCTGGATAAGTGACGTACATCCTGCCACGCTCCTCGTCATACTCCCACTAGAGCTGCGTGACATCATCTGGCACGATCTCATCTGCACCTGCACCTATATTGTTGTAGTAATCTGTGAGCCATGAGGACTCGGCAATCTCGCGCCCAGGTACCGAGACTATTCAAGCTTATAGGTTGGATGGGGGATAAGTCTTTAGTTTGCAGCAACACTAAGCATTTAAGGTGTCTAATCTTACAAGAACAGGAATGTAAATATGTGGTCTATGATAACGATCGAGAAGTAGCATGACGTCTAAGAGACCCTGAACACCTACTTACGTCCAACATAACCCCATCAAGTTCTCTATGATCATGTTCATGAGTAGAGACAATCATAGTTACTCACACAATTGGTGTATTTTATTAGAGTTTACTTCAAGTTAACTATAACTGGATGTTAAACAAATATCCAAGTTGCCACATAACCGCGAGACGACTTTCTGAAAGATTTAACCCTGCAGGGGTGCTCCAACTAGTCCATCATAAATTAACCACACTCCATGGGAATAACCTCGACCACGGATCTCGTGATCATCCTAGGAAATTCCAAAGGAATTCCGACACCTCGAGATAGCCCGAAGAAAATTAGAGTCCCTCACGCAAGCCACTCAAGAAAGGTAAAACAAGTCCAGCAAGACAGACCGACGTGTCGACGAACTCGATAAGATCCGCGTATCTCGTTCTCAGGACACGACAAATAAGCACAACGTACAGTGGCCTGATAGAAATCTCCCGATTTGCCCCGGGTTGGCCCCACACACGGCTCTAGTTTGGGCCAAGACTCATGAGGAGCACTGGCCCAGGGGTTAATTAATTATCCACGGGGCTGCAAAGCCCTATGGAATTTTTATTAAGTTGTTTAAGCAAATAGTACCAATGTTGGGTCTTGCTAGACAAGTTTTAATCTCAACCGAATAATCAAGGGGTTCCCCATAACAACCCCGAGCATGTTAGGAGCGCAAAATATGGAAACATAACGTCGATAACAAGTAGCTATGGTGGTAAAAGTGGAACAAAACACCGATGAAAAGGCCAAGCCTTCCACCATACCAAGATATATATGTGCATTAAATTAACTAGCAGTAAATATTGTGATATCTCCATATATCCATGTTATCACATGGAAATAACCTGCACCTGTAACTAAGAATGCTATAAGAGGGGCTGAGCAGTGGTAACTTAGCCAAACAATGTTTGTTAGGATGTGGAGGGGTTAGAGTCTATCATGGTAATGTAGGAGGCTTGACATTCAAGTGGTAGGTAGCGTAAAAATACTATCGGGAGCTGGGTACGATCATCTTGCCTGTTGGTTCTTTAGAGGGACAAAGAGCGGGGTCCTCGTAGTGGTATTCTCTTGGATCCTCGTACTTAGGTTCAACACTCACCTCTACCCAGGAGAAACATCAACAATAAACAACCAACCGAGGTGCAATGCACAAACAAGATGATGCATGATTCATTTGAAGTATTTAACGCAACAATCCTAAACTAGTCATGTTTCACATGCAATAGTTAAGTCATTTACAATTCTAGACAGAACCTTATGTTAAGTGCATGAACATGCATGATCATGGAAAATATGTATTCTTCATGCAAAATCGATGCAAATGCATATGTAGAACGTAGGAAACGGAGTTACGGTTCTCACGCTACGCTCAGGACAAGTTAGGAAGGCAAAATACAAGACAAAGAAGGCCATGGGATATTCCTTGGAATTCCAAGGTAGCCATTGGTTAGGCAATGAACAACAACCCGCATTAGAGTCAAATATCAACCAATTCCATGGAGCGTAGCTCCCACAAGTCACAAAACATTAAAACAAGCAATATGTCACAAAACAGCAAACATAGCAACTTTCACAGCAAATAACTACAACTACAGGAAGTCTCCAATCACAAACAAGGCATTTACAGAAACTAAATAGCATGCTTATCAAATCATCCAACTACACAAACTTTAAAGGATGCACATATCAATAATAATGAAGCTCACAAGTTGGCATGATGAAACAAATTTTAAGGACTTAGGAAAAATCACAGTTTTCTGGAATCTGAGTTAAGCTGATAGCAAGTTGACCGCAGAAACTAATGGTGATAGAGACCACGTCATGGCATGAAAATTAACAGGATGGTAGAGGACAACATCTACTTCAAATCACTAGCATTGAGCTTGAGCTAAATCACAACATATCACTTGGTAGCATCCACTCTTCATGGCATAAAAATATTAACAGATTCTCAGACTCGGAAATATTTAGCATGTTGAAAACAACAACATTTTAATAGCCACTTTGGAGCATGGTTCCCACTTATATGCAAGTTTATCATGTCAAAAGAAAATACCATGGCATTCTACTCATGAAATACTACCACTTTCATGTTGACACAATTATCATAGCATGCATGGATTAATTATAACTAAAATGACAAAATGGCACTTTGAGACAAAATGACATTTTGTCAAACTTGCTCAAATGACCAAACAAGTTGCACCAATGAATTCCTTTGGTGATTCTACCCCACAATCATATATCACACTCATATGTTTGTATGGAGCATCATGGCACAACACTAGCTAGAAAATACCATTCATTCCTATAACTGAAAACTTACCTAAAATGATCATGTTCATATATGCACATATCTAGTTTTAGTAATATTACTAGAAATGGAAAAAAACCCATTCAATTCACAATAAAACATTAAAACACAAAAAAATAAAACAACATGCAGGAGGGCCCACCTGGCATAGTCACCAGGGCCCCCTAGTGGATGACAAGTGGGGCCAGGGCCCACCTGTTATACACTCACAACCACACATACACATACACACCTGCCACACACACACACACACTGGATCTGCTGCCACAGCAGATCCAACACACACACTCACACACACAGGCACACACACACACTCACTAGCACACGGGATCCGGCGTGGTCACACCGGATCCGAACACCACACACACATACCAGCCAATCAGAAAAAGGAAAACATAAGGGGGGAGCCTGGGATTCGATCCCATGACCAGCCGGTTGTCTCCTGAGCCAAAGTCCACTACGCCACTCATGTACTACTGAACAAGAGGGGATCCTGTTGAATCTCTACTAACAACAGATTGAAACTGAAACTGAAACTCTCCGGCGGCGACGATTCCAGCGACGGAGGGGACTCTCCGGCGGTGCGGACCCACTACGGAAGCTGCACGAACCTATGGGGAGATGTTCCCCGACTCGTTTCGTGACGAGGGCGACAGAGGCGAGGCCCTCAAGGCCCTGCCTTGGGTAGCCGACGGCGACGTGAGGGCTATGGCGACCGGAGCGGCAACGGCTACAAAGCGGGGATGTAGCGGCTCATCGAGGGGGGCCGACGATGGCTTGGATCGTAGCAAAGGGGAGGAAGAAGGACGACGACGTGAACCCAAAGCCAAGGAAGAAGCGGTGTGGGAGCACCCTATCCGCAGCTCCGGCGAGGACGAGGCCATTGAGGAGGGGAAGCCCGACCCCTCCTAGCGACAAGAATGGACTGCGGGGACGGTCCCCAGCCTCCACGACATGCCGGGCGCGGAGGAGGACCACCGGAGACGCGAGGACAATGACGAGGAATACCGGCAACAACTCTCTGAAACTCTCCCACTCTCTCTGAAACCTAAGGGGAAAGGAAGAAGAAGAAGGGAGAAGAAGGAGGAAGAAGAGCGGCGATGGCGAGGAGGGAGAAGGGAGGAACCCTAGGAGTCTGCGCCCTTATAAAGGGGGGGCAAAAGGGGCCTGCCTCGGCGTCCTGAGCCTCTCACGGCGACGGAGGACGTGCTCTCTCAGGCGCTCACTCACTGAACCTGACGGCAAAGGGAACGAGGCAGGTCGCGGCTAGCGCTGGGCTGGCTGGGCCGCGCGGGAAGGATTCCTGGGCCGCGAGGGGAAAAGGCCCAGTGCCCAACTCTCTCTCTCTCAAAAAACACAAAAGGGATTTTCTTTTAATAAATCGTTCAAAAACCAGAGAACCCCACAGAATAAAATAAAAGGATTTTTGGAAAACCAAAAATACTTTGACACTAGCATAAATGCAACCTATTTAAATAAATTACAAAGATGGTTTTTAGAGCAAGTAAATGAAATACTTTTTTATAAATAACAACTCCTGTATAATGCAAAACCCCAAGAGTCCAAAGCTCAAACACCAAAGAGAGCAACACACATATACTCAAAATAATATTCCCTAAACCATGAACATTTTTAACATAATTAATTATTAAGTTTTTTAACACAATGGGAATTGATAATGATTCAAAGGGGTTTTGAAGATGTTTGAAAAAGAAGGAGAGGGGGTGGTAAACCACACTTGCACACATCCACACAAGTTGTACTAACAACATCACAACAATTGTCACATGGAAGCACACCACAAAATATATTATGCATGACATGATGATGAGATGGCATGATGCATGACGCATGAGATGGAATGGCAATGAGCAACATCATATCATTTAACACATGACGACATAGGTTCACATAGGTTACATGACCATAAATGGCAAGGGGAGCACTTTGGCTGTTACACTACCCCCTCATCACCACCATCACCCAAGATGGAAACTATAGTACATAGGTATGAGCACCACCCTTAGCTTGTTCGAAGCTTGGGAGAGGTGCCCCGGTATCTTATCACCCCCACTTTTTCCATTATCATTTATATTAGTTCAATCCTTACTTATTTTGTGATCTAGTGAAATAAAAGTTTAGTATTGCTTTGCTTAGAGTGGTTTCTTTGTGATCTATCTATCCTTGTAATCGAGTGTGAGAGTTATATAATAAATATTAGTTGAGTTTGTTTGCTTTACTCTCATGCATCAATCATAGGAATGAAATAAAAGAAATAGGAAAATCATATGCTAATCCCATGGGGAGTAATGACTTCACATAGAAATAAGTGTGTTTGATAAAAGTTGTTGGGAGTTAACAAACATAGTGTTATTCATTGATACAATCCATGCAAAATTATGAAAAAGGACAGGAGATTCACATATGAATATACTATCATGGACATCTTTTATGATTGTCAGCCCCCATCAAATATTATATAATGAGCGAATTGTTCATGTTGGACAAGGAAGACAATGTAATAAGTTATGTTTGTTTACATTCACATAGAAGTTATATTGTCATGGATCCTCTAACATGTGGTGCTTCCTCAGGATCTTTTTCTAGACAAAAATCCGCACTAAGTAGAGATACTACTTGTGCATCCATAATCCTTAAAACCAGTATCTTGACATGAGAGTCCACTATACCTACATATGGATTGAATAAGATCCTTCAAGTAATTAAGTTGTCATTGGTGCAAAAAGCAATAAAAATTGCTCCTAAATATGTATGATCTTTTATTGTTAGGGAAAATAAGTTGTGTATGATCTTGTGATGGCAACGAAATAAAAGAGAAAAATTGTATTATAAAGGCTGCTATCATAAGGGCCAATATAAAATGATGTTCCTTTACATTAAGAGATTGCACATCCAAAAATAAAAAGCACGTGAAAACCTCTGCTTCCCTCTATGAAGATCCTATCTTTTACTTTCATGTAATTACTTTTATGCAAGGAGTCAATAATGTTCATCCCTATTCCAACCTATTAATTCTCTAGTTGGTAAGCATCATGTGTTGGGGAAAGATCCAGGCAAATATATCTATTTGTATGTAGGTGATCATGAGCCATTATTGTTGACATTATCCTTGAGGCTAAATAAGTTAGGTGGCAGAAATAATAAAGCTCCTACCTTCCTATGTATGCGATGGAAACATTTGCTCCAAAAATATGCATTGAGTGTCAGCAATCATAGAAGACTAAACGATAGTTGAGCATGTGGACTTGATAAAATGAAAAGCTCTTACATATACTCTTCTCCGAAGTATGATGAATTGTGATTGTCTCAATGACTAAGAACATAGTTTGATGATTGTCAATAAAGTTTATAATTAATACTTCAAGGTTGTGGATATATTGTTACTTGTTTATGAGAAGCTATATGATAAGAACTTGATGCTATGATTATATTCATGATGCTCGCATGTCCGTATTTTATTTTTATAGACACCTCTCTCTAATTATGTGGTCATTATTATCGAGTTCGGCTTTCGCTCGAGGAAAAGTGAGGTCTAAGCTTGGGGGAGTTGATACGTCTATTTTGCATCATCATTTCTTATTGTTAATTACGGTATTCTTGGTAATTATTCCACTTTATGATAAAATTCTTATGCGTTTATTTATTAATTTACAAGCTACGTCACAAAGAGGGAAATTGCCGAAAACTGGAATTCTGGACCTGAAAACCAAGAAAAAGGATGGAAATTATGTGGACTCAAAATGTCCTGAAACTTCATGAGGACTTTTTCTAGAATATATGTGAATTTATGGAGAAAAAATATACTAGACGGGGCCACGTGTTGGTGTGAAGTCATCAGGGCACACCCACCCCACTCGACACGCCCTGATAGCTTGGCAGGCCCATAGGCGGCCTCCGCCCCCCTTCTTCTATATGATGGGTTTTGACCTAGAAAAAATCAAGAGGATACTTTTGGTATGAATCTTCGCTATCTCGAGGCGGAAACCTGGGCAGAGTCCCTTTTTATCTCCGGCAGAGAGATTCTGTTGGGGAAACATCCTCCGGGAGGGGGAAATGGAAGCCATCGTCATCACCAATGCTTCCTCCTTTGTGGGAGGACCAATTTTCATCACCATCTTCACCAGCACCATCAGAATCAAACTATAGTTCAACTCTTGTATTCAATCTTTGTCTCAAAACCTTAGATATGGTACATGGGGGCTACTAGTAGTGTTGATTATATCTTGTAGTTGATGCATGTTGGTTTACTTGCTGGAAGATAATATGTTCATATCCTTAATCATATTTATTATACCTCTGATATTGAACATGGTGATGATTTGTGAGTAGTTACTTTTGTTCCCGAGGACATGGGAGAAGTCTTGTTATAAGTAATCATGTGAAGTTTTATCCATTCAATATTTTGATGATATGTATGTTGTTGTTTCCTTTAGTGGTGTCTTGTGAACGTAGAATACATGAAACTTCACCATATTTGGGTTTAAAGGATGACATTGTGGGGTAATAAGTAGATGATGGGTTGCTAGAGTGACAGAATCTTAAACCATAGTTTATGTGTTATTTCATAAGGGCTGATTTGGATCTACATGTTTCATGCTATGGTTAGATTTATCTTAATTCTTGTTTCGTAGTTGCGGATGCTTGCAAGAGGGGTAATTGTAAGTAGGTTTCTTGTTCAAGTAAGAACAACACCTTAGCACCGATCCACCCACATATCAAATTATCGAAGTAACGAACACGAATCAACTCAACATGATGAACATGACCTGACAGAAATTCCCATGTGTCAGCGGGAGCGTTTGCCTTATATAAGAGTACTGTCAGGCCTGTCCATTGCAATAAAAAGGAGTGGGATATATTGATATACACTTGTTACTTTTTCGACTTGTCACTTGTTATAAATTATGTTGCTACAAAACTATCTGTCATTGGTACTCACAACACTTGCACATAATACCTTGCTGAAAATTGCTTATCGTTTCCTTCTTCTCCTCGTTGGGTTCGACACTCTTACTTATACTACAATTGATCTTCTATACTTGTGGGGCATCAGGATCGATCACAGAGGGCCTCTACATCAACCTTGCTGCCCCCATGATGATGTATGAGTAGTTTACCACAGACCTATGGGTCCATAGCTATTACCTAGATGGCGCTCTCTCTATGGTATTCAATACAAAGTTCACAATGATCCCCGTAGTGATCTATTCGATGTAATCTTCCTTGCAGTGTGTTTGTTGGGATCCTATGGTTTGTGAGTTTATGTTTAGATTATTCATGAAAATATATTGTGTCTTTACTGAATTCTTATATGCATGAATTTTATAGCTTCATATTGCTCGCCGATCTATCACTTTGGTTTGGCCAACTAGACTGATTTATCCTCAACATGAGTGGTGCGTTGTGATGGGTTTAATCTGGTGGTGCTCTATCCTTGTGACAGAAGGGATCAAGACACGTATTATATTACTGACATTAAAGGGAAAACGATGGGGTTTATTCATATTGATTGGATTTACTTTGTATAAATCATATCATCTTGCTCTAAGCAATACTTTGTTTTTACTTAAAACTCCAGATGCGCGGTCGATGGGTTGAGTAATAGTAGTAGATGTAGGCAGGAGTCAGTCTACTTTTTTATGGATGTGATGCCTATATACATGATCATTTTCGTGAATAAATATTACATAACTATGCGCTTTTCTATTAATTACCCAACAGTAATTTGTTTACCCACCGTATGATTTCTTCGAGACAAAAGCCTCCGGCGACAACTATGTCGCCCAGTGATACGTCTCCATCGTATCCACTTTCCAAAATCTTTTGCCCTTGTTTTGCACTCTAATTTGCATGATTTGAATGGAACTAACCCGGACTGAGGCTGTTTTTAGCAGAATTGCCTTGGTGTTGTTCTTGTGCAGAAATAAAAGTCTCGAATTAACCTGAAAATTTACGGGGATTATTTTTGGAATTTATAAAAAATACTAGCGAAAGAATCAACTTCAGGGGCCACCCACAGGTCACAAGCACACAGTGTTGGAAATATGCCCTAGAGGAAATAATAAATTAGCTATTATCATATTTCTTTATTCATGATAATAGTTTATTATCCATGCTATAATTGTATTGATCGGAGACTTAGATGCATGTGTTGATACATAGACAAAACCATGTCCCTAGTATGCCTCTAATAGACTAGCTCGTTGATCAAAGATGGTTAAGGTTGCCTAGCCATTGACATGAGATGTCATTTGATAACGGGATCACATCATTAGGAGAATGATGGGATGGACAAGACCCAAACTACAAACGTAGCATATGATCGTGTCAGTTTAATGCTGCTATTTTCTGCATGTCAAGTATCTGTTCCTACGACCATGAGATCATGCAACTCACTGACACCGGAGGAGTGCCTTGTGTGTATCAAACATCGCAACGTAACTGGGTGACTATAAAGGTACTCTACAGGTATCTTTGAGGGTGTCTGTTGAGTTGGCATGGAACAAGACTGGGATTTGTTACTCCGTGTAACGGAGCGGTATCTCAGGGCCCACTCGGTAATACAACATCACAATAAGCCTTGCGAGCAATGTGACTAAGTGTTAGTCACGGGATCTTGTATTACAGAACGAGTAAAGATACTTGCCGGTAACAAGGTTGAACTAGGTATGGAGATACCGACTATCGAATCTCGGGCAAGTAAGATACCAAAGAACAAAGGGAACATCATACGGAATTAACTTAATCCTTGACATAGAGGTTAGACCAATAAAGATCCTTGTAGAATATGTAGGAACCAATATGGGCATCCAGGTCCCGATATTGGTTATTGACCGTAGAGGTGTCTCGGTCATGTCTACATAGTTCTCGAACCCGCAGGGTCTGCGCACTTAAGGTTCGGTGACGTTTCGGTAGTATAGATTTATGAATGGTGGTGACCGAAGGTTCTTCGGAGTCTCAGATGAGATCCTAGACATCACGAGGAGCTCTGGAATGGTCCGGAGGTGAAGATTGATATATAGGAAGTCCTGTTTTGGTCGCCGGAAAAGTTTCGGGCTCATCGGTAGTGTACCGGGAGTGCCGGTAGTGTATCGGGAGACCATCGGGAGGGGTATTTCGACCCAAGAGGCTACATCGGCTGTGGGAGAGTAAATACAAGCCCTTAGTGGGCTGGTGGAAGTCCCACACAAGGTCCATGCGCTTGGGAAGAAAAGCCCAAAGAGAAAAAGGTTGAAAAAGGCAAAAAAGGCAAAAATAAGGAGGAGTCCTGGTCCTGCTAGGATTGGAGGAGGAATCCTCCAATCCTCCTTGGTTCGGATGACCCAAGGGCTGGCTCCTTGGGATCCAAGCCTCCTCCTCTCTTCCTCCTATATATACTAGAGGTTTTAGGGTTTTTGGCACTAGATTTTCAGCCACGTGCTACCGGTTCCTCCAGTGCATTGTTTCTCCTCTAGATCGGATTTCTGCAGTGCTTAGGCGAAGCCCTACTGGAATAGCTCCACCACCATCGCCGGAGCACCGTCACGCTGCCGGAGAACTCTTCTACCTCTCCGCTCCCTTTTGCTGGATCAAGAAGGTGGAGATCGTCATCAAGCTGTACGTGTGCTGAACGCGGAGGTGCCGTCCGTTCAGCGCTAGATCAGAAGGACCGTGATCAAGATCGCGAGACGGATCGTGATTGGATCGCGGGACGGATCGTGATGAGTTCGCGGGACGGATCATGATGAGTTCATGGTACGGATCGTGATTGGATCGCGGGATGGATCGTGATGAGATCGTGTGATGCTCGGTGATTTGGATCGCGAAGACATTCGACTACACCAACCGCGTTTCTTAACGCTTCCCGCTTAGCGATCTACAAGGGTATGTAGATCCACTCTCCCTCTCGTAGATGCTCATCTCCATGTATAGGTCTTGCATGAACATAGGAAATTTTTTGTTTCCCATGCGACCTTCCCCAACAGTGGCATCATGAGCTAGGTCTATGTGTAGATGAGATCTCGAGTAGAACACAAAGAGTTTGTGGACGTTGATGCTTAGATTGCTTCCTCCCTTGGTCGTGTTTTGGTTCAGCGGTATTGTGAGATGAAGTGGCTTGGACCAACATTACTCGTATGCTTACGAGAGACTGGTTCCCTCAATCGCAACTTGTTGGATAGATGGCTTGCGGGTGGCAGTTTCTCTCACTTTAGTCTGATCGGATTCGACAAAGGCGGTCCTTGAGAAGGTTGAAAAGCAACTAGTGTATCACCGTTGTGGTTTTTGCGTAGATGAGAATTGTTCTTGCTAGATACCCGTAGCAGCCAGGTAAAACATGCAACAACAATTAGAGGACGTCTAACTTGTTTTTGTAGGGTATGTTTTGATGTGATATGGCCAATTACATGATGTGATATATGAGATGATCATGTGTTGTATAGAATATCACGACTTGCATGTCGATGAGTACGGCAACCGGCAGGAGCCATAGGGTTGTCTTTAATTATTGTATGACCTATGTGTCAATCATTAAGCGCTATGTAATGCTTTACTTTATCGCTAAACGGTAGCAATAGTAGTACAAGCATGCTGGGCGTGACAACCCTGATGGCGACACGTTGATGGAGATCATGGTGTCGTGCCAGTGACGATGGAGATCATGCCGGTGCTTTCAAGATGGAGATCAAAAGCACAAGTTCATGGCCATATCATGTCACTTATGATTTGCATGTGATGTTAATCCTTTTATGCACCTTGTTTTGCTTAGGACGATGGTAGCATTATAAGGTGATCTCTCACTTAATTTCAAGATAAATTGTGTTCTCCTCGAGTGTGCACCATTGCGAAAGTTTGTCGTGTCGAGACACCACATGATGATCGGGTGTGATAGACTCTACATTCACATACAATGGGTGCAAGCCAGTGTTGCACATGCATAACACTCGGGTTAAACTTGACGAGCCGAGCATGTACAGACATGGCCTTGGAACACAAGACACCGAAAGGTCGAACATGAGTCATATAGTAGATATGATCAACATGATGATGTTCACCATTGTAACCACCTCAACTCACGTGATGATCGGACTTGAGTTGATGAATTTGGATCATGTATCACTCGAATGACCGGGGGGGTGTCAATTTGAGTGGGAGTTCTTAAGTAATATGATTAATTGAACTCAATATCATGAACATAGTCAGTAGTGTCTTTACAAAATTATGTTGTGGATTACTAGCTCACGCTGTAGCTCCCTTGAATTTCTATATGTTCCTAGAGAAATAGAGTTGAAAGATGATGGTAGAAATATTGCGGACTTGGGTCTGTGATTTGAGGATTGTCCTCATTGCTGTAGAGAAGGCTTATGTCCTTAATGCACCGCTCGGTGCGCCACCCCCTCTAGTGTCGTCTGTAGATGTTGTGAACATCTGACAGGCGCGTTTTGTTGACTACTTGATAGTTTAGTGCGTCATGCATTACGACTTAGAATTGAGGCTCTGAAATGTTTTGAACGTCATGGAACATATGAGATGTTCTAAGAGCTGAAATTAGGATCTCAGGCTCGTTCCCATGTTGTGAGATATGAGATCTCCAACAAGATTCTTTGCCTACAAGATAAAAGAGAATAGCTCAATCATTGAGCATGTGCTCGGATTGTCTGGGTGCTACAATCGCTTGAATCGAGTGGGAGTTGCTCTTCTAGATAAGATAGTGATTGATATAGTTCTCCAAGTCACTGTCACTAAGCTACTAGAACTTGGTGATGAACTATAAAATGCCAGTGATAGAAATAATGATCCCTGAGCTGTTCGCGATGTTTGACACCACGAAGGTAGAAATCAAGAAGGAGCGTCAAGTGTTGATGGTTAGTCAAACCACTAGTTTCGAGAAGGGCAAGAGCAAGGAGGGAAACTTCATGGATAGCAAGTCAGTTGCTGCTCCAGTGAAGCAACCCAAAGTCTAACCCAAACCCGAGACTAAGTGCTTCGATTATGAGGACAGCGGTCACTGAAACGGAACAACCCTAGATACTTGGTAGATAAGAAGGCTGGCAACGTTGACAAAAGTATATTTTTTAATGATGTGTACCTTGCGAGTACTACTAGTAGCACCTGGGTATTGGATACCGGTTCGGTTGCTAAATGTTCGTAACTCAAAATAAAAGCTATGGAATAAACGGAGAAATAGCTAAGGGTGAGGTGACGATGTGTGTTGGAAATGTTTC
This sequence comes from Hordeum marinum, assembly GCA_022496015.1. NCBI lineage: Eukaryota > Viridiplantae > Streptophyta > Magnoliopsida > Poales > Poaceae > Hordeum > Hordeum marinum. The sequence continues at coordinate 336,696,028 of CM039675.1, forward strand.
CAAGGTTGATGTGATCAACATCGCACGCTCTCTCTACCTTCGGGATTAGTGACAAACCTTAATAAATGTTATTTGGTGTTTTGTGTTGAGCATGAACGTGATTAGATCCTCTTTATTGCAACACGGTTATTCATTTAAGTTAGAGAATAATGGTTATTCTGTTTACATGAATGATACCTTCAATGGTCATGCAGCCAGTAAGAATGGTTTGTTGTATCTTGCTCATAGTAATACACATGTTCATAACATTGATGCGAAAAGATACAAAGTTAATAATGATAGTACCACATACTTGTGGCACTGCCACTAAATGTCATATTGGTGTAAAACGCATGAAGAAACTCCATGCTAATGGATCTTTGGACTCATTCGATTTCGAATCGGTTGAAGACATGCAAACCATACCTCTTGGTGAAAATGACTAAGGACCCCGTTTTTCGGTTTGATGGAGCGAGCAAGTGATTTATTGGAAATGATACATGTTGATGTATGCAATCCAATGAGTCTTGTAGCGTGCGGTGGATATCGTTATTTTCTTACCTTCACTGATGATTTGAGTAGATATAGTGTATATTTGCTTAATGAAACACAAGTCTGAATCGTTTGAAAAGTTCAAGCAAATTCAAAGTGAAGTTTAAGATCATCGTGACAAGATAAAAATGTCTACGATATGATGGTGGAGGTGAATACCGGAGTTACGAGTTTGCTTACAACTTTAGACAATGTAAAAGTTGTTTCATAGATCACGCCACCTCGAACACCATAGTGTGATGGTGTGTCCGAACGTCATAGTCATGCTCTATTGGATATGTTGCGTGCTATGATGTCTCTTATAGTTTTGCTACTATAGTTTTGGGGTTATGCATTAGAGACAACTACATTCACTTTACATAGGGCACCATCTAAATCCATTGACATGACACCATGTGAATTATGGTTTGGTAGAAACCTAAGCTGTCATTTCTTGATGTTTGGGGCTGCGGCGCTTGTGTGGAAAAATGTTTTCACCTAATGAGCTTGAACCCAAAGCAAACAAATGCATCTTCATAGAATACCCTAAGAACAGTTGGGTGAACCTTCTATCTCGAGATCCAAGCATAAAGTGTTTGTTGCTAAAACTGGGTCCTTTATCGAGAAAAAGTTTCTCTCGAAAGAATTGAGTGGGAGGAAGATATAACTTGATGAGGTTGTTGAACCTTTGTTCAACCAGAGAGTACCGCAGCGTAGAATTTGTTTCTGTGAAGCCTACATTAGTTGAAGAGGAAGTTAATGATGATGATCATGAAGCTTTGGATCAAGTTACTATCGAACCTCGTAGGTCGACAAGGATGTGTACTGCTCCTGAGTGGTATGACAACCCTGTCTTGGAGGTCATGTTGTTGGACAACGATGAACCTACGAGCTGTGCAGAAGCAATGATGGGCCCGGATTCCGACAAATGGTTAGAGGCCATGAAATCCGAGAAAGGAACCATGTAAGAAACCAAGTATAGACTTTGGTAGACTTGCTCGTTGGACGGCAGGTCATTGAGTACAAATGGATGTTTAAAATGAAGACAGGCGCTCATGGTAAATGTCACCATTTGTAAAGCTCGACTTGTTGCAAAGAAGTTTACGAAAAGTTCAAGGAGTTAACTGCGATGAGACTTTCTCACTCGTAGCGATGCTAAAGTCTGTTGGAATTATGTTAGCAGTTGCTGCATTTTTCAATTTTGAAATCTAGCAAATGGATATCAAAACATCGTTTCCTTATCGGTTTACTTGAGGAAAGGTTGTATGTGATACAAGTAGAAGGTTTTGTCAGTCCTAAGGATGCTAAAAGGTGTGCAAGCTTCAGTGATTCTTCTATGAACTGAAGCAAGCATCTTAGAGTTGGAATATACACTTTGATGAGGTGATCAAAGTTTTGAGTCTATACAAAGTTTACGAGAAACTTGTATTTACAATAAAGTGAGTGGGAGCACTATAGAATTTCTGATAAGTATATGTGGATGACATATTGTTGATCGGAAATGATGTAGAATTTTTGGAAAGCATAAACAGTTGTTTGAATAGAGTTTTTCAAAGGAAGACCTGGATAAATCTACCTAATTGTTGAGCATCAAGATCTATAGAGATAGATCAAGATGCTTGATGAGACTTTCAATGAGTAAATACCTTGACCAGATTTTGAAAGAGTTCAAAATGGATCAGTTAGAGAAAGAGTTCTCACTTGATTTGTGAGGTGTGAAGTTGAGTGAGACTCAAAGCTCGACAACGGCAGAATAAAGAGAAAGGACGAATGTCGTCCCCTATGCCTTAGAAGTAGGCTCTGTATAGTATGCCATGCTGTGTACCACACCTGTGTGTGCCTTGCCATGAGTTCGTCAAGGGTTACAAAAGTGATCCAGGAGTGGATCACTGGACAACGGTCAATACTATTCTTAGCGACTAAAAGACTAAGGAAACGTTTCTCGATTATGGAGGTGATAAAGGGTTCGTCGTACAGAGTTATGTTGATGCAAGTTTAACACTAATCCGGATGACTCTTAGTAGCAATCCGGATACGTATAGTGGAGCAGCCATTTGGAATAGTACCAAGTGGAGTGTGGTAGCAGTGTTTATAGTTTGACATAGAGATTTACAAAGTACATACGGATCTGAATGTCGCAGACCCGTTGACTATAAGACCTCTCTCACATGCAAAGCATGATCGAGCCCCAGAACTCAGTGGGTGTTAGATTCATAACAATGTGAATCACATGGTGATGTGAACTAGATTATTGACTCTAGTGCAAGTGGGAGACTGTTGGAAATATGCCCTAGAGGCAATAATAAATTAGTTATTATCATATTTCCTTGTTCATGATAATCGTTTATTATCCATGCTATAATTGTATTGATCGGAGACTTAGATGCATGTGTGGATACATAGACAAAACCATGTCCCTAGTATGCGTCTAATAGACTAGCTCGTTGATCAAAGATGGTTAAGGTTTCCTAGCCATTGACATGAGATGTCATTTGATAACGGGATCACATCATTAGGAGAATGATGGGATGGGCAAGACCCAAACTACAAACGTAGCATATGATCGTGTCAGTTTAATGCTGCTATTTTCTGCATGCCAAGTATCTGTTCCTATGACCATGAGATCATGCAACTCACTGACACCGGAGGAGTGCCTTCTGTGTATCAAACGTCACAACATAACTGGGTGACTATAAAGGTACTCTACAGGTATCTCCGAGGGTGTCTGTTGAGTTGGCATGGATCAAGACTGGGATTTGTTACTCCGTGTGACGGAGAGGTAACTCAGGGCCCACTCGGTAATACAACATCACAATAAGCATTGCAAGCAATGTGACTAAGTGTTAGTCAAGGGATCTTGTATTACGTAACGATTAAAGAGACTTGCCGGTAATGAGGTTGAACTAGGTATGGAGATACCGACGATCGAATCTCGGGCAAGTAACATACCGAAGAACAAAGGGAACATCATACGGGATTAACTGAATCCTTGACACAGAGGTTCGACCGATAAAGATCTTCGTAGAATATGTAGGAACCAATATGGGCATCCAGGTCCCGCTATTGGTTATTGACCATAGAGGTGTCTCGGTCATGTCTACATATTTCTCGAACCCGCAGGGTCTACACACTTAAGGTTCGGTGACGTTTCGGTAGTATAGAGTTATGAATGGTGGTGACCTAAGGCTGTTCGGAGTACCAGATGAGATCCTAGACATCACTAGGAGCTCCGGAATGGTCCGGAGGTAAATATTGATATATAGGAAGTCCTGTTTTGGTCGCCAGAAAAGTTTCGGGCTCATCGGTAGTGTACCGGGAGTGCCGGTAGAGTACCGGGAGACCATCGGGAGGGGTATTTAGACCCAAGAGGATACATGGGCTGTGGGAGAGTATATACCAGTCCTTAGTGGGCTGGTGGAAGTCCCACACAAGGTCCATGCGTCTGGGAAAAAAAGCCCAAAATAGAAAAAGGTGGAAAAAGGAAGAAAAGGCAAAAATAAGGAGGAGTCCTGGTCCTATTAGGATTGGAAGAGGAATCCTGGAGGAGGAATCCTCCAATCCTCCTTGGTTCAGCCGACCCAAGGGCTGGCTCCTTGGGAGCCAAGCCTCCTCCTCTCTTCCTCATATATATACTAGAGGTTTTAGGGGTTTTGGCGTTAGATTTTTAGCCACGTGCTACCCGTTCCTCCAGTGCATAGTTTCTCCTCTAGATCGGATTTCTACAGTGCTTAGGCGAAGCCCTGCCGGAATAGCTCCACCACCATCGCTGGAGCGCCATCACGCTACCGGAGAACTCTTCTACCTCTCCGCTCCCTCTTGCTGGATCAAGAAGGCGGAGATCGTCATCGAGCTATACGTGTGCTGAACGCGGAGGTGCCGTACGTTTGGCGCTAGATCGGAAGGACCGTGATCAAGATCACGAGACGGATCATGATTGGATTGCCGGACGGATCATGATGAGTTCACGGAACGGATCGTGATGAGTTCGCGGGACGCATCGTGATGAGTTCGCGGGACGGATCGTGATGAGATCGCGAGACGCTCGGCGATTTGGATCGCGAAGACGTTTGACTACAGCAACCACATGTCGTAAAGCTTCTCGCTTAGCGATCTACAAGGGTATGTAGATCCACTCTCCCTCTCATAGATGCTCATCACCATGGATAGGTCTTGCATGAACATAGGAAAATTTCTGTTTCCCATGCGACCTTCCCCAACACACAGGGCGCAACCACCCCCTCGTCGCGCCTAGCAAGCTTGTGGGGCCCCTGGGGCTCCACCGACCTCAATTCCAACTCTATATTCCTATTCATGGAGAAAAAAGTCAACAAGAAGAGTTCATCGTGTTTCACGATACGGAGCCGCTGCCACCTCCTGCTCTTCCTTGGGAGGCTAGATCTGGAGTCTGTTTTGGGCTCCGAAGAGGGGAAATCAACGCCATTGTCATCACCCACCATCCTTCATCACCTATTCCATGAGAACTTTGCATGCTGCTAGTGAACCTGTTACAGATACACCTGAAAACCCAAGTGATATTTATGTTTTTGATCCTGAGACACAATCTGGTGATGAACATGAGCCAAGTGATAATATTAATGATGATGTTCATGTTTATGCTCAACCTAGTAATGATAATGATGTGGATATTGAACCCGCTGTTGATCTTGATAACCCACAACCTAAGAATAAAAGATATGACAAAAGAGACTTTGTTGCCAGGAAGCATGGTAAAGAAAGAGAACCATGGGTTTAGAAACCGATGCCCTTTCCTCCTAAACCATCCAAGAAAATGATGATGAGGATTTTGAGCGCTTTGTTGAAATGCTTAGACCTGTCTTTTTACGTGTGCGCTTGACTGATATTCCGAAAATGTCTCCTTATGCTAAGTATATGAAAGATATTGTGACTAATAAAAGAAAGACACCGGAAGCTAAGATCTCCACCATGCTTGCTAGTTATACTTTTAAGGGTGGAATACCAAATAAATTAGGAGATCTAGGAATACCGACTATACCATGCTCTATTATAGGGAATTATGTTAAAACTGCTTTATGTGATTTGGGAACTGGTGTTAGTGTTATGCCTTTCTCTTTATATCATAGACTTGATTTGAATAAGTTGACACCTATTGAGATCTCTTTGCAAATGGATGATAAATCAAGTTCCTGTCGTAGTTGCAAATGCTACTATCCTAACGGACTTTGTTAGTCTTGATATTCCCGAGGACGACTGTATGTTGATCATCCTTGGTAGACCCTTCTTGAATACTGCAGGGGCTGTTATTGACTGCAATAAAGGCAATGTCACTTTTCATATTAATGGTAATGAGCATATGGTACACTTTTCAAAGAAACAACCTCAAGTTCATAGTATCAACTCCATTGAAAAAAATTCAATGATTATTATTGGAGACTTTGAATTCCCTCCTCCCACTGTCAATAAGAAATATGATATACTTATTGTTGGGGATATACATATCCCCATGAGGTAACTTAGTGTTATTCGAAAATTCTCCAATTTCATGCTACTCGAAAGAAGTTTGTTAATAAGACTTTATCAACCTTGTTAATTAATTCCTTTTAATGAGCATGAGATGGATGAATCTAGCAAGCACAACTTTCTATACCCACATTTTACTTTCTGTTAGTTAGAGGGAATAAAGTAAAATGCTATTATTTTTATGTTTTCTGAGTTTTCCATGCAATAGAAAAAATGACATGAAAATAAAAGTTCTTCAAATGCCCTGAAAATGTAGTATGATTTTTTCTAGAATATTTAAAAATATCTGGCACTGAGTACATACCAGGGGGCAGCACCAATGGGTCACAAGCTCACAGGGTACAGCCACCCCCTTGGCTGCGCCTAGGTGGCTTGTGGGTCCCACATAGGCCCCCTTCACTTCTTCGAGAGCCCATCCACTTCGTCTTCCTCCAGAAAAATTCCCACGACTGCTCAAACCCGTGTTCTAGCTCATTTTGTTGCCATTCTCGATCTCTTTGTGCAAAGCTCCATTCGCAAAATTGTTTTAGGAGATTGTTCTTTGGTATGTGACTCCTCCAATGGTCCAATTAGTTTTTGTTCTGGTGCTTTATATATTGCAAATTTTTGTTGTTCTGGTGACCTTGTTCTTGAGCTTGCATGTCAAATTTATATGGTCCCAAGTAGTTTTGATGAATGATATAGGCTCTAGGCACTTGTCAGAGTAGTTGCTATAAGTTTTGTTTTGTTTTGTTCACCCTTATTTTGAATCACTAAAAATTTCAGAAATTTTCGGAAAAAGAAATGATGAGGAGATTGTTAAGAGGCTCTTCAAGCCGGAGTTCTAAAGAAGATGAAAATGAGATGAAGAAGAAGTCCAAATACAATCTTCCTCGCATCGCAGAAGTTCAACCACGTGAATGGCCAAGTAAAGCATTCCCGAGGGCGTCCAGAATTTATGAAGATTTCTATCATTTGGCCGTGAATGCAGGCATCACCGACTTCCTCAACTATAAGTGTGACCAGTACCTCTTGCTCACCAATACCTTTGTGCAAAATTTTCACTTTCATTATAGGGAACCCTCCTACGGTTGAGTTTCCCTTATATGATGTACCTAAGAAGATGAACCTTTACAATTTTTGCAATGTTTGCAAAAAACCCTATGAGGGTAGCATTAGGGAACCACATCCTACAGACATGGAAGATTTTATTGCCGCAGTCACGTTAGGAGAAGAGAGAGGGGTGTAAAAGGCAAGAGCAACTAGTTTACATTTTCCTATTGTATGTTATTATTCATTATTTGCGGTAAGATGTTTTGTTGGTCGTGGGGAGAGTGGTGGCCTTAGTGCTCCCGACCGTGCCATTCTTCTCCATGCTTTATTTGCTGATAGAACTATTATTTTGGGCGCTATTGTGGCCCAACGGTTGAACTTAAACCGTTCAAAGGGGCCCATATTCAGAGGTATTTATGCATCTTATCTAGCCTAACACTTTGAGATACCCATTAGGCTTGACGAGGAAGAGGAAATGCTGCTACCTGCGAAATATTTAGACTATGACAGTATGGTAACACATGATTTTATTAGGGAGAATGTTGATAGGAGGGTGCTTTACAACTTAGTTTTTAGTCAAGGTACTTGTGAGATTATTGTTTTGCCTGCTTCTTCCTTGTTCGATATCCATTCCGGCAGGTACACTATTGGGGTCTATCGCAACCCCCAACACCTGAACCGGCACCATCCCTTGATCCGTATCCGGAGCCAGTTTTTCAGTGGGAGCCATAGGAGCTCGCCAACCAATGGAACCCTCAGGACCCTCCGGAGTATCCAATAGAGGGTTATTTCCAGCCATGGAACTAGACCAACTTAAGCCAAAAGGATAAGCTTGGGGGATTATGTATTTGTCACCGACTTCACATTCATGTTCACACATTCATCTTAGTAGTCGGTGTTCATACTTTTTCATTGTACCAACCATGGTAGTTTATTTCTTCTTTCTGCTTTCTTCTTGCGTGTTTAATTAACTTTGAGCAAAATCCAAAAAGTAGTTCTAGCTTTATCTTCTAGTTTGTTTAGTTGTAGTATTAAAAGAAAATCCAAAAAGATCTATCATTCGTATTTTGCTTGTTGGGAGCTTTCCCGTGTAAATAGTTTTTCTCGTTGTTGTTTTGAATTTTCTTTCTTTGGGTCGCACGGAGAAGACCACAATGAAAATGTCGACTGGCTCTCATATGCATTATTTTTTACCTATTAGAGAGCCCATATTACCTTGTCTTCTCCTTTGAGTTATTGTTTGCAAATTTTGTCTTAGTCCAATGCACGTCCACTCTTATTATTATTCACACCGTTCGGTCATGCAAGTGAAAGGCAATAATGACGATATATGATGAAAATATTGAGATGGAGAAAAGCTCGTATGAACTCGACCTATTTTTATTTTATAAATATGATTAGCTCATCGTTCTGAATTCAGTTCATTATGGGTGAAACATATTTGCAATGACAATTAGAGATTATAGTTACTCATGCCATGCTTAATTAGCTAAGAGTGGATAATGGTTTGTCTTGAGTGCCAACATGCATATTAAAATGGTTGTGATGTAGTATGATAGGATGGTATCCTCCTTTGAAAGATTCAGGTGGATTGACTTGGCACATGTTCATGCATATAGTTAAAACAAAATCAACTTTGCCTCTACGATATTTATGTTCACAAGCATAGAAAATTTATCACTCTCCACATAAGCAAACTTCTTCTCATTCATAATAGTGGGAGCAAACTCAAGAAAATAACTCTCATGAGGTACTTGATTGACATAACCACTTTGGATACTAATATCATGATGACAAGCTTCATGGTTGTCATTACTCTTTATAGCATACATGTCATCATAATAATAATCATAGATAGGAGGCATGCCATCATCATAATTAATTTCATCATCACAAGTAGGGGGACTAAAAATATCATATTCATCAATCATAGCATCCCGAAGCTTGTGGGTTTGCATATCATTAGCATCATGGATATTTAGAGAATTGATAATAACAACATTGTAATCATGCTCATCATTCAAGTAATTCCCATTAAGTATTTTAATAAATTCTTCCTCAACCAAATGAGCACAATTTTCCGAACCATCATTTTCACGAAATACATGATAAAGAGGAATAATATGAGGCCACCTCAATTCCATTTTTTGTTTTCTTTATCAACCAAACTAGTGATAAACAAGAAACTAAAATATTCAATTGCAAGATCTAAAGATATACCTTCAAGCACTCACCTCCCCGGTAATGGCGCGAGAAAATAGCTTGATGTCTACAACACAACTTGTTCTTGTAGACTCGTTTTGGGCCTCGAAGCGCAAAGTTTTGTAAGACAATAGCAATTTTCTCGCAATTGGATGACCTAAGATTTATCAATCCCTAGGAGGTGTAGGATGAAGATGGTCTCTCTGAAACAACCTTGCAATTAAATACAAGAAACTCTTGTATCCCCAACACACCCAGTAGAATGGCAAATTGTATAGGTGCACTAGTTCGGCAAAGAGATGGTAATACAAGTGTAGTAATGATAGTAGATATTTATTTTTGTAATATGAAAATATAAAAACAAGGTAGAAAGTTACAAAAGTGAGCACAAACGGTATTGCAATGCTTGAAAACAATGCCTACGGTCCATACTTTCGCTAGTGCATCGTCTCAACAATGCTAATATAATTGGATCACATAACCATCCCTTAATGTGCAACGAATAATCATTCCAAAGTTCTTATCTAGCGAAGAGCATAAGAATAAATTGTTTGTAGGGTATGAAACCACCTTAAAGTTATCGTTTCCGATCGATCTATCCAAGAGTTCATACTGAAATAACCAAGTTATCCTTTTCGATCGATGTATCCAAGAGTTCATACTAGAATAACACCATATGATACGCATCAACCAACTCGAATGTCACCTAGATACTCCAATATCACCACAAGTATCCATGTGTTAATTACACGATACGCATCAAACAATTTCAGACTCATAATACTCAATCCAACACAAGGAACCTCGAAGAGTGCCCAAAGATTTCTACCGGAGAAGTTAGGACAAGAACGTGTATAAACCCCTACGCATATATTACCCCAATGTCACCTGGGAAATCTGCAAGTTGAGTACATAACATATATAAAGTGAATCACTTGAATACCCCAATGTCACTAGGGGCATCTGCATGCCAGACATACATCAAGTGCTCTCAAATCCATAAAAGTATTCAATCCGATAATAACTAAATCTCGAAGGGAAAACTCAATTCATCACAACAACATAGAGAGGGGAAAACACAATGTGATCCAAGTATATTAACAAGGCCCGTGATACATCAAGATCGTGCCATCTCAAGAACATGAGATAGAGAGAGAGATTGAACACATAGCTACAGGTACAAACCATCAGGCCCGAGGGTGGACTACTCCCTCCTCATCAGGGATTCCGCCGGGGTGACGAAGATGGCCACCGGAGATGATCTACCCTCTCTGGCAGGGTGCTATTTACTCTCCAGATTAGATTTTCGTCGATACATAGGCCTTGCAGTAGCGGAACAAGGAGTCTAGTGTTATTTTTTATGGTTTCCATATTTATAGGAATTTTTGGCATTGGTTTCATGCGGAGATGGGCCACGAGGTGACCACGCTCCACCAGGGCATGGTTTGGGGGCCTCGCGCGTCCTGGTGGGACGTGCCCACCTCGTAGCTCCTCTAGCCTTCCCGCTGAGCTTCTAGTGCCTATTTTGTTCCAAAAAATCGTCAAAAAGTTTTGGGCGATTCCGAGAACTTCCATTTTCTACACAAAAAACAACACCACTGTAGTTCTGCTGAACACAACGTCAGTCCGGGTTAGTTCTAAGCAAATCATATAAAGTGCATCGAAACCATATACAATTATTGTAAACATAGGTGAATATTGCATGAACACTTCATTAATTATCGATATGTTGGAGACGTATCAAGGCACATCAATATACCATCAATAGTTTGCCAAAGGTGAATGCCTCGCTGAAGGCGAAGAAGCGTCAACTGATGGAGGAGCATGTTGTTGTCTTCTCCAAGACTAATAGGATGAGGGATGAGAGAGATCACCTAATCGAAGAGAGGGGTAAGTTGAAGAATGAGAGAAAAACAACTCAGGACCGAGTGGATTGCCCTCAATATGGAGATAGATCATTTCATAAAAAAATGGAGAGAAGAACAAAAACAAGATTCGCCAGTTGAAGTTAATCCTTGATCAAGAGTAGACTATTTAGTTTGTGAAGTTGAGTAGCTCTTTAACTAGCTTACAATTTTTGTGATGTTCAATTATGTAGTGCTTTAACTAGTTAGTAACTTTTGTGATGTTGAATTATTTACTTTGTGAAGTAGAATATTTTCTTTATTAGCGAAAAATCAATTTGCTGGCGTTGGCCAACAAGGCACGACAATTGTAGGGTACAATCATTGTTGGCATTTTCCACGTGGCACGTCATCAGCATGCAAAATACTACTGACGTGGGCACCAACAACACCACTAGTTTTTAACAATGGCGCCATGTTGCTGGCATCGGGTGTCCATGTTAGCAAGACCAATTTTGGCACGCCATAGCTAGGATTTTCTACACTAGTGTACTTTACAACACGAATGTGACCACCACTAAACTAAAGTCATTCCCCAAATTTTACCTCTACTAGAGCAAGTCATTCCTACTAACTCAACCATTACGAAATTAGTTAGCATAATCCAAGTGGTATTAATTTGACTTGCCGCAATCCCTGTGGCCTTACAATAAATTCATCGTAATCGACTTGGCCATGCTCTTCGTCTTATACCGAAACTAAATATTTTCTTACTTACCAATACCATGCTCTATCACTCATTCCCTCGTGGACTCGAGTTCTAGGTTTCTATTAATGAAATAGTGGATTAAACTAGAACTTTATCCTTGATCCCATACACTATTTGAATAGATTTTAACTCTTTTTCACAGGTTCTACACTTTTCATATAACACGCAATGAACACAAACATATAAATACTCAAGCAAAGTCACGAGTCGTTGGTTAGTCATGATAAGGGGCTGGCTTGCCTTCGAGTTTCTCCAATAGACAGTGGAAAATATGTCACCAAAAATGGTTGGGGTAGATTTTACATCACCAAAATTAGTTTTTAATCACCAAACACGTCCATGATGTAAAATAGCAGCCGCACGACAGCCACTCCAAAAGATGACGTAAAATAGCAGCTTTGGATGGATTCAATTGCCGCTCCATGAGGTCGGTCACAACAGCATGCATGAGCCGCACCATGGGAAAGTGGAGAGCAGCATAGCGCGTAGCCAACCGTCGTTGCCATTGATTCTATAAGGAAATGGCCAACGATACATGGAGGTCGTGGCTCCCGTGGAGACAGCCATGTCGGCTCATGATTGAGTTGCGACAGTCCATCGAGGCTGAATCGGGTCAGATCCATGGCGTCCTCGGGTAATTGTGGTCGATTCGCGGCTGATACATCTCCAATGTATCTATAATTTTTTATTGTTAAATGCTATTATATTATCACTGTTGTATACTTTATAGGTAATTTGACATTATTTTGATGGACTAACCTATTAATTTAGTGCCCAATCACAATTTCTGTTTTCTGTATGTTTTTGTTTCAGAGAAAAAACATAACTACCAAAGTCCAAACACAACGAAACTTTTTGATGATTTTTTCTAAAACATAAGAGACCCTAGAAGCTTCTAGGGAGGATTATAAGACCTATAAGTGGCCCACAAGGCAGGTCGACACGCCCTAGGGGTGGGGGCGCCCCACTGACTTGTGGGCATCTTGTTGCCCTGGTTTCCCTAATTCTTGCCCTATAAATTTCACAGTATTCAGAAACCCTCGAAGCAAGATCCAAAATAATTGTATCGCCGCCGCAAGACTCCATTCCGCAGTGATCCCACCCGCACCCTTTTCCGGTAATCTATCGGAGGGGGAAATCATTATGGAGGCCATCTTCATCAACCTTGCCACCTCCATGATGGTGTGTGAGAGTAGTTCCTACATGACCCAAAGGTCCATAGCAGTAGCTAGGTGGATCTCTCTCTCTCGATATTCAATACAATGATCTTCTCTAGGATCTATCCGATGTAATCTTTTACAATGCGTTTGTTGGGATCTCATGCATTGTGGGTTTATGATCAAATTATTCATTGACCTAGTTTGAGTTCTTGAGCCTACCTATTTTGCGTAATTTTATAGATTTGGATTTTTGTCTGACCTATTGGACTACTTTGACCACGTTCTATTAATTTATCTTCAGTGGCAAGGGGTGCTTGGTAGTAGTTTGAACCTTGTGGTGATCCAGTCTAGTGACAGAAAGGATAAGGACATGTATTTGTGTTGTTGCTGCTAAGGATAAAAGAAGGGGTTTGATCACATTGATTGGTCCTACTTTGTCTATATTATGTCATCTTTCTTATTGAGTTACTCTATTTTATATGAACTTAATACTTTGAGGCGCATGCTGGATAGCGGCCTTCGGGTGGAGTAATAGTAGTAGATGTCAATAGTTTAGCGCTCTAGTTACCACGGGCTAATTGTTATATGATGATTATGCGATGGATGATCTTCATAACTATGTGCAATTTTGTCAATTGTCCAACTATAATTTGTTTACCCTTCGGTATTCTACTTTCGAGAGAGATGCCACTAGTGAACATATGGTCCCCGGATCCATTCTCAATGAAATTTTTAGATCCTACAATTACTATAAACATTTTGCTATCGCTATCAAAATTTTCTTTTAATCTTGTAACTGGCAAGAATAAAGGGAGTGACGACCCCCTTGCCTTTTTTGGGTGCAAGCAAAATTTTTGTTTGTCTGAACGTACTGTTAAAGTTCTTAATGTGGTGTCTCCTGCTGGTTCGAAAAACCTTGGTTCTTGATGGAGGGAAATACTTCCTACTGCTTTGCTACATACCCTTTCTATTTGGGTAAATTCAACAACTCCTAGGGGAGTAATAGCGGCTGAATTGGCCGCATCCAGGGTAGAGCCATCGGATTGGAGGCCGGAGAGGAGGCGGCGGCCGAAGAGGAGGCGGCAGCCGTCGTGGATGGATAGGTGCGGGCAGCTCGCGATCGCCTCAGGGCACTCCCCAGAGGCCAAAGCCAGCAGGAATGGCGCCCTCAGGTGGTGTTGGAGGATTCATGGCTGAATTGACTGGGTCTATGGAAGAGTCATTGGATTCAAGGATGGAGGAGACGATAGTCGTCGCAAAAGGAGAGGTGAGGGTGGCCATGATGAGGTGTGGCAGAGGTGCATTGGTGGGCATGGGGTCAGGGGAGCCACCATGGGGTTTGAAGGGTGATAAGCCTCCATCCTCTCTACTTTTCCTAACACTTCTGCCCTTGTTTTGGACTCTAATTTGCACAATTTGAATGAAACTAACCGGACTAACGCTGTTTTCAGCAGAACTACCATGGTGTTATTTCTATGCAGAAATAAAAGTTCTTGGAATGGAACGAAACCTTTTGGAGAATTATTTCAGAATATATAAGAATTGTTGGAGCCAGAGGCCACCAAAGAGGGGGCCTAGGGTGCCCACCACCCACCAGGGCGTGCCAGCCCCCCTAGCATGGCCTAGTGGAGCATGCACACCGCAGGCCCTCCAACCCTAATTCTAGCACTATAAAATCCTAATTTTCCAGAAAAAAATCAAGGAGGAAGTTTCATCGCGTTTTACAATACGGATCTGCCGCCACCTCCTGTTCTTCATTGGGAGGCCAGATCTAGAGCCCTTTTGGGGCTCCGGAGAGGGCAATCTTCAGTCTTCGTCATCACCAACCCTTCTCCATCACCAATTCCATGATGCTCCCCATCGGGGGTGAGTAATTCCTTTGTAGGCTTGCTGGTCGGTGAGGAGTTGGATGAGATTCATCATGTAATCGAGTTAATTTTGTTAGGGTTTGATCCCTAGTATCCACTATGTTCTAAAATTTATGTTGCTATGAATTTGCTATGCACAATGCTTGTCACTAGGGCCTGGGTGCCATGATTTTAGATCTGAAACTATTATGTTTTCATGAATATATATGTGCTCTTGATCCTATCTTGCAAGTTGTGGACACCTATTACAAGTTATGATCCGCATCCCCCAGGGTGACAATAACTGGGATTCTTTCCGGTGATTGTTGTAGTTTGAGGAGTTCATGTATTCACTAAGTGCTAATGCTTTGGTCCGGTTCTCTATTAAAAGGAGGCCTTAATATACCTTAGTTTCCCTTAGGACTCCGCTGCCACGGGAGGGTAGGACAAAAGATGTCATGCAAGTTTTTTTCCATAAGCATGTCTGACTATATAAGGAAGACATGCCTACATTACATCGACGAACTGGAGCTAGTTCTGTGTCGCCCTAGGTTATGATTGTTATATGATGAATATCATCCAACAAATACACCGATCCGATGCCTACGAGTTTTCCACATATTGTTCTTGCTATGTTACTATTGTTGCTGTTACTATTGCACTTGCTACAAAACTATTATTGCTACTATTACTATTACTGTTGGTACAAAACTATCATATTACTATGCTACTTATCACTTTGCTGCAAATATTTATCTCCATGTGTGGTTGAATTGACAACTCAACTGCTAATACTCTCAAATATTCTTTGGCTCCACTTGTGTCGAATATGTAAATTTGGGTTGAATACTCTACCCTCGAAAAATGATGTGACCCCTATACTTGTGGGTTATCAAGACCTTTTTCTAGCGCCGTTGCTGGGGAGCATAGATATATTTGTTGAGTCACTTGGTATTTATATCAATTGATCACTATGAAGAATATGAAGGATACAAAAACCAAGATTTTACCCTCTACTACGAGGGGAGGTAAGGAATTGCCTTCTAGCTCTACACTTGATTCACCTTATGTTATGAGTAAGTTTGCAACACCACCAGATGCTAGTGATCCTGATATTGATGATGCTACTTATGCTATGAATGATGCTTATGATAATGCTAGTACCATGATTGAGGATACTATGCCACTAGGTGAATTTCTTGATGAGCAAATTGCTAGAGCTAGAGAGAATGAAATTATTGAAACTGCTAAAACTGGTGATTATGAAACACCTATTAGGCCTAGCTCTCGTACATTTGAAATGCCTAAGATACCTGAAGGTTATGCTTTAGATGGAGAACTGGCTAGAGAGATTCTTGCTTGTAAGGATAGAAATGATCTTACGAAACTACTATGCAAGTATAAGGAAAAGACTTTGAATGCTAAAATGAAATGCCATTCTAAGTTTGCTACTTCACCTATCTTTGTTACCGATAAGGATTATGAATTCTCTGGTGACCCAGAGTTAATCACTTTGGTTGAATCTGATCCTTTTCATGGCTATGACACTAAAATTGTGGTAGCACATCTTACTAAGCTGAATGATATAGCCACCCTATTTGCTCATGATGAGAAGATTCGCTACTACTATATTCTCAAATTATTTCTGTTCTCATTCAAGGGTGATGCTAAGCTATGGTACAATACTCTTACTCCTAGTTATGTGCATAGTCCCCAGGATATAATCTATTACTTTTCTGAAAAATATTTTCCTGCTCATAAGAAACAACCTGCCTTACACGAAATATTTAACTTTGTGCAAGTTTAAGAAGAGAGTCTCCCCCAAGCTTGGGAAGGCTTCTCCAATTGCTTAATTCTTTGCCTGATCATCCTCGTAAGAAAAATGAAATACTTGATATCTTCTATAATGGACTAACCACTAGTGCATCCATGTGCTACACAAACGGTTTTCAACCCCTTTCCGTGACGTAGTGTTAAACCGTCGCCTTGCATGTGTGGTCGATAGGGGGGCTATCGCACACGACAGGCAAAACCCATCGGTTATGCATGCACCTGGTCGCACACGATGGGAAAAACATATCGTTTGCGATTGGAAGGACCATCACAAATAGACATATTGGGTAAGACGTGTGAGATGACTTAGCATCCCACATAGGGAATCCCAAGGGTACGTTTCCTTTCGTATTGCAGATCACATTAAATTGTCTACATAACATCGTTTGTGATAGGTGTGTTCGTCACACACGATAGTTATAATTTTGTGTTGCGGAACGTCGCATGGGAAACAAAAAATTTCCTACGCACACGCAAACCTATCCATGGTGATGAGCATCTACGAGAGGGGGAGTGGATCTACATACCCTTGTAGATCGCTAAGCGGGAAGCGTTAAGAAACGCGGTTGGTGTAGTCGAACATCTTCGCGATCCAAATCGCCGAGCGTCCCGCGATCTCATCACGATCCGTCCCGCGGTCCAATCATGATCCGTCCCGCGATCCAATCACGATCCGTCCCATGAACTCATCACGATCCGTCCCGCGATCTCATCACAATCCGTCTCACGATCTTGATCACGGTCCTTCCGATCTAGCGCCGAACGGACGGCACCTCCGCGTTCAGCACACGTGCAGCTTGATGACGATCTCCGCCGTCTTGATCCAGCAAGAGGAGGTGGAGAGGAGAGAGAGTTCACCGGCAGCGTGACGGCGCTCCGGTGATGGTGGTGGAGCAATTCCGGCAGGGCTTCGCCTAACCGCTGCAGAAAACCGATCTAGAGGAGAAACTATGCACCGGTGGATCGGGTAGCACGTGGCCGGAAATTCTGTCCAAAAACCACCCAATCCACTAGTATATATAGGAGGAGAGGAGAGGAGAGGCAGCCAAGGCCTTTGGGTCGGCCGAAATAGGAGGTGGGAAGCAATCCTACTTCACCTCCAATCCTAGTTGGAGTAGGATTGCCTCCTATTGGCTGATTTTCCTCTTTTTGCTTTAGGACTTTCTCTCCTGCGCCATGGGCCTTTGTGGCTGTTTTCCCAGCCCACTAAGGGCTGGTTAATACTCTCCCACAGCCCATGGACCTCTTGGGGTCGAAGTACCCCTCCCGGAGGTCTCCCGGTACACTACCGGCACTCCCGGTACACTACTGATGAGCCCGAAACTTTTCCGGAAACCAAACTGGGACTTCCTATATATGAATCTTTACCTCCGGACCATTCCGGAGCTCCTCGTGATGTCCGGGATCTCATCCGAGACTCCAAAAAAACTTCGGTCACCACCATACATAACTCTACACTACTGAAACGCCACCGAACCTTAAGTGTGCAGACCCTGCGGGTTCGAGAACTATGTAGACATGACCGAGACACCTCTACGGTCAATAACCAATGGCGGGACCTGGACGTCCACATTGGTTCCTACATATTCTATGAAGATATTTATCGGTCGAACCTCTATGTCAAGGATTCAGTTAATCCCGTATAACGTTCCCTTTGTTCTTCGGTATGTTACTTGCCCGAGATTTGATCGTCGTATCTCCATACCTAGTTCAACCTCGTTACCGGCAAGTCTCTTTACTCATTCTGTATTACAAGATCCCGCAACTAACAATTAGTCACATCGCTTGCAAGGCTTATTGTGATGTTTCATTACCGAGTGGGCCCCGAGATACCTCTCCGTTACACGGAGTAACAAATCCCAGTCTCGATCCATGCCAACTCAACAGACACCATCGGAGATACCTGTAGAGCACCTTTATAGTCACCCAGTTACGTTGTGATGTTTGATACACACAAGGCACTCCTCCGATATCCGTGAGTTGCATGATCTCATGGTCATCGGAACATATACTTGACATGCAGAAAACTGTAGCAATAAACTGACACGATCATATGCTATGTTTGTAGTTTGGGTCTTATCCATCACATCATTCTCCTAATGATGTGATCCCGTTATCAAATGACATCTCATGTCCATGGCTAGGAAACCTTAACCATCCTTTGATCAACGAGCTAGTCCATTAGAGGCATACTAGGGACATGGTTTTGTCTATGTATCCACACATGCATTTAAGTCTCCGATCAATACAATTATAGCATGGATAATAAACGATTATCATGAACAAGGAAATATGATAATAACTAATTTATTATTGCCTCTAGGGCATATTTCCAACATTTTGTCGTTTGTGTTACTCAAAACATCACTCATGGTGTCTAGAAGAAACGGTTTGGCATTGGGCTGCCATCACACACACTAGCCATGTGAAAATGCTTGTGATTAGGTGTCCTAACGCACACATTTGTCGACCAGAATTCGTGTGTGCTTGCTCAACAATCCAAAACGACAACTTTCTAGAAACCGTGTGGGTTTCTTCATGACATCGCCCATGGTTATGTCTTAGAAACCGTCTGCAATGGGAACTGCAATAATTAGCCTGATTGGTCAATTACTTATAATCCATTTAGTGATCAAAATTAACATTTCATATGAACCACATAATATATTTCTTATTCGTACTATGGCAACCAGGATTTCCTAATTGAATTACATCAAGGTACAACCTCATGTAGGCATATACTGCCTAGCTACCCAATTTCATAACAAGACAAAGTTTCAAATGCAACATCTAAAACCTTTGGAAATTAAGTATCATCATAGACTATAAATAGACAGATGAATATCATTAGAAAATTGTTAAAGTGGAATGTGAATACTGAGCCTTTAATGATGTTGAAGGTCCTCGCAACTTTAGGCCAGTGCCTGTGGATGATAGTCTGCCCATCCTTCATCCTCTTAAGGAAGACTTCAAGATTATACCATGGGTGCTGTATGAATACCTTCATCGCCTCTTGATCATACATGTGGTTTGAGACGTAATTATCGATGAACTGCCTTGAGAAGGACTGAAAACAAATTTCGGGGGGATGACCCCGGGGTACCCCAAAGACGGCGAGTCGGACGGGGTGCCTGCCCGCCTGGTCCGGCTACTCTGACTCACATCCATGGCCGGCTACTCTGACCAGCCGGCTGCGCTGGCCAGCCGGTAGCCCGGAGCCAACTATGAGGTCCCATCGGACACGTGCGGACCAGACAAACATATCCCATGGCGGTGCACTAGTGGCGAGCGGTAGTGCACTGTACGCGTGTCACACAGTACTATCTACAGTGTAGCCTGTCCCCTGGACACTGACTTATAAAGTGCACCAGGGGACAGACATACCTTAGTCCACAAGCTACATGTGGCTTGACTTGTAAGCTACCCATGGTAGCTTACACCTCAAGCTGCTTGGGATGTAAGCTACCCACTCTAGCTTACATCCCAAGCTACCCCCTCATGCCTATATAAAGGCATCATGCCCACCACATATGGAGGTTGGACTCCCACTCTCACGTGCTCACACACACACATGAGGCAAGAAGCATCATGGCTGTCCTCTCCCATACAGCTCCAGGAGCAACCATGTACCGGATATTCCATAAATATACAGACATGCAGGAGTAGGGGTATTATCTCTCCGGAGAGCCCCGAACCTGGGTAAACCACTGCGTGCTATTCGCATACCCGTCTCGGATCATCCACGACAACCTTGCCCTCACCTCGATAAGCCACCCCATGGCATCTGCCGTCTCGCGTGACCCACCGTGAGAAAACAACTCTTCGTCCGCGCCCCACTCTTCGTCTCAGCTACAGACCGGCTCCCGGCTATTTGGCTAGCAAGAGCAAAAGCCATAGAGCGGAGGGAACATGAAAAAAAACTTAGGGGGGCTCGGACGAAACCGAGTCGGCACTCTCTGCTCCAACTTGCATTGCCAAAATCAAATATTTGATGTATCTATGCCGGCTTAACCTTTTCTTCTGCATGATCTTTCC
Source organism: Hordeum marinum (assembly GCA_022496015.1). Taxonomy (NCBI): domain Eukaryota; kingdom Viridiplantae; phylum Streptophyta; class Magnoliopsida; order Poales; family Poaceae; genus Hordeum; species Hordeum marinum. Next base: position 336,716,759 of record CM039675.1, read on the forward strand.
CACGAGGAACCTCCCCGCCCGGAGGTTCGGAGGCTACTCCTGGTAGGGCTCCGTGCCCACCAGCAGGCGGACCCTCCGTCCGCCCCCGTTCGCGCCCCATGCTCGACAGCCAGCGGACACCGCGTCTGCCTTTGGCAGGGCTCTACGCCCACTAGCCGACGGACCCTCCGTCCGCCCCCGGCAGCGCCTCGCGCTCGACAGCCGCGGACCCCGCATCCGCATTCGGCAGGGCTCTACGCCCACCAGCCGGCGAACCCTTCGTCCGCCCATGGCAGCGCCTCGCGCTCGACAGCCGGCGGACCCGCGTCTGCCTTCGTCAAGGCTTCGTGCCCATCAGTCGGCGGACTCTTCGTCTGCCCTCGGCAGCACCTCGCGCTCGACAGTCGGTAGACCCAGCGTTCGCCTTCGGCAAGGCTTTGCGCCCAACAGCCGCCGGACTCTCCGTTCGAGCCCGGTAGTGCCTCGCGCTCAACAGCCGGTGCACCCCACGTCCACCTTCAGCAGGGCTTCGCGCCCATCAATCGGCGGACTCTCCGTCCGAGCCCGGCAGCACCTCGCGCTCGATAGCCGGCGGACCCTGCATCCGCCTTCGGTAGGGCCTCGCGCCCATCAGCCAGCGGACCCTTCGTCCACCCCCGGCAGCGCCTCGCGCTCGACAGCCGGCGGACCCCGTGTCCGCCCTTGGCAAGGCTCCGTGCCCATCAGTCGGCGGACTCTTCGTCCGCCCCCGGCAGCGCCTCGCGCTCGACAGCCGGCAGAACCCGCGTCCGCCTTCAGCTGGGCTCCGCGCCCATCAGTCGGTGGACTCTCCGTCCGAGCCCGGCAGCACCTTGCGCTCGACAGTCTGCGGACCGCGTCCGCTTTCGGCAGGGCTCCGCGCCCATCAGCCGGCGAACTCTCCGTCCGAGCCCGGCAGCACCTCGCGCTCAACACCGAGCGAACCCCACGTCCGCCCTTGGCAAGGCTCCGTGCCCATCAGCCGGCGGACTCTTCGTCCGCCCCCGGCAGCGCCTCGCGCTCGACAGCCAGCAGAACCCGCGTCCGCCTTCGGCAGGGCTCCGCGCCCATCAGGCGGATGACTCTCCGTCCGCGCCCGGCAAACCTCGCGCTCGATAGCCGGCGGACCTCACGTCTGCCTTCGGTAGGGCTCCGCGCCCATCAGCCGGCAGACTCTCCGTCCGTGCCCGGCAGCACCTCGCGCTCGATAGCCGGCGGACCCTGCATCCGTCTTCGGTAGGGCCTCGCACCAATCAGCCGACGGACTCTCCGTCCGCGCCCGGCAGCGCCTCGCGCTTGATAGCCGGCGGACCCCACGTCCGCCTTTGGCAGGGCTCCGCGCCCATTAGCCGGGGGACTCTCCGTCCGCGCCCGGCAGCGGCTCGCGCTCGGCAGTCGGCATACCCTGCGTCTGCCTTCGGCAGGGCCTCGCGCCCATCAGTCGGCGGCTCTCCGTCCACGCCCGACAGCACCTCGTGCTCGAACGCCGGCGGACCCGCGTCCGCCTTTGGTGGGGCCCCGTGCCCATCAGCCGGTGGACTCACCATCCACGCCCGGTAGCACCCCGTGATCGACAGCCGGCGGACCTCGCGTCCGCCCTTGGCAGTGCTTCACGTCTATCAGCCGGCGGACCCCGCGTCCGCCTTCGGTAGCGCCTCACGCCATTCAGTCGGCGGATCACGCGTCTGCGCCCGACATCTTTGACACCACCGCCTGCTTCAGCAACAGCAAAGACCCTCCGCCCGACTCCTCGAATCACCCGGAGGCTCAGAGGCTACACCTAGCGGGTGCTCTGGCGCGCCCCCGTTGGAAACTGTTAGCCAGTAAACTCCGCGCTCGTCCCCGGCATCGCCTCGCGCCCTTCAGCCGGCGGACTCCGCATCCACGCCTGACATCCTCTATGCCATCGTCTACTTCAGCAATAGCAAAGACCCTCTGCCCGACTCCTCGAGTCGCCCGGAGGCTACACCCTGCGGGTGCGCTGGCATACCCCGCTGGAAGCAAGCCGCGTCGTCCTCAACCCGCGGTCGACCATCATCGGCAACTTCTACAACAACGACAACGACTACGAAAACCCTCCGCCCAGCTCTGCGAGTCGCCCGGAGGCTCGGAGGCTACTGTCGGGGGGATGACCCCAAGGTACCACAAAGACGGCGAGTCGGATGGGGTGTCTGCCCGCCTGGGCCGGCTCCTCTGACTCACACCCATGGCCGGCTACTCCGACCAGCTGGCTGCGCCCGCCAGCCAGTAGCCCAAAGCCAACTATGATGTCCCATCGGACACGCGCGGACCAGACAGACATATCCCATGGCGGTGCACTAGTGGTGAGCGGTAGTGCATTGTACGCATGTCACACAATACTATCTATAGTGTAACCTATCCCCTGGACATTGAATTATAAAGTGTACCAGGGGACAGACATAGCTTAGTCCACAAGCTATATGTGGCTTGACTTGTAAGCTACCCGTGGTAGCTTAGACCTCAAGCTGCTTGGGGTGTAAGCTACCCAATCTAGCTTACATCCCAAGCTACCCCCTCGTGCCTATATAAAGGCCTCATGCCCACCACATATGGAGGTTGGAATCCCACTCTCACGTGCTCACACACACAGAAGGCAAGAAGCTTCATGGCTCTCCTCTCCCATACAGCTCCAAGAGCAACCATGTACCGAATATTCCATAGATATACAGACATGCAGGAGTAGGGGTATTATCTCTCCGGAGAGCCCCGAACCTGGGTAAACCACTGCATGCTATTCGCATACCCGTCTCGGATCATCCATGACAGCCTTGCCCTCACCTCGATAACCCACCCCATGGCATCTGCCGTCTCGCGCGACCCCCCGTGAGAAAATGACGACAAACAAACATACACATAAATATCTTTTCTAAACTTTGAAATGGCGCAAAGGGAAAAGTACAAGGTGGAAGATATGGTAGCATCCTATAGTTGAAAGATATGGTAGACAAACATCTTGTTGTTTTTCGTAGCTAGTTTCTTTATCTTAACAATCTTTCTAAGTATCTTGATTTTACTGATATTCAAGGACACTTCACTTCCACACATACAGAAAGGGTCGAACAGTGGGTCTAAACCTCTTATAGCAGGACCTACATGTGGAAGAATAAATTATTAATAAAAACATTCATATTACAATGGTTTCTGCTATTAGCCAAACGACCATGGATGTGCAAACCTCGATGGTAAACTTGAGTGTCCCCCATTCTTACCCCCTGCAACATATTTAAGACAAATATTTATCAGGTTACAAGTGATATTTGGCATACTATCAGTGAGATATGTTAATGGAAAATAAACACATTGCGGATCGAATAGATTAGTTCGAGCCACATTGAAAATCCAGTTATCTAAACCAAGCGTACTAAGAACTACGAAATGTAGCAATTCTATATGTTGCACGTGTATTTAGTACATCTAAATTCGATTTATTCGCCACATGCATAACAATACAAAATTGTAGCAACAACAATCGTACATCACATTTCAAAATTGAATTAAATAGTTAAATGATCACCACAACAAATGAACGAAATAGTTCACTAAGCACCACATTGCACAATAGAACATACTAGAAGGTCAGGTTGCAGTAGCATTACATTGGACATTTCAGCAGAATTTCTAAATGAAAGGCAGTAGTGGCACATGCAACAGCTAAACGAAACGTACTTAACCGGCGTAGCTAGTTGAACATAGGTCCTAAGTGATAAAGCTGCGGAAAACATGTTATTCCACATCGTCGTAGATATCGATGATGATAGGCTCCGTCAACTTGGAAGAGGGAGAGGACTCCACACCGTGGGTGCACCCCTTGTAGTGGTGAGTGGCCTGATCCTGCCCTGGCACCAACATGTCGGCTCTGTAGTTGAGGTAAGTGTCGACATTTTGGAAATGGGGTACCCAGACTTGCATGCCTGCGACCCATGGCATGGCCCACCTCGTCAGCTAGGCATGGCCTGGCGAGTCCCCACTCAAGAAAAGGCCCTCGTGAGGGCCTGCGCTCGCGAGGGAGGCATCATCAAGCCGAGCGAGGACGGGCGTCCCCAGGCCCCCTATGGAGGGGCGAAGATCTCTATGCAGCAATTGGCCTCGGGAGGCTAGGGATAACACAAGGCAGGACAGGCAGGCACCAACATGCCAGGTGGTGCAGTTTCCCCTTTGGTGCAAAAGGGGGCAAGGACGTATGCTGGTTCCCAAAGTATCCCCCAAAAGTTTCTGTTTTGGTGCAACAAGACCGCGACCACGAGCCCAACAGGAAGGATGTCATCACCGAGCCCACCACTGCATCATCAATAGCTACTTTGCAGGCGAAGACCACCTTTCGTCAGGATAAAGGCGTACTCGTGTCACCCTTTGAATTTGGCCATTGTGGGATCCCTTCCCGCCATTGCGCTAAGGTAAGAGCACCCAAGGCACTATAAATAGAGGATAGGCTGCACCATAGAAGGGACGACACAACAAAGACGCAGCCGAAGGGAGGCAACATTTCTAGAGCCCCCTCGTGAGGCAGGGCACAACTGTACTAGTTCATTCTCAAACCTCCTCGTGAGACAATCCACCAAAGCAGGAGTAGGGTATTACACTTTGCAGCAGCTCGAACCTAGGTAAATCATCGTGTGCATCTACTTCCTCGTCACCGTGCGAGTTCGCCGTAGAAATCATCGAGTAGCGAGTTAGGTAGAGCGAGGCCGCATGGGATCTTTGCACACGCCCGTGTGTTCGAACTTCATTGGGTTTTTTGGAGCCCGAAATCCGACATTGGACATGCTAGTTAGGGGGCGTGTGGAAATCTACCTGAAGCCTTGCTATTCCCTCACCTCACTGCTCTGATGGACAGCACCCAACAAGCTTCTTCCGGCCATGGCGGATCCGTCTTCACCAACCCACCTCTTCTGACCGAGACCCACGCCCCAGCGGCATGACGCTGGGTAGTTGGTATCAAGCCACGAATGTTGTCTCCACCGTTGTCGCCCCTCATCCCGTCCAAGCACATGGCGGACAGGCGGCGCCCCCGCACCGACATCGCGTTGCACCTATGTGGGAGTCCTCGATGCGCATGATGCGCTGTTGATGGAAAGCAATATGCTTGGCCACCGCCTGACCAATGGGGGCTTCGACGCATGGGCAGACCACATCGCTGAGCTGGTCGTTGTCGGTGTCAAAACCGGCGGATCTCGGATAGGTGGTCCCAAACTGTGAGACTAGGATCGACGGTAACAGGATATGAAGGGGACACGAGTTTACCCAGGTTCGGGCCCTCCTATGGAGGTAATACCCTACGTCCTTCTTGATTGTATTGATCGTGTAAGGGGTTACAGAGTTGATCTACCTCGAGATTGTATGTCTAACCCTAGATGAGTTGTTCTACTTCTATACCCTAAAACCCTCCGTCTTATATAGATGCTGAGGAGGCCTAGGGTCTACACATGGTCAGTTATATGCCGAAGAGATGAACATGCCTATTTACTACATCAAATGTGGAGCGCACGACGTGCCCCTCGAAGCTTCCATCCTGGTAACCGGGCCTTCAGATCATCCAGTGTGCGACAAGTGACCCATACATTCCGGCCGGCATAGAACAGGTCAGCCATCCGAGGACCCCCTAATACAGGACTCCCTCAGTAGCCTCCGAACTTGCCTCCAAAGCCAAGAGTCTTCAGCTCCAGCTGCTTTGTGAATAGAGTCTTCGGCTTGCGAGGTGAGTTCCTTCTGCCGAACCATAATTCGGCCTCCGATGACGAATAGTTTTCTGCATGTGGCACATCTGAATCCTATGAGATAAGTTAGCTTTGAAGGCCAAATGTCGGGGGGCAGGATAATGTTTCCTGACGACCTTTTTGATGAAAGGTCATAGCCCACCATGGCCGATAGGCCAGTTACAGGCACTCGATGCACGGTTCGATGTCGTTCCACCCACACGATCTATCAACATGTCGATCGTATCCTGTTTTACGCGGGATACACTTAATCACGTGCCTGCAACGGCTCGTGAGTCTCGAGGAGTGGAGGAATTCACGGTGTGGCAGAGGGAGACCGAATCAACAAACCTCATAAAAGGGGAAAGAAAACCCCAAAAGCCCTCCACGCTCTCCATTCGACTTCTCTGCCTCCTACTCCCTTGCACCTCCAGAGCACAGATCTAGGTCTCCTCCACCTCTTCTTCTGAGCTCCTTATTGGCGGGCTCCAACGGCTAGTGGGAAGTTTCCACGGTCACCGACCAAGACATCATCGACCTCAAGAAGGCCAGCTATCTCCCCGTCGATATCCCTCATCGCGTGGTGGAAAAGGGACAAGTAATCCCAACCCCAAGCCAGGCGAGCGGGTGGTGTTCATCCCCCACTTCATTAGAGGGTTGAGCTTTCTGCTGCACCCCTTCGTCGGGGGCCTAATGTTCTTCTATGGCCTTGATTTCCATGACCTTCCGCCGAACTCCATCATGCGTCTCTCTGCCTTCATCCTCCTCTACGAGGCATTCCTGCACGTCGAGCCACACTTCGTCCTTTGGCTGTAGGTTTTCAACATCAAGCCAAAGTGTGTCGGCAGCAAGAACGCCGACTGCGGTGGTGCCGTCATCGGCAAACTCACATGCATCAACTGGCCGGCAGGCACCCTCATTGACACCATCAAGGGGTGGCAGAAGGAGTGGTTCTACATCACCGAACCATAGGAACAAGGTCTGCACCCCGCCGCCGCATCCAGATCCAGTCCTTTGACCAGATTAGCTTCATGGATTGAAAAGGGTCTCGTCCGGGGGTCGAGCAAGGAGGTGGCCGATCTATAAAAAGCGGATCCGCTCCTTGGTCGAGAACGGCATCAAACTGTCCGATGTGGTCCATGTAATGTTCCAAAGATGCATCCTCCCCTGCCAGCGCTGGGACACTCCCCAATGGTCTCGGAAACTCGACACCGAGCCCATAGTCCGGAAACTCTTTAGCACTACGTGAGAGAAGCTATGGAAGGCGTTCTTCAAATCAATGAAGAGTTGGCCAGCCGAGGAGGAAGACAGGGGCCTACACGCTGCCAAGCCAGACTCTGAGGTATGTCACATCCTAGCCTGATCGGTTTTATTGCATAGAAGATCCATAACCCTGTATCCGATATCCTTGTGCAGAGGTGGCTGAAGAAAGCCAACAACATCAATAGTCTGGCCCCTCAACTCGAGGACGAGAGGACTGGGCTGTTGGCCAAGATGCTCGTGGAGACGCCTTACAAGCCTCCCACGAAGAAGGAGAAGAAGAAAAAACCAAGCCAGGCTGGTATCCGCATCAGGGATCAGCCTGATGCTGCTTCCGAAGACACACCCGCCTCCTCAAATCAGGAGGAGGCCAAAGAGGAAGAAGAAGAGGAGGAGGAGGTCGAGAGCGAGGGGGAGGCGATCCCCCCATACCAAGAAGAGAGCGGCGTCTTCGGACGCCCCGGGGCAGGCAGCCTCTCCTGCCCCAAAGAAGGCGCGGCAAGTGTGGATGGTCCTGTCCGACGAAAGTTCGGACTCGAGCTCCACGTCGGAAGATGTCGAGGAGGTTCCTCGAAGGATCCTCAGGGTCAAGCCCCCTCTAGCCAGTTTAGGATCCAAAGACCCTTCTTTCTATCGTCAGTAGGCTCAGAGTTTGCTAACACGAAGGTTGTTGGTCCAACAGCCCTTCGCGTGTCAGCCGCACCGAGGTTATATCGGATGGGGAGACCCCGCCCGTCGAACTAGCAGAGAGCAGGGACGCCTCGCACCACCCACTCCAAGCGTCACGAAAGACGCCGTGGAGATGTCGTCCCTACACACTCCAATGGAGGCGGATGCAGGGGCGAGGAGGATACCCCTGTGGCTGAGGCTAATGCCCCGGCCACCGAAGAACAGGTGACGATCCCCTGCCCGGACACCGAGAAGACCGGATGAGTGGGCAATCAGTCCCCTCTAAGAACGTCTCCGGAGAGCATGGTGCCTCTGGAGGTATCGGCCCAAACCCCGGTGGGTGATCGGGAAATCCGATCATCCCCGGTACCGCCGACGAGCGAGTGGTCGGCCATGAGGATCCATCAAACGCCTCCATCCCCGAGGAGCATCGCACCCTTATGGGTGCGGTATTGCAAAGTGTCCAATTCGTTGACAATGGAGTGAAGGAGGCCTTCAAAGATCTCCTTGCAGGCTTTCAAGTAAATTGCCCCTCGTTTTTGCTAAGATTTCATTTAGCCGTATTGTGTACATGGCAGCCCCCGAGCCCTAGATGAGTTGAACAAACTCGCCTAGGGGTCATCTCTATACTTCGGGAAGTAAGTGCCGATGTAATGTATGCATTATGTGTGGTGTAAGCCTCGTCATCAGTGGCGACCAAAAATGGCGCCGAACTAGACAAGCTAAATCAGAAGCTCCAGTGCGCTGTGGATGAGGTGGAAGCCCTCAACAAGAGGTTCGACGAAGCGCACGGTAAGTTCGATTTGAATTTTATTATTCCCCTTAATTCTGTCTATCCAGATTCCGTTTATATAAGGTTTACCCTTTTGCAGCCTCGTCGAAAGAGATCGAGAATCTCAAGGTCGAGCTTCAACATGCAAAAGATGAAGCAGTCATGGAGAAGGCGGCAGCCAAAGAGGCAGCCACCGCTCTCTCCGCCCTACGAGCCACCAGTGATAAACACCAGGCACGTGTGGCGAAGATACAAGATAAGCTCAAGGATGTCAGCAATAAGTGCGATGCCTTAGAGCAAAAGAATAAGTCGGTCTTGGCCGAACTGTTCTCCCTAAAGGTCCAATCTCCAGAAGGAGCGGATGGACAGACGGTTCTTCGAGGAACAAGTTCGACGGGCCAAGGAGATAGCCGATGGTAAGCCATACTCCCTAAAGTGCACGGAATAGCAAATTCGAATTGCTGACCCCGGGTGTGGCGACTCTCAAGCGCGGCGCCGATCTCCATAGAAGCGTTGCGGACGCCAATCAGTTGCTTGCCATGGGGGGAGAGGAAGACGAAGCTCGGACGTTCTGGGCGCAGTTGGGAGCCCCCGAGCGTCCTCCTCTTCTGGTGGAGCAGCTGAAGCAGCTGATGGAGATGCACTGGATGGCGGAGCCGGCCCTCAAGGACCTCTGCATCCGCTTATGGCCCGATGAGCAACTCCCAAGTAGCTACTCCGGCCTGGTGCAACGTCTGATTGATGTTGCGCCCCGCCTCGATGCCATCAAGCGCTCCTACTGCATCGAAGGAGTCCGGATGGCCCTTGCCAAGTCCAAAGTGCACTGGTCGGGGCTCAATCCGATGAAGGTCGCCACTGACCCGCCGTCGCCCGGAAAGTCGCACCGACGCCCCGAGGTGTACTTTGATGGGGTCATGTAAAGTGCGCGGGTGATCGCGTCACAGTGTTCGGGTGAAAGAATTTTTGAATGAGATTGTAATGTGTCCGAAGACTTGCGATAACTTTTTAATGATAATAGTCTTTTCTCTCATATGTTTTACCTTCCTTCATAACTCCTATATGGTTGCTTAATACTGAAAGATGTGAGTCGTCGGCTTCAGCCCCCACGTAGATACTACATGGGGTGTCTATACCAATGCACTATGTTCCTTAGCCAAAGTAGAGGAACCCGAAGGCAATTTACTGCGGTAGACCAGGAAATTGGAATATTATGCTTTATTTCTTTCACTTAACCGAAGGGGCACGAAAAGGACTTCGGGAAGCGTACGATTAGCCACCGGAGTTTCAATGATGTTCGCACGGTCCGAGGCCGAATCCGACATCATAGTATTTGCTCAAAGGGCAACTTCCTTGTACAACATGGAATGAATGCTTACGGGGATGGAAGTGTAATACTTCTAGCTTGGGTTTCACAGAGCGGATTGCGCATACTATGACAGTCCGTTTTTGGCTTTCTCCCCTGAGGCGCTTGACCGGACTATCAGGAAGCACAACCGCAGGGGTGCTCGCTTTGCCCTTTTAGCCGAACAAGCAGAACGTAAAGGGGCAAGCATAGGAGACAGGCAACCCAACTTAATGACCAAAGACATAGTTCGGAACCGATGCATATAAAGCGAATGCCAAGACGCTGAACACACAATGGTTAAGGCGATTTCTGTTTGAAATTGAGCCCCCGGTCTATTAGCCAGTGACCTCGAGTCACACCGAATAGATTTACGAGAAGAGGGAGGAAAGAAAAAAGGTAGTTGCCGAAAACAGGACAAATAAGGCGTACGTGCGCAAGGCACCTTCGCATTTTCTCAACCACTCTTATAACTCGGTTTGCCAAAGCAGCTGTTTACAGGTATGCGAAATAAAAGTAAAAAGTCTTATAGGAGCTGTTGTACCAGGGGTCTTCGATTGGTGACCGGACGTCTTCGATATGCCCTGTTGCTAGTTGACTCCTGTTATGAGTGCACCTTAATGGGTGTTATTGCGGACGGATCTTGCGAGCAAAATCTTGAGAGGCCGCCATGTTAAAGATGAGCTTTACACCGTGGGCAGGCTCTTTTAGGAGTACATGTATCCGGTCCAAAGGGGTATTGAAGGTAATAGTTCGGGCAACCGAATACCCATCGGAAGTGCCCCCGCCCCGCCGCCCATGGCATCTTGAGTGCGAAGTTGTGCCTTCTCGGCACGTGCTTTGTTGGTCCTGAGGTTTTGCGGTGGGGGGTGAGTCCCTATTGACGAGAGGAAGGAGGGACGAAGTTTTTGATCTGAATTCGAACTTGCTTCCTAGCCTTTCGTGCCTTTACGGCCAATATCGAAGTTTGCCGATCGTCTTTATAGCTGAATTCGGCCGCCAGCGCCAATGCATGTTCCTCTGTTCTAAGGGACTGCTCTGTATTGCCATTGACAGTAATGACCCCCTTGGGGCCCAGCATCTTGAGCTTGAGGTATGCGTAATGCGGGATGGCGTTGAACCTAGAGAACGTGATCCGGCCGAGCAGCATGTGGTAGCCGCTACGGAAGGGCACAATCTCGAAGATCAAGTCTTCGCTGCGGAAGTTATTAGGTGAGCCGAACACAACTTCCAGGGTTACAGAGCCCGTACATCGGGCCTCAACCCCTGGGATCACCCCCTTGAAGGTAGTGCTGATGGGCTTGATCCTTGTCGGATCTATACCCATGTTCTTCACCTTGTCTAAGTAGATCAGATTGAGACTGATTCCTCCGTCCATCGGGACATTAGTGAGGTGATACCCATCTATAATGGAATCTAGGACGAGGGCAGCCGAGCCCCCATGACAGATACGGGTCGGATAGTCGTGCCGGTAAAGGTTATCGGATATGCTAACCATGGGTTATACTTCGGAGCTATGGGCTCCACAGCATAGACCTCCTGAAGGGCCCGCTTCCTCTCTTTCTTAGGTAAGTGGGTGGCGTATATCATATTCACCGTTTTGACTTCAGGAGGAAATTTCTTCTGACCACCACCCATTGGACCATGAGGCTCATCGTCGTCCTCGCTGCACGAACTTTTGCCCTCGTCTTCGGGTTGTATCTTGCCGGCCTGTTTAAACACCCAGCAGTTGTGGTTTGTCTGTGTGGTTGGCTGGCTTTTCCGAAGTTCCATGGATTTGGCAAGTCCTGTCCATGATCTTCTCGAGTTGGGTGGGTCCATCATGGTTGCCTTCAGGGGATTTCTTCTGCTGCCCAGGTCGAGAGTTGCGGAATCCGGCATTGACCGTCGTGTCATCGGCACCATTACTATTGTGCCGGCGTTTGTTCTTATTGCGCTTCGGCTTTGAGTTGCCATCCTGGGCTTCAGGTGCGACAGGATCTTCAGAATTGTGGCTGCGTCTTGCTAGCCAATTATCTTCACCCGCATAAAAGCAGGTCATGAGGGAGGTAAGGGCAGACATAGTTCGAGGTTTGTCCTGGCCTACCTGGCAGGCCACCCATTCGTACCAAATATTGTGCCGAAAAGAGGCGATAGCCTCGGCATCTAGACGGTCGACAATTTGGTTCTTCTTAGTCAAGAACCGATTCCAAAATTGTCGGGAAGAGTCTCCGGGCTTCTGGACGATGTTGCTGAGGTTGAAAGAGTCCGTCGGGCAAACATAGGTCCCCTAGAAGTTAGAGCGAAACGCGTCTTCCTTAAGATTAAGAGGTAGGTATTTGATGGCGTGGAGATCATCTCCGTGTGCCATATGGATATGGAGGAGGAAGTCCTCGATATAGACGGTGGGGTCAATGGTCCTGTCATACTGTTCTATATTGATGGGTTTAAACCCTTCGGGGAACTAATGCCGCATTACCTCATCCATGAAGCATAGTGGGTGAGGGGTGCCCCTGACCCGAGCTATGTCACGCCTGTAGTTGGGGTCTGTTTGGAGCCGACTGTGCTTCCGGGCTTTGTGGTTTTGGTCGAACCATGGTCTATACTCTCCCCGTCTATTCGGTGAGTAATCCTTGAGTCCATAGATGGATCTAGTACAGCCTGCTCTATGATCTAAGTCATCACGCAGGTCAAACCAGTCATTGTTTTTGAATGGCTCCTTACCGCGTCTTCGGGGCATCACCGGTATGTAACCGGTGTCGTTGGCCGCACTGTCACGCCCATGAGGAGGGCGCTCCGGCTCGTCGTATGAGGTACGATGTGGAGACGGAGTGTCCGTGAGCTCATCATCGAATTGTGGCAGTAGCCGCCTCCGAGGGTAGCTTTTGGGCTGGTTTGACAAACCTGTGTCGTATGCTTCTTTGGCTGAGAGGACTTTCGTCCATCGATCAGTGAGGTCGGCCTGTTCGGCTTTGAGTTGCCGCTCTTTGGCCTTTAGGTTTGTAACATCCCAAAATTTGGAATGTTATAATAAATACTAGAATGATTGTTTGTTTGCTTGAGTGATTGAAATTGAGTGCAAATTTGAAACTTTTGAAAACTTTTGAATGAGAGGGAATAAAATGACTTTCCCAAAACTTTCACTCTGCAGGAATTCCAATTCATTTCATCACAAAATCCCAGATTGAAGATGATATGACTTCTTCCATTTAAAGGAATGAAAAGGGATTTGAAAATGGTTTGAATTTCATTTGAAAATAGTTCAAATTCAGAAACTTTATGCAACTCAATGATTTTCATGAGAGAGGATAAAAGGACTTCTTCAAATTATATGAAATAGGAGTTGGAAGTTTAAAAGAAGGATATGAAAACTATTTGAGAAATTCTCATATGGAGTTTCACCTCCATATTTGAATTCCCTATTTGAATTTGTAAGCATTCAAACCCCTTGACAAAGTTTTTGAGAGGAGTAATATGACACTCTAAACCAGGGGTATTTTTGTGAAGTTTTTGAATCATAAAACCCAAGGGGTTACTTGAAAAATATTTGCAAAAATAAATAAAGCCATTTAGGCATTTTCTGAAAATAATGTTTTTTAAAAGTAATTATTTTGTCCATGAAAAAGTGTTCATTAAATGGCATTTATTTTCCTGATAACTTTGGTATATAAAACTTTATTTTTTCGACTGTTTGTGAATGTCTTAATGTTGTTTTTAATGCCCTGTATATTAATAAAGGAAAGAGTTAACGCGTGTATTAAACGAGCCGGCCCACAGCCCCTGATACCTTCCCCGAAACCTCTCCACATCGGCCGCCCGACGCGCTGATCTCTCCCTCTCTCTCGCTGATGCACCGGCCCCACTGACCGCTCCCACTCACCGCGCGCTCATCCCCTCCATCGTGCCCGTGACAACGCCGGCGAGTCCATCGCCCCGGATCTCACTCCTCCTCCCTCCCCTGACCCCGCACCTGGCCTATATAAGAGCCGGTTCTCTCCGCTCTTCGTCCACCCTGAAACCCCTCTTTTCCCTCGCCAGAATGCCCCACCACTTCCTCGCCGGAGTTCGGCCACCTCTCGAAGCTCCCCGAGCTCGTGCTGCTCACCACCGTCACCCCCTCGTCTCCCTTTCGCCACCAGCCATCCCCGGAGGATCTCTGCCGTCGATCGGAGGCCACACCATCGCCGGAGAACCACCAGAGCACCGCCCCGTCGACCTCGCTGCCTCGGCCTCGCCGGAGAAGCTCCCTCGCCAGCGACCTCCCTCTATGAGCACCCCTCCCCCTCTCCTAACCATTGGATCCGGATCTAACGATCTAGATTAGAACAATTAAAATGCCAAAACGTTTTCTTCTAACGTTCAGTCGTCCGCCCGCAAACCCCGCACGCACATGGCCTCGGCCAACCACAAACTGCCACGTAGCCCCTTTCCGTTAGCTAAGTTTTTCCATTTTCTGTTTGTTTTAGAAAACAGAATAGGTTCTGTTTTTATTTTTGTTATATCTTTTATGTTTTTAAGTGTTTTAATTTGATTCCTTTTGCATTAGTTCACAAATTTGTTATAGTTTCTGTAGGTATCAAGCTTTACCAAATTTGAATAATTTAAAATTGATTTCAAACACATTTGATTCAAATCTTATTTTCTGAATATCTTGAGTTTAAAAATATTTTTTGAGTTGTTCTTTTTGTACTTGTCACTAGTGACCTTAGTTATCAGTAGGTAGAGTTTGGAAATTTTAAGAATATTTTATAGTAGTCCTTTCAAGCAAAACAGATTCTGTTTAGTTCTATTAGGTCTATTTATATAGCCCTTTTTTTAAATTATTTTAAATTATTTTCTTTTATATTAGTGATAGACTTTTATAAAGTTTTCTGTTAGATAATAGTAGCCCTTCAAAACAAATAATATTTTAATAGTTGGTTCCATGAAAATAAATTATAGTTCAACTATAACTTGCAATTGGATTTTCATTGCTATGTTGATCTTCTATTTGAAAATAGTTTCCACAAATTGTTTTATAAGTTTGATTTGCTGTTAGTCTAAGTTTAGACCAGAAACAATTAGTATTATAGTTGAGATCGTTTGTGGTTTAAGCCAAGGATGACCTTGTTTTATATCAAAATAAGAACCTTTATAAAAGCTTTTCAATTTGTTCTTTTTGCAAAATAAAGATTTATGAGAAAATACTTTCTATTAATTATTTGTTTTAAAAAAATGTTTTTCTTTTATTAACTTAGTGTTTTTCTTGATGATATGTTCTAGTAGTTAAAAACTTAAGTTGCTAGAGTATTGTTTTCTTTAGTTCTTAGTTGTTCTTCAAAAGTAATTCTTCTTGCTAGTAAAATATTTACAAAAATACTTTTATTATCTTTACTTTGTTGTTGTTTGCTACTTTTGAAAATTTGGATGTACTTGTGGAGGAAACCAACTTTGGTTGTGTTGATGAAGTTTTGTTGATTTTAACTTTTGTCTTAGGTATTCCCTTCATCACCACCTTAGTTGTGTTGATGTAGTTTTGTCATTTGAGTTTTGTCTTAAGTATTTCCTTTCATCACCACAATGTTGCATTTGGTTTTGTGTTGCCTTTTTGATTGTTAGTATTGACTGCTAGTATGATTGCTTATAAGAATGCAATGTTGTTTATATAGTTTTTGATCGAAGAGTGACGAATAGTCTATTAGTTATCTCTAAGAGCGGTACTTTCTTCATCAACAGTACAGACAAGTCACTTTGACCATGTATACCTATGTTTTATTGCATTAGTTCTTCCATCTCCCCAACTGCATGCAAATTAGGTAAATTGGAGACTTGGTTACTTGATGTAGTATCATGTGGTAGGCACCCCTCAACCCTTTGACACATTGGCCCCGGGAAACGTTGATTTAATTTTGCTATGCTATTAGTAGATGGGGTCGGTTGTGTGATTCATGAGAGTTGTGAGGTAATAATTTCAAGACCTGCAAGATGATCAAGACTTCAAGACTCTGAGTTTTCAACTTACCTCTGGGTGGCTGATGGTTGAACGGCACCCTGGAGAAACCAGTGGTTAGCCTAGGTGTTGCTGGGGAAGTGCCAGTATTCATGCGGAAAGGTCCACCCAGGCACAAAGAGATGGATGGATGCTTCAAGACCCAAGTCTTACCTGCACAGCCACAAGTCATTATGGGCTCTTGCTTGGTTGGATATCGTGGTGACCCTGGACAGGCGGTGCTACGAGATGTAGAAGAACATTAGGAAAGGATGGGCACCGATAGAGTCTTAGGGGATCCCTTTAGAAGACCATGTTTTGGTCATCCGTTTCTCAAACACCCTGAAGTGTGAGAAATCAAACGGAGGCGATCAAATCTTGTGGGGAACGTGTGCAAAACTCTGCAGAGTACTCAAACCTAATCGATTAGCCGTGTCCACGGTCATGGACAACTTGAGCCAAAGGAACTGAAACTATTAGGAAGTCTCAACACAAAAAAAAGTTATAATGATGTGGGTATTAATGACAACTTGGGTATGAGAATTGGTTGGTGGAACCATCTCATTAATTAACCAACTTTGTAGTAATAATTTCTGCATTACCCCTCACTTGTTGTAGGAAAAATTTGCTTTGCGCAAAAACTTAAACTTATAGCCCCTCCTGCCATATATGCATATAGTATAGATGATTATTTTTCACCCCCCTCTTTTGTGACTTGCCGGCATATTCAAAATGCTGACCTACACGGCTGCAACGTCTTATGTTGCAGATAAGCTCTACGACAGGTAAGAGTACGATTCAGGGTTACGGTTTACACTCAACCTACCGTTGGTGTTATTGGGACTCCACTCCCGTTGACTGTTTCCGCTAAGATTTTAAGGTATATATCAGTTTTACGTTAATTACATGTGATTGCACTTCGATATATACATTGATGTACTGTGTGTGCCAGCGTACTAATCCAGGGATGGCACAGAAAACACAAAGGCTTGACTCATTTTGAGTCGGGTCGCTACAAGGCTGCGGGCCGTTCCTATGAGCCGGTGCCTAATTTTTCCTAACCTCGAGGTTATCAGGGATGTACAAGTTATCGGCTTCTGGTAGGTCTTCCTCCTTGACAGGGGGAAGGTAATCGTCGCCCTCGGGTCTGTAGGGACCCCAATCCTAAGTCATAAGAATCCAGCCTGTAACACATCACATCACTTTGCGGCCTCACACACGGTAACTCCACGGCTGCAGCCTTACCTTAGCCAGGACCGTTTGCGCCTTTTGGCTCACGTATGTGAATATGTCGCTCGCATTCAAATGACAGAGAACCCGGGCCGACATGACTAGTCATAGAACCCAAGTGGCACATTCGTATGGAAATAGGCATACGTAACCCAGCAATGCAGGTGTCGGCCTCAAGCGTGCGTGGACGAGTCATAGCCATCTACAAGGACTCCATTATGTCATGGGACATAAATGTCATCATTGCACATAGACGAGTCATAGCAGGCTATAGGGACTCCATTACACTGTTAGACATTTCCCCAAAGGGACAGACACAACAGCAAAGAAGGATATGTGCCGGTCAATCAATGTGTCCGGAGCAGTAGCAAGCTACCAAGGCTCGGTGGAAGCACAAAGAGGCAGTTCCCTGTAAAGAGTACTACTCAAGGCAAACAACTAGGTGTTGAATCCCATACATATCGTTGCACGACACACATACGAATGACATGCCCGATATGCATAGATACAACTATGGCATCACAAGATAACCATACAACAACACAACATTTATTTAGGAGGCTCATAAGAGTACTACTAAAGGCACATGACTAGATGTCACATCCCATACATACTGTTGCACGTCACACGTATGCATGACATGCCCGATATGCATAGATACAACTATGGCATCACAACATAATCATACAACAACACAACTTTTATTTAAGAGGCTCAGAGGACCCTTGCATAATATGTTCTTATAGGTAGGGGTCACATGACCCGACACTCAAGTCATACAAGCAAGTTCATACAAACCAAGAGGAAGCATAAAGTTGTCTGAGTACAGATAGTTGAAAGGGTAAAAAGGCACATGGCATGACTATCTACAACCCGCCATAGGGCATAAGCTCATAGCTGGGACACCAACTATTCGGCGTTGTCGACATCTAGATAGAACCCACCTGATGGGTCCTGAGTCTCATCTGCAACATTTATTAAGAAAACATGAGTACAAACGTACTCAACAAGTCTTTAAAGCATACCTAGACTATTCATGCTCATGTATCAACAAGGGGAGTGGTGCAATTTATGCAGCAATGCCAGCTTTGACTCTCGGCTAACCTATACTACACATTTTAACTCTTTGTTCATATTTTAGATATCGCACACGAGTCCACTAACTCCACACCAATACACCACCATGGATTCACTTCCGTCTCCTATGAGAGTGCCATCCACGGTACTCACACTTGTCTTGGGATTTTTATGAGTATCCATTAAATTATCTATGAACAACATAAGTTCTCCATGTAGTCCATATCCAAGGACGCGGCTATTCCAATAGATTCATACCCTGCAGGGGTATACTTCTTCACACACGCTCTCTCCACTTATCGATGTATGCTCATAAAACCATGCACCTCGGCAACCTTCAAGCGGAAGACCAGCGAGGGAGTCGGCCACAACCGTCAATCACACAAGACCTCTAGTCCAGGCTATCGCCTATTTGAGACTGAACCCGCACGGAAGTCTGGCCAAAGCTTCCGCTACGACCCCAAAGGATGTGCGCAGGGTTCCCAAGCCCGCCATTCGGGTGACCCTTGGTACACCGTGCCACTACCTACCACGTCGTAACCCACCCCTAGGGTCAGTGCTACGCACGGTCTCCAGCATGCTATAAACACCAGAAACTACTTGCAACACCTGGACCAAGGCCTAAGCGATTCATAAGTCGAGAGGGTCAATTAAGTATCCCAACATGTGGTAGTAACTAGCCTCGGATCACAAACACGGAACTCAGTTCCTAAGAACGGTCCCAATGAGACAACCCGCTATGTACTCCTACATAGCCTCTCATCGCTACCTTTACCAAATCGGGTTCATCATTAAGCTTATCACATCAGAACAATACTGTTTCACTCCAGTTCATCACCCAGATGAATCAGACCTGACACAACTCTAAGCATAGCAAGCATAGCAGGCAAAGTAGGTAAAGCACACCATGGCTCAAGCATCTACCAAGTATGCTAGGTTGCAAGGTTTAGCTATTTACTGTGACAATGACAGGTCATGCAAAGGAATGGATTCATCTACCGTACATGATAGACAATTAAACATTTGTCCTAATGCAATAAACAAGAGCATGAGCGAGAAGTGGGATGTTATCAGAATGATCAATGGGGTTGCTTGGCTTGCTGGGAAGCGGCAGGGTATTCTCCTTCATTGGAATACTCGGGGGTATCCTCAGAAGCAGGGCCTACCGCAATGCAGCTAAGTAACAATCAACACACGGCAAGTGCAGCAATATGACGCATGATCATGATATGGCAACATGGATGGATGAGCTAATCCAACTATTAACCAAGTTAAATGAAGTAGTTTTGAATATAGGTTCAAAATCTTTCTTCATTTCATATTTCATATATTCACCTATTACTAAATGTCAATGTTCATCTACATAGGTTTCTCTAACATGCATTATAATAGCACCATTGGATTCATTGAATTTTTCTGATAATTTTTCATACATAAATTATTTCAATCTGAGTTATAGATTAATTTCTATGAATTTTCTAAGTTTTAAATAGTTTCTAGAATTTAATTAATTC
Organism: Hordeum marinum; assembly: GCA_022496015.1. Lineage (NCBI taxonomy): Eukaryota > Viridiplantae > Streptophyta > Magnoliopsida > Poales > Poaceae > Hordeum > Hordeum marinum. The sequence goes on from CM039675.1 coordinate 336,736,281, forward strand.
AGAAATTCCTTTATTGCATCAGCATGACATTAGCATGACGTCAGCTGTTCAACAGCCGTTGATAGGCCAAACCTGACCAGTGGGGTCCACTGGTCAGTGACCCAGCTTCTAACAGAGGTTAATTAAAACACTAACCACTAATTAATTAGCAGAGGGCCCACTGTGAGTGGGTCATTAGTTTAATTACTTTTTATTAATTAATTATTTTTAATTAAACCAAATTAGCAGGGCCGGTCCCACTCGCCAGTTGACCCTGGGGTCAAACCCCGGGGGTCAAACCTGTTGACTCGTCGGTGTTGAGCCGTCGGAGACGTCAGGGACGGCGGAGGGGATCGGAAACCCTCCTTAAGCGACCAAATGGACGGCAGAGGGCACCGATCGGCCCTGTGTGCTCGCGCACGTCGAACCCAAGACCTTCTAGGGGCTGGGATGGCCGGAGTTGGCGCCGGCGACGAGCTCGGGCAAGCACAGGCTTGTCAAGTCAGAGCTCGGCCGGGCCAGCTGAGGGCACCTACAACTACCTAGGACCCTCCTGAGCATGCCTACGTGCTCAGGTGTGTGCTTGGGCTGCTGTAGCGACAGCGATGTCATCGCTAGCAGCGAAGAGCTCTCGGGTCCAAGGTGGACCGGTGTTAGAGCATGCTAGAGATGGGGAAAGGAAGGGGAAAGGACCAGGGACTCACAGTAGATGCAACGGCATCGAGAGAGGGCTGGGGGAGGCTTCACTTGCGGCGAACGGATGGCGGCGGTCGCCGGTGATCGAGGAGGAAGAAGGCGATGGGGTTGGCGCTAGAGGGCCTCCGGCCTCGATTCCTTCGACGGAGATGACCAGTGCGTCGAAGCGGTGCTACTAGGGGCGATGGGGCGAGGGGGAGCGGTTGGAACGGCAGCTACGGCGGCGAGAAGGCGGCGGCCATGGAGGGCAGAGCGAAGGGGAGAGGCAAAGGGGCGAATGCGCGCGAGGAAGAGTGATGGGGATGGCAGCAGCGTCCTCATTTGTTTGCCAGCGCGACGGGGGAGACAGACGCGCAAGGAGCTGCATGGCAGCTCTGGCGTGAGCGCATGGCAGGCATGCGCTCGTCCTCCTGGCCGCTAGGAGGACGACGACCCCCCTGGGCTAGGTGGGCCAGCCTAGCCTGGGCTGAGGCAAGTTTCCTTCTTCTTCTTTTTTAATTCTAGTTTCTGTATTTTTCTGACATTTGTTTTATTTTTATTTAGGCACAAATGTTAGGCACAAAATACTCCAAATATTTTATTGAGTTTAGTTTGAATATTTCAATCCTCTACAAAAAGTTTCAGAATATTTTGAATACTGAAATAATTAAAATGCTTTATTTCGCATTTTTAGTAGCTTCAATATTTATTTTTCAAATGCTATATAGATTCAAAGATTTAGAATGACCCCTGATATATTAATGCCCACATTTATCAGACATAGGGGACATTTTTGATGGGCATTTTGGATTTGTTGATTTTTCACAACTATTGAATTGGTTTGATTCAGGTGAGGTGTTAGGGTTTCTGTTAATCCCCATTTTCAAGTTGATGCAAAAAGTGAAAACATGATGCACACACATGTTGACCTAAGTAAGGTAACTAGGGATGTGACAACTCACCCCCACTCAAAAGAATCTCGTCCCGAGATTTGGAAATCTTTGGGAAGAGCGTGGGGTGCTCTAGTCGAAGACGATCCTCTCTTTCCCATGTGGCTTCCTTCTCAGAATGGTGTGACCACTGAACCTTGAGAAACTTAATGTTCTGACGCCGAGTGGTACGCTCAACTTGATCAAGGATATGAACAGGGTATTCTCGATATGTAAGGTTATCTTGTAGATCAAGCGCTTCGAGGTCTACTTCGCAGACAGGGTCCGAGAAGCAACGCCTGAGTTGGGAGACATGGAAGACATCATGAACCTTGGAAAGATGCGGCAGAAGTTCCAATTGGTAGGCAACCTCTGCTCGTTTAGCAAGAATGCGAAAAGGTCCAATGTAACGAGGAGCCAACTTGCCTTTGATACCGAATCGATGGGTACCCTTCAAAGATGCACCCTGAAGATAAGCCTTCTCGTCAACTCCATAGGTCACAGCCTTATGATGGCGATCATATTGGCTCTTTTGACGAGATTGGGCTGTTTTCAACTTTTCATGAATAATGCGAACTTGTTCCTCTACATCCTGGATCATATCTAGGCCAAAGAGTTGCCTCTCTCCGGTTTCTGACCACTTAAGAGGTATTCGACACCTTCCTCCATAGAGAACTTCAAAAGGGGCTTTGCCCAAGCTTGATTGATAACTATTGTTATAAGCAAATTCGGCAAATGGAAGACATTTCTCCCAATTCAAACCGAAGGATATAACACAAGCTTGGAGCATGTCTTCGACGATTTGATTGACTCGCTCAACTTGACCACTTGACTGCGGATGGAAAGCAGTGCTAAAGGATAGATGAGTCCCCATAGAAGTTTGGAAACTTTCCCAGAATTAGGAAGTAAAGATACTTCCATGGTCTGAGTTAATCTCCAAAGGAACACCATGAAGAGAAACTATTCGAGAAACGTATAACTCCACTAGCTGGCTAGCAGTTATACTCTCCCGAACAGGAAGAAAATGAGCCACTTTGGAAAGACGGTCTATGACCACAAAGATAGCATTATTCCCTCTCTTGGTCCTGGGAAATCCGGTAATGAAATCCATACCGACCTTATCCCATTTCCATTCAAGAATAGCTAAGGGTTGAAGGGTGCCAGCAGGCCTTTGATGTTCTGCCTTAACGCGACGATAGACGTCGTAGTTGGCAACAAACTAAGCAATTTCTCTCTTCATCCTAGTCCACCAGAACCTCTGGCGTAGGTCCTGATACATCTTGGTACTACGAGGATGAATTGTGAGAGGAGATTCATGAGCCTCCTTAAGGATCAGCTGTCCTAAGCGTCTGCTCTTAGGAACCACCAATCGGTTCTGAAAGAACACGACACCCTGATCATACGTGGAGAAATCTTTAGCGTTTCCGCTAGCAATATTATCCTTGATCCGAGATATACCCTTATCATACCTCTGGAGAGTAGGTTTCGCCACCAGGTTGGAAAGGAATCCTTGAGAAACAATGTGAAGATTCAACTTTTGAAATTCCTCATAGAGAAGTGGTTGACTTTGTTGTAACATCAGGTTGTTACAATAAGACTTACGACTTAGTGCATCAGCCATGACATTGGCTTTCCCCGGGGTGTAAGTTATCCCTAAGTCATAATCTGTAATCAACTCAACCCACCGTCTTTTCCTGAGATTCAAATCCGGCTGGGTGAAAATATATTTCAGACTTTAGTGATCAGTGTAAATTTTGCAATGATTACCTAGAAGGTAATGTCGCCAGGTTTTTAGTGCATGGACTACAGCTGCAAGCTCAAGCTCATGTGTTGGATTATTATCCTCATGTGGACGCAATTGTCGAGATGCATATGCAATCACGTGACGATCTTGCATGAGAATGCAACCTAATCCTTGTCGCGAGGCGTCACAATAGATAACAAAGTCCTTTGAGAAGTGTGGTGGCACCAGAACGGGAGCAAAGGTCAGGCGCCTTTTCAGTTCCTAAAAACTATGCTCACATTGTGGGGTCCACTCGAACTTTTTATGTTTCTTGAGGAGTTCAGTCAGAGGTTTCGCAACCTTGGAGGAGTTCTCAACAAAGTGGCGGCAATAGCTCGGTAAGCCAAGAAAACTCTGAACTTGCTTAACCGATTGAGGTTGAGTCCAATCAAGGACGGCCTGAACTCTCTTGGGATTTATAGCAATACCTTTACCAGAGATCACGTGGCCTAGATAGGTCACTTCTGGTAACCAAAATTCACACTTCCAGAATTTGGCATACAGACGATGCTCTCGAAGTTTCATCAATACCAGCCTTAGATGCTTGGCATGTTCCTGATCATTCTTCGAGTAGATAAGTATATCATAGAGGTAAACCACGACGAATTTATCCAGATACTCCATGAAGATCGAATTCATCAAGCGAGAGAAGGTGGCTGGGGCATTAGTTAAACCGAAGGACATGACGGTGTACTCGTATTGTCCATAACGAGTAACAAAAGCCGTTTTTGGAATGTCCCCGTTTCTAATTCTGATTTGATGGTATCCCAACCTCAAATCCATCTTGGAAAAGACAGAGGATGTAGCGAGTTGATCATACAAATCGTTGATCCTGGGAAGTGGATACTTGTTCTTTATGGTGACCAGATTCACTAGCCGATAATCCACAACCATCGATCCGATCCATCCTTCTCCTTGACAAAGAGGACAGGGAAAGCCCAAGGAGAAGAACTAGGACAGATGAAACCTTTCTTCAAAGCCTCATCGAGTTGTTTCTTGAGTTCGGCTAGTTCTAAGGGTGCCATCTTATAGGGTCTTCTGGCTATTGGGACAGTCCCTCGAATGAGCTCTATCACAAACTCTACATCTCTGACAGGTGGAATTCCTGGCAGTTCTTCTGGAAAGACATCCAGAAAGTCACGGACTACCGGAATATCTTCTAATTCTGGAAGAGGGCTAGCATTGAGAGAATAGAGTTGGCGTTTGACAGCTCGAGTGGATACATTAGCTATCTCACCCGATGGATGTGTAAGCTGAACATTCATAGTATGAGTATCAATCTTAGCATAGTGGGCTTTCATCCAGTCCATGCCTAAGATGATATTGATGTCTGAAGACTTGAGGGCTATCAAAGATGCTAGGAAGACTAGCCTATCCACAAGAATCTCATTGTCATGGCTTACCCTAGAAGTTTTCCATTTTGAACCAGGAGTCTGAACTACTAATGGAGTAGGCATATCACAAAAAGATATGTTATGCAACTGTGCATAACTTTCTGAGATGAATGAATGAGATGCTCCAGTATCAAATAGAACAGATGCTGGATGACTATTGACAAGGAGCGTACCTAGGATAACATCAGGATCCTCAAGGGCTTCTTCAGCAGAAACATAATTCACTCGACCACGAGCAGGAGCTGGCTTCACACAAAAGGCTTTTCCCGGCTTCACGTCGAGCCGGCTTGGCATTGTTCTGGGGACACTCACAGGAACAGTGTCCTGGTTCTCCACATTTGTAGTAGACAATGGTACCACGGGGAGCTGCGAGGCGCCTGGAAGGATGGCCTCGTAGTGTACCTTGGTGGCAGAGCTGTGTTGGGCACCCACACCCGGCGTTTGTTGGGGCCTGAGCCAGATGCGAGGCTGAAGTCATGGGTGTGCTTCTTAGTTGCCTCGTAATCAGTCTCTCCTGTTTCAGGATTTATAGCCTTGTTGACGAGGGCATGGAAGGTAGTGCACTCATGCACGCGTAGGTCTCGGTGGAGCTCAGGATTAAGTCCCTTGCGGAACCTAGCCTGTTTCTTGGCATCGGTCGACACTTCCTCCGGGGCATAACGAGCAAGATTGCCGAACTCACAGCTATAGGCATCCACTGTCAGTCTGCCCTGGGTAAAAGCACAGAACTCCTCTCTCTTGCGATCCATCAGCCCTTCCGGGATGTGATGGGTATGGAATGCCTCACTGAAATCTTCCCAAGTTGTCACGGGGCCTGCAGGACGCATGGCTTCATAATTTTCCCACCATAGATTGGCGGGTCCTTCCAAGAAGTATGCAGCAAATGTCACCTTGTTGGCCTTAGAAACATTGGCAGCTTGGATTTTGTGGGACATGCCAGTCAGCCAGTCATCAGAATGCTGGAACTTAGGTGGGCACAACTTAACAAAGTCATTGAGGGACACACCATCATTACGCTCATTGCGGGGAGGACGCGTTGTGTTCTGTTCAATACGTTCCAACAGCCTATTGGTCTCCCTTTTATTCCGCTCAGCTTCGATCATCACGTCTGCCAAGGAGGGCGCCTGCGGCAGGTTCTATTGTCTTGGCTGACTTCCCTTGCACTGCTCGAAGGCAGGCACGGGGTTATTCCTAGTTGACACCATCCAGGGAAAACAAACCCACAGCTTAGACAAGTAAGATAACAGCTCTAAGACATGAGATGAGGAATGTACTGGACAACATGGCATGCAAGGGTAAACACCTGATCAACATGGTAATAACAAACTGCCATATGAACACCATGATTCATACACACCATGATATGGTTTAGTACAAGCCCAAGCTGAAATACAAACTACAGAAAGATGATACGGCTCATCGGAGGCATTACAAGCTTCCTATACATTATCTATCTACACCTCCGGAACTCAACTCACACCATTGTCATATCCCACAAGACGCGCATGACTGTGGTAATACGACTACTACCACACTAGTACTAACATCCACGTACTCAAGCATCACCGTAGAACACCTCATATAGGTTACCCCCGTGACCTAGGAGCTGAACCTGAGGATCTGGAAACACCCTGGCCTTCGATCCCTGGAAACTGTAAGGACATGGATGTGGCCTCGGCCCCCTCGTTCGTGGCAACAACGATCCTCGAAGAGGAGTGATGCCTCCAACATCGGTCCAGCCTACGCATGCTGGCAGATGAGTCCGCGATGGGTTCAGCATCTCCAAATCTCCATAGCATGTCTGCACGACAGGTGCTAGCTACGTCAGGGCTGCCCAAAGACGTGCACGGGTAGCATATAGCTCCATGCACAGGGCACGTGCATCACGATCCCTGTTCTCCAACATTTGTGTGGTCACCTAGAGCCTAGGGTCCTCATGAGAATGATCATAATAGGCTGCACTAAGATAACTATCCTCTCCTCCTAGAGTAGCAGGAACATAGCAGAACTCAGTGTTCTGAAGCAGTCCATGTTGAGATCTCATAATAGTCAACATGGTGTAGGCGGCCTCTTGAACTGCCATGTCTATGGTGACACCTAACCCATATGACCAATGTAGCGGCTCTGCAGCTCCAGGATATGATGTATATATCCTATCAGTACATAGGTACTGGCTCTGGTTGAAGTCTCGATATTGCTCCTTCACTGTATACTCTGGGTACCAACGGTAACCAGTCTCCATCATAACTCTAACCAACATGGCCATGTGACCTGGTACATCGATGCACCTGGTCAGACGGACCTCCTGACGAAAAGGACGAGGGGGCATCTGAAACAGGGAATGATGCAAACATATTAGAGATCCTAGCAGAAATTGGGCAGCATAACGGCTATAATTGCTCAGAAAAGATTTTGAGACAACTGCAAAGATTAGATAGCATAACCACTCAGCTTTCTAGACTCAAGTTTCTAATCCAACCGATTGTCACACCAAACAATAATCTAGTATCGGAGTTCACTTGCAAACAAGCTAGCTAATAGTCCATGGTTAGTAACTCGTCATCCTAAGAATAGATAAGAAGCCTAGTTCTTAACCCCGTAGAAAAGATGAGGGTGACTCGGAATGGAATGACTCGGGAAGAGGAGTAAAAAGAGCCTTACGTTCCCTTCCACAAACAATTCCCTTACATTTCTATAGTGTTTCTAGACCCAACTTCGACCGGTTTGGCTTGGTAGTCCTACAGTCACTCAGGCTCTGATTCCAACGCCGCCGGGACCCCGATCCTAAGTCATAAGAATCCAGCCTGTAACACATCACATCACTTTGCGGCCTCACGCACGGTAACTCCACGGCTGCAGCCTTACCTTAGCTGGGACCGTTTGCGCCTTTTGGCTCACGTCTATGAATATGTCGCTAGCATTCAAATGACAGAGAACCTGGGCCGACATGACTAGTCATAGAACCCAAGTGGCACATCCGTACAGAAATAGACATACGTAACCTAGCAATGCTAGTGTCGGCCTCAAGCGTGTGTAGACGAGTCATAGCCAGCTACAAGGACTCCATTACTCCGTGGGACATAAATGTCATCACTGCACGTAGACGAGTCCTAGCAGGCTACAGGGACTCCATTACACTGCGAGATATTTCCCCGACAGGGCAGACACAACAGCAAAGAAGGATACATGCCCGTTAATCAATGTGTCCGGAGCAGTAGCAACCTACCAAGGCTCGGTGGAAGCACAAAGAGGCAGTTTCCCGTATATAGTACTACTAAAGGCACATGACTAGGTGTCGGATCCCATACATACCGTTGCACATCACACGTACGCACGACATGCCCGATATGCATTGATACAACTATGGCATCACAACATAACCATACAACAACATAACTTTTATTTAAGAGGCTAAGAGGAGCCTTGCATAATATGTTCTTACAAGTAGAGGTCACATGACCCGACACTCAAGTCATATAAGCAAGTTCATACAAACCAAGTAGAAGCATAAAGCTGTCTGAGTACAGATAGTTGAAAGGGTAAAAAGGCACATGGCCTGACTATCTATAGCCCGCCACAGGGCATCAGGTCGTAGCTGGGACACCAGCTATTCAGCGTTGTCGACATCTAGATAGAACCCACCTAATGGGTCTTGAGTCTCATCTGCAACATTTATTAAGCAAACATGAGTACAAACGTACTCAGCAAGTCTTTAAAGCAGACCTAGACTATTCATGCTCATGTATCAACAAGGGGAGTGGTGGAGTTTATGCAGCAATGTCAGCTTTGACTCTTGGCTAACCTATACTACACATTTTAACTCTTTGTTCATATTTTAGATATCGCACATGAGTCCACTGACTCCACACCAATACACCACCATGGATTCACTTCTGTCTTCGATGAGAGTGTCATCCATGGTACTCACACTTGTCTTGGGATTTTTATGAGTATCCATTAAATTATCTATGAGTAACATAAGTTCTCCAAGTAGTCCATATCCGAGGATGCGTCTATTCGAACAGATTCATACCCTGCAGGGCTGTACTTCTTCATACACGCTCTCGCCACTTATCGTTGTATGCTCATAAAACCATGCACCTCGGCAACCTTCAAGCGGAAGCCCAGCAAGGGAGTCGGCCACGACTGTCAATCACACAAGATCTCTAGTCTAGGCTATCGCCTATTTGAGATTGAACCCGCACGGATGTCCGGCCGAAGCTTCCGCTACGGCCCCAAACGATGTGCGCAGGGTTCCCAAGCCCACCATTCGGGTGACCCTTGGTACACCGTGCCACTGCCTACCCCGTCGTAACCCACCCCTAGGGTCAGCGCTACGCACAGTCTCTAGCATGCTATAAACACCAGAAACTACTTGCAACACCTGGACCAAGGCCTAAGCGATTGATAAGTCAAGAGGGTCAATTAAGTATCCCAACGTGTGGTAGTAACTAGCCTTGGATCACAAACACGAAAGTCAGTTCCTAAGAACGGTCCCAATGAGACAACACACTATGTACTCCTACGTAGCCTCCCATCGCTACCTTTACCAAATCGGGTTCATCATTAAGCTTATCACATCAGAACAATACTGTTTCACTCCATTTCATCACCCAGATGAATCAGACCTGACACAACTCTAAGCATAGCAAGCATAGCAGGCAAAGTAGGTAAAGCACACCATGGCTCATGCATCTACCAAGTATGCTAGGTTGCAGGTGTAGCTATTTACTGTGACAATGACAGGTCTTGCAAAGGAATGGGTTAATCTACCGTACATGACAGACAATTAAACGTTTGTCCTAATGCAATAAACAAGAGCAGGAGCGAGAGAATGGGATATTATCGGAATGATCAATGGGGTTGCTTGCCTTGCTGGGAAGCGGGAGGGTATTGTCCTTCATTGGAATACTCGGGATATCCTCAGAAGCAGGGCCTACCGCAATGCAGATAAGTAACAATTAACACATGGCAAGTGCAGCAATATGATGCATGATCATGACATGGCAACATGGATGGATGAGCTAATGCAACTATTAACCAAGTTAAATGAAGTAGTTTTGAATATAGGTTCAAAATCGTTCTCCATTTCATATTTCATATATTGACCTATTACTAAATGTCAATGTTCATCTACATAGGTTGCTCTGATATGCACGATAACAATACCATTGGATTCATTGAATTTTTCTAATAAATTTTCATATATAAATTATTTCAATCTGAGTTATAGATTAATTTCTATGAATTTTCTAAGTTTTAAATAGTTTCTAGAATTAATTTAATTCAGAAATTACTTTATTGCATCAGCATGACATCAGCATGACGTCAGCTGGTCAACAGCCTGTTCACACGTGAAACCTGACCAGTGGGGTCCACTGGTGAGTGACCTAGCTTCTAACAGAGGCTAATTAAAACACTAACCACTAATTAATTAGCAGAGGGCCCACTGCGAGTGGGTCATTAGGTTAATTAGTTTGTATTAATTAATTATTTTTAATTAAACCTAATTATTAGGGTCGGGCCCACTTGCCAGTTGACCCTGGGGTCAAACCCCGGGGGTCAAACCTGTTGACTCGCCGGCGTTAAGCCACCGAAGACGTCAGGGACAGCAGAAGGGATCGAAAACCCTCCTTCGATGACCAAATGGACGGCAGAGGGCACCGATCGGCCCTACGTGCTCACGCACGTCGAACCCGACACCACCCAGGGGCTGGGATGGCCGGAGTTGGCGTCGGTGACGAGCGCGGCGGATGCCGAAGCTGGGGCAAGCACGGGCTCGTCGAGCCGGAGATCGAACGGGCCAGGTAAGGGAACCAACAGCTACCTGGGACCCTCCTGAGCACGCCTACATGCTCAGGTGTGAGCTTGGACCGCCGCAGCAACGACCACGTCCTCGCCGACGGCGAGGAGCTCTCGGGTCTGAGGTGGACCGGCGTTAGAGCGGGCTAGAGATGAGGAAAAGTAGGGGAAAGGACCAGGGGCTCACAGCAGATGCGACGGTGTCGAGAGCGGGCTCGGGGAGGCTTCACTTGCGGCGAACGGACGGCGGCGATCGTCGGTGACCAAGGAGGAAGAAGGCGATGGGGTCAGCGCTGGAGGGCCTCCGGCCTCGATTCCTTCGGCAGAGAGGACCAGCACGTCGAGGCGGAGCTACTAGAGGGCGAGGGGGCGAGGGGGAGCGGCTGGAATGGCAGCTACGACGGCGAGAAGGCGGTGAACATGGCGAGCATAGGGAAGCGGAGAGGCAGAGGGGAGAATGCACGAGAGAGAGAGAGAGAGCGATGGGGACGGCAGCGGCGTCCTCATCCGTTCGCCAGCGCGACGGGGGAGGCAGACGCGCAGGGAGCTGCATGTGCCCTCAGCTAGCCCGTTGTAAATAATTATAATGCTTTATTTGGCATTTTCAGTAGCTTTAATATTTATTTTTGAAATTCTATATAGATTCAAATATTTAGAATGACCCCTTATATATTAATGCCCACATTTATCAGACATAGGGGACATTTTTTATGGGCATTTTGGATTTGTTGATTTTTCACAACTATTGAATTGGTTTGATTCAGGTGAGGTGTTAGGGTTTTTGTTAATCCCCATTTCAAGTTGATGCAAAAAGTGAAAACATGATGCACACATGTTAACCTAAGTAAGCTAACTAGGGATGTGACAGGGTCCTTGACAGTATCGGGGTCGTTTTGGTCCGCGGGCTCGTCCGGACCCTCGGACGGGTGCTCGGGTACATTGGGATGATCATGATCGGTAGGGGCGTTACCATCCCTGCTATTGATAATAGTTCGTATTCCCTTTTTGCTTTTGGACCACTTATGCAATTTTCGGCGCCTTGATGGCGCATCGCCCGATTTGTCACCGTCGTTGTGAGGCGCGTTGTCGCCGTTGGTCGCAGGAGTATCCACCATGTAAACGTCATGCATAGAAGTGACGGTCCAACTCCCGGTGTTAACGAGGGTGGGAGCACGATCCTCTTCATCCATGTATTCTACCTCCTCGGAGTCATAGTCTAGCACATCAGTTAAGTCTTCTACGGTAGCTATCAAGTGGGTGGGGGGTCGAAAAATCCGTCCCTGCCCGAACTGTAACCGGGCCGGACGTAGATCAGGGCTAGATCGTCAGTGATTTTCAACGATGAGAATTGCCCCAAGGCCTCGTCGCTCGTTGAGGGCCCGATTGGATCTAGCTGTTCAGAACGCATGGAGTCGGGCCCCATGAAGCCCACCCGTGGGGAGTGTTCGGTCGGAACACAGGTCCGGTCATTTGGCTTGATGGTCAGGCCGAGGTTAGAGATCGGACTGCCGCTATGGGTGACCCCATTGGCATCTTAGACGGAGGGGCTCAAGGTTAAGGCCTTAGAGTCCTTGGGGGTTACAGGCGAAGCCGTGAACCCGATTAGTGATAAGTCGCCTCGAGAGTCGACAGAAAACTCTAGGTTTCCAAATCTGACATCCTGATCGGGGGCGACGCTCTCAATGCGGCCTAGATGACCGGTGGAACCAGCATGTAGCATAATGCTGCCGAAGGCGAAGATCTGCCCGGGGATGAAAATGTCCATCTTGCAGACCTCTTCATTGATAAAAAGGTGAGGCGTCGATCCCATCTCGCTCACAGAGGAACTCTCAATGAAAGAACCAATGTCGGTGTCAAAACCGGTGGATCTCGGGTAGGGGGTCCCGAACTATGAGACTAGGATCGACGATAAGAAGAGAAGAAGGGGACACGAGTTTACCTAGGTTCGGGCCCTCATATGGAGGTAATACCCTACATCATGCTTGATTGTATTGATGGTGTAAGGGGATACAAAGTTGATCTACCTCGAGGTCATTTGTCTAACCCTAGATGAGTTGTTCTACTTCTATACCCTAAAACCCTCCGGCTTATATAGATGCCAAGGAGGCCTAGGGTTTACACATGGTCGGTTAGATGCTGAAGAGATGAACATGCCTATTTACTACATCAAACATGGAGCGCCAGCCGTGCCCCTCGAAGCTTCCATCTTGGTAACCAGGCCTTTAGATCATCTAGTGTTTGGTAAGTGGCCCATACAGTCCGGCCTGCACACAACAGGTTGGCCATCCGAGGACCCCCTAATACAGGACTCCCTCAGTCGCCGTCACATGGAGGGCGATGGTATGCCACCCTTCCTTGCGGCCGCAGGCTTCAAGCGCTGGGGGCTCGTTCTCCGCGCCTGTCACTCGGCCCGCCAGCGACGAGCACCCTCAGGCCCCGAACGAGCCCGAACGGGGCCAGACGCATGTCGTGCTCCTTCTCCAAATTCTGATGACTGGTTTCCGGGCATAGCCCGTCCTTGATGATTGAGTGCATGGAGGAAACAACGGGGCGCCCTGCATGCGCACCGACCTGCACTCTCGTACCCCTGTGGACAATCAACAACCTGGACTGACTAGGCGGGAGTGCGCCATCCTGCGCAGGGAGCAGGTAGCTCAGGCGTCCGGACAAGCAACTAACCATGGCGAAGGCGCATCGGATTGCCAAGGAAAGACTCCACGTGAGGAAACGCACGACTGATAACCCACAAGTATAGGGGATCACAATAGTTTTCGAGCATAGAGTATTCAACCCAAATTTATTGATTCGACACAAGGGGAGCCAAAGAATATTCTCGAGTATTCGCAGCTGAGTTGTAAATTCAACCACACCTTAAAGACTTAATATCTACAGCAAAGCATTTTAGTAGCAAAGTAGTATGGAAGTAACAGTAAAGATGGCAAAACTGAGAGTAGCACTTTTGTAGTGATTGTGACAGTAGCAACGGAAAAGTAACTTAGCAAAGATCAATATTTGAAAAGCTCGTAGGCAATGGATCAGTGATGGATAATTATGTCGGATGGCATTCATCATGCAACAGTTATAACATAGGGTGACACGGAACTAGCTCCAATTCATCAATGTAATGTAGGCATGTATTCCATATATAGGCATACATGCTTATGGAAAAGAACTTGCATGACATCTTTTGTCCTACCCTCCCATGGAAGCAGGGTCCTAATGGAAACTAAGGGATATTAAGGTCTTGTTTTAATAGAGAACCGGACCAAAGCATTAGCACTTAGTAAATACATGAACTCCTTAAACTACGGTAATCATCGGAAAGAATCCCAGTATTGTCACCCTAGGGGATGCGGATCATAACTCGTAATAGGTGTCTACAACTTGCAAGATAGGATCAATAACACATATATATTCATGAAAACATTATAGGTTCAGATCTGAAATCATGGCACTTGGGCCCTAGTGACAAGCATTAAGCATAGCAAAGTCATAGCAACATTAATCTCAGAACATAGTGGATACTAGGGATCAAACCCTAACAAACCTAACTCGATTACATGATAAATCTCATCCAACCCATCACCGTACAACAAGCCTACAATGGTATTACTGATGAACGGTGGAGAGCATCATGGAATTGGTGATGATGGATGGTTGGTGATGACGATGGCGTCGATTTCCCCTCTCTGAAGCCCAAAACGGACTCCAGATCTGGCCCCGAGGAAGAACGGGAGGTGGCGGCGGCTCCGTTTCATGAAACATGATGAACTCTTCTCTCTGACTTTTTGCTCCATGAATAGGAATATGTAGGGTTGGAACTAAGGTTGGAGGAGCCACAGGGGGCCCACAAGCTTGCCAGGCATGGCCAGGGGGGTGGTCGCGCCTGGTGGGCTTGTCACCTGTGGGTGGCCGCCCTCCGGTTGATTATTTTGCCAGTATTTTTTATTAATTCCAAAAAAAATCTCCATAAATTTTCATGTCAATTCGAGAACTTTATTTCTGCACAAAAATAACACCAAGGCAATTCTGCTGAAAACAACGTCAGTCCGGGTTAGTACCATTCAAATCATGCAAATTGGAGTCCAAAACAAGGGTAAAAGAGTTTGGAAAAGTGGATACTATGGAGACGTATCAACTCCCCCAAGCTTAACCCATTGCTTGTCCTCAAGAAATTCAGTTGATAAACTAAAAGTGATAAAGAAAAACTTTTACAAACTCTGTTTGATATTGTTGTTGTAAATATGTCTAACTGATGTTCAGATTTTCAACAAAGATTATAGACCAACCATGTTCATTGTAACATTTAGGTCTCACATTTATTCATATCAATGGCATAATCACATAACGAGAAATAATAATAACTCTTGGATGACAATAGTTTTATCAAAACAATCATGATACAATATGATATAATGGTATCTCGCTAGCCCTTTTCGAGACCGCAAAACAGAAATGCAGAGCACCAATAAAGAACAAGGACTGACTAGACATTGTAATTCATGGTAAAAGAGATCCAGTCATACTCATACTCAATATCGATTAATAGAAGAGCATAATAATGACGGTGGTGCTCTCTAACTGGTGCTTTTTATAAGAGGATGATGATTCAGCAGTAAAAAAATAGATAGGCCCTTTGCAGAGGGAAGCATTGATTTGCAGAGGTGCCATAGCTCAAGCTTTTAAAACATGAATGAATAACAATTTTGAGTGGTATGCTTTCATTGTCATAATATGACCAAGAGATTTCAGCATCTTCCATGCTAATACATTATAGGAGGTTCCCAAACAGAATGATAAGGTTTTTACTCCCCCTCCACCAATCAATCACACTCCATGGCTAGCCGAATCCACGGGTACCATCCATACAAGCACGGTCCTGGGGGAGTTTTGTTTCATTATATTTTGATTTGATTTTGAGCATGGAACTGGGCATCCCGAATACCAGCCACTTTCTCATGAATGATAGTGAATAAACACATATCGTGAGAATAACCCACCTAGCATGGAAGATATTGATAGCCCCCAGTCGCTACATGAGCGATTCGGGCATACAAAACAAAGTGATTATTTGAAGGTTTAGAGTTTGGCGCATGCAAATTTACTTGGAACGGTAGGTGAATACCACATATAGGTAGGTATGGTGGACTCATATGGAACAACTTTGGGTTTGAGGAATTGGATGCACAAGGAGTATTCCCACTTAGTACAAGTGAAGGCTAGCAAAAGACTGGGGAGCAACCAACTAGAGAGCGACAACAGTCATCAACATGCTTTGAGATTAACCAACATTGAAAGCAAGCATGAGTAGGATATAAAGCACCATGAACATAAATATCGTAGAGGTTATGTTGATTTTGTTTAAACTACATGCATGAACATGTGCCAAGTCAAGCCACTTGAATCATTCATAGGAAGATACCATCATATCATACTACATCACAACCATTTTAATATGCATGTTGGCACTCAAGACAAATCATTATCCACTCCTAGCTAATTAATCATGGCATGAGTAACTATAATCTCGAATTGACATTGCAAATATGTTTCACCCATAATGAACTAAATTCAGAACGATGAGCTAATCATATTTACAAAAGCAAAATAGGTCGAGTTCATACCAGCTTTTCTCTATCTCAACCTTTTCATCATATATCGTCATTATTACCATTCACTTGCACGATCAAACGGTGTGAATAATAATAAGAGTGAACGTGCATTGGACTAAGCTGGAATCTGCAATCAATAACTCAAAGGAGAAGGCAAGGTAATATGGGCTCTCTGATAGATAAACAATAATGCATATGAGAGCCACTCAACATTTTCATCCTGGTCTTCTCCTTACGACCCAAATAAAGAAAATTCAAGAGAAGAACAAGGAAAACTATTTACACGGGAAAGATCCCAACAAGCAAAAAAGAAGAACGAAGAATCTTCTTGGGTTTTCTTTTAAATTCTACAACTAAACAAACTAGAAGGTAAAGCTATAAATATATATTTTGAATTTTCTCAAAGTTAATTAAACACACAAATTGAAAGCGGAAAAAGGAAATAAACTACCATGGATGGTACAATGAAAAAGTATGAACAACAACTACTAAGATGAATGTGTGAACATGAATGTAAGTCCGTGAGAAATACATACTCTTCCAACCTTAGGCTTTTGGCGTAAGTTGGACTAGGGACATGGCTGTAAATAACCCTCTTCTGGATAATCCTGAGGGTCCTGAGGGTTCCACCGGTTGGCGAGCTCCTGTGGCTCCCACAAAAAAACGGATCTGGATACGGATCAAAAGCTGGTGTCGGCTCAGGCGCTGGTGGTTGCGTCAGACCCCAATATCTGTAAATATCCTCGGGCATAATAGTGTACCTGCCGGAATGAATATCAAACAAGGAACAAGCAGACAGGACAATAATCTCACAAGTACCTTGACTAAAAACTAAATTATAAAGTAGCCTCCTATCATCATTCTTCCTAATAACATCATGTGTTACCATACTGTCATAGTCTAAAAATTTCGAGGGCAGCAGCATCTCCTCTTCCTAGTCAAGCCTAATGGGTATCTCAAAGTGTTTGGCTAGACGAGATGCATAGATAGCTTCGAATATGGTCCACCTCGAACGGTTGAAGTTCAACCATTGGGCCACCATAGCGCCCAGACTAAAGGTTCTATCAACCAGTAAAGCGTGGCGTAGAATGGCAAGGTCGGTAGCACTAAGGCATCCACTCTCCCCACGACCAACTAAACATCTCCTTGCAAATAATGAATAATAGCGTAAAATAGGAAAAATGTAAACTAGCTGTTGTTGCCTTCGACACCCCTCTCTCTTCTCCTACGATGATTGCAGCAATAAAATCTTCCATGTCCCTAGGACGTGGTTCCCTCATGCTGCCCTCGTATGGCATTTTGCAAACAATACAAAAATCATAAAGTTTCATTTTCTTAGGCACATCATATAAATGAAATTCTACCATAGGAGGGTCTTCCCTAAAATGAAAGTGAAAATTTTGCACAAAGGTATTAGTGAGCAAGAGGTACTGGTCACACTTATCGTTGAGGAAGTCGGTGATGCCTGCCCTCTCATCCAAATAATAGAAATCTTCATAAATTCCATCCGCCCTCAAGAATGCATCACTTGGCCATTCACATGGTCGAACTTCTACAATGCGAGGAAGATTGTACTTGGACTTCTTCTTCATCTCATGTTCATCTTCTTTAGAACCCTAGCTTGAAGAGCCCCTTAACAATCTCCTTAACATTTTTCTTTCTCTGAAAAATTCTGAAATTTTTAGTGACTCTAAATAAAGGTGAATAAAACTCAACAAAACTTATAGCAACTACTCCCACGAGTGCCTAGAGCCTATATCATGCATCAAAAATACTTGGGACCATACAAATTTGACATGCAAGCTCAAGAACAAGGTCACCACAGCAGCAAAAATTTGCAATATATATAGCACTAGAACAAAAACTAATTGGACCATTGGAGGAGTCACATAACGAAGAACAACCCCCTAAAACAGTTTTGGGAAAGGAGCTTTGCACAAGAAGATCAAAAATGGCATCAAAATGAGCTAGAACACGGGTTTGAGCAATGGTGGGATTTTTTCCGGAGGAAGACAAAGTGGATGGGAGCTGGAATAAGTGAAGGGGGGCTACGTGGGACCCACAAGCCACCTAGGCGCGACCAGGGGATGGCCGCGCCCTGTGGGCTTGTGACCCAATGTGCAGCCCTCTGATGTGTGCTCAGTGCCAGATATTTTTAAATATTCCATAAAAACATACTACATTTTCAGGGCATTTGAAGAACTTTTATTTTAAGGTCATTTTTCTATTGCATGGAAAACTCAGAAAACAGAAAAACAATAGAATTTTTACTTTATTTTCTCTAACTAACAAAAATTAAAATTTGGGTACAGAAAGTTGTGCTTTCTAAATTCATCCATCTCATGCCCATCAAAAGGAATCCATCAATAAGGTTGATCAAGTCTTATTAACAAACTTCTTTCGAGTAACATGAAACCGGAGAATTTTTGAATAACACTAAGTTACCTCAAGGGGGATATGCATATCCCCCAAAATAAGTATATCATATTTCTTCTT
Organism: Hordeum marinum; assembly: GCA_022496015.1. Lineage (NCBI taxonomy): Eukaryota > Viridiplantae > Streptophyta > Magnoliopsida > Poales > Poaceae > Hordeum > Hordeum marinum. The sequence continues at coordinate 336,754,951 of CM039675.1, forward strand.
GACAGTTGGAAGAGGGAATTCAAAGTCTCCAATAATAATCGTTGAAATTTTTTCAATGGAGTTGATACTATGAACTTGGTGTTGTTTCTTCGGAAAGTGTACCGTATGCTCGTTACCATTGATATGAAAAGTGACATTGCCTTTGTTGCAATCAATAACAGCCCCTGCAGTATTCAAAAAGGGTCTACCAAGGATGATTGACATACTCTACTACATGTGTCGGGTTATCAAGACCATGAATTTCTTTAATAGGTGGTAGATTCTTAACATCTTCAGCTTTAATACCTTTTTGTTTCATAGATTTCTTTGTCTCTTGCATATCTTCAAGATTGAGAAATAGAATACCTCTTTTCTTCGGAGTTGGCTTAGGGAATAGTCCAATCATTATCATTGTTTAATATACAATTCAGTAGTAGTTTAGCTTGTTCAACAGTTCATTCCCTAAATACACAACTAGCACAACTATCTAGGTGGTCCCTAGAATCACCGGTTAGTCCATTATAAAATATATCAAGTATTTTGTTTTTCTTCAGAGGATGATCAGGCAAAGCATTAAGTAATTGGAGAAGCCTCCCCCAAGCTTGTGGCAGACTCTCTTCTCCAATTTGCACAAACTTAAATATTTCCTACAAGGCAAATTGTTTCTTATGGGCAGGAAAATATTTTTCAGAGAAGTAATATATCATATCCTGGGGACTATGCACACAACATGGATCAAGAGTATTGAACCATATCTTAGCATCACCCTTCAATGAGAAAGGAAACAACTTAAGGATATAGTAATAACGAATTTTTTCCTCATGAGTAAATAGGGTGGTATATCATTTAATTTAGTAAGATGTGCCATAACAGTTTCAGATTCATAACCATGGAAAGGATCAGATTCAACCAAATTAATGAACTCAAGACTGACAGAGAATTCATAATCCTTATCAATAACAAAGATAGGTGAAGTAGCAAACTTAGGATCATATTTCATTCTAGCATTCAAAGATTTTTATTTCCACTTGCATAGCAATTTCTTAAGATCATCTCTATCCTTACAAGCAAGAAAGTACCTAGCTACCTCTCCTTCCATAACATAAACCTCGGGTACATCAGGAAATTCATATCGAGGAGATCTAGGTCTAGCAGGTGTCTCATAGTGTTCAATTTCAATAATCTCATCAGTTTCAGAAGTATCATCAGTTTCAGCATTGAATCTAGCAATTTGTTCATAAAGAAATTCACCCAATGGCATAGTATTATCAAGCAAATTATCATCATAAGCATCATGCATAGCAGAAGTGGCATCATAAATTACTTGCGACATATCAGAATTACTAGCAGGTGGTGGTGTCGCAAACTTACTCATAACAGAAGGTGAATCAAGTGTAGAGCTAGATGGAAGTTCCTTACCTCCCCTCGTAGTAGAGGGATAGATCTTGGTTTTTGGGTCTTTCAGATTCTTCATACTGGTCAATAGATATAAATCCCAAGTGACTCCGAGAATAGAGCTATGATCCCCGAAAATGGCCCCAGAAAAAGGTCTTGACAACCCACAAGTATAAGGATCACAACAGTTTTTGAGGGTAGAGTATTCTACCCAAATTTATTGATTCGGCACAAGGGGAACCAAAGAATATTCTCGAGTATTCACAGCTGAGTTGTCAATTCAACCACACCTGAAAGACTTAATATCTGTAGCAAAGTATTCAGTAGCAAAGTAGTATGGAAGTAACAGTAACGATGGCAAAAGTGACAGTAGCAGTTTTGTAGTGATTGTGACAGTAGCAACAGAAAAGTAACTTAGCAAAGATCAGTATGTGAAAAGCTCATAGGCAATGGATCAGTGATGGATAATTATGTCGGATGGCATTCATCATGCAACAGCTATAACATAGGGTGACACAAAACTAGCTCCAATTCATCAATGTAATGTAGGCATGTATTCCATATATAGTCATACGTGCTTATGGAAAAGAACTTGCATGACATCTTTTGTCCTACCCTCCCGTGGTAGCGGGGTCCTAATGGAAACTAAGGTATATGAAGGCCTCCTTTTAATAGAGAACCGGACCAAAGCATTAGCACTTAGTGAATACATGAACTCCTCAAACTACGGTAATCACCGGAAAGAATCCCAGTTATTGTCACCCTGGGGGAAGCGGATCATAACTCGTAATAGGTGTCTACAAATTGCAAGATAGGATAAAGAACACATATATATTCATGAAAACGTAATAGGTTCAGATCTGAAATCATGGCACTCGGGCCCTAGTGACAAGCATTAAGCATAGCAAACTCATAGCAACATCAATCTCAGAACATATTGGATACTAGGGATCAAACCCTAACAAAACTAACTCGATTACATGATAAATCTCATCCAACCCATCACCGTCTAGCAAGCCTATGATGGGATTACTCACAAACGGCGGAGAGCAGCATGGAATTGGTGATTAAGGATGGTTGGTGATGATGATGGCGTCGATTTCCCCTCTCCGGAGCCCAAAACGGACTCTAGATCTGGCCTCCCGAGAAAGAAAAGGAGGTGGCGGCGCCTCCGTATCGTGAAACGTGATTAACTCCTCTCTTTGATTTTTTTATCCATGAATAGGAATATATAGGGTTGGAATTGAGGTCGGAGGAGCCACAAGGGGCCCTCAAGCTTGCCAGGCGCGGCCAGGGTGGTGGCCGCGCCTGGTGGGCTTGTCACCTGTGGGTGCCCCCCTCTGGTTGATTCTTTCACTAGTATTTTTTATTAATTCCAAAAATAATCTCCATAAATTTTTAGGTCAATCCGAGAACTTTTATTTCTGCACAAAAATAACACCAAGTCAATCTACTGAAAAATAGCATCAGTCCGGGTTAGTTCCATTCAAATCCTGCATATTAGAGTCCAAAACAAGGGCAAATGAGTTTGGAAAAGTGGATACGAAGGATACATATCATTGGCCCACCCAACAGTGGCGGCAGAGGTAAGCAACTTTGGGCCAAGGCTCATTGCAAGAGGGTCTGCGGGCTGCGCACACAGAGCGCGCCTTGCCGCCGCCTGGAGGGGCCTTCCGCGGCGCCCTTCCGGACGGCTCAGGAGGAAAACCGGGCCCTTATGTAGATCTCTATGTACCAAGCTATGTCGTACCTCCGGACGGTGAAACGGGCCAGGTGCTTGCCGCAAGCGCCAACACCCACGGGAGTAGGGGTACCCTGGGCGTCCTCCCAGAGCCGGGCCTGGGGGCTTCCCTCAATGGAGCACCTAGTCGGGACGACGCGAGCGGGAGAAAGAGGGAGGATGCCCCCGGGCCCGCAGGGCACGGTGCAAGCCATTGCCCTCGTGACCAAGCAACACCGAGCCGAGCCTCGTGGCCTCAGGAGTAACGACCTGGGGGGAGCAGCAAGATACAAGAAGCACGGGCCACCCATGGAAACCGGAGTGCTGACGCAACCTCGGGAGGTTGGGCCTCATGAGGCCCTCGAGGCCCTATCCGGCCAGCGCCCCGACACTCCACGAGGTGACTTCATCGACAAAACACCTCTATGGCTGCGTCAGGGTGCATTGTGCTCATGTTTGGGCTGTCGGGGCGCAATCATGCGGCTACGCCGCATACAATGCATTCGGGTTTGGGACATAGAGGCACGCAATCGAGCAGAAATGCACGGGATGGCTCTTGACAGAGTTGGGAGCAATCGGGTCGTGCGCCTAAGGGCTTGCCCAACTATCTACATCCTGACACTCTCACGTAATAATGAGTGGGATGTATACGCCGAAGCCCCCCGAGGAGGCGGAAGGGTTCCATCCCACGCCCAAGTGGAAGCCCCATGTTCCACGCTGGCGGACAACACTGCTCACCAATGGCTAGGCCCATGCAACATGGATGCCCTATGCTCCGCGCTAGGGGAAGACAAAGATGAAGACTAGTGCAGGCACCGGACGCGGCTATTATTTGTTGTTCTAATGTTCGAATTTGCCAACTTTTTTGGAACAAAACTCGGGGTTTTCTCCAACCATGTTTTAAAGAAAAAGGTCATGGATTTATTTTCATCGCCATTTCCCATCTTGAGTTCTCTCCCTTCGAGTCGAGCACTCGCTTGCTTCCCTCCCCCTCGCACCCCACGAGCGGGTGCTAGGGGCACGGTGTGCGCACCTCGCCAAGGCCTTGTTGCCCGGATCCTCGCGTGGCGCGTGTCACTTCATACTCGCTTGGGCGCTCCACCCATGGCCGGACGTGCCATCTCGAAGCCTCGGGAGGCCCACGCCTCCCAGGGCAGAAAAAAAATTGGGAGCCGCTTGAGCATCAAGGAGGGCTCCTGAGCAACGCGCCTCAGGAGCCTTACCGGTCATATAGCCACTCGCCCCTTGATGTCGTCCTAGTGATCCGGTCGTCTCACCCCGTGGTTGCATCCTGGTGATCTGGACATACATTACGGTGGTCGAGGAATGTGCGGGACTGGGACCTTCCGACATAGAGCTGCTTGAGCGTCAAAGGGGGATCCTGAGCACCACGCCTTAGGAGCCTTACCGATCATATAGCCCCTCGCCCCTTGACGTCGTCCTGGTGATCCGGTCGGTATCAAGGGTGTCGACGCCTCACCTCACAGTTGTGTCTTGGTGATCCGGATGCCCCTTATGGTGGTCGAGAAATGTGCAGGACTGGGGCTTGCATACATAGAGTGTCGAAAGGGCTCCCAACCTGTCTCACTCATAAGAAGAAGAAGTCCCTAGGACGTCCGGACTCCCAAAGCGCCATAGCCAAACCTCCCCGACGAAAAGCCTACCGCTAGCATGTCAAGCTAAGTACCCTAACTACGACCAGCAGAATGTTTCAATTAACAATGACACAAGAACCAGGACACATGATAAGGGTACTAAAAAGGGCGCAAGCGCCGAAACTCATTAAACGCCCATAGGACCCCCTTGGTTCTTTGATTACAAGAAAGGAAGAAGAGGAGGAGAAAGAAAGTGAGCAAGCCCCCTTGGGGGCTGCCGCTTTGGGAGCCCTGGCGTCGGCGCACCATCACTCACCTCAGTTGGAGTCCTCCTCTTCCTTCATGGGTCCATGGAGGCGCGCCGGCGTGGCCGCTTCTAGAGCAGAGGAGCGCCACCGCGGCGACTGGCTAACCCCCCCCCCCCACACACACACACCGAGGTCCGGGCGCGCCGGCGCGGTGGCGCGCCATAGCTGTTGTCGCTCGGGCTCTCCTTGGAGGGGGTGTCGCTGCTGTTGGAGACGCGGCGCCCGTCGTGAAGGGCAAGCTCATCACCAAGATCGTTGCGGACGTTGTCTTCCGGGCAACACCCCAGGTGCTTGCCCTCTCCTCCGAAGATCTTCACAAAGAGCGTCGCCACCCATCGTACTTGAAGTCAAGGGTACACCTCCCCTCCAATCCATGGGTGCGGGAAAACGTCTACCACCCGCGATTCATGTACACGTAACCCCTGGGGGTGACCTCGACCTTCGCCCATGAGGCCGCGCTATAGCAGCCATCGGCCTACGGCCATAGGCCAGCAGGCCCCTCGGCCGGTAGAGCCTCCATGAAGGAGCACGGGAGTTGAAACCAAGTGTTCGACGGCATCCTCTGCCCACACCACAAACTCCCGGGTCGTGTTGGCTGAATGGAGCCGCGGGCACAGCGGCCGAGTGGCCACCGCCGGTCTCCTACCGCGGGCGCCACCACCATGACTACTGCAGCCGCCCGCACTGGACGGAGCCCCCCCCCCCCCCCGCGGTTGCCAATGGTGACCCTGCACCATGTTCGAACACGCCCGCGCCCACGAGAAACCACCACCAGCGTCGTAGCATACTTCCGGGGACGACCGTGGCCCCTCTTGGCGGCATTGAGGTAGGGCTCTCCTCAGAGGCCTTCCCTTTCGCAGTGACAGAGAACTTCCTCACTAGAGCCATGACTAGGAGAGCAGCGGCTTGGAGATTGGGAGGCAAAGAAGATGAAGATGAACTGAGGGTTTTCTCGCCCTCACCCACTTATATATGACTAAGGGCCAACTGGCGCCCCCTCGCATCCCAGGCAATGATGATGCCGCTGCGCGTCCTAGCCCTTGTCAGTCGGAGCATCATGGGGAGTACGGGCGTCGGGTGCTCCTTGGGCGCCACGGGTCAGGCCCGGGTGGCGTGCAGATCTCCTCCATGTCAATTCATCAGCTCCCGGAGGGTCACATCCGCATGGTCCAAAGGGAGAAGGCCAAGGGAGTAGTCGCATTCAAGAAAAGGTAATCATGGCCGGGGCAGGGTGCAGGTGATATGACTCCAACGTATCTATAATTTTTGATTGTTCCATGCTATTATATTATCAATTTTGGATGTTTTATATGCATTAATATGCTATTTTATATTATTTTTGGGACTAACCTATTAACCTAGAGGCTAGTGCTAGTTTCTGTTTCCCTTGTTTTTGAGTATTGTAGATAAGGAATATTAAACGGAGTCCAAACAGAATAAAATCTTTGCGATGATTTTTATTGGACCAGAAGACATATAACAAACTTGGAGAGGAAGGCAGGAGACCTGCCAGGAGGTCACAAGCCACCCTGGCGCGGCCAGGGGCGCCCCTGGCTTGTGGCCCCTTAGCAGGTCCTCTAACCCTAATCTGTGGCCTATGAATTCCCAAATATTCCCCTGATACCAAAAATCGCAACGATAATACTTTTGTGCCGTCGGAAGCCTCCGTTCCTGAGAGATCCAATCTTGGAGCCTTTTCCGGTAATATGCCGGAGGGGGATTCGGTCACAGAGGGCATCCACATCAACTCCATTGGCCCTCCGATGATACGTGAGTAGTCCACCATAGACCTACGGGTCCATAGCTAGTATCTAGATGGCTTCTTCTCTCTCTTTGTGCTTCAATACCATGTTCTCCAAAATCTTCATGGGGATCTATCTGATGTAATACTCTTTTGCGGTGTGTTTGTTGAGATTTGATGAATTGCGGCTTTATGATCAGCTTATCTATGAATATTTTTTGGTTCTTCTTTGAACTCCTATATGCATGATTTCATATCTTTGCAAGTCTCTTCGAGTTATTGGTTTGTTTTGGCCAACTAAATTGGTAATTCTTGCAATGGGAGAAGTGCTTAGTTTTGGGTTTAGTCTTATGGTGTCCTAAACCCTAAACCTAGTGACAAAGTAGGGGTAGCGAGGCACGTATTGTATTGTTACCATCAAGGGTAAAACCATGGGGTTTTCATTATATTGCTTGAGTTTATCCCTGTACATCATGTCATCTTACTTAATGCATTACTCTGTTCTTCATGAACTTAATACTCTAGATGCAGGCAGGAGTCTGTCGATGCGTGGAGTAATAGTAGTAGCGACCCGACTCAACACGAGTCAAGCCTCCGTGTTTTCTGTGCCATCCCTGGATCAGTATGCTGGCACACATAGTACATCAATGTATATATCAAAGTGCAATCACATGTAATTAATGTAAAACTGATATATACCTTAAAATCTCAACGGAAACAGTCAACGGGGGTGGAGTCCCAAATAACACCAACGGCAAGTTGAGTGTAGACCGTAACCCTGAATCGTACTCTTACTCGTCGAAGAAGAGTATCTGCAACATGAGACGTTGCAGCCGTGTAGGTTAGTAAATTGAATGTACCGGCAAGATCACCATAGTAGAGAAGAAGATAAAAACTATTATATAAGGCTTTGTGGCTCTGTGTTTGATTTTTTGCATAAAAGCTGATTTTATTTCTTTTCCTACAACAAAGGAATAACAAGAATTTTCACTACAGAGTTACCTATCATGACATGGTTCCGCCAACCGATGTCTTAATGCCCACAAGTATCATAAGTTGCCCACAATTAATTATCAGTCCAGTGTGGAGAGTTCAGAGATAGATCCAAGTCTAGAAGCTCAATTTGTCCGTAACCGGGGACACGGCTAATCGATTAGGTTTAACTCTGCAGAGTGTTGTGTACTTTACCCACAAGATTCGTTCCCTCCTTGTAAGTCCTTGCACTGCATGGTGTTTGAGAACAGGACGAACGAAACATGGTCTTTCAGAGTGTTTCCCTGACTACTGTCAGTGCCCGTCCATTCCTAATGTCGACTACATCTCGTAGCACTGCCCAGCCAGAGTCACAACAAAGATCAACCAAGCTAGAGCCCATAATGACTTGTGGCTACACAGGTAAGCTTCCGGGCATGAAGTATTCATCTGTCTCTTTGAGTCTGGGTGAAGCTTTCCGCAAGATGTCATGGCGCTTCTCAATGCATCCCGGCCATCCACTGGTTACTCCAGGGATGCCCAATCAACCATCCTTCACCCAGTAGTGTGTATTGAAAACTTGTTTCTCGAGTCTTGAAGTCTTGAGGTCTTGAAGATGCAGGACTTGAAGGTGCCTTCACGGAGTTGTTGTCTTGACGTAGAGTCCTCCTTCTCACACCACTCACGAACACTCATACCAAACCCCGTCTACTTTAGCATAGCATTAAAATAAGTAACGTTCCTGGGGCTTTAGTAACAAGTGGTGGGTTCCTACCTCATGCATTCTACTTGACTACAAGAATTTCAATAACACTACGAGATGGATTTGTTGAATGATGTCACTACATGCAATAAAACATAGGTATGAACAAAATGCTCAAAGTGAACTTGCATGTACTGTTGATGAAGAATAATGTCGCTCTCAGAAATAACTTGATAGACTATTTGTCACTCTCCGATAAAAATCTATACAATCAAACATTGCATTCATATAAGCAATCATACTAGCAATCAATTCTAACACTCAAAAAGTAACACCAAACCAAATGCAACAAGGTTGTGATGAATGAAATACTTAACAAAAAACTCAAAACAACAAAGTTTCAACAACATAAATAAGGTTGGTTTTCTCTACAAGTAAATCCTATTTTTCAAAAGTAAAACACAAAAACAAAGTAAAAAATAAAAAAAATATTTTGATAAATATTTTACTAGCAAAAAGAATTACTTTTGAAGAACAACTAAGAAAACAATACTCTAAACAACCTAAGTTTTTGCCTAACAAACTTAACAACAAGTAAAACAAATGAAATAAGAAAATAAGAAAAACCAATTATAAAGTAACTAAGTTAACAGAAACTAAAACTTATAAAACAAAATATTTTTAAATAAGAAGTCAAACTAGCAATGAAATCAATTTGCAAGTTACTATGAAACTAGAATTCATTTCATGCTAAGATATAATAAATAATAAAATAAATAAATTTGGTTGAAGTACTATTGCTAACTAAAATAAAAGAAATCAACTAATATAAAGGAAAATAAATTAAAACAATTTAGAATAAAAGAAATATAAATAATCCTATAAGGAACTAAAACAGAATCTGTTTTGATGAAAAATACTAATTTAAATTATTCTAAAAATTCCCAAGTTATACCTACTGTTAAATAAAGTCACTAGTGACAAGTAGCAAAAAGAATCAACTCAAAATAAATTTTTAAACTCAAGATATTCAGAAACAAAAATTGAATCAAATCTGTTTGAATTCAATTTTAAAATATTCAAATAGGGTGAACTTGATATCTACAGAAACTACATAAAATTTGGGACACAATGCAAAAAGAATCAAATTAAAACTATTAAAAACATAAAAGATATAAAGGAAACAAAAACAGAACTATTCTGTTTTAAAAAACAGAAAACAGAAAAAAATGAAAATTCTAACTAACGGACAGGGGTGACCTGGCGGCTTTTGTTTGGCTAAAGGGTGTGTGCGATCTAACGATTCGAGCGGACGGCCGATATTTAAAGAAAAACGGTTCGGTCTAACTAAAAATAAGTAAAACCGACCGGTTCTTTTAATTAAACCGAAGGGGTACGAGCCTTCTAATCTGAGGCGTTCATCTAGATCGGACGGGGGAGAGAGAAGGGGAAGCTCACCCCGGCGGTGGTGGAGTCCAGCGAGAGCTCCGGCAATGTCCGAGGCGGCGATGTGACGGGGGCGACGGTGCGGTGGTCCTCCGGCGCGTATGATGGCACCAGTTGACGCGGGCAAGGACGGCGAGCACGACGGTAGTGTCAGCAGGGCTCGGGGGCGATGGTGTCGACGGCGGTGAGCTCGGAGGCGGCGGTGGCTCTCGGGTGTCGACGGGGAAAGGGGCTCCAGTGGGTGCGGGGCTCGGGCGAATGGTTGGGGAGGTGCGGACGATGACGGCGAAGTGGATGGTGGGTTCAGACGGCGTCGGGGACGTCTGGGTGGAGCGGTGGTGCGGCAATGGCGCGGCGGCCGTGGTTATCTTCGGTGAGGGATTCCGGTGAGAGAGAGGGTCGAACGAGGGGGAATGGGCGGAACGGGTCAAGGAGGCCTCGGGCTTTAGATGGGCGGCTCGGGGTCGTAGAAATGGAAGGGGAGGGAGATCCGGGATCCGGTGATCTCGCCGGCGAGGAAAAGGAACGAGGGAGGGAGGAGAAGAAGGAAGGAGACCGGCGGCTCGGTTCGGTCGGGCGATGGGATCCGCGTGCCAGCGAGCGAGAGAGAGAGAGAGAGGGAGAGAGGGTGCGGCGCGTCGGTGGCCGATCCGAAGATGTTTCGGATCCGATCTGGATCCGGATCAGGCCCGATTAGGTAGGTGGGCCGCGGGGTTTCCTAATTTTTGAAATTTGTTTCCTTTTACTAATTTACAGAGAAGGAAACTATCTTTATGGCAATAAATACATTTCCAAAAAATAAAGATCTATATACCAAAATCACCAGGGGAATAAATGCTATTTAATAAACATTTTTCCACGACCAAAATAAATACTTTAAAAAAATATTTTCAGAAAATGCCTAAATGGTTTTATTTCTTTTTGCAAATATTTTTTTTCAAATAACCCCCTGGGTTTTATGGTTCAAATACTTTACAAAATAACCCCTGGTGTGGAGTGTCATATTACTCCTCTCCAATTTTGTCAAGGGGTTTGAATTCTTTCAAACTTCAAATAAGAAATTCAAATATGAAAAGAACTCTAAATCAGGAAATTTCAAATAGTTTTCAAATTCACTTTTCAAATATTTTTATATTGAAGAAGTCATGTCATCTTATCTCACTGATTTGAAATGTAAGAATTTGAATTCAAAAGCACATGGGAAAGTCATGTCATTCCCTCTCATTCAAAAGTTTTTAAAAGTTTCAAATTTCACTCAATTCAATCACTCAAGCAAACAAACACTCATTCTAATATTTATTATAACATTCTAAATTTGGGATGTTACATCGGTCTACTTGACATGGACATGATTCCTATATGCATAATAATTGCCTTGGATATCTTCATAACTATGCGCTTTTCTACCAATTGCACGAGAGTAAATTGTTCACCCACCATGTTATTTTCCTTCAAGAGAGAAGCCTCTAGTGAAACCTATGGGCCCCGGGTCTATTTTCCATATTATATTTTCAGATCTATATACCAAAAATACCAAAAATACCTTGCTTCAATTTATTTACCTTTTACTTCTCGCAATCTTTACTATCTATCTCTATCAGATCTAATCCTTGCAAGTAACCGTGAAGAGATTGACAACCCCTTTATAGCGTTGGATGCAAGTGTTTGATTGTTTGTGTAGGTGCATCTATTGGTGACTTGCTTGTTCCTCCTACTGGATTGATATATTGGTCCTCAACAACTGAGGGAAATACTTATCTACTTTGCTGTATCACCCTTTCCTCTTCAAGGGAAAACCAACGCACAACTTTCACTTTTGCTAGCCTCTCTAGTACCGCACAACTTTCGCCAGTGCATTAAACCCACCATATAACCTTCCTCAATACAGCCACCATACCTACCTATTACGACATTTCCATATCCATTCCGAGATATATTGCCATGCAACTTCCACCGTTCCATTTATTATGACACGCACCATCATTTTCATATTGCTTTGCATGATGTTTTCGTGGCTTGTCCATTTTTTGATGTCATTTGCTATGCTAGATCATTGCACATCCCGGTAAAGCCGCCGGAGGCATTCATATAAAGTCATATTTTCTTCTAGATGCCGAGTTGTAATTCTTGAGATGTAAGTAAATAAAAGTGTGATGACCATCATTATTAGAGCATTGTCCCATGTGAGGAAAGGATGATGGAAGCTATGATTCCCTCACAAGTTGGGATGAGACTCCAGACTTTATGAAAAATAAAAGAGGCCAGCGAAGCCCAAATTAAAAAAGAGCCATTGATGCCCACCACAATAAAAAAACGAGAGAAAAGAGAGAAGGGACAATGCTACTATCTTTTTTCCACACTAGTGCTTCAAAGTAGCACCGTGATCTTCATGATAGAGAGTCTCCTATTTTGTCATTTTCATATACTAGTGGGGATTTTTCATTATATAACTTGGCTTGTATATTCCAATGATGGGCTTCCTCAAATTTCCCTAGGTCTTCATGAGCAACCAAGTTGGATGCACACCCACTTAGTTTCTTTTTGAGCTTTCATACACTTACAGCTCCAGTGCATCCGTTGCATGGCAATCCCCACTCACTCACATTGATATCTATTAATGGGCATCTCCATAGCCCGTTGATACGCCTAGTTGATGTGAGACTATCTTCTCCTTTTTCTTCACAACCTCCACCATATTCTATTCCACCTATAGTGCTATATCCATGGCTCATGCTCATGTATTGCGTGAGAGTTGAAAAGGTTTGAGAACATAAAAGGTGTGAAACAATTGCTTGACTTGTCATCAGGGTTATGAATGATATAAATACTTCCTGTGGGGAGGATGGAGCATAGCCAGACTATATGATTTTGTAGGGATAACTTTCTTTTTCCATTATATTTTGAAGAGACACAATTGCTTTGTTAGTATGCACGAAATGTTATTATTTTTATGTCAACATTAAGCTTTTGTTTTGAGTCTTATGGATCTGAACATTCATGCCACAATGAAGGATATTACATGGATATATATGTTAGGTAGCATTGCACATCAATTTTTTTTTATCATTTACCTACTCGAGGACGAGCAGGAATTAAGCTTGGGGATGTTGATACATCTCCGACGTATCTATAATTTTTGATTGTTCTATGCTATTATATTATCTCTTTTGGATGTTTTATATGCTTTAATATGCTATTTTATATTATTTTTGGGACTAACCTATTAACCTAGAGTCTAGTGCCAGTTTCTGTTTTTTCCTTGTTTTGAGTATTGTAGATACGGAATATTAAATGGATTCCAAACGAAATAAAATCTTCGTGGTGATTTTTCTTGGACAAGAAGACATCTACCATACTTGGAGAGGAAGGCAGGAGACCTATCAGGAGGTCAAAAGCCACCCTGGCACGGCCAGGGGGCGCGCCCCCTGGCTTGTGGCCCCCAAGCAGGTCCTCTAACCCTAATATTCGGCCTATAAATTCCCAAATATTACCCCAATACCAAAAAGAGAAACGATAATACTTTTCCTCCGCCGAAAGCCTTCGTTCCTAAGAGATCCAATCTTGGAGCCTTTTTCGATAATCTGTCGGAGGGGGATTCAATCACGGAGGGCATCTACATCAACTCCATTGCCCCTCCAATGATGCCTGAGTAGTCCACCACAGACCTATGGGTCCAGATCTAGTAGCTAGATGGCTGCTTCTCTCTCTTTGTGCTTCAATACCATGTTCTTCATGATCTTCATGGAGATCTATCTGATGTAATACCCTTTTCCGGTGTGTTTGTTGAGATCCAATGAATTCTAGGTTTATGATCAGCTTAGCTATGAATATTATTTGGTTCTTCTCTGAAATCTAATGCGCATGATTTCATATCTTTGCATGTCTCTTCGAGTTATTGGTTTGGTTTGGCCAACTAGATTGGTAATTCTTGCAATGGGAGAAGTGCTTAGTTTTAGGTTCAATCTTGCGGTGTCCTCACCCAATGACAAAGTAGGGGTAGCGAGGCACGTGTTGTATTGTTCCAATCAAGGGTAAAAAAGATGGGGTTTTCATCATATTGCTTGATTTTATCCCTCTACATCATGTCATCTTACTTAATGCGTTACTCTGTTCTTCATGAACTTAATACTCTAGATGGGGGCAGGAGTCAGTTGATGTGTGGAGTAATAGTAGTAGATGCAGAATCGTTTCGGTCTACTTGATACGGACGTGATGCCTACATGCATAATCATTGCCTTGGATATCTTCATAACTATGCACTTTTATATCAATTGCTCGACAGTAATTTGTTCACCCACTGTGTTATTTTCCTTCAAGAGAGAAGCCTCTAGTGAAACCTACGGCCCCCGGGTCTATTTTCCATATTATATTTTCAGATCTATATACCAAAAATACCTTGCTACAATTTATTTACCTTTTACTTCTTGCAATATTTCCTATCTATCTCTATCAGATCTAATGCTTGAAAGTAACCATGATGGGATTGACAACCCCTTTATAGCATTGGGTGCAAGTGTTTGATTGTTTGTGTAGGTGCATCTCTTGGTGACTTGCTTGTTCCTCCTACTGGATTGATACCTTGGTTCTCAACAACTAAGGGAAATACTTATCTACTTTGCTGCATCACCCTTTCCTCTTCAAGGGAAAACCAACGCAAGCTCAAGAAGTAGCAGCAAGCGTCGCATTAGTTTGACTTGGGAGGTCACTGATGACCTCGGGAGTGGAGACGTCATTCACTAGGCGTGCAAGGCGTGTCAAGCTTGGGCCACAGGCGTTTTGGGCCTGCGGTGCTTCTGGCCGTCCTCAACGGCTTTTCTCGAAAGCTAGCTCGTGCGCGCCTGGGCCTAGGGGCTACTGTCGGCTCTCTCAAAACGAGGGTACCCAGACCTGCCTGCCTGCGACCCAGGGCATGACCCACCTTGTCAGCCAGGCACGGCCTGGTGAGTCCCCACTCAAGACAAGGCCCTCATGAGGGCCTGAGCTCGCGAGGGAGGCATCATCGAGCCCAGCGAGGACGGGCGTGCATAGCCCCCCTCCAGAGCAGCGGACATCTCTATGCAGCCCTTGGCCTCGGGAGGCCGGGGATGATGCAAGGCAGGACAGGCGGGCGCCAGCATGCCAGGCGGTGCAATTTCCCCTTGGGTGCAAAAGGGGGCAAGGACATACGCGGGTTCCCAAAGAATCCCCCAAAGGTTTCCTTTCCGGTGCAACGAGACCGTGACCACGAGCCTAGCAGGAAGGATGTCATCGCTGAGCCCACCACTGCATCATCAACAACTACTTTGCAGGCGAAGACCACCTTTCGTCAGGATATAGGCGTACTCCTGTCCCCTTCGAATTTGGCATTTGTGGGATCCCTTCCCACCATTTCGCTAAGGGAAGAGGACCCGGGGCACTATAACTAGAGGATAGGCTGCATCGTAGACGGGACGACACAACAGAGAGGCAATCGAAGAGAGGCAACACCACCAGAGCCCCATCGCGAGGCAGGGCACAATTGTACTTGTTCATCATCAAATCTCCTCGTGAGACAATCCACCAAAGCAAGATTACGGTATTACGCTTCGTAGTGGCCCGAACTTGGGTAAATCATCGTGTATATCTGCTTCCTCATCATCGTGCGAGTTTGCCATAGAAATCATCGAGTAGTGAGTTAGGTAGAGAGAGGCCGCAGGGGATCTTCGCACATGCCCCTGTGATTGAACTTCTTTGGGTTTTGCGGAGCCCGAAATTCGACAGTAAGCACAGGCACGCTGAGAAAACACAACTAAGTTTTCATCGAACACACCGATGGTGCCATCGAGAAAAGATCATGAGTTGTCATTTATAGCAGCCAACTACGTGGCGGCGTTAGCGCGGGAGGCATAGACGGTCGCCTTGAAGGCGAGGTGCTCCTCCAAGATCTAGGGGTTGGCATGCATGGAAGCCATAGCTGCCTCATTTGCACGTGCAGCTGCAATTTGCTTCTTCGCAACTAAATGCTCTTTGAGATCCTAGCTATACTGCATGCACCATGGCTTTCGGCAGCGATTATTTGGAGGATGCGGCGGTGATTTGGGTGGAAGGTGTTGCGCTGGTGGTCAGGCCATGTGGGATGGAGGAGGAGGGGGTGAGGGGGTATTGGGGAGGTGTGGATTACCTGACTAGATGGACGAGGCCGAGCAGCACGAAGGAGCATCGCCAGTGAGGAGGCGGCCCTGCAAGCAAGCAATGAAGGTTTGAACTAGGAAAGGTACAGGAAAAGGGGGAAATGTGGCTTTTGATTGGTACCTAGGGCGAGGGATTTAGATATTTCCGCGGCAGCCCAAAATTTTCGTTCGGTTCAGCGAAAAACTGGCGCGAAAGCACCATCGGACACAGTCCCTTATTCCGAACCATGTGCAATATCAAACATCACGACAAAGCCCGGTTTATACACCGTGTGTGATGAACTTGCACATGCAAAAAATTTACAATAGTTCACAATATCAACACATCACAAACGAAGCATGTTATATACCCTGTGTGTGATGAACTTGGACATGCAAATGTTTGTCTCCAAGCTTCAGACGTAAGATTGGGTACTAAATTGCACACGGTTCATTCCAAAAAAGTGTGTGTGATGAACTTCAATTTCATTTTCAATTGGAAGGTGGAATGGTGATATGGCGGCAAATTTTTGGTCTGAATTTCCCGGGTTACAGTGGTCATCCACGTCGCCATGTAATTTAACATAAATTTCTATTTTGTGTGCTGCACAAAAGAGCATACACCATAGCCTGCACTTACTTAATAGAGAAATTAAACAGAGATGGTTGACCTAAATATTACTCTAATAAAAGACCAGCGCTCTAAACAATGACTAATGTTCCTCCTGACACTCAAAGATCTCTGCTGCATCCTCCATGACCAGCTCGCGCTCGACGACTTCCAAGGGAAGGGGCTCCATGGCATCCATCACCACATAGTCTACAAGCATCTCGTCGTCCGCGTCCACAATCTCTTTGGAAAAGGCAGTCACGAGTTTGGCGTGGCCGGCCGCAGTCTGGGCATTGATGACCTCCATCTTGGCAAGCGAGGCTGCCAACGAACAGATGGCTTACCGAGCGCTCTAGGCGATTTCCAACTCTTCGGACGTAGGTTGTCGACTGTTGTTGGAGAAGGCCGTTGCTATTTGTGCGGTGACCGCCACGAGCCGGGCATGGGCGGCATCAAAATAGGCATGGGCAGTCCCCATGGGCTATGACGGCTGCCGAGGAACGGACAGCTGTCGTGCCGTTCTCGCCATTTGCTATCCTGGTCGCGGATGTTCCTGCCGCCTCTCAGATGCAGCAGCTGCCCTTTCGGCGGCCGTGGCCGCCCTGTCATAGAGTGCGTCTGTGCTCAAGGATGTTGTGAACACATTCATGACTGATGCAGCCGCGCTCGGGACGGGGTGGGTCACCGAAGTTGCCCTCACGACGCGGATCCACGTCCCCATCTTTCATCAGTGACGGTTGAACAGTACAGTGGTCTTGGAGAACAAGTGTGACTGTGTGGTTGACGCACCGGCGGTGAACTGAAGCTTCCGGCATAAGCCCAAGATATTTTGATACCACATCACACACGATTCATGATCAAGAACTATTTGCGATGTATTTGATTTTTAAACTGCTTTGAGACTAAAAATGAAGTTACATTGGCAATTGAAGGTGTTTGGATGGCAATAACATTTATCTACAATGAACTTGAACCTATCAGACTGTGGGTTAAATATGGAATAATTCAGGGATGTTTAGGCCCTTTAAAACATTTAAAGAGTTTTTTGGACATTGCATGAGCATAGCTCAAATTTGAACTGCACTTTATTAAGCACATGCTAGAGGGCACCTGGATGGGTTGAAAATCAACTATTTGTCACTGTATACATGTTTTGGTCCCATGCAAGAAATGGAAATTAAACAAATTCCAAACCTCACAATATTTTGGCTCGGCCGCAGACTTTGAGAAGCTATGTTTTCAAATTCTAGTAAATCCAAATATCGTGAGAAATTCATGAAACTTGGCATGGTGTGATGTCATGGCGCATGTGTGTTGTGGTAACAACAATGCCTAGTTTGGGACAAATTTCACACAAACCGAAGATTATTCTCACAAGAAGTCATGTGGTTCCGGTAGGGACAATTCACATTTTATGTGCGAAACAACATCTAATGTCGCTTCTCGCCTTGAATTTATTTCTAGAGTCTCCATAGAGTAACGTGAATGTGTCATGCGAAACAATGGAGTCTTATAGAGTTTGTTTGGCCTTTTAAGTACATTAATTGAGTTTTGTAGCCATTCAATTAATGTGCATATATATAATTCAAACTTGAACTACAATCACTGCACGGTCCAGCTCACGAAAATATGTCGAAAAACCATATACATTTCACTGGCTCCATGTTTAGGTCCCACACAATAAATGGGAATGAATTTCGAACATATATATCATCGTCTTGGCTCGACCGCAAACATTTGGAAACTTAATTTTTAAATTCATGTAAATGCAAACATCAACAGAAATTCATGAAATTTGGGCATGGTGCCATCAATTGCCATGTTGTGTGTGTTGTGGTAAAAAAAATTGCCCAATTTTGGACAAGTTTTGGCACAAAGCCTCTTACACACCGAAGGTTCTCATAAGAAAGCCGTGTGTTCTGATAGGGAAAGTTCACATTTTATGTGCGAAACAACATCCATTGTCTCTCAGGGCCTACATTTATTTCTGGAGTCACCCATAGAGCAACTTTCTGACAATCACGCTAAACTATGGATTTTTTCCAGGGTTCGTGAGACCTGTTTAACACATTAATTGAGTTTTCTAGTCATTTAATGTGCTTAATTCAAATTTTAACTACAATCACAAGGTCCAACAAATGAAAAATAGGTTGGAAAAAACATGTTTTTCCATGGGTGCATGTTTAATTAGGTCCCACGCAAGAAACGGGAATGCATTTCTAACATATCATTGATTGTTCACTCGGGCGCAACCATTGAGATGCTTGGTTCTCAAATTTCTTTAAATGCAAAACTCTTCAAAAATTCATGAAACTTGGCATGGTGTTGGGACAACGGCACACACATGTTGTGGTAAAAAAACTGTCCAAATTGGACATGTTCTTGCACAATCCCTTACAAATCGAAGCTCCTCACAAGAAGCTTTTTGGTTCCAATAGGGAACATTATATATGCATGCCACATATGCGAGGTAAAATACATCTGATGCCTCTTCTCTCCTTGATTTTATTTATATAAACAACATAGATATATGTATGTGTGAAGTGCAAAAATATGATTAAATAAGGGATCATCTGGCTTTCAAATACATTAATTGAGTTTTCGGTGCAATATTTAATGTGCAGAATTCAAATTTGATCTACAATCACATGGTCCGGGGCGGCAAAATGGGTTGAAAAAACATATATGCATCCTTGGATGTATGTGTTAGATCACATGCAAGAAATGAGATAGAATTTCAAACAACTAAGCATGTTGGCTCGGCCACAAATATCGGGAAACTTGGTTTCCAAATTCTCGTAAATCCAAAACTCTGTCAGAAATTCATGAAACTTGGAATGGTGTCATGTCAAGGCACACATATGCCGTGGTAAAAAAATACCAAGTTGACCATGTTTAGTAAGAAGTCTCTTACAAACATGATGTTCTCATGCAATAATAAGGTATGTCCAGTGGTTCCGTTAGGGAACATATATATGCATGCCACATCTGTGGGTGAAAACGACATCTGATGCCTCTTCTCTTCTTGATTTTTTTCCTAGAAACAACATAAAGCAATAGGTGTGTAGTGCAAACATATTTAAAAAAATTAATGGTATGTATGGCTTTTTTATATTAATTCAGTTTTACGTGCATTTAATGTACATAATTAAAATATGAACTACAGTCACAAGGTCAATGTTGGGTAGGGCCTCATCATATAAAGCATAAATATGTTGTGCTATTTTTAGGGTCCACTTTGAGAGAAAGAGGAAGCATTATTAATAGCCAACAAAGGAATTTTGGAAGAAAAAAATATGTCACATTACCATCGCAAACGGGCGTATTATTTATAGTTCGTGGACGTTCTAGATACCTCACGGGCAGGCCATGTGTCGCTATCTGTATTGGCGAGGAGGTAGCATGCGGGTAGGTGTTTGAGTACATGGGTGGCGTGTGAGCAGGGTCATGCGCACGCTCATCGGGGTGGCGTGTCCTTTGCCAGTCGTCAAAGACGTTTCAGACTGAATACCCATATGCAAACCGAGGGAATTGTTCCTTCCCTACTAAGCCAAGCGAAATTTTTGCACAAAGGAATTTTTTTCATTGCGTCATCGCAAACGTTTGTGAATGTTGACCCATGTGCCCTTCCCGATGCTACAACTTCTACTGTTGCTAACTGCTCAGGTTGCCATGTATGCAAAAAATCTGATGTGGGGAGGTAATTAAGGAGAGATATGAGTTTGGTGACCACATGAAGAAACAATGCCAGACACGTGAAACTTAGCAAAATACTTAAATGAGAGAAACTCACCAATCCATGCACATGTTTAGTTGCTAAATCATTAAATGAAGGGACCTTAGCAACAACGCATTATGGACATGAGTTGCTAAGACATTTAATACACTAAGCACCCCATGTAACCACCGATCGATGCATTGGCAGTAGGAGTCACGTAAAATTCGAATATGTCATATTGGGTAAATTTTGATTTGTCAAATAGGAAACACTGAGTTTGTTCAATTTTGCAGGAACAAAATCACTATAACGGTGCAATTTTGCAATAGAAATTCAGTAAACATAGATTTATTTCATAGATCAAGCATTGGTCTTTGTACAAAATAGTTCACTCGATAGCCGAATCGAACAAACTTTTCCCCATTTGTTGCCAACCACGTACTGAAATAGCTAGTTCAACTATATATACTAGCTAATTTAAAGTACGTGGTATAGTTCAACCATATCTATAGTTAGATGTACTAAATAAAATAGCCCCTAAATACTACTCTGGAGGGGCTTCGTGCTACTGGCAACAGCCTTCTCCTCTACAAAGCGCGTTCAGTAAGAGGCAGAGGAGGAGAAGCCTACCGACAAGCTGAAGGAGTCGAATTCGTCGGCTGCCGCTGCTACCCTCCGCCGCTCCTGACGCGCCTACTTGAAGTGGTGGGACTCAGTGCAGATCTCCTCATTCCGTGTCATAGCTGTGGCATCTGTTGTGGCCACGGCGGTGGTGAGCCTCTGTGCATGCTTGGCCTGGTGCTCCTCCTCCTCATGTAGGAAGTCGATGTAGTGCGCTAGGCCACTAACGCAAAAGTAGAGCGACTATGCTTCGGCGGCGGCCTCCTCCTCCCGCCTTCGGGCCGCGGTGGCGGAGCGGGTGATGGCCCCGGCGGTTGACCGTGGGGTGGCTTCCAAGGAGGACGCTGGTGTGGTGGAGGCCAAGGAGGTAGCTGGTGGGGTGGCGAAAACGACAGCCGCCGATGGGGTGGGGGCAAGGGCGGTGGTCGGCAGCAACTGCCTTCGGGCAAATGTGGAGGAGCGTGTGGTGGGTCCCGTGCACACAGCCGAGAAGGACACCACATGCACTAAATTCTTCCGAGTACTGCGCCGCCGACGTGGTGCAGTCTCCCACCTGGAGCTTCCCTCTGGTAGGGTGGCGGAGCGACGACGATGGACAGGTGCCATTGGCGATTGGGGAGAAGCAAACTTGGGAAGCTATGGGCAAGGAGGGTGTCGGATCTCGGGCTCTGCAAAACCCAAGGAAGTTCGAACACAGGGGTGTGCGAAGATCTACAACAGCCTCACCCTCCTAGCTCACACCCCGATGGCTTAGACGATGAACCCGCGCGATGATGAGGAAGAAGATTGCACACGATGATTTACCCAGGTTTGGGCCACTGCGACGCGTAAAACCCTACTCCTACTTTGGTGGATTGCCTCACGAGGAGGTTTGTGGATGAACTAGTACAGGCGTGAGTTGCCTCACAAGGGCGTTCTGGTAGTCTTTCCTCCCTTCTCTCGTTGTCCTTCTCTATGGAGCAGCCTAGCCTCTACTTATAGTGGCCCGGGTCCTCTTCCGTTATCGCTATGGCGGGAAGGAATCCCACAATGGCCAAATTCCAAGGGGACAAGGAGTACATATTTATCCATACGAAAGGTGGTCTTTGCCTGCAAAGTAGCTATTGATGATGCAGAGGTGATCTCGACGATGACATCCATCCTATAGGAGTCGTGGTCGTGGTCTCGTTTCACCAGAGTGGAAACCTTTGGGGGTGCTTTGGGAACCTCTGTACGTCCTTGCCCCTTCACACCAAACGGGAAACTATACCGTCTGGCGCGCTGGTGCTTGCCTGTCTTGCCTTACGTCATCCTTGGCCTCCCGAGGCCAAGCACTGCACTGAGATCTCCACCCCTCCGAAGGGGGCCTAAGGAGGCCTATTCCCCGCAGGTCTTGGTTCCGCTTCCCTCACGAGCTCAAGGCTCTCGCGAGGGCCTTGTCTTGAGCAGGGTTGTACTCGGCCGGTTTGGCTGACGAAGTGGGCCATGCCCTGGACCGCAGACAGGCAGGTCTGGGTACCCTCGTTCCCAAAACGCCAACAGTAGCCCCCGGGCCCAAGGTGCGCTTGAACTGGCTTCCGGTTGAAGCTGTTGAGGACGGCCCGGGGCACCATGGGCCCCAAACGCCTGCGGGGCCAGGCTCAACACGCGTCGCACACAAAGGCGCCGATGCCTCCACTCCTCGAGGACGTTAGGAACCGCCCCAGGTCAAACTGATGTGATGCATGTGCACTATGCCGGCCATCATTACCCTTCCTTGAATGCGGCTACCCCCTTGGGCCTTCACTCCTCGGGCCACGCGGATGTGACCCAATGGGAGAAGATGAGGCGACGTCGAGCGAGCCAATGCGCCGCCCAAGTAGTCCCCCCGATGCCCAAGGGGCGCACGACGCCTGCTCTCCCCGCGACGCCCCGTGGCTGTAGTTACACCTATAAATCCAACCCGCCCTAGGGGGTCTTGTAGTCTCGGCGTACCTTCTCGTTCCTGCTATTCCAAAGAAATCCCTCTCTTCTTCCCTGCTGCCCCTACCCCCATGGCATCTGGAGGAAGTGTTGCAGGCGCGGGAAAGCACGCGGGGCCTTTGGCCTCTTAGCATTCCTCCTGAAGTGGGGCAGGGGCCCCTCGGCCCGGCCCAAGCTCGCCAGTGCTAGGCCATCATTGATGAGTAAGTGCTTTGTCATCTACTTCTTTCCTTCCAGTCACCCCTGATGAGCCAGACCTGACCATCTCCTCCTCCCAGGGTGCCTGTGGCCAAAAAGCGTAGGCTTAGCGAGCTCCAAGAGGAGGTGCACATGTTGCGGGCCCACCTGACGAGCGCCGAGGCTGCCCTTAGGGGCGAAGGGGAGGCCAGGGCGGAGCTGGCGCCCCTCCAGGCCCAGATCAAGGAGCCAGCTGACGTTGTGCAGGCCGCCTAGGACGAGGCAGCGTACGCCAGATGCTCGAGGCGCGGCGCGCCAAGCAGTACTTGGGTATTGCCCGCCACGTGGCTGGCGCGATGGACCGATTTGTTGGGGAAGCCAGCGCGTTGCCGTGCACGCACGGCAACGGAGGCTACGTCGACTTCTTCGGTAGGGTGGTGGAGGTGCTGGAGACCGGCTTTTCTCACATAGACGAGGACAACAAGGCCAGTGCGCGTGACCTCCTGGACCTTGCTCTGACGTGGGTCTTCTCCAACCTGTGCCGCCATGCCCCGGAGCTCGATTTTCTGCACGTCGGAGAACGGGTGCCCTACAAGCTCCAGAGGCCCCTCCAGTATGACGTGCGCCCGCACGTGGAGTCCCTGGTGGAGCGGTTCTTCCAAGTGCCCCTTGAGGGAGTCCCGGATTAGGGGGTCCTCGGACGGTCGACCCATTGCTTATGGGCCGAACTGTATGGGCTGCAAGGAGCACATTGGATGACCAAGTCACGCACGCTAGGATGGAGACCTCAAGGAGCCGTGACGTATCCTCCAAGTCATGGACCGTAGATAGGCATGTTTATCTCTTCGGCATGTAACCGACCATGTGTAAACCCTAGGTACCCTTGGCATCTATATAAGTCGGAGGGTTTTAGGTGGTAGGGGGAGAACAACTCATCTAGGGTTAGCTATTCGATCTCGAGGTAGACCAACACTGTAACCCCCATATCATCAATACATCCAAGCAGGACATAGGGTATTACCTCCATAGGAGGGCCCGAACCTGGGTAAATATGTGTCCCCTTCGTCTCCTGTTACCATTGACCCTAGTCTCATAGTTTGGGACCCCCTAGTAGAGATCCGCCGGTTTTCACACTGATATTGGTGCTTTCATTGGGAGTTCCTTTGTGAAACACCTAAGTAATAGATGGCTTGCCTTGTCAAGAGCTACGAGATTTGCATCCAGGGGACTCTCTCCTCTGATTAGAATCTTGCGGACGGTGACACCCTGTCGCACGCCAACCCGATCAGTCACCTTGGCCAAATCGGGTGTTTTCCCCCTAATCAGAGGATCAGGTTCGGAACCTTAGAGTTCATCATTGATTCACGAGGAATACTTGTTCTAATGGAACACTCAACCCTTGAGGAAAAGCATGTGAGTTCAGACACTTTGACGCCGGAGACATCAGGCCCCACGGATAAACAGAACACGGATCCTCTTTGGTGTGGCTCCGGTCCGTCACGTCGATCATTGAATCCACTCGCCTCAGTGACATGCATCCCACCATCACCTCGTTCTTAAATGAATTGTTCGATCGGATCGAGCCATGCAAGTATCGGATGACCGGACTCCGGTCTATGACCGGCTCGGGATCAGGCCCGATGACAGGGAGATACATTCCCCTCCGGTAACCCATCTTGTATCTACCATCGAGTGTCCGGCTGAGGATTCATCCCGACCACCGGAACTAAGAATAGTCTACACCCCGGTCTCCGACCACCGAGACTTTATCGGCATGTCAAAGGCCGGAAACCATCCAAGAGCCGGATTGTTATTGGTCCAGGATCTATCACACAATTCGGAATCTGTAATTCCGAACACACAATATGACATGGGATTGACTTTTTCCCCACCCACCACCCAAGGCTATCATCCCATTATCGCATCAAAACACGCATCCTCGGACTTTCAGGATATTAAGCACTTATAGGGGGACCAGTCCATCACTTTTGGGCAAGACTCCTACTCGCTAGGAGCAGAGAAAAAGGTCTTAGCAACCAAGAGATAACGGCAATTTTCATTCACAACTGCCATGATGAGGGGATTCTTAATGCTCTGGCCCGCAGACACATTTGTGACTTCTCGGAGTTGTCCGAGTTGGTACAAAAATACTGTGCCATGGAAAGTGCGCGGCAATCCAAATGGTTGTTTTCAGAACCAACTTTTCCCAAGCACCCAAGTGGAGATCGGAAAAAGAGGGTACCCCCAAAGCGGCCAGCCAGATACGAACCCGCCAAAAAAAGAAATAGGCCTCCTTCAGGGGCCGGCACTGTCCTTGACGGACTACTGTATAAACCTTGCCCTATACATTATGTGTTGTTAAACACAAGCCCGACTCATAGACTTATTGCTTGCTGCGTGGTCAGGTGAGTGGAAAAAAGTGGCGAGGCCATCCTCGAAACACCTTTCACGAATGG
Source organism: Hordeum marinum (assembly GCA_022496015.1). NCBI lineage: Eukaryota > Viridiplantae > Streptophyta > Magnoliopsida > Poales > Poaceae > Hordeum > Hordeum marinum. The sequence continues at coordinate 336,780,461 of CM039675.1, forward strand.
GCACTCCTCATCGTTGTCTTAATACAATGTCGAAGTCCTGACGGTCTACGAAATGTTCCCTTCAAGGAACGGGAGAAAGAGGACCGTTAGAGAGCTCGACAAGGTCTACCATATGGCAGCAACTAGCACATGGGCAGACATTCCAATTACCTTCGAAGATACTGACTAGCCGGCCATTCTTTCCGGTCACTCACCGGCCGCACTAGTCTTGAACCCCATTATCGATGGGTACAGGCTACATAAGGTGTTAATGGATGGCGGTAGTGGTTTAACCCTAATTTATGAAGGCACTGGAAAAAATGCAGTTCGACCGATCTCGCATTGAACAAAGCAATACAACTTTCCGAGGAATCATTCCAGGGAAAGAGGCATGCTGTTTCGGACGTATCGTCCTCGACGTAGTGTTTGGCACGCCCGAAAACTAATGATCTGAAGAAATTCTCTTCCACATCGTACCCTTCCCAAGTGGCTATCATGCCCTATTGGGACGTGATGCCTTTGCAAAGTTCTAGGCCATACCCCATTATGGGTATATGAAATTAAAATGCCAGGACCAAATGGAGTGAGCACAATCTCCAGTGATCTGAACATAGCCCTTCGGGCCGAAAAAAAAACGGTAGCACTCGCCCTCGAGGCATTAGCCGAGGCTTTTGCTGCAGAAGAACGGACCGCGTTGCGGTCAATAGTTAACAAGGATGACGTGATCCTTAGCAAAAGGGCCAAGTCTACGTCCTTCAAACCCGCAGAGGAAATCGTTAGGTTTCAAGTACATCTGACGGACCCCAATAAGACAGCGTCCATCGAAGCCCAGCTCGATCCCCTTATGGACGAGCCACTGCTAAATTTTCTTGAAGAAAATTGGGACATTTTCGCCTGGCATCCTGCCGATATGCCCGGAATCCCACGACAGCTTGCCGAACATACTCTGAATATTATCGCAGGCTCTAAGCCCATTAAGCAGACTCTGCATCGCTTCTCCGAACCCAAACAGCAAGCCATGGGTGAAGAATTGGCTAAACTGCTAGAGGCCGGTTTCATTCGGGAAATCAAGCACCCCGAATGGTTGGCAAACCTAGTGATGGTACTAAAGAAAGACAAGTTCTAGCGGTTGTGTGTCGACTTCAAGGACCTCAATAAAGCCTGCCCTAAGGACCCTTTCCTCTTACCACGCATAGACCAGATCATCGACGCCACAGCCGGGCATGATTTGTTGTGTTTCCTTGACGCTTACTCCGGATACCATCAGATTAAAATGAAGGAATCCAATCAAGTGACAACCGCATTCATCACCCCATACGGGCCATTCTGCTTCAACACGGTGCCTTTCGGGCTAAAAACCGTCGGCCCCACATACCAACGCATGATCTAGACGTGTCTAAAGACACAGGTCGGTAAGATAGTCAAGGCATACATGTACGATGTGGTAATTAAAACCAAACACATCAGCCAGTTGATCGATGACTTACGACAAACTTTTGAAAGTTTGTGTGAATATGACATACGACTCAATCCGGAAAAAACTATATTCAGAGTTCCTTCTGGTAAGTTGCTTGGATTCATTGTCTCCCATAGAGGAATAGAGGCGAATCTAGCTAAGATCCGCACCTTATCGGAACTTCCAATCCCTACAGAGGCCGAGCTAGGCCATAATATCTCAGGTATTGGTAGACTTCCTGTCTGAATGGACAAAGGCCGAGCTCCCCAAGGAATATAGTGCATACTCCCATTGGACAATGAACTTCGATGTGTCCAAAACTTTGGCCGAACTGGGGGGAGGAGTCATCTTCACATCCCCGACAGGTGACAACGTGTGATACGTGTTGCAAATCATGCACGCCCACACCAACAATGCAACCAAATATGAAGCTCTCCTTCATGGTCTTCGGATGGCAGTATCAATGGGCATACGACGGCTAGAGGTACGAGGAGACTCCAACTTGGCCATCTCCCAAATTAATGGTGAATTCAACGCCAAAATTCCGAAGATGGTGGCATACAGAAATGTCGTCCTTAAGATATCTGCTCGGTTCGAGGGGTTGGAATTTCACCACGTTGCCCGAGACAAGAACCAAGCCGCCGACATACTGACTCATATGGGAGCCAAGCGTGACCCTGTCCCAAGAAACACCTTTCTAGAATGGATCTTTAAGCCATCCATAGTGTCGGAGGATGAGGAAAAGGGCGCTGGTCCAGACATGGCGGTCAAGGTTGACCCCCCTGAAAACGAACCAGACAATAACATCATCGGTGGCTCCTTATTGAGTGAAACACCTTCGGCTCACAAGGTAATGGCAGTAATCGCACCATGGACAGAGCCCTTCCTCGCCTACCTTCTTCGCAAGGAATTCCCTGACGATCAGACAGTGGCACGGCGCATAATTCGGCGATCCAAGGCCTGCAAAGTACACGAGGGCGGGTTATACAAGAAAAGAACCACCCGCATATTATAGCGGTGTATATCCGAGGAAGAAGGATGGGAGCTCCTCGCCGAAGTTCACGCAGGCATGGGCGGCCATCACGCCTCGGCAAGAGCCTTAGTTAGCAAGGCCTTCCAAGCTGGTTTCTTCTGGCCCACAGCTTCGACGAACGCCTAGTCGCTTGTTAAACATTGCATAGGGTGTTAACTCTTCGCAAACCAAAGTCACATGCCCCCAACGGCTCTTCAGAGTATTACGATCACCTGGGCTTTCGCGGTCTGGGGGCTGGACATGGTCGGACCCCTTAAAGAGGGACCAAGAAAAATAAATACCTACTGGTCATGGTTGACAAATTCACTAAGTGGATAGAGGCAAATCCCGTCAAATCGGCCAAATTTGGACCTGTTATTCACTTTATATCTGGCATGGTTCACCATTACGGTGTTCCACACAACATAATAACGGATAATGGATCCAATTTCACGGCCCAAGAGGTCAAGGACTGGTGCACAAAAATGGGTATAAAGCTCGATTACATGTCAGTCTATCATCCGTAGACCAATGGACAGGACGAACGAGCAAACGGCCTCATTATGAGCGGCATTAAGCCACGTTTGGTCCGATCTCTTCATGAGTCCGACTGTCAGTGGGTGGAGGAACTCAACTCTGTTTTATGGGGCCTGCGCACTACCCCGAACAGATCAACGGGTTATACACCGTTCTTCATGGTCTATGGGGCAGAAGCAGTCCTCCCCCGCGACATTATTCATGATGCACCAAGAGTGTGCATGTTGAGGAAAAGGAGGCCGAGTTGGATCGACAGGATGACTTGGATGCCTTAGAAGGAGAGAACGACATAGCTCGGGCTCTCTCTACTTTTTACCAGCAGCAAGCACGATGTTACCAGAGTAGGGAGGTCAGAGAAAAAGCATACAGCACGGGTGAACTCGTCCTACGGCTTTCGGAGAAGCATAAGCATAAACTCAACCCCAAATGGGAGGGCCCCTTCATCATCGACAAAGTACTCGCAGGAGGAGCCTATCGTCTTTAGAGCCCGCCGGACAATCGCCTTGAACCAAACCCATGGAACGCATCTAATCTTCGGCGCTTCTACGGATAAACCGATGTCGTCCAATTCTCCAATATTTTTCTTTTTTCTCTCGTATTTCCTTTTTTCCTCCTTCTTCTCCTCCCACTTTGTTGTTCGATAGGATTGATTTTCTTTTTTCCTATGTTCGGTTAAACCGATCTTGTACTAAGGTTATGGGAATACACCATAAAGTGTTAAATCCGAATACACCACCTGGGGGCTTCTTCTCGAAGCCAATGTTTTTACATTGTAATTATTTACTCACACTTATCGTGTACACACGTTTTCTTTGTCACTCTCAAGCCATCATATGCATCAATTCGAACTAAGACTTTGCCAAGCTGGGTTGCCTTGCTCCTGTGGTTACCCCCTACGTTCCCGATTGTTCGGCTAGGGGGTAAAGGGAGCACCTCTGCAATTGTTACGCAGGTCCTCCGGATACGTACCTCAGACGGGTGAAGCCAAAAGCTAGCTATCTTATGTAGACAATTGCTCGGCTGTGAGGGAAATGCCTAATACGGCTATGGTCGTCGTTACTATTGACTGGGTCATTTTTGGCTAAAAAAAACTCTTGGCCACATACTAAAAGTATGCGGCCTTCTATCTACAATTTTCGTAGAGTCCCGAGGAAAGGTATCGATAGAGGTGCTATTCTCCCCGGAAGATGTTTCTTACGCTACGTAGTAATATAACATACCTCTCTTCTGTTAGCATCGTATGGCCGGATTGCCTGGTTCCCCGAACACAAGTCGCTCTTTTTGAGTGACAAATTATGAGGAACACTCTCGAGATCTTCGCATGGGATGTAGAAGCCGATGGTCGGTTAAGACAAAGTTTACAACACGGATTGTTCATACAATAATGTATATCATTACACATTCGACTGTTGATCGAGATCATCGATTATAGTGTCCAGGGAGCAGTCCTATTGTGAAAGACGGGCGGCAGGCATCACCTGATCATACACCAGGTGTAGTGGTACTTCTTGTCCATATGATCCCACGGGACCAACCCGCACCATACGCTCGGGATTAAGTCCGGTGTAACAGGTCTTGATCATCGCCCACGCCTCCCGTGCTCCCTCCCGACAAGCTGAAGTATTCCACAACTCGAACCTCCACCGAGCTCCCTTTAATCGATCGACGAGTTCGGATAGCCCTTTGGGAGGCTGTTCGGCCGGCCATAGCGCCTGCACCATGTCCTTCATTACTTTCCGCGCACGCCCATGGAGGGCGGTCAGATCTTTCAGCAGGTTTCCCTGGTATGATCCGATCTCCTCTTCAAGACACCAGACAGGAGGCTTGTACGTGAGACGAATGCTTACTTTTACTTCCTTCATAGGAAAACCTTATTGATGATCAAATCACACTTACTGAACATGCCCTTCTGGAGTTTGTGGTTTCCTTCTTGGCCTTGGTCCAATTGAATTTTCAAATTCTTAATTTCTTCAGCCTGCTTTTGTACAACAAGACAACCAGCCTGATGTTGGGACTTGGCGTACCACTGAGAGTCTCAGGCTTCCTCCAGCTGCCTTTGCATATGCCCTATTGATTTAGTTGCTACATGGCATCCTTGCGTCAAACGTAGTTATGTATTAAGATTAGCAGTAAAGGTATACTCACCATGGGCCTCCCGGGTGAAGCTCTTCACTTGTTCCAGTCCGACCTTCCCAGACATCACTTCCGTGCGGCTATCTTCCAGCTCCTTCGCTAGTTGCTCGTTCTGCTGCTTGGAAGCCAGCGTTAGCACGCATGGAGATCCTTAATTCGTTTGTTTCAACCAATTTAAGGCTCGGGGGCTACTGGGTTTACATGAGTGTTCGGACTCTATAAAAACCAATCACTTACCTGCATGCTGGCCGATATCAACTTCATAGATTCCCCGCACCCAGCTCGGGCAGCACTAATGTGTGCATCCGCCGATTGAAGGGAGCCGAACTCTTGTTTAGAAAATATTGGGTGCCGCATTGCCTCCCATCGTCGTCGATCATTCATGGCACCTCCCACTTCCGATTTGGTAACGGATACACCGTCTCCAGAATCGTCAGGTACAGGATTGGCCATGGGGGCTCTGGTAGCAGGACCGACATGAGTTGCGGCTCTAGCATTTTGGGGCTCACCGGACACCCCGACAACCACCTCGATGGGAGAGGACTGGGCGTTTCTCCTAAGTATTTCAATGAAATAAATTGCCGTAAGGCTCTATTGATTATGATGATCAACGGATGACCGAACAATGTACCTTTGGGTTGAGCAGGGAGACTGATTCGTCCTCGTGGTCGGGTCTTTTATAGAATCCCAATGGACTTCCGATTTGGCCATGGTCTCGGTTACCGAAGCATGGCGCGAAGACCGGCAACGCTTGGGAGTCGGAGCCGGCGCTTTCAGGGCACTGTTGGTGGTTTCCCTCTTACGGGACGAGCCTTTCTTCTTCTTGTCTATGGTAGGGATGCAGAATGACCCGGGGTAATCAACTATGATAGCCACCGGGCATTGGTCAAGGCTGACCTGATAATAGACTCCATCTTCAAAGTCAATTAGAAGATCCGGGTCCTCCTGGAAACCAGGATCATCATTGTGTGCGTAGCTTTCGGGCCGAGGAGCCGGACAATTGACTGTCTCAATGAAGATCCTCCATTCCTATTCACGCAAGACTCCGGTCAAACAAAGTATGGAATGAAAATTCTAAACTATGTTCGAAGAGGGAAAAGGGCTTACCCATTCGATAGGATTGTGGGTTGAGTATCCTTCTTTAGTTGTCCGCCGAATAAAGTCCTCCTGCTCCCCTTAATACAGGTCGACAAGGGCGGTGGCCAACGCCGCCTGGTTGGCGGACCCTAGTCTTCAGGAACGCGTGGTGTCGCTTGTCCCGTTGTAGCACCACAAGGGGTGCAACCTCTATTGGAGGGGGCGTACACACCAGGAGATGGCAGTGGCCATGACGTCGATCATGGTTAGTCGATGGTGGACGAGCATCAGCACCTGAGCCGCCAGGCATTGCACTTTGACGGTTTCCTCCTAGGTTGGGCTCGTCGACCGCTAGTTGTATCTCTTCTTCAAGGGGGCGTCAGAGTATTCGAGTAAACCTGTCCAAGCTAGCTCGAACATGGGGGCGTCTGCAATATAAAACCATTCTGATGTCCACTATTCGGATTCCTTCGGGGTGCCCGCCGGATACCCCGTCCCCGCTATGCGGCACACTTCGGCTCCGCCGGCCTCCAAAATTGTCTTGTCTCGAGTTCAGGGGACGAGACAAAAATATTTTCTCCACAATCCGAAGTGCGCCTCGCAACCTAAGAATAGCTTGCAGAGGGCTACAAAGCCTGAGATGTGCAAGATGGACCCCGGGGTGAGGTGGTGAAGTTGAATACCAAAGAATTTCAGCAGCCACCTTAGAAACGGGTGGATGGGAAACCCGAGGCCCCACAGGAGAAACGGGATGAAGCATACGCATTCCCCCCTTTGAGGATTGGGGAAACGCTCGGTGAAGACCTCGTCATTGTAAGAAAGTAAGCATGCACAGGTCACCGCCAGATCTGAAGAGGGGAGATACCCTTGGGTCTCCAGGTTATGGAGCCATAGGGTTTCTACGGAGCAGCTTGTCCACTCCCCAAGATGTGAGCCATAGGGGCGAGCAGAGGAGCTAGGGATGCTGGCCATGGTTTTCGAGGATCTTTCGCTGGGAGTTTTTTTCCGATGGAGCGGAAGAGGATGTGGTCTCAACCGCAATTTTGTTTGATTAAATGGGTGGTCCCTCCGTTGCGGAGGGGTAAGATTGTAATAATCACTAACCACTCGCCTCCCCATGGCGCACAATAATCGAGGAACACGGGCAGTTATTGTAATTAACCTACACCCATATGCTTGGGATCTTATCGAAGATTGGTTGATTGCCGAACAAGGAGAAGTGAGGGACTCGCCTCGCAAGCCGAAGATGACGACACGAGGAGGTTGACCGGATATATATCGGCGTTGAAGGTTAGTCCGGGGGCTACTAAGGGAGTCCTGGATTAGGGGGTCCTCGGACGGTCGACCCATTGCTTATGAGCCGAACTGTATGGGACGCAAGAAGAACATTGGATGACCAAGTCACACATGCGAGGATGGAGACCTCAAGGAGTCGTGACGTATCCTCCAAGTCATTGACCATAGATAGGCATGTTTATCTCTTTGGCATGTAACCAACCATGTGTAAACCCTAGGTTCCCTCGGTGTCTATATAAGTCGGAGGGTTTTAGGTGGTAGGGGGAGAACAACTCATCTAGGGTTAGCTATTCGATCTCGAGGTAGGCCAACTCTGTAACCCCCATATCATCAATACATCCAAGTAGGACATACGGTATTACCTCCGTAGGAGGGCCCAAACCTGGGTAAATCTGTGTCCCCTTCGTATCCTGTTACCATCGATCCTAGTCTCACAGTTCGGGACCCCCTACCCGAGATCCACCGGTTTTGACACCGACACCCCTCCCAAGCAAGGGCGATGGCTCCGATGCCAAGGCAGCCGAGGGTTCGGATGACGACAGCGGCTCCTCTGCCTAGGCATTGCCTGATTCCTTTTCCTGGTTCCTGCAGTATTCAAGAAAAACTCGGCCCCTGAGGCCGTTAGTCTTTTGTGTATTACCTTCGTCCTCCTTCTTCCTTCCCCTAAATCGACGGATGCCTACTTGACGTGACGTGAGTTCGTTTCTTGCACGGAGCTTGGTTACGTTGTTGATGTGTTCCGGTGATGGCGGCCTGCAGGGTCCTCGCGAGGCATTCCCTCTCGAGGGGGAACTTCCTGCCTTCAATTCTCGAGTTCCTATCATCGTAGCTCGACGAGGCTAGACTTCTCCCCTTGTGTCGTCTTTCCTGGCGCCTAGCACCACAAGGACCCTAGTAGCATACGATGAACCGCAGCGCATGCATTCTCACGTTTGTGTTCACACTTCCTATCCTGCATTTGGGCTGCCATTTGATCAAAAAGTTTCTACTCTGTTCGGTGGTGTACTTAGCCTATTAGGTGGGGGCGATCCCGTGCATCGCGAGGTGCAGCTGAGACGTCCAGAGAGCTCGGGGATCCCACCTGGAGGGTTTATTCCTTGTTGGCGGAATGGTTTGGAGGCCCTTTTGGCACTTTGCGTCTACGGGACACAATCATGACCAGGCCTCAACCATCGTTGGGGCATCGGGATCACCATGACGAGACCAATGAGGCGAGGCCTCAGCCACCGTTGGGGCGTTTGGATCACCAGGACGAGACCAAGGGCACGGAGCCACAAGATTGATGAGGTTCCTGGGGCGCGCTGCCCAGGAAACCCCTCCCCCCCTTGACGCTCAAGTAGCGCTCTACATTGGCATGACCCAGTCCCGCACATTCCTCGACCACCATTGGGGCATCCGGATCACCAGGACGAGTCCAAGGCGTGGGGGCCTCAACCTTCGTTGGGGCGTCCAGATCACCAGGACAAGACCAACAATGCGACGGGCTATACAATCGGCAAGGCTCCTAAGGTGCGTTGCTTAGGAGCCCCCCTTGACGCACGAGCGGCCCTCATACCGTTCTGCCGGTCGCTGCCTAGGGAGGCGTCTGAGCCTCCCAAGGCACCATGCTATGGTGATGCACCGCGGTCGGAGCCCCCAAGTGGGGGTCGACCGCCTAAATATGCAAGTTCCTGAGGCGATAGGTCCTTGTCAGCCTGCTCTGAGGCGCCCCGGGAAGGGCCAAAGTGTGTAGGCCCTTCCAAAATGCCAATCCAGAGAAAGTGACTCCAAGGCCAGAAAAAGGAAAGTATGATGATAGAAAAGTTCCCGCCCCTTTTTAAATAGAGTTCCAAAATCTTCAAATTTCATTTCAAAGAGTGACAATTCAAACACCAAAAAATAAGCAAGCAACTGTTATGTCCGGCACCTAGGCTAGTCTTCGTCTTCGTATTCCCCCAGTGCGGAGCGTAGGGCATCCATGTTGCGTGGGCATAGTCATTGGAGGACAGTGTTGTCCTCTAGCGCGAAGCACGAGGCTCCCACTTGGGCGTGGCATGGAACCCCTCCATGTCCTCGGGGGGCTCCGAGCGTATACAACCCACTCATTATTATGTGAGAGTGTCACGGCCTAAGATAGCTAGGCAAGTCCCCAAGCGCATGGCCCAGGTGCTCCAAACTCAGTTAAGAGCCATCCCATGCATTTCTTCTTGGTTGCGTGCCCCTACAACCTAAACCTGAATGCATTGTTCCCCGCGTAGCTGCGGGATTGGGCTCCCGCGGCCCAAACATCAGAACAATGCACCCGACGCAGCCATAGGGGTGTTGTGTCTACGAAGCCACCTCGTGAAGTGTCGGGGCGCCGGAAGGACAACGGCTCGATGACCTCGTGAGTTCTTGCCTCACGAGGCTGCGTCGGCACTCCTGTTGTTGCGGGTGGCCCGTGCTACTTGTATGATGTCGCTCCCCCCAGACCGTTGTGCCTGCCGCCTTGGGGCCCAACTGGGTGTTGCTAGCTCGCGAGGGCAATGGCTGCGCCGTGCCCACAGCCCCCAGGGGCATCCTCCCCACTCTCCCGTTTGCGTCAACCTAACCTAGTACTGCCTCGGTGGGAGCCCCCAGGCCCGGCTAAGGGAGGACGTCCGGGGTTCCTCCCTACTCCGGTAGGGTGTTGGCGCCTGCGGGGAGCGCCTAATCCATAGCACCATCCACAGGTATGACGTAGTTTGGAACATAGGCCTCTATGTAAATGCAATGTTCCCCTCCTGAGCCGTTCCCGGGCGCGCCAGGAACGGCCCCTCCAGGCGGCGGTGTGATGCCGCCCTGTGCACGCAGTTCACAGACCCTCCTGCGGTGGGCCTTTACCCAAAGTTGCTTACCTCTACCACCATCGTGAGGTGCGAATCGCGTTTCATGACATGGGTTGCTTCCTTGGCCATCCAATGTGCCTTTGCCACGGTTGCCTGCCTGTCCGGACGCTTGAGCCGCCTGCCCCTTGTGCCAGTTGGCGTGCTCCCGTCGTCTCGATCCAGGTTGTCGATGATCCATCGGGGCATGAGTGAGCGTGTCGGGTGCATGCAAGGCATCCCATCATTTTCTCCGAAGGCTCCGTTGCGGTCGGGCGGCGCCCTGAAACCGGTCACCGGGATCCGGAGAAGAAGGAGCATGGCATGCGGCGGGCCTTGCCCAGGCTCACCCGGGGTCTGAGGGGGCATGCCGTTGGCGGAAGGGGCGACGGGCTCAGCGAATGATCCCCTGGTGCCTAACATCGGTGGCCGCAAAGAAGGGGGAGGAGTTAAGGCCCTCCTCACGACGGTGAACAACTCGGCGATGTGGTTGGTCCAGGCGTCGAAGCCCCCATCCATTGGACGGTGGCAAAGCATCTCACTTTCCATCAGCAGTGCGTCATGCGCGTCGAGATCCCCCACATAGGTACAGTGCGATGCTGGTCCCAGGGGCGCTGCCCGTCCGCCACGCGCTTGGCCCGCACAAGCAGCAACAACGGTGGAGACGACACTTGTGGCCTGGTACTAACTGCCCAGCACCACGCTTCTAGGGCGTGGGTTTTGAACGGCAGCGGTGGGGTCGGTGAAGGTGGATCCTTCGGGGTCGTAGAAAGCTTGTTGGGCATCTTCCATTGGAGCGGTGAAGCAAGGAAAGAGCGAGGCTCGAGGAAGGCTTTGCCACGCCCCCTACCTGGCGCGCCAAATGTCAGATCTTGGGCTCCGCAAAACCCAAGGAAGTTCGAACACGGGGGCATGTGCGAAGATCTCCAATAGCCTTGTCCCTCCTAGATCACAACCCGGTGGCTTATACGATGAACTCACATGATGACGAGGAAGAAGATTACACACGATGATTTACCCAGGTTCGGGCCGCTGCAAAGCATAAAACCCTACTACTGCTTTGGTGGATTGCCTCACGTGCAGGTTTGTGGATGAACTATTATAGCGGTGAGTTGCCTTGCGAGGGTATTCTGGTGGTCTTGCCTCCCTTCTCTCGCCGTCCTGCTCTATGGAGCAGCCTAGCCTCTATTTATAGTGGCTCGGGTCCTCTTCCCTTATCGCTATGGTGCGAAGCGGTCCCACAACAGCCAAATTCGAAGGGGGGCATCTTTATCGTGACGAAAGGTGGTCTTCACCTGCAAAGTAGTTGTTGATGATGCAGAGGTGGGCTCGGCGATGACATCCGTCCTGTAGGGCTCGTGGTCATGGTCTCATTGCACTGGAATGGAAACCTTTGGGGTGCTTTGGGAACCTGCGTACGTCCTTGCCCCCTTTGCACCAAAGGGGAAATGTACCGCATGGCACGTTGGTGCCCTCCTGTCCCGACTTATGTCATCCTTGGCCTCTTGAGGCCAAGCACTGCACTGAGATCTCTACCGCTCCGAAGGGGGCCTGAGGAGGCCTATTCCCTGCAGTCTTGGTTCCTCTTCCCTCGCGAGCTCAAGGCTCTCCGAAGGGCCATGTCTTGAGCAGGGTCATGCTGAGCCGGTTTCACTAACGAAGTGGGCCATGACCTGGGCCGTAGGCAGGCAGGTTTGGGTACCCCCGTTCCCAGAACACTGACAGAGGGGATGAATGCGATGTGGAGAGGCCGGCCGTGAGGGTTTATAAAGCAGGCAGCCAAGGCAAGCCAGGTGGGAAGCTTGGGCATTCATGCGTGGGAACAGGAAGCTTGCGCGTGTTCCTATGCGGTTTCGTGGGAATGGGAAGCCCAAAAGAAACATTGTGTGCTCCCGAAGCATTGGGTCTTTGGGGCATTTCGGCATGCCGGGCTGGAAACTTGCGTGCTCCCGAAGCGTGCGCTGGAATCCTTGTGCTGCAACGCGGTGACAAGACATGACGGAGGTGTGAGAAATGACAAGTATGCAGAAGGTTAATAATAAACAACCGTTTGCATTTTATTACAAAGCAAACGGTCGTTCTGTATACACTGTCGCGAATGAATGTACGCATGAGGCGGTTGATGCATCCTCGGCATGCTATGTTCGCGTCTGTGTGCGCCCGGCCGCTATGCTGGTGTCCACACATGAACGATCGGGCACGTTTAGGGAGCCATATGCAAGTGGTTGCGCTACTTCTGGCGCCACCATGCATTTAAGCGTTGCAAAAACTGCCATGCGGTTGAAGCGGACATTTACCTTCGTCTCTTCCACCTTCCGATCGCGCCACACAACCCAAGAAGCACACCCACGACGGCAAATAATATAGAGAGGATGCACATCTCTTCATCACTTCAACCTTCCCGTGCGGATCCAATGGAGGATGCTGGCGCCGAGCGGGAGTTCGCCACTATTGTCAAAGTGGACACACACAGCAGGAAGACGGACCTCTCGGTGGTGTACACCAACGACCCAGTTGTGGTGGTGAACTCCATCAACATGTTGGGGCAGCTGCTTGCTGAGGATGACAAGTACAAAGTGGTCCGCTTCAAACTCAAGTATACCTATGGTCATGCTGGGCATGATCAGAAGGTTCTCATTTCCTAGTTGTGTGTGTGCCATCACGTGCTCGTCTACCACTACTGCCTGGCCACAAGGCCTTGCAAGCGTTTCGCTGGGTTTGTCAACAGGCCCAAGTACAGGTTCGCAACAGTGGACACCACCAATGATCTAAAGGTGCTCAAGACTTCGGGCTTGTCTTGCCAGAAGCTTGTCAACATCCAAGGTCAATACAGGGTCTAGGGCGGCAAGAAGAAGAAGTAGAAGGACTCCCTTGTTGACCTTGCTGCATCCATCATCGACCCCTACTACATAGACATGAAGGTTGAGTGCCACAAGGACAAGACTGCCTAGCACACGGCCTAGGTGGACGAACTGGATGAAGAACACATCAAGTACGCGGCCAAGGATGCCTACACCAGGTACGAGATGTACATGAGGATCATTGACATAAGGAAGTGACTCCTTCCAGCAGACGGCGAGAGATAGCCACAAGCAGAGTAGTGTTGGCAACCGTCGTTAGAAGAATAGTATGATTTGGCAATCGCGTAGTTCTTGTAAATTTATATTGAGGAATGTACATGTGTTCTGTAGTCACTTATGGAACTGTATGTTCAAGTTGGTTATGCAACAATAATGTTGGTCTTCTGTAGACAAAGCATATAGATGTTGTGCAAATAGTCACATCTCATACAATTATTAGCAGCAATCATGTGCCCACAACACACACAAGTTGTCAGGATGAATCGTTCGGGTTCTTATTGGTCTTCCAACACATGTCTGATGAGTGAACTGTTTGTCGGGTACCCATAAAACAAACGGTTGTCAGGATGAATTGTTTGGGTTATTATTGCTCTTCACACACAATTCTGATCAATGAACTATTTGTCGAGTACCAGACACACCTTCTTAGGCCAACTCATTTGTGTTCTGCTGGATCGGCGCAAAAAGTTTGTTTGAGTGAACTATATGCCGCACTATGCACACGTATATAGTTTGTTAACTATTTCTATTATCTTCCATAATCACAAATAGTTCATAAGAACAAACTGTATGCAACGCATCACTCACGTCACTTTTTTGAACCGTATTTCCTCGTTCCTTCATCGCGCACGATTTTAATCATTGGAGGCGAAGCTTGAAATATATTGTTTGTGATTGTTGGATCACACACAGTTTCGTCGAAGGATCTCTGATTGATGTGTCATGTTTGGACCATCCTGTAGTAGTGAACTGATGCTTCTAGGGATTTCATAGATAGTTGTGCTAGTTGTGTTTTCAGGGAACGAACTGTAGAACAAGCTGGGGAACTATTGAATAATATATTGAATAATTATGATGATTGGATTCTCCCTGAACCACCACTTGAACCCACTCCGAAGTAGAGAGGTATCTTATTTCTCAGTCCTAAAGATATGCAAGAGGCGAAGAAATGTATGAAGGAAAAAGGTATTAAGGCTGAGGATGATAAGAATTTACCACCTATTGAAGAAAAACAAGGAATTGACACAACACCACCTCCACGGGTGGTAGAGGTAAATTCTTTATTAAAGTTTGATGAAGGTGATATCCCTTACAATAAACATACTAGTCAATGCTTGTATGAGTTTGATAAGTACATTCGGAAACAAGATCACTTCAATGCAAATGTTCTGAAACAATTGAAATATAATTCTAATACGATTGCATGCTTGAGTGACTTGTTATTTAGAATCAGTAATGATGTTAGAGGAGTGGGAAAACATGCCTCTATGGTTCAAACTCCGTTAGAACATGTTGCTAAATCTCAAAAAGAATTGCTTGATGAAATGAACAATAATATGAATGATCATGTTGTTAGAGTAGTGACCAGAGGAGGTAGAATGACCCAAGAACCCTTTATCCTAAAGGTCATCCTAAAAGAATTGAACAAGATTCTCAAGGAATTAATGTTGATACATCTAGTCCTTCTAAAAAGAAAAGGAAAAAAGAAAAATGATAGCACTTTCCATGCTTCTAGTTAACCCGAGATAGAAAAACCTGCTGATGATACTAATGATGTCTCTATTTTTTATGTTGAAACTCAATCTGGTAATGAACATCCACCTAGTGATAATGATAATCATAGTGATGTTCATGAGGATACTCAACCTAGTAATGAGAAAGAACGAGATAATGATGTAGGAATAGAACCTGTTGTTGATCTTGATAACCCACAACCTAAAAATAAACGATCTGATAAGAAAGACTTTGTGGCTAGAAAAGATGGTAAAGAAAGAGAGCCATGGGTTTAGAAACCTATGCCTTTCCCACCTAAACCATCTAAGAAAAAGGATGATGAAGAATTTGAACGCTTTTCTAAAATGATTAGGCCAGTCTTTTTGCGTACCCGCTTAACTAATATCTTAAAGATGCCTCCTTATGCTAAATACATGAAAGACATCATCACTAATAAAAGAAAGATACCTGAAGCTGAAATCTCCACCATGCTTGCTAATTATTCTTTTAAGGATGGAGTACCTAAGAAACTTGGAGATCCTGGAATACCAACTATACCTTGCTCCATTAAAAGAAATTATGTCAAAACTGCTTTGTGTGATTTGGGAGCTGGTGTTAGTGTTATGCCTTTCTATTTATATAAAAGACTTGATTTGAATAAACTCACACCTACTGAAATATCTTTCCAAATGGCTGACAAATCAACTGCCATACCTATCGGTATTTGTGACGATGTGCCCGTTGTTGTTGCAAATGTTACTATCTTAACGAACTTTGTTATTCTTGAGATGCCTGAGGATGACAACATGTTGATTATCCTTTGTAGACCCTTTTTCAATACTGCAGGGTCTATTATTGATTGCAATAAAAGCAAAGTTACTTTTCATATCAATAGTAATGAGCATACGATGCACTTTCCAAAGAAACAATTTCAAGTGAATGGTGTGAATGTTATTGAAAATTCTCCCACGCTCATTATTGGAAGCTTTCAATTACATCTACCTACTCTCAAAAAGAAATATGATATATTATGGTTGGGGATATGCCTATCCCCACTGAGGTAACCTAGTTTTTTATGAAAGTTCTTATGTTTCAAGGTAATCGAAGGTGGTTATTAATAAGACTTGATCAACCTTATTAATGGATCATTTTTGAGAGGTATGAAGTTGATGAATTTAGTAGGCACAACTTTCTGTATCCACCTTTTGTTTCCTGTTTTTCTTAGTTAAATAAAATAAAATGCCATGTTTATCATGTTTTCTAAAAAAAATCCCGTGCAATAAAAAATCACCAAAAAATAAAATATCTCAGAATGTCCTAAAAATTTAACACTATTTTTTTATTATTTATGAATTTTTGGAACAAATAACACCACAGGGGGGTGAACCTGGTGCCCACAAGACACCAGGGCATGCCAGCCACCCCTGGCGTGGCCTGGTGGGTGGTGGGTCCCAGGTGGGTCCCCTCACTTATTCCTTTGTCCCATGTCATCTCTTACCTCCTAAAGAAATCACCATTGCTCTCTCCCTCGTGTTCTTGCTCAAAAACCCGTGGATTTTGATCTCTTTGCTCGAAGCTCCATTCTTGAAACTGCTTTACGGGATTGCTTCTTAGTATGTAACTCCCCCATTGCTCCAATTAGTTTATGATTTAGTGGTTTATTTTTATAATAATTAGCTACTCTTGGTGCTGCTGTAGATGAGCTTGCATGTTGAATTCTTAGAGTTCTAAGTAGTTTGAATGCTTGATATGGCCTCTATGCATCCCTAGGAGTAGTTGCTATCAATCTTATTTAGTTTTGTTAACAAAATTTTGTGTCACCATTTTTTTAGAAATTTTTCATAAATAAAATGCAATTCTTCAGGAGTTCTTTGAGGAGAAGATCCTCGAGGGAATCATCAAGTTAAAGTTCCATACAACAATCTTATGTTGAGCCAAGTGCAAGCTCGATACGGGATGCCGAAACCAAATCATGCCTTTCGCCATGTAATACCTTCATCGAAGGTGCAGGTATTAAGGAATATTTGAGCACTATTTTCACAATGTTGATCTAGTTCCCTTCCTCGAATATAAGTGCACTCAACACCTCACTCTCATAGAGACATTTACCAAGAAATTTAAATATTCCCCTCGTGAGTCTAGAGTTTCATTTAGTCTTTATAATGATGCTTTTACCATGACTTTAGACGCATTCTGTGAAGTGTGAAAAATTCCATAGTGGGGTTCGCTAGACGAACCAAAAAATTCTGAGTATGAGTCATTATTGAGAAGCCTTTGTTGCGGTAAAATTAGAGGGGTGACACAAGGCAAAATAAAAAGCATCCATTTTCTATCTATTCAATACCTTGCACTCTTTAATGGCAAATGCATTGTAGGCAAGCAGGATTTAGCATGTTGTCTGCCCATGATTTGAGTCTTACACACACTGCTTTAACGGGAATTAAAGACTACAATTTAGGAGCAATTGTTGCATGCAGACTGACTCTCAATGCTTCTAATGGTAATTTCTTTCGAGGGATTTATGCCTCTCGCCTCGCTACGAGGTTGGGAGTGCTCCCTTGGCCTAATGATCCTATCCTACCTAACCAGTACTTAGACTTTGATGCCATGAAACGCCATAGATTTCTTAAGGGAACACTCAATAACTATACTTACAACTTGAGGTTTGACAACGGTCCTGTTGTGCATATTGTATTACATTCCCCTGCTCTCTTTGATCATAACATGAAGGGAATATACTACGTCCTTGAGAGTGAGGCCCGCACGTAAAATGCAGAGACTGAAGCTGCCAGGAGGGCTGAGGTGGTTGTACCAAGAGCCTCGGTAGGCTATCAATCAGACTATTATCCAGGCTACGGATTGTGATTACCAAGCTAGGCTAAAAGCCTAAGCTTGGGGGAGTATGTATTTCCATCGACGTTAAATTCATGCTCACACATTTCATTCCAGTTGTCGGTGTCCACACTCTTTCATTGTATTATCCATGTTAGATTTATTTTATTGCTTTCTTATTTTGTGTCAGAAAAACTTTGAGAAACCCCAAAAATACTTCTTGCTTCTTTTCGGTTTTTCTTTCCAGGTTAGTTAGTTGTAGTATTAGAAGAAAACCCAAAAAGATTTCTCATTTCTTCTTCTACCTATTGGGAGTTCTCCCGTGTAAATAGTCATTCCTATTTTTTCTTTTCCTTCTCTTATTTGTTTCTTCTCGAAAAACTAAAAACTCCAAAAATATTTCAGTGTGTTTCTCTGAAATTCACTTTCTTTTTATAGAGTCATACCAAGGAGAAGACCACGATGAAAATGTTGAGTGGCTCTCGTATGCTTTACTGTTGATCTAACAAAGAGCCCATATTACTTTGTCTTCTCCTCTTGAATAAAATGTTTGCAAATTCCAGCTTAGTCCATGGCACTCTTGCACTATTATTATTTCCATATCATTCTATTATGCAAGTGAAAGGCAATAATAACTGAACTTGTTCTTGTTTTTGTAAATATGTTTAACATAGTATCCATGATTCAACATATTATGATCAAACATGTTTGCAATGACAATTAGATATTATAGTTGTTCATGCCATGCTCAAGTAGCTAGGAGTGTATAATGATTTATCTTAGATGTCAACATGCATTAAAATGGTTGTGATGTAGTATGATGATGTGGTATCCTCCTCTGAATGTTTCAAGTGGCTGGACTTGGCACATGTTCATGCATGTAGTTGAATCAAAACCAACATAGCCTTCTGTTGGAAATATGCCCTAGAGGCAATAATAATTTAGTTATTATCATATTTCCTTGTTCATGATAATGGTTTATTATCAATGTTGTAATTGTGTTGATTGGAAACTCAAATACATGTGTGGATACATAGACAACAAAGTGCCCCTAGTAAGCCTCTACTAGAGTAGCTCGTTGATCAAAGATGGTCAAGATTTCCTGACCATAGACATGAGTTGTCATTTGATAAAGGGATCACATCATTAGTAGAATGGTGTGATGGACAAGACCCAACCGTAAGCACAACATATGATCATGTCAGTTTATTACTACATCTTTATCCATGTCAAGTATCCGTTCCTACGACCATGAGATCATGCAACTCCCTGACACCGGAGGAATGCCTTGTGTGTATCAAATGTCACAACATAACTGGGTGACTATAACGGTGCTCTACAGGTATCTCCGAGGGTGTCTGTTGGGTTTGCGTGGATCAAGACTGGGATTTGTCACTCTGTATGACGAAGAGGTATCTCTGGGCCCACTCGGTAATACAACATCACAAGAAGCTTCAAAGCAATGTGACTAAGGAGTTATTCATGGGATATTGTATTACGGAACGAGTAAAGAGACTTGTCGGTAATGAGATTGAACTACGTATGGACATACCGATGATCGAATCTCGGGCAAGTAACATACCGATGGACAAAGGGAACTGCATACAGGATCGATTGAATCCTTGACATCATGGTTCGACTGATAAAGATCTTCATAGAATATGTAGGCGCCAATATGTGCATCCAGGTCTTGATATTGGTTATTTACCGTAGAGGTGTATTGGTCATGTCTGCGTAGTTCTCGAACCTGCATGGTCTTCACACTTAACGTTCGCTGATGATATAGTGTTGATGAGTTATATATGTTGGTGACCGAAAGTTGTTAGGACTCCCGGATGAGATCCCGGACATTACGAGGAGCTCTAGAATGGTCCGTGGGTAAAGATTTATATATGGGAAGTCATATTTTGGCTACCGGAAAAGTTTTGGATTTTTCCGGTATTGTATAGGGAAGCTTCTAGAAAGTTCCGGAAGTCCACCAAGGGTTCCAACACGTCCCAAGGGTTTGCACAGGCTGAGGGAAGACACCGTGGCCTTATTGGGACCAACACACAAGTTCCTCAAGGCCTATGCAGTTGGGAAAGGTGGAAAGTCCACCTTCGTATGGAAGGGAAGGAGGGGGGCTAGGATTCCACCTCCTCCCCCCTTGGTTGTGCCCTAGGGCTTGGAGGGACTGTTCCCCACGCCCCTCCACCTATATATAGATGGGAGGGGAGCCCCAAGATGACACACGAAGCCCTTGGCGCCCCTATCTCTCTGCCTAGATCGTTTTCTCCTTCGTTCGCTGTTTCGGTAGCGCTAGGCGTAGCCCTGCCAGGATAACATCACCACCATCGTCGTCGCATTGTCGGAGAACTCATCTACCTCTCCACCCTCGCTTGCTGGATAAAGGAGGTGGAGATTTTCATCGAGATGTATGTGTGCTGAATGCGGAGGTGTCGTCTGTTTGGCGCTAGATCGGAAGGACCGTTATTGGATCGCGAGACGGATCGTGATTGGATCGCAGGACGGATCGTGATTGGATTGCGGGACGGCTTTCTCCGGGGAGGATACACATCAAGCCTACCAAGTACCCATCACAAACTCATCTCTTTAATTTACATTATTTGCTAGTTGCCTCTCGTTTCCCTCTCCCCCATTTCTAAAACGATTTTCAGAAAATACCAAAAAGATTTGCCTTCTTATTCGTCCTTTTTCCGTTTGCCTCTTACATGCTGGATCGCTTGCTCGCCGCTATGTCTAGTATCACTACTTCCCCCTTGTCACCGGATTTTGAAGTTCTATACTTTAGAAAAAAACAAGGGGAAATTTTGAAAGATGCTTGGTATAGGCTAATGGGATCTTATCGTATCTCTAATCTAAAAGGAGATGCAAAAGTTTTGCTTCAAAACTTTTACATTGGTTTGGCTTTGCATCATAGAGAGCTTTTAGATTTCGCCTCAAAGGGTAATTTTATTGAGTTGGATACAAACGCTGCCTATGAAGTTTTGGAAGGCATTTTGGGGGTTCCTCCATCAAAAAAGGGGTTTGCTTTCTCACAAGAGGGAGTTCAAATTCTCGACAAATTGAGTGACTTACATAAGCACTTGGTCGAGTTGCAACAATACTACGAACCCCTTAAACATATTAATGGGAACCTCAATCGCTTGACTACTTTGACTACCCTTTGTAATAAACCTTTGGATATTTTGGATATTAAGCTAGCTTCTTCCTCTACAAATTCGGAAAAGAGTAAAGAGCCCCCTAGATTCGAGAAGGCCCTTACAGAAGATACCAAAGATGACAATACCTAGATCTATTGCGTTTTGCCTAGATAGGGGCGTTAAACAATAGCGCTTGTTTGGAGGCAACCCAATTTTATTTGTATGTTCTATTTTTGCTTCTGTTTTTGAGTGTTTCCCACATTATTACTTGTTTAGTAATTGTGTTTTGGTGTTTTAGTTAGTGTTTGAGACAAGTAAGACCTTTGGGATGGTCTATGCCGGTTGTTGATTTGATCTTGCTGAAAAACAGAAACTTTTGCGCTCAGTCCAGGAATTTTGTAAATTTTCAGAGGGTAGAATGAGTCTGAATTTTTACACAAGATTGATATACAAATTTCCCAGGTTTTCCTAATTTTTCAGAATTTTTTTAGTTACAGAAGTATGCGAAGTTTTCAGATTGCTACAGACTCTTTTGTTTTTGACAGAATCTGTTTTCTTTGAGTTGTTTACCTATTTTGATGTATGTATGGGTTGTATCAGGGGATATGAACCATGGAGAAGTTAGAATACAGTAGGTATAACACCAATATAAATAAAGAATAAGTTCACAACAGTACCTAAAGTGGTGGTTTATTTTTTTATACTAACGGATCTCACGAGTTTTCTGTTGAGTTTCGGTTGTGAAGTTTTCAAGTTTTGGGTAAAGATTTGATGGACTATGGAATAAAGAGTGGAAAAATCCTAAGCTTGGGGATGCTCAAGGCACCCCAAGTCATATTCAAGGATGCCAAAGAGCCTAAGCTTGGGGATGCCCCGGAAGACATCCCCTCTTTCGTCTTCAATCCATCGGTAAATTTACTTGAGGCTATATTTTTATTCACCACATGATATGTGTTTTTCTTGGAGCGTCTTGTATGATATGAGAGTTTGATTTTTAGTTTTCCACAATCATCCTTGCTGCACACATCTTTTGAAAGAGACACGCTGCATCGTGAATTTATTATTATACTCTATGTAGTTGTAACAGCCCGGGACCGATGCTCTAGAAGATTCCCCTTTTATTGCCATTCTCGTCTGTGTTTCGTTTGGTTGTTGCATTCATCATAGCATCATTCGCATCATCTGCATAGAATCGTCACTCGTTTTCGAAAACTTGCATCCGTTCGTAGTTGCCGGTTCTCTCCATTCTTGTTGTTGCCTGTTTCGAGACCAACCACACACGCACGCGCCCGCGGCATCATTAAAAATCGTTTTTAAGGTGCGTGAAAAATATTCTTGGAATGGGTCGAGACCTGGAGTGCGGTCTTATTATAGCATAGGTAGACCGCCAACCAAATTTCGTTGCATTCCGAGTTCGTTTGATACCCCATCGGTCAACTGTAGCAGTGCGGTCATCAGTTATTCGTCAAACGTTTTTTCGGTGTTTTAAAACCTCGTGTCATGGGCCGCAAACCTCCCTCTCATCCCCACCTAGCCCATATACACAGCCACTACAGCCCACCTAGCTCCTCCGCTTCTGGGCCGTCCGATCGAGATCGAACGGTCCAAAAACGGTGCAAAACCCCCTCCCCTAGCTCCCAAACTGCAATTTATACACCCCTAGCCTACCTAATTGGGAAATCCTAGCCGCCTAGGGATCCGCGCCGCCGCTAGCACCCTCCCCGCATCCGCCGGGGCCGCCGAGGCCTATATGGAGGCCCGTCCGGGCCCAATCCATATTGCCGCCGCTCGCACCCACCGCAGGCTCCCGCAGCTCGAGAGCTGCCTCGAGCCCCGTTGTGCCCGATGGCCTGCGCTCGCCGGAGGTCCCTCGCTGCTCCTCCTCCCGTCGCCGGAGCTTTGCTGGAACCTGGAGCCGTCGCCCTTGCCCTCTCTCTCCCTCCTCCTCCCGTACCTCTCTCACCTTGCCCCCTCTCCCTCCCCTGCAGGACTTCGCCGCCAGTCCCCCGAGTCGCCGCATGCCGCCGTTCCCCGCCGGATCCGACCGCCCCGAGCCTCCGATGTCCTCCGCCATGAACCTCGCCGCTGTGAGCCTGCCGCCGGCCCTTCCTCTTCTCTGGATCGAGCGAGAAGGAGGTCGAGAGGAGCAACCGCTCCCGTTGACCGCCTGCGTGGGCCTCGCCCCTCCACCGGCCTAGATCCGCCTCCCGCGGCCCAGCTTCTCGCCTGCGACCTGGGCCGAGCCCACTGGGTGAGCCGACCCCCCTGCGCCTATCCTTCGCCCAGTGCGAGCATTGCTAAGTTGCGCCCATAGTTCCGGCCCAATGTGTTGTTGTTTTTCCTGCTGCGATTTTCTAATAAACTTGTGAATTTCAGAATTACCGAATAACCCATGTTTTTAAATTGTTATTGACTTTTCGATCATACGTCGAATTAAAGTGTTTTATATACGAAAAATGCTTAGAAAAATGTGTAGATTAATTATATGTCATTTTCATCCATGCCAAAAGTACTTAAACTTGATGTTTGCATCATTCGCATAAATGCCATATTTTGCATTGCATATATATGTTTTACTGTGCATCGAATTAATCAATCCCTCTAGGAATACATGTGTGGATTACTATTATCGCATTTTAATGCATGCTACTAATATTGGTGTGATTATTGCATTTAATTACATGAATTGCTTGTTAATCGGTTTATGTCATTACATGCATAATTAAATGTGACATATTTTCCTACTTGAACCTATCATATTATATATATGTTTCTGGGGTAGAAAAAAAATCATAGAATTTATCTGTGCATTTAGTGTTGTCATTTGAGCAATTTGGTGTGCATGTCATTTTTGCTGTGATGCCCTTTTGTCTATTTCGTGTGATTTAATCCATGCATGATATGAAATAATTTTGAACATGAGGTATGCCATGTGATATGTGCACTAGCACCTCGTCATTTTGCTTGCCATATAAATGCATGCTTAGGTGTTGTTTTCTTGTTGTCAACATGCTATAAAAATTGTGCTGTTTTGAGATGCTAAAATATTTCTTAAGTCTGGAATCTGTAACGTTTTGTTGTTGTCTTGCCATGTGTTTTGCTAGTGATTTAGAACCCCTTTGGGGTAGGTGTAATGGAGTTATTTGTAGTTGATAATGCCCTTTAGTATGCGATTAAGTTTCATGCCATAATATGACCTGTAACATATAGTTTTACTGCTGTCAATATGCCTTCGTGATAAAAACTGCACTATCAAAAACTGGGTTATTTTCACTAAGTCTGAAAACTGCCTAGTTCAATATGTCATGTTGTGAGCTCCCTACCATGTGATCCATGCCTATTTTGAGTATGATATGTGAAGATGAAATGAAGTGTGTGTTATATGTTACTTCCCCATGTTTAGTTTGTGCATTTTAGGATCTTCTAACTTGTTATTTTCATGCGTGCAAAATGCTATGTTGCTGTTTTGGGCAGATTTCATATAAACCTTGTGTTGGTTGTTGCGGTTGAACCATAGCTCCGTTTTGGACATGCCTCACATGAAACTTGCTTAGAATTTCATGTAGAATCATAATATTTTGTTGCATCCATGTTTTGAGGTGCTTGTGGTTGTCATTTTCATGCATTTTGCATTCATGGCATATCCATCTTGTGTTGCTCATATCTTTTAGACCGTAGCTCCGTCTAGAATGACGTGTAGAATTGCATGGTATGCTTTATTTTGTCGTCTAACAAATATAAAATATGGTTAGTTCAGATCTGGACCAATTTTGAAATTAACATTTGGGGTCATTTTGGAAATGCTATAAGTTATTGCCGGCCTCATTTAAGATGCCTAGATAGATGGTTTACTTATGCTTCACATCTTGCCATGTTTAACAATATTTAATATTGTCGTGTACCTAACAAGAGTGAACTAAATAATTCGAACGTGGAGTTTCGTCAATATGCAACTCGTTGCATATTGAACTTCACTTAATATGTAGTGATTGTTTGTTGTGCTTGCCATGCCATGCCATGCGTTGCATATTAAACCGGACATGCATCATATTTGTTTGCGCATCATGTCATGCATATGTTGTGGTGTTTCGTGTGTTGATTGTTGTTTCCGGTTTGCTTCTTCTCGATAGAGTCCCGAAAGCGTTCGGAGTGTGAGGATTCGTTCGACTACGTTGGCTCGTCTTCTTCATGGACTCGTTCTTCTTCCAAGCGGTATCTCAGGCAAGATGACACATTTCCCTGGATACCATTACTATCATTGCCATGCTAGATGTCTCGTTTTCTATCGCAATGTCTCGCTACCTACCACTTGTTTGACAAGCCTCCCAACATTGCCATGAAAGCCTCTAACCCCCCCCCACCCCCCCACCTTCCCAACAAACCTTGTTTGGCTATGTTACCGCTTGCTCAGCCCTTCTTATAGTGTTTCTAACTGCAAGTGCAATTGCTTCCATGTGACAACATGGACATTCTTTTGTTATCACAATATTATTGCTATTTGATTTAATGCACATATACACTTGGTAAAGGGTGGAAGGCTTGGCCTTTTGCTCGGTGTTTTGTTCCGCTCTTGCCGCCCTAGTTACTTATGAACTGGTGTTATGTTCCATAATTGAGCGCTCCTAACATGCTCGGGGTTGTTATTGGGACCTCCTTGATTTTTGTTTTAGGATAAAACTTGTCTGGCAAGGCCCAACTTTGGTACTACGTTTACCCATCATAATAATAATGATCACCTTATTAAAGCATAGAGGATCGCCCCCTCATGGATTAATTTAACATAATACAGGGGGGCAGTGCTGCTGGTGCTGGTCCAAAATAGAGCACTGTGCGGGGCCAACCCGGGGCAACTCGGGACATTTCTATCAGGCCACTGTACGCGTCGCTTATCCGTCGTGTCTTGAGAACGAGATATGCGGCTCCTATCGGGATCGTCGACACGTCGGGAGGCCTTGCTAGACTTGTTTTACCTTTCTCGAACGTTTTGAGTGAGGAACTCTGATCTTCTTCGGGCTATCTCAAGGTGTCGGATTTCCTTTGGAATTGCCTAGGATGATCACAAGATCCGTGGTCGAGGTTATTGTCGCTGCGTGTGGTTAATTTGTGATGGATGAGTTGGAGCTCCCCTGTAGGGTTAAATCTTTCGGAAAGGCATGCCCGCGGTTATGTAGCAAACTTGAAGTAAACTCTAATAAAATACACCAACTGAGTGCGTAACCGTGACTGTCTTTTCTCGTGAGTCCTTATCCGAGAGAGAACACGGTGGGGTTATGATTGACGTAAGTACGTGTTCAGGATCAGGTAGTGATCATTACTAGTTCACGTCTGTTGTGCGTAGACCACCATACTTTACTTTCTGTATTCTTAAGTTAGCCACTCAAATAAATGCTAGTTGCTTGCTGCAGCCTCACCACTTAACCATACCTCACCTATTAAGCTTTAATAGTCTTGATACCCTTGGAAATGAGATTGCTGAGTCCCTGTGGCTCACAGATTACTGCAACAATAGTTGTAGGTGCAGGTAATGCGATGATTTGACGTGAGCGTGTTGCTTGTTTGATTTGGAGTTCTTCTTCTTCATCAATCTAGGATGGGTTCCTGGCGGCATCCTGGGATAGCAAGCGTGGATGTCATTTTGTCATTTGTTTTCGTCCGTAGTCGGACCCTACTCTTTTGTATGATGTTTGACTATGTGTTGTATTGAGGTGACTCTGATGTAGCTTGTGGCGAGTGTAAGCCAATTCCATATACTCATCTCTTCTGTACATGTACTTGTAATGATATCCATTCTTGCAACACGATGAGATGTGCTTCTATCCTTGTCGAGGCCCTCGTGCCGAAATAAGGATAGGATCGCATCTTGGGTGTGACAGTGCTTCACTTATATCTTTTGAGATAGGCAATTTTTCTCTAGTGCTTCACTTATACCTTTTTAGAGCACGGCGGTGTTTGGTTTTATAGAAATTATTGAACTCTCATACCTCACTTATATTATTTTGAGAGTCTTTAAACAGCATGGTAATTGGTTAGGATATGAATTTAGTCCTAATATAATAGGCATCCAAGAGGGATATAATAAAAACTTTCATATAAAGTGCATTGAATACTATGAGAAGTTTGATTCCTTGCATATAGTTTTGAGATATAAAGATGGTGATATTAGAGTCACGCTAGTGAGTAATTGTGGAATGGTAGAAATACTTGTGTTGAAGTTTGTGATTCATGTAGCATTCACGTATGGTGAACCGTTATGTAACAAAGTCAGAGCATGATTTGTTTATTGATTCGCATCCTTTGTGTGAGGGTCGGGAGCACGCGATTGTTAACTCCACCCAACCTCTCCCCTAGGAGCATGCGTCTAATACTTTGCTTCGATAACTAATAGACTTTTGCAATAAGTACATGAGATCTTTATGACTAATGTGAGTCCATGGATTATATGCACTCTCACCCTTCCACCTTTGCTAGCCTCTCTAGTACCGCGCAAGTTTCGCAGGTGCATTAAACCCACCTTCCTCAAAACAGCTACCATATTCCCTTCATCAAAACAGCAACCGTACCTACCTATTATGGCATTTCCATATCCATTCCGAGATATATTTCCATGCAACTTCCACCGTTCCGTTTGTTATGACACACTCCATCATATTTCTTTTTCATATAGAGTCATATTTTGTTCTAGGTTTTGAGTTGTAATTTTTGAGTTGTAAGTAAATGAAAGTGTGATGATCATCATTATTAGTGCATTGTCCCGTGAGAGAAAAGGATGATGGAATCTATGATTCCCTCACAATTTGGGATGAGACTCCGGACTTTATCAAAAATAAAAGAGGCGAGTGAAACCCAAATAAAAAAGGAGGCCTTAGATGCCCACCAAAATAAAAAAATGAGAGAAAGAGAGAAGGGAAAATGCTACTATCCTTTTCCATGCTTGTGCTTCAAAGTAGCACCTTGGTCTTCATGATAAAGAGTCTCCTATTTTTTCAGTTTCGCATAACTAGTGGAATTTATTTTTGTAGTGCACACCCACTTAGTTTATTTTTGATCTCTCATACACTTATATCTCTAGTGCACCAGTTGCATGGCAATCCCTACTCACTCACATTGATATCTATTGATGGGCATCTCCATAGCCCGTTGATACGCCTAGTTGATGTGAGACTACCTTCTCCCTTTTTCTTCCCAACCTCCACCCTATTTCTATTCCACCTACAGTGCTATATCCATGGCTCACGCTCATGTATTGCGTGAGAGTTGAAAAAGTTTGAGAACACAAAAAGTGTGAAACAATTGCTTGGCTTTTCATCGGGGTTGTGCATGATTTAAATACTTTGTGTGGGGAAGATGGAGCATAGCCAGATGATATGGTTTTGTAGGGATAACTTTCTTAAGCCATGTTCTTTCAAAAGGACACAATTGCCTTGTTAGTATGCTTGAAGTATTATTGTTTTTATGTCAATATTAAAATTTTGTTTTGAATCTTCGGATCTGAATATTCATGCCACAATAAAGAATATTGATAATACCCAAGTGCAAGGAATCATCGTAGCAATTTACAACGGTGGAAGTGATAAGTATGGAGTGTCGAACCCACAAGGAGCCAAAGGTAAGATCAATATTCTCTCAAGTCCTATCTGCCACCGATACGAATCTACGTACACTGAACGTTTGCTTCCATCTAGAAAGGAGAAATAAAACTATGTTGTGGGTATGAAGAGGATAGTTTTGCATGATATCGAAGAACTAAAATATAAATATAGGTGTTGTTATCATAATAATACAATATATTACAAATAGCGAGTGTGGAATAATGATGGGTCGGTGTGTGGAATTATCCTAAGCAATTGTTAACAAGATCGGAAATCATTATTGCAATTTTATATGAGGGAGAGGCATAAGCTAACATACTTATCTACTTGGATCATATACACTTATGATTGTAACTCTAGCAAGCATCCACAACTACTAAAGATCATTAAGGTAAAACCCAACCATAGCATTATAAGGTATCAAGTCCTCTTTATTCCCATACCCAAACAACCTACTTACTCGAGTCTGTGTTTCTATCACTCACGCCACCCACCATAAGCGAGTCATAAGCATATTGCAAACCCTACAGTGGGGATCCATCACTCTTGCGCGACACGGAGATCACCATAGGACAGCACCAATAATAAAACATGAAACTCAAACCAATCTAGATCATCAATCAACCCAAAGGACAAAAGTAATCTACTCAAACATCATAGGATGGCAACATATCATTGGATCATAATATTTAGCATAAAGCACCATGTTCAAGTAGGTGATTACAGTAGGGTGAGGGAGAGTGGAGCGCTAAAAGGAGATGAGGATGGTGATGAAGAAGGTGATGTTGATGAAGATGATCACCGCGGCGATGGTTCCCCCGATGGCACTCCGGTACCACCGGGAGAGGGGGGGGAGGTTCTCCCCCTCATGCTTCCTCCTTCATGGCATCCCCCTCTATGGGGAGAGGTTCTCCCCCTCATGCTTCCTCCTCCATGGCCTCCCCCCTCTATGGGGAGAGGTTCTCCCTCTGGTCCTTCGCCTCCATGGTGTTGATGGCCCCTCCGGGACGATGAAGATGGCCTTCGGTGATGGTGACCCCCTCCGGCAGGGTACCGGAGAGGGCCAAGATTGGTTTTTCATGGATCTGGAG
The DNA here is from genome assembly GCA_022496015.1 of Hordeum marinum. Taxonomy (NCBI): domain Eukaryota; kingdom Viridiplantae; phylum Streptophyta; class Magnoliopsida; order Poales; family Poaceae; genus Hordeum; species Hordeum marinum. The sequence continues at coordinate 336,810,002 of CM039675.1, forward strand.
GTGTGCGACGGTGGAACTCCCGATCTAGGTTATTCCTCGGAGGTTTTGGAATATTTGAGGATTTATAGAGCTGAGAGGGTGGTTAGTGGACTCCCGAGGGGCCCACAAGCCTGGTGGCCGCGCCTAGGGGGGTGGTCGTGCCCCTGGGGCTTCTGGCCTCCTCGGCCTTCCTCTCGGGTGACTCTTCGCTCCAGTATTTTTTATATTTTCCAAAAATATTCTTCGGAAATTTTCAGCTCGTTCCGAGAACTTTTATTTCTGCACAAAAACAACACCATGGTAGTTCTACTGAAAACAGTGTCAGTCCGGGTTAGTTCTAGTAAAATCATATCAAAATCATATAGAATTATTGCAAACATGGCATGAATACTTCATAAATTACACACACGTTGGAGACGTATCAAATATTACATGGATAAATATGATAGGTAGCACTCCACATCAAAAATTCTGTTTTTATCATTTACCTACTCGAGGATGGGTAGGAATTAAGCTTGGGGATACTGATACGTATCCAACGTATCTATAATTTTTGATGATGTCATGCTATTATATTATTTGTTTTGGATGTTTTATATGCATTATTATGTTATTTTATATTATTTTTGGGACTAACTTATTAATCTAGAGCCGAGTGCCAGTTTCTATTTTTTTCTTGTTTTTGAGTATTGCAGATATGGAATATTAAACGGAGTCCAAACGGAATAAAATCTTCAGAATGATTTTTTCTAGAAGGAAAGGGATCTACCAGACTTGTAGTCCACGACAGGGCACCTGCTAGGAGGTCACAAGCTAGGGAGGCGCGGCCAGCCCCCCTGGCCGCACCTGGCAGGCTTGCCACCTCCTGGCAGGTCTCCTAGCCCTAATCTTCGTCCTATAAATACCCACATATTCCCCCAATACCAGAGAGATCCATGCAAATACTTTTCCGCCACCAAAAGCCTCTGTTCCCGAGAGATCCAATCTTGGAGCCTTTTTTGGTAATCTGCCGGAGGGGGATTCGATCACGGAGGGCATCTACATCAACTCCATTGCCCCTCCGATGATGCGTGAGTAGTCCACCACAGACATACGGGTCCATAGCTAGTATATAGATGGCTTCTTCTCTCTCTTTGTGCTTCAATACCATGTTCTTCATGATCTTCATGGAGATCTATCCGATGTAATACTCTTTTGTTGTGTGTTTGTCGAGATCCGATGAATTATGGGTTTATGTTCAGATTATCCATGAATATTATTTGAGTCTTTTCTGAATTCTTATATGCATGATTTCATATCTTTGCAAGTCTCTTCGAGTTATTGGTTTGGTTTGGCCAACTAGATTGGTTATTCTTGCAATGGGAGAAGTGCTTAGTTTTGGGTTCAATCTTGCGGTGTCCTCACCCAGTGAAAAAGTAGGGGTAGCGAGGCACATATTGTATTGTTGCCATCAAGGTAAAAATATGGGTTTTTCATCATATTGCTTGAGTTTATCCCTCTACATCATGTCATCTTACCTAATGCGTTACTCTGTTCTTCATGAACTGAATACTCTAGATGCAGGCAGGAGTCGGTCGATGTGTAGAGTAATAGTAGTAGGTGCAGAATCGTTTCGGTCTACTTGACACGGACGTGATGCCTATATGCATAATCATTGCCTTGGATATCTTCATGATTATTCGCTTTTCTATCAATTGCTCGACAGTAATTTGTTCACCCATCGTGATACTTTCCTTCAAGAGAGAAGCCTCTAGTGAAACATATGGCCCCAGGTCTACTTTCTATAATATATTTTCAGATCTATAAACCAAAAATACCTTTCTACGATTCATTTACCTTTTACTTTCCACAATCTTTCACATCTATCTCTATTAGATCTAATCCTTGCAAATAACCATGAAGGGATTGACAACCCCTTTATAGCGTTGGGTGCAAGAGTTTGATTCTTTGTGTAGGTGCATCCATTTGTGACTTGCTTGTTCCTCCTATTGGATTGATACCTTGGTTCTCAACAACTGAGGGAAATACTTATCTACTTTGCTGCATCACCCTTTCCTCTTCAAGGGAAAACCAACGTATGTTCAAGAGGTAGCACGGAACACTTGGGTTAAACTCGACGAGCCTAGTATGCACAGACATGGCCTCGAAACATAGGAGACCAAAAGGTCGAACATGAGTCATATGGTAGAAATGATCAACATGGAGATGTTCACCATTGAAACCAACTCATCTCACGTGATGATCGGACTTGGGTTGGCAGATTTGGATCATGTTACACTTAGACAACCTGAGGGGTGTTGATTTGAGTGGGAGTTTTTTAGGTAATATGATTAACTAAACTCGTTATCATGAACATAGTCTAAAGTTGTCTTTGCAAAATTATGTTGTAGATCAATAGCTTGCGTTGTAGCTCCCCTGTGTTTTTGATACATTCCTCGAGAAAATAGAGTTTAAAGATGATGGTAGCAATAAGGCGGACTGGGTCCGTGATCTTAGGATTGTCCTCATTGCTGCACAGAAGGCTTATGTCCTTAATGCACCGCTTGGTGAGCCACCCCCTCAAGCATTGTCTGTGGGTGTTGAGAACATCAGTCAGACACATTTTTTATGACTACTTGATAGTTTAGTGTGTCATGCATTACGGCTTAGAGCTGAGGCTCCAAAACCTTATGAACGTCACGGAACATATGAGATGTTCTAAGACCTGAAATTGGGGTTTCAGGCTCATGTCCGTGTTGAGAGGTATGAGACCTCCAACAAGATTCTTTGTCTGCAAGATAAAGGAGAATAGCTCAATCGGTGAGCATGTGCTCAGATTGTCTGGGTGCTACAATCGCTTGCATCGAGTGGGAGTTAATCTTCCAGATAAGATAGTGATTGATATACTTCTCCAAGTCACTGCCACAAAGCTACTAGAGCTTCGTGATGAACTATAAATATGCTAGGGATGGAAAATATGATCCCTGAGCTATTCACGATGTTTGACAACGCGAAGGTAAAAATCAAGAAGGGGCATCAAGTGTTGATGGTTAGTAAAACCACTAGTTTCGAGAAGGGCAAGGGCAAGAGGGGAAATTTCATGGATGGGAAGCAAATTGCCGCTCCAGTGAAGAAACCCGGGGTTTAACCCAAACTCGAGACTAAGTGCTTCTATAATAAGGGGAACGGTCACTGGTAGCGAAACTGCCCCAGATACCTGGCAGATAAGAAGGCTGGCAACATCAACAGAAGTATATTTGATATCCATATTATTGATGTGTACCTTGCTAGTACTCCTAGTAGCAGATGGGTATTAGATACCGGTTCGATTAATAATGTTAATAACTCAAAGTAAAAGTTACGAAATAAACAGAGATTAGCTAAGGGTGAGGTGACGATGTGTGTTGGAAATGTTTCCTTGGTTGATGTGATCACCTTCGCACGCTCCCTCTACCTTTGGGATTAGTGTTGAACCTAAATAAATGTTATTTGGTGTTTACGTTGAGCATGAACATGATTAGATCGTGTTTATTGCAAAATGGTTATTCATGTAAGTCAGAGAATAATAGTTATTCTGTTTACATGAATAAAACCTTCAATGGTCATGCACCCATTGTGAATGGTTTATTGAATCTCGATCGTAGTGATACACATGTTCATAATATTGATGCCAAAAAGATGGAAAGTTAATGATGATAGTACCACATACTTGTGGCAATGCTGCTCAATGTCATATTGGTGTAAAGCGCATGAAGAAAACTCCATGCTGACGGATCTTTGGACTCACTTGATTTTCAATCGGTTGAGACATGTGGACCGCGCCTCATGGGCAAGATGACTAAGACCCTGTTTTCCGGTATGATGGAGCGGGCAAGTGACTTATTGGAAATGATACATGTTGATGTATACGGTCCAATGAGTGTTGAAGCGTGCGGTGGATATCAATATTTTCTTACCTTCACTGATGATTTGAGTGGATATGGCTATATTTTCTTAATGAAACAGAAGTATGAAACGTTTAAAAAGTTAAAGCTATTTCAGAGTGAAGTTGAAAATCATTGTGACAAGAATATAAAATGTCTACGATATGATCGTGGATGTAAATATCTGAGTTACGAGTTTGGTATGCAACTTAAGACAAATGTGGAAGTTGTTTCACAACTCATGCCGCCTATAACACCATAGTGTGATGGTGTGTCTGTACGTCGTAGTCGTGCTCTATTGGATATGGTGAGTACTATGATGTCTCTTAATGATTTGCTACTATCATTTTGGGGTTATGCATTAGAGACAATCACATTCATTTAAATAGGGCACCATCTAAATCCGTTGAGATGACATCGTTTGGCAGAAACCTAAGTTGTCATTTCTTAGAGTTTGGGAATGCGATGCTTATGTGAAAATATTTCAACATGATAAGCTTGAACCCAAAGAGGACAAATGCATGTTCATGGAATATCCTAAGTAAACAGTTGGGTATACCTTCTATCTCAGATCCAAGGACAAAGTGTTTGTTGCTAAAAACGGGTCCTTTCTCAAGAAAGAGTTTCTCTCGAAAGAATTGAGTGGGAGGAAAGTACAACTTGATGAGGTTACTGAACCGTCACTTCAGTTGGATGGTAGCACGACGCAGAAAGTTGTTTTTGCGGTGCCTACACCAAATGAAGAGGAAGCTAATGATGATGATCATGAAACTTTGGATCAAGTTACTACCGAACCTCGTAGGATGACAAGGATACATACTACCCCAGAGTAGTGCAGTGATCCTGTCTTGGAAATCATGTTGTTAGAGAACAATGAGCCTATGAACTATGAAGAAGCGATGGTGGGCGTGTATTTCAAAAAATGACTAGGAGCCATGAAATCCGAGATTGGATCCATGTATGAAAACCAAGTATGGACTTTGGTAGACTTGCCCGTTGAATGGTAGGTCATTAAGTACAAATGGATCTTTAAGAGGAAGACAGACTATGATGGTAAATGTCACCATTGATAAAGCTTGACTTTTCGCAAAGAGGTTCCCGACAAGTTCAAGGAGTTGACTACGATGAGACTGTCTCACCCGTAGCGATGCTAAAGTCTGTTGGAATTGTGTTAGCAGTTGCTGCATTTTTCAATTATGAAATCTGGCAGATGGATGTCAAAACAAAGTTTCCTTAACGGTTTCCGTGAGGAAAGGTTGTATGTGATACAACCAGAAGATTTTGTTGGTCCTAAGGATGCTAAGAGGTGTGCAAGATCCAGCGATCCTTCTATGGACTGGAGCAAGCATCTCAGAGTTGGAATATGCGCTTTGATGAGGTGATCAAAGCTTTTGGGTTTATACAAAGTTTATGAGAAACTTGTATTTACAAGAAAGTGAGTGGGGTCACTATAGAATTTCCGATATGTATATGTGGTTGGCATATTATTGATCAGAAATAATGTAGAATTTCTGGAAAGCATAAAGGGTTGTTTGAAAAATGTTTTTTAAGGAAGACCTGGATAAAGCTACTTAAATATTGGGCATCACGATCTATAGAGATAGATCAAGACACTTGATAAGATTTTAGATGAGTACATACCTTGACAAGATTTTGAAAGAGTTCCAAATGGATCAGTCAAAGAAGGAGTTCTTGCCTAATTTACAAGGTGGGAAGTTGCGTAAGACTCAAAACTCGACCACGGCAGAAGAAAGAGAAAGGACGAAGGTCATCCCCTATGCCTTAGCGATAGGCTCTATACTGTATGACATGTTGTGTACCGCATGTGATGTGTGCCTTTCCATTAGTTTGGCAAGGGGTACAAGAGTGATCCAGGAGTGGATCACTGGTCAGCGGTCAAAATTATCCTTAGCAACTAGAGGAGTAAGGAAATATTTCTCGATTATGGAGGTGACAAAGAGTTTGTCGTAAAGGGTTACGTTGATGCAAGATTTGACACCGATCCGGATGACTCTGAGAGGCAAACCGGATACATATAGTGGAGCAGCCATTTGGAATAGCTCCAAGTGGAGCGTGGTAGCGGCATCTACAGTATAGAGAGTTGCAAGGAATACACAAATCTTAATGTTACAGACCCATTGATTAAACCCCATAACTCATTGGTTGTTAATCACATGGTGATGTGAGTGTTAATCACATGGTGATGTGAACTAGATTATTAACTCTAGTGCAAGTGGTAGACTATTGGAAATATGCCCTAGAGGCAATAATAATTTAGTTATTATCATATTTCCTTGTTCATGATAATCGTTTATTATCCATGCTATAATTGTATTGATTGGAAACTCAAATACATGTGTGGATACATAGACAACAAAGTGTCCCTAGTAAGCATCTACTAGACTAGCTCGTTGATCAAAGATGGTCAAGGTTTCCTGACCATAGACATGAGTTGTCATTTGATAACGGGATCACATCATTAGGAGAATGATGTGATGGACAAGACCCAACCGTAAGCATAGCATATGACCGTGTCAGTTTATTACTACTCTTTATCCATGTCAAGTATCCATTCCTACGACCATGAGATCACGCAACTCCCTCACGCTGGAGGAATGCCTTGTGTGTATCAAATGTCACAACGTAACTGGGTGACTATAAAGGTGCTCTGCAAGTATCTCCGAGGGTGTCTGTTGGGTTGGCGTGGATCAAGACTTGGATTTGTCACTTCGTATGAGGGAGAGGTATCTCTGGGCCCACTCGTTAATACAACATCACAAGAATATTACAAGCAATGCGACTAAGGAGTTAGTCACGGGATCTTTTATTACGGTACGAGTAAAGAGACTTGCCGGTAACGAGATTGAACTAGGTATGGACATACCGATGATCGAATCTCAAGCAAGTAACATACCGATGGACAAAGGGAACTGCATACGGGATTGATTGAATCCTTGACATCGTGGTTCGATCGATAAAGGTCTTCACAGAATATGTAGGAGCCGAAATGTGCATCCAGGTCTCGATATTGGTTATTGACCGTAGAGGTGTCTCGGTCATGTCTGCATAGTTCTCGAACCCGCGAGGTCTGCACACTTAACGTTCTGTGACGATATAATGTTGATGAGTTATATATGTTGGTGACTGAAAGTTGTTAGGAGTCCCGGATGAGATCCCGGACATCACGAGGAGCTCCGGAATGGTCCGGAGGTAAAGATTTATATGTGGGAATTCATATTTTGCCTACCGGAAAAGTTTCGAGTTTTTCTGGTATTGTACCGAGAAGCTTCTAGAAGGTTCTGAAAGTCAACCAAGGGTTTCACCATGTCCCAAGGGTTTGCATGGGCTGAAGGGAGACACCTTGGCCTTATTGGGCCAAGCGCACAAGTCCCTCAAGGCCCATGCAGTTGGGAAAGGTGGAAAGTCCACCTTTGTATGGAAGGGAAGGAGGGGGAGTAGGATTCCACCTCCTCCCCCCTTGGTTGCGCCCTAGGGCTTGGAGGGTATGTTCCCCACACCACACCACCTATATATAGAGGGGAGGGGCACCCCAAGAGGACACATTAAGCCCTTGGCGCGCCCCTCTCTCCCTAGATTGTTTTCTCCTCCGTTCGCGGTTTCGGCAGCGCTAGGCGTAGCCCTGTCGGGGTAGTACCACCACCGTCGCTGCCATGCTGTCGCATTGTCGGAGAACTCATCTACCTCTATGCCCTCGCTTGTTGGATCAAGGAGGTGGAGATCGTCATCGAGCTATACGTGTGCTGAACACGGAGGTGTCGTCCGTTCCGTGCTAGATCGGAAGGATCGTGATTAGATCGCGAGACAGATCATGATTGGATCACGGGACGGATCGTGATTGGATTGTGGGACAGCTTAAAATTTGGATCGCAAATACATTTGACTACATCAATCGTGTTTCTTAACGCTTTCCGCTTAGCGATCTACAAGGGTATGTAGATACACCCTCCCTCTCATAGATGCTCATCACCATGGATAGATCTTGTGTGTGCGTAGGAATTTTTTTGTTTCTCATGCAACCTTCCCCCAACACCTTCATGATATTTATGTTCATGGTGTCCATATCCTACTCATGATAGCATTCAATGTTTATTATTCGTAATGCATGTTTATGACCGCATTCACTCTCTAGCTGGCCGCTTCTCAATCTATTTGCTAGCCTTCACATGTAGTAAGCGGGAATACTGCTTGTGCATCAAAAACCTTTAACCTAAAGTTATTCCAGATGAGTCCACTATATCTACCTATATGCGGCATTACCCTGCCATTCCAAGTAAATTTGCATGTGCCACCTCTAAAAATTCAAATGAACATCTGTTTTGTGTGCCTAGACCGGTCATGGAGCGACGGGGGGGGGTGGTCAGTATTTTCCATGTTAAGCGGGTTACTCTCATGATGAGTTTTATTCACTCATCCTTGCATGAGAAGGGCGGTAATAGGGATTCCCAGTACTAAAATCAAAAAATGAAAATAATTAAACAAAACTCCCCCAGGAATGTTGTTGGTTTGGATGGTACCCGTGGATTCGGCTCACCGTGGAGTGGGTTTGTTGGTGGAGGAGGAGTAAACATTTACTTTTACCGCTTGGGAACCGCCGCTAATTCGTTTAACATGGAAGATATTGATAGCTCTTGGTCGTAACATTGACAGGAAGGGTGTAACTCTCAAAATTATACTTATCTCTTATTTAAGCTTTGAGCTCTGGCACCTCTTCAAATCCATGCTTCTCTCTGCAAAGGGACTATCTATTTATTTTAATGTTGAATCATCACCTTCTAAAATAAGCGCCAGATCTGAGAACACTATTGTCATCCTCATGCATTATGTATAGTGAATGTTAGATGCATCATGACTGGATCTTTTCTACAATGAATTACAATGTTTAGTCGTTGCTTGAACTTTGGAGGTGCTCCGCATTTATGTTTTGCATTCTCAGAAAGGGATAACGAGATACCACTATTATCATATTATATCATGATTGTTTTGACAAATGTTTGCACTTGAGATATCTTATTACTGTTTGCTAGTTGCTTGTGTCAGTGATATGAGTTAATATAATCCTTAAGAGTCATTGTTGACATGGTTAGTCATAATCTTTGCTGAAAACATCGGTGCTACTTGAGCATATGTATGTAAACAAGAACAAAAGAGTTCGTAAAAGATTTTTTTTCACTTTCAGTTTATCAACTAAATTGCTTGAGGACAAGTAGCAAGGGTTTAAGCTTGGGGGAGTTGATACGTCTCCATCATGTCTACTTTTCCCAACACTTTTGCTCTTGTTTTGGACTCTAATTTGCACGATTTGAATGAAACTAACCCGGACTAACACTGTTTTCAGCAGAACTTCCATGGTGTTATTTTTGTGCAGAAATAAAAGTTCTTGGAACGAAACAAAACCTTTTGGAGAATTATTTCAGAATATATAAGCATTATTGGAGCCAGAGGCTACCAGAGAGGGGGCCCAGGGTGCCTACCACCCACCAGGGCGCGCCAGCCCCCCTAGTGTGGCCTGGTGGAGCATGCTCACCTCATGGGCCCTCCAACCCTAATTCCAGCACTATAAAATCCTAATTTTCCAGAAAAAAAATCAAGGAGAAAGTTTCATCACGTTTAACGATACGGAGCCGCCGCCACCTCCTATTCTTCATCGGGAGGCCAGATCTGGAGCCCATTTGGGCCCCCGGAGAGGGGAATCTTTGGTCTTCGTCATCACCAACCTTTTCCCATCGCCAATTCCATTATGCTTCCTACCAGGAGTGAGTAATTCCTTCGTAGGCTTGCTATCGGTGAGGATTTGGATGAGATTCATCATGTAATCGAGTTAGTTTTGTTAGGGCTTGATCCCTAGTATCCTCTATGTTCTAAGATTGATGTTGCTGTGACTTTGCTATGCTTAATGATTGTCACTAGGCCCTGAGTGCCATGATTTCAGAATCGTTTATGTTATCATCATTGTATCTATGTTCTTGATCCGATCTTGCCTAGTCATATGCACCTATTACGTGTTATGATCCGTCAACCCCATAGTGATAATATTTGGGATACTTCACGGTGATGACCGTAGTTTGAGGAGTTCATGTATTCATCATGTGTTAATGCTTTGTTTCGGTTCTCTATTAAAAGGAGGCCTTAATATCCCTTAGTTTCCTTATGGACTCCGCTGCCACGGGAGGGTAGGACAAAAGATGGCATGCAAGTTCTTTTCTATAAGCATGTATGACTATATACAGAATACATGCCTACATTACATTGTCAAACTGGAGCTAGTTCTGTATGGCCCTAGGTTATGACCGTTATATGATGAATATAATCCAATGAATACACCAATCCAGTGCCTACGAGTTTTCCAAATATTGTTCTTGCTAAGTTACTACTGATGTTGTTACTATTGCACTTGTTACAAAACTATTATTGCTACAGTTACCGCTACTGTTACTGTTACCGTTGTTACCAAACTATCATATTATCGTGCTACTGATCACTTTGCTGCAGATATTTATCTTCAAGTGTGGTTGAATTGACAATTCAACTGCTAATACTCTCAAATATTCTTTGGCACTCCTTGTGTCGAATCTATAAATTTGAGTTGAATACTCTACCCTCGAAACCTGTTGTGATCCCCTATACTTGTGAGTTAGCAATGGGTGATGTGCGGTGGCAAGGCGGGCAGGCGGCGTGAAGGTTCCATGCAACATTTGGGTTGTACCCGATGTACTCACATTTCACGTGTATATCTGCAACACTTGGTGATGTATTTGACATATAGAGTAAAACTTGAGTTTTTTTATCTACATCATCTTTTGGAGGGATATTGATGGCATTGGTGGTGTATATTTCAGTTTTTTATATCTACATCATCTATTGAAGATGCTCTAACGAGTGCCCCTAGATTAGCCATCCCGAGTATGAGGTGTGTGGTTGGGTAGAGCTTTTTCTTCTCTTTCATGTTTGGTCCTTGTCACATCCAAATAGAGGGGGAAGTGAGTGGTCCAGTTGGAAGGGCATCTTCAACGACTAAACCAAAATTAGACGTGATATCTGTCCATGAGTCCGGACCAAGGCGCGGACAATGATGTAGGAGCCGACCTTTCAACTATGTCCCCATCTATTTTAAATCCAATTTAAATAAATTGGATCAATTTCATCAACACGACGAAATTCACTAAAGTTTGGACATAATTTACGTAAAACATACGATATTTCTTCCATTTAACTAAAAGCTTCATGTCCGTCATGACACATAATGAGTATAGAAAATAACACAATTTGTCCATAAATAGCATGATCTCTATACAACAATAGTTCAAATGTAAATATTACATTTGAGATAACCGGATGTTCAACATGTTTTTTGAATTCTCTGTTCCAAATTCAAGGATACAAGAATCAGAGCCGATAGAAGTCGTCCCACACATGTTGTCCATTGAGCTTCATCCAACAATGTATGTGCATGCATGGCGTGCCCTCAGTCCCGTAGTACATCACAACACGTAGAGCAACAATGAGGGAATGAATGGATTAAACAACATATAGACCAACAGAAAGCAAAGCTTACGATCTCCATGCCCGATGCTCCCGATGGTCACATTGTCTCCACTCGTGCAACCACGCCGCAAGATTTCATGATAGAGTTGCATATGGTGTACTATCGATATGACACTGACCTGACATTGCATTAGGGATGATGTGCATGTCGAAGGACATGAAATGCTTTCGCACATGAAACGAAGCATGCACGTGATGCCAAAAAGACCGACTCCCTCAAGTTCCCCCATACAAAATCCACGATTACGACCAGCCACGCATTGGACGACAACCCATTCTCCTTCACCAAGTAACCCGTCATTGTGCTTACTCTAGAAAAAACAAGAAGCTTAACAAAAAAATGTCAATGACATTTGACCGAACACCCGCCAGGCACGATGTCCGCCATGGGCGTCGTCGGCAGTGGAGGGCGGAGGGTACCTGGTTGTGAAGCGATTCTGGGTGGACGATGTTGTACGTTGGTGGGGACTGCGAAAGTCCTATGATGTCTGCACGACGGCTGGGGAGGAACAACAACGATGTCAGACGAGGAGGGTGTGGATGCAAAGTAAGGAGAAACATGGTTGCAGTGAAAAAAAATGAACCAAAAAAAGGATTTGAGTGGGTCGACGGTGTTAGAATCCTAGATGGCGACGGTCCAAACTCCTGTGAAGCCCCCTAGTTTGTCTCCGATTTACGGAAAGACAGACGTCTATACTTATACATGAACCAATGCATGACTGTATTAGATGATAAAATAAATCCAGGTAGCTTGAACTGAACATATACGATCAGTATGAAGGTGGGCATTGGAGATGTCCTAAGAGCATCTATACCCAGACTTAGCAAATATGACCCACTAAACGCCTGCGGACGCGTCCGGTGAGTGACCGGGCGTGTCCCCTATTTTTACGTCCACGCAACCACATTCCTCTTTTTTTCCTTATATGTCTGGCCACTTGCACGCGATTGATAAAGAGAAGGAAAGAAAAAGAAAAGAATGAATAAAGAAAAAAAGGTTGCCTCGGGTGTGATCACGTGCGGAGGACTGACCGGGCACGCCCGGGCGTGTCCGCGAGTCCTCATATCCACCCTATGTTTGATATGGATACGAGGGTTCATGTACAACCCGGACATATAGAAATGATATGCGGGGTTCAGTTGAGTCACTTTTTTCTTCTTTTCCTATCCGATCACTGACTTAACGCGTCTACGTGCGTATGAAATGTTATTTAAGACGTCCGGTTATAGATGCTCTAGGGCACCATGGAACCGAAAACTTGTCGAGCTTGAGTGGGATTCACGGAATATGCGACATGCAATTACTGACAGCATGCATTTCAATCGTAGTAACTATTTTTTGGTTAAAATAAAGAAGCCAAATAGCTAAAAGATAAGATAAAACCTTTCTTTTTCTCAAAAACCACTATAGCTGTAATCTTGTGGCTTCCCTTTCTTATCCAAATGAGTGCCCTACGGGTTGGGTGGATCGTAACGCAAGGCAAGGTCAAACATGCTGAGTTGGTGGTGATCCCGAGATTAATCGTACGCTGCCCCACGCAACAACGAAAATAATGATTAGTCGTACACTGCAAAGTTAGTTAGTGATGGCCACGGTAGGTACGGCTGAGGGTAACACTCCATCTCTTATTTATTTCCTGCATTGGTCATATATCGCTAGTGGTACGTAAAACTTGCCAAAAACTTTGTTCTTTGTCCCGTGTCCTGGACAAGTACGCTTGGACGGAATGATCCTAGCCTAGGAAGAAAAGGCAGAAGAACAATTTATTGATGGAAAGAACAGTTGGCATTCCAATTGGCAAAATCGCATGCATTTCGAATTTTTGGGTGGGGAGGAGTACCAATCCTTTTCTCTTGTGTTAGAGCATCTCTAGTGGTTTGTGTAAATTTGGTAGTCTATATCTTCATATAGACATTAGACAACCTCTGTTTTCCAGCGGATTGTCTAAATTTGATAGTCTATATTTTCAACGGCTCTATTTCCAACAGCTCTATTTGCAATGGCTCTATTTCTAGGTCTATATATACCACCCCTCCCATCTCTCATCCACCAATCCTGGTCATTCCTCTCCCGAATTTCTCTCACACAACAGAATGATGAGTGAAAACATTGCTTCTATGGATATGCTCATGAATTCATCGTCGTCTTCATCCGACGACGACGAACTCATTCTTGTAGCATTCGCAGAGCGCGAGGAGGAAGAGCAGAGAAACCGTCGACGCCATGGTGGTTCCACGCATGGACGTCAGATGATCAATCGAGGAAGAGATGCGGGATTTGTTCTACTCTGGAATGACTACTTCAGTGAAAATCCTCGCTATCCCGAAAACTTATTTTGGCGAAGGTTCGTAATTAGTACATTTACTCTATGTTTGTCTATTTTCCACCTTTCTATCTAACTATAGATTGTACGCACGGGTTTAGGATGTCTCGTAATTTGTTTAATCGCATAGCTGAAACTATACTTCAACATGATTATGATGGTTATTTTACGCAAACAAGAAGTGCTTGCGGACTTCTTGGGTTGCATCCGTTGCAAAAGATGACCGCAGCAATGCGAATGCTAACTTATGGAATAGCGGCTGATGATGCTGATGACTACATCCGGTCTGCAGAAGCTACTAATCTAGAGGCTTGCAAGAAGTTTGTGATCAAAATTTGTGAAGTCTTTGGGGACCAGTACCTGAGATCTCCAAATGAAGAAGACACTGCAAGATTACTTGCAGTCGGCGAGGAAAGAGGATTTTCTGGTATGTTAGGCAGTATAGATTGTATGCATTGGGTTTGGAAAAATTGCCCCAAAAAATGGCATGGCATGTTTAAAGGTCATGTGAAAAAGCCCTCAATGATCTTGGAAGCAGTTGCTTCCCAGGATCTTTGGATTTGGCATGCTTTCTTTGGTGTATCAGGGTGTAACAACGATTTGAATGTTCTTCAACGTTCTCATGTGTTTGCAAATCTGGCAGAAGGTGAAGCTCCAGAAGTGAATTATACCATCAATGGTCATCAGTATACAATGGGGTATTACCTTGCAGATGACATATATCCAGAATGGGCAACATTTGTGAAGACCATACCATCTGCACAAACAAGAAAGAAGAAACATTTTGCCCAAAGGCAAGAAGCAGCTAGAAAGAATGTTGAACGAGCCTTTGCAGTTCTGCAATCCCGTTTTGCCATTGTTCGAGGACCTGTGAAAGGATGGAAACGTAAAGAAATCGGTGATGTCATGAAAGTTTGTGTCATAATGCATAATATGATAGTTGAAGAGGAACGACATACTGGTTGGGAAAACTACAATTATGAGGGAATGGGAGAAAGAGTCAAGGTGTCTTCTACTCATGCGGAACAGTTGAGTGCATTTATTCAGATGCATCAACAAATTAGAAACAAAGATGATCATTCTCAGCTTCAATATGATCTAGTTGAGCACCTCTGGTAGAAGTTTGGACACGAGTGATGTAGTACAAGTGACAAATAGTTCAAGTCATAATAAATAGTTGGCAGAACCAAAGAAAGGTCAACCAGATGTGTTCTGGCAGCGAGCAGCGATCTCATCTTGTTTTTTCTTGTAGAATTGCTTCTGTGCATCACTCATACCAGATGTGTCCATGAGCATGATTTTCTCTTCTAATTCAAAATGTTTTCGTGCATCCTCTCTCTCTTGCAATGCAATATGCTTCTCTTGCAATTCAAAAGCTCTCGCGTAGCGCGCATTTTTTGTGGCCTCTTTGGCATCATCCTTCTCTATCTTCTGTGCTCACACACTTTCTAATGATAACTTCAGCAAACGTTCTTTCTTGTCCTTCTTCGTGCCAAGAGGTCTTATCTCCTCCTCAAGAGCATCTGTGCATACGTCGAAGTCTTCATCATTAGAGATTGTACCCGGACTTGCATCCGAGGTCTTCTTATGTTTCTTTTGAGGAGGCGGACGTGTCTGCCACTTTGGATACTTCTCAAACTCTATATAGCAATGCATTAGTGTAAATGGCTTC
This sequence comes from Hordeum marinum, assembly GCA_022496015.1. Classification (NCBI taxonomy): domain Eukaryota; kingdom Viridiplantae; phylum Streptophyta; class Magnoliopsida; order Poales; family Poaceae; genus Hordeum; species Hordeum marinum. The sequence goes on from CM039675.1 coordinate 336,825,442, forward strand.
TTTTTCTCATCTAGTTCAATGAACAAGCGGTGTGCATCTCTTTCCTGCAAAAGGAAATGGAGAATTAACACTTTCATACAACACATATGGAAGATTTGAAGCGAATTAGAAAATAGATGCATACCTTATCGGAGAGAGTCAAGCCGCTGCCATTTCTATTTAATATCTGCTGAACACATGCACAGAACCTGCTCGTGAGCGCTGAAATAGTGTTGTAACGACAAGTGAGTCCATTAGGAACACGCTCTGGCCATGATGGTTCTTTGTGGCTGTTGTAGTAATCTGAAATCCTACCCCAATATGTATTTAAATTCTGATCCGTCCCAGTCACTGTATCCAAACTAGTATTTGCCCATGCTTGGATCAACACCAAGTCCTCAGCACTTGACCAATTTTTCCCTTTTGTGGAGGCTCCTTTTGTCGATTTTTTTTTGTTGGCATCCTCACTTGTTTCCCTATTGGGCTGTAATTTTGTGTTCCAACCCAATTTATATCATTCGATCCCACATCCATCATGTCTAGAAATGAGGAGTTGTTCATCTGTGAATCCATCTCATTTGAGTTCTCCATCTACACACAAACAATAATTCAGTAGGATATATACATGGCAATAGCAGAAATATATAAGAAGAGATATAATGTACATGACAGTAGCAGCAGTATACATCCATATACATGGCAATAGCAGCAATATACAACTACAATATACAGGCAATTATTCAGATACAGCCGCCAGCCTGTGTGCATTTATTCAGATAGCAGCTACAATATACAGCAATATACAGGCAATAGCAGCAATATACAGCCGCTGGTAGCTGCTGGACTGAGCTCGCGCGCGGGGCGCTGGTAGCCAGTGCTGCTGGCATGCGTGCCTGAGCTCGAGCGCGCGCGCTGGTAGCCGCTGGCCTGCGCCGCCCTCCCCCAGCCCGCCCGCGCCGCCGGCCTGAGCGGCCCGACCGCACGCATCGACCCGAGGTCGGCCATCCAACGCAACAGCGAAGGCGCCCTCACCCTCCGCCGGCGGCCTGAGCTCCCCCCCCCCCCTCCCACGCGGCCGCAGGCCTGCTCCCCCCCCTCCCCCTCGCGCCGCGTCGCCGGCCTGAGCGGCCGCCCCCACCGGCAAGCGGCGCATCGAGCCATGGCGGCGCCGGCGCCAGCGCGACCTACCCTGTCCCGAGCGACGGCCATACCTCAGCGACGGCGGCGGCAATGGCGCGGGCGTCCTCCGGATAGGCGCGGGAGACACGGCGCGATGTGGTTTGCTCGTCGTCACTCGTAGTCGCTCGGTCGTCTATATTTGGACAATGGGTACCGATTTCCATCGATGTCTAAAATTTAGACCAACGGATAGACAAATCGCTGGAGGCGTTTTTGGAGCTGTGGTAGTCTATATTTAATTTAGACTATCACATACACAAGCCACTAGAGATGCTCTTAGGAGCATATCGGGCGTGGGACTTGGCTTACTCTGTCAAATATACTGAGTTTGAGTACTATATATATACTGTGTCATCGGAAAACGCCGACACGAACTTGTCAACGGCTAGGCGGCAGGTACTACTAGTATACCCCTGTGCTAAACAGACAGACGTTTTCGCAAGTTAAAAAAAGAAGACATAAAAGTTTTCGCAAAGTGTAAGCAAGCAACTGTGTGGCATTTTTTTTTTGAGAACATGCATGAAAAACGTATGTGGAATTATCGGAATCTAAATCTCTCTGAAAATTATATTTCAAAATTTGGAAAGTATAAAAAAATACTGATGTGCATAGATATGTACACCACATGTCTGATAAAATTTCATGATATACTTTTGTTTTGATGTGAGTTGGACAAAAAAATCTTAAACTTTTACAATGAGTTTAGGGGCTGTTTGGTTTCAGGTCTTGCCATGTCACACTTTCAGAGTACATTTTTTTATTGCCAAGCTTGCCTAAGAGCATCTACAATCGGGCCCAACGACGGATCCACCATTGGGGCGAGCTGAGGCGGCCGCCCCCGCTCTCCAACAACGAATCGGGGTATCTCTCGTGTATAGCGGTCATCGCGGTAGTGCAATGAAGCTTCATCGTGATCCGTCGCCCCGGCAAACCTCAATATTTGGGTCCGCCACTATTCGGACCCCTCATGCTTCCCTTAAACGTTCGGGCAGGTCTCTCGGTCATTGACCGGTCATGAAATTTTGATCCAGCCCGGCTTCTCAAACCGGCCTCAAACATCCAGAATGACCAGCACCCCTCATATCCAGCCCAAATATAGGGTGGATATGCGGGCGTCCGGGCATGCCCGCCTGGCCCGCATGGTCCGACTTGCTAGCGACTTGGCAAGAATGTCGTTGTCATCCGGGAGCTAGTCGATCCAAATTTTAGTCTCACCTCGCCGCGCCAGCCAGAGGCGGGCCGACTTAACTTGCGTCGTCGGACAGCTACAAGCTTCTCTGTTTGCGTAGGTAGATCAATTCTCGTTGTATTTATGAGGGAGATTGACACTAGACTGTATTTCATGAACCGATGATTATTCATCTAGTGTCAAGTTCATCTTATATATATATAAGTTGATGGCCTACTGCAATGATAGAGATTTTTATTTTGTGATTCAAAAAGAGTCATAGTCCATATGCTTCACAAAGGGGATGACCAAAGCTGTGTCCCGTCAGCCCAACAAAGACCTGATGATCGACGTGCATGTCCTTACATGTATCTGATGTTTTGAAAATAGGATATATGGTTGCAAATTGTAAAATTCGAGGCCTACCCGGTCACCGTTCGCGGGGGCGTTCAGACGCGTCCACGGACGTTTGAGGGGTCGGATTTGCCAATCGCGGCTGTAGATGCTCTAAGTTTAGTTTAATAAAATGAGAGGCAAAACTTGGAGTCTAAGGCCACGTTTGGATGTTCATATTGGAGTTCTGAATTCGATTTCATATTCCCAAGCTTTCAATCCGACTGTTTGGCATGCGAACTGGAACAACGGTTCAAAATCGATCCAATACAACACCCAAATAAATGAATTTTTATTTACAGTTTCTTTGTTGAATTGGTATTGAAACCAATTCAATACGAAGGTCTTAAATATGAACATCCGAACACAGCGTAAGAGAATCTTCTTACATACTTTTTGAATGTGTGATATGAAGGCCTAGTGTGGCAAAAAAGAAAGAGGTAAGGCTTGAATCAAATACACTCATAAATCGATCAAATTTGCCTAATGTTAGGTGTAGCAATCTAAGACAATCTTGGTCACAAACCAAACATCCCATCAATCGTGTAATTTGCACCAAAACATATTACAACACAAAAACTTATAGAAATATATTATACATCCCAGGAACATTACATTCCTCTTCAGATTTTTTAAAATTTAATAAAATACTCCATTGTACACGCCCTAGACCGCCCATCATGCTTTATTTAAAATTAACTCCACGTCCTACATTATTGATTCGGTTTACCTGACGCCATCCTTAAAAGTATCCGCCATATGTTTCATCAAGAGTCAAATCATCTGCTGGCGCTCCTAACTACAAGGATCATATTGGTAAAGAATCGTGATAACTGCTAATTGTTGGTGGCTGTCTTAGCTGAACAGATTGAAAAGAAGCAATGTAAAAAATAAAGGAGTGAACAGTCGCGGAGCCAAAGCAATGAACATGGCCGTGGAGAGAGAGCAGAGTGCGCTTTACTCAAACAAAATACCCAAACGGCGAGGACAACGAAAGGCGAGGGAGGCGAAAGGGAAGACGAGAAATATATAAATTCCCATTCCATTCCACTAACCACAATTGTTTGTTTGTTAAACCCGGAGGAGCCGAAAGGAAAGCAGCATCGCCGCTACCCACAAAGCTCCCACCTCTCCGGCTCCCCTCCCTCCATTATAACCACCCCCCACAAAACCACCACGCAGAGACAGACGGGGAGCATTGATGGACTCGGCGACCGCCTAATTCCACCGTCCATTTTCAAACCGAGAACCGGGCGCCTCGGATGGCGGAGGCGGCGTCGCTCTTCTCGCTCTCCGCGGCTGCCGTGGTGGAGGACGTGCTGCGGGAGCACGGCTGCCGCCTCAGCGACCGCGACCTCGCCTCGCGGAGGACGGGGGAAGCCGGTCAGCTCTCACGTTGTCACCTGTTTTTTCTATTATCTGTGCCGCTTCGGCTGGCCCTGGCTCGTCGCGCGCGCGCGCGTTGCTGAATGACTTTGCCTCGCTTGGTGCAGCGGCCAGGCGGAACGAGGCGGCGGGGTGGCTGCGCCGCACGGTGGGGGCCGTCGCCGGGCGGGACCTGCCGGAGGAGCCGTCGGAGGAGGAGTTCCGCCTCGGCCTCCGCAACGGCCAGATCCTCTGCAGCGCGCTCAACAGGGTCCACCCAGGCGCGGTCCAGAAGGCAAGCGCTCGTTGCGTTCGTCAGTGTGATTCGCCCACGCCTCCGCCGCTCGACTCTGCTGACGAGTGACGTTGCGCGCAGGTGGTCACGGCGGACTCGGTCGACGGCGCGGCGCTGTCGGCGTTCCAGTACTTCGAGAACGTGCGCAACTTCCTAGTGGCGGCGCAGGAGATCGGCTTGCCGTGCTTCGAGGCCTCCGATTTGGAGCAGGTTCGTTGTCGGACCGCCCCCCGTGTGTGCCGCGTCGTCGCCCCCACGCGGCCTTGCTTGCAGCTCCAGCAAAGCGCTTATGACGGGCATCTTTGCTTTAGGCGCACTCTCTCGTGGAGCTATGCTGTGTGTGACCCTGATTGCGCCTTTTTTCTCTTTCTCCTTTACCTTTCTGAGCGCAGGGAGGGAAGAACGCCAGGGTGGTGAACTGCGTGCTGGCATTGAAGTCGTACGGTGACTGGAAGCAATGCGGGGGCACCGGGCTGTGGAAATACGGGGGGAACTTGAAACCGTCGGCTTCCGGCAAGTCCTTGGTGAGGAAGAACTCGGAGCCATTCCGGAGGTGCCAATCAACGAACGAGGGGGAAGCGCCCTATGAGGATGCTGGATTCAATGGCGATGCTCATCTCGATTGCGGTGACATGGTCAGCTCCATGGACTGCCACCTTTGTTTTTCGTCTTAATTTGATACTAGTACTTTGATATATGGAATCTGGTTAAAATTAAATGCTTAGTGGCTTGACGCATTATTGTCTTGATGAAACAGTCGAGATCACGTCCGCTGAAAATGCTGGTCAGCGCTGTTTTGTCAGACAAGAGGCCAGATGAAGTTCCGCAGGTAGGTCAATCTGCTTCCCCCAATTTTCTTTTGATGGCTTATTACTGATTCAATGGGGCATACGACAATTGGATTCCCTTTTTCATCCGTTGTGTTGTTTGTATGCAGCTCTTAGAGTCGATGCTAGGTAAACTAGTCGATGAATTCGAGAATCGCTTGAAGAGTCAAAATGAATTGGTATGTCCTGTGCCATTTCCTCTGTATTTGTCTCTTGTTTTTGGAATCCTTGTACGCTGTGCTTCCAATTGGCAATGTGATAACCAAAATCAATCCATTGGGACAGGTGAAAGCGGCTCTGAAGAATGGTACAGACAGCACCAAATGCTTCTCGAAATCTAAGGTTCTGGTCGAGGCCACTCCTAATTTTACTGAGAGAAAGGCAAGCGATAAATTACTCTTCTTTATGCTTCAACAATGGTTTCTAATCTTACTCCTCTAGTAAGTAGTAACGTCTGCTGCTAACAGTGATGGTTAGGATTACCATGATACTATTTTTTTGGCTTTCACCCAACATTAAATTTTGTATTATCCTCTGTAGATGGATACGTCAGGGATTTACTCCAAGCATAAACAAACAAAAAAAGAAACATCAGGGATAGTGGCACTGAAGCAACATTCAATCCTCCAACAGCAGTCAAAGCATCTTGAGGTAGTATTTTACTGTAGTATTCATTATCTCATTTCCTTTCATAGTTCTTGACAGTGGTTGCATTGTTGTTTATGTTTCTTGTCTACAGGATCTTAAGGCTAATCTTCAAACAACAAGAGCGGGAATGGAGTTTATACAAATGAAGTACTCTGAGGACATCAACATATTAGGTATATGAGTGTAGTTATGGCGCTTCACTACTACTTTGATATAATTTCACTTAGCATATCATCACTATTTGCAAATTTAATTTCAGGAAGGCATCTGTTTAGCCTTGCACATGCTGCCTCCGGTTACCACAAAGTTCTAGAAGAAAATAGAAAATTGTACAATCAAGTGCAAGATCTTAAAGGTATGCTTGTTTTAATAAATATTTACACCCAGTTTCTGATCCAATTAAGGAAAATTTTGGTACACTGAAAACAATTATTGCCTAAAATATGAAATTTCTTTGTATGTCTTGTCTCTAGGTAGTATCAGGGTGTATTGTAGGATACGACCCTTTTTACCTGGACAAGTAAGTTCTTCCACTGTGGGCTGCATTGATGATGGAAATATTACCATTATCACTCCCTCCAAATCTGGAAAGGATGGCCGGAAATCGTTTAGCTTCAACAAGGTTTTTGGCCCATCTTCAACTCAAGGTATTTTACCACCTCCTTAGTTTTTTTTTCAGTATCTTATGTGGAAGAAAATTCACAGAAAATTCCGTCGTGCAGATGAGGTATTCTTAGATACTCAGCCCCTTATTCGCTCTGTTCTTGATGGATACAACGTTTGTATCTTTGCATACGGCCAAACTGGATCAGGCAAGACATTCACAATGGTTAGTAGTGATGACAATAGCACAATGCCAATAATTTCTGTATGTAATACCTATTTATCATGGAGGCCTTCTTTATTCTTAACATCTTCTTTTGGTTTTATATAGAGTGGACCCAAGAATATGACTGAGCAAACCCAAGGTGTAAACTATCGGGCACTTGGTGACCTATTTAATCTTGCTGAAAAGAGAAAAGGAACCTTTGTCTATGATATTGCTGTGCAAATGATCGAGATTTACAATGAACAAGTCAGGGATCTCCTCACCAGTGACGGTCTGAACAAAAGATATCCTTACTGAAATCATATTTCTGTCAAATTGTGTCAGTTTCTTTTTAACACATTGCTTTCACAAAAATCCTTATACTGCCATACCAATAATTTTCTTTAACAAATATATACATTAGAGATTCGGAATATTTCTCAAAATGGAATTAATGTGCCGGATGCAAGCCTTGTCCGTGTGGCGTCGACGATGGATGTAATGGAACTGATGAACATTGGACACAGGAATCGCACTGTGGGTGCCACTGCGTTGAACGACCGGAGCAGTCGTTCCCACAGGTGATTTCACAACCTTTTCTTGCAACTAAATTAAATATTTAACATAATTATGGAATATAATGAAGTATTCTTGTAAACTTGCAGTTGTTTAACTGTTCATGTCCAAGGAAAAGATTTGACATCAGGGAACATTATCCGTGGCTGCATGCATTTAGTTGATCTTGCGGGCAGCGAGCGGGTTGACAAGTCAGAGGTCACCGGAGAAAGGTTAAAAGAAGCACAGCATATTAACAAATCATTGTCAGCCTTAGGGGATGTAATTGCTTCACTTGCCCAGAAGAATGCTCACGTACCCTACAGGAATAGTAAATTAACACAACTCCTCCAAGATTCTCTTGGTAAAGATGTCTCTCCTGCAATTCTTAGTACATCAGACTATTGAGTACAATTTGCACTGTTTTTCATCGTCCTACATCGATGTATTAACAGGAGGTCAGGCCAAAACCTTGATGTTTGTTCATATAAGCCCGGAAAGTGATGCTGTAGGAGAAACCATAAGCACCTTGAAGTTTGCCGAGCGTGTTTCTACAGTTGAACTTGGTGCTGCTCGACTTAATAAAGAATCCGGAGAAGTGAAAGAGCTCAAGGAGCAGGTTTTTTCCTGCTACTATACTATATGATCCTTTCTTACTGTCGTTTATTATTCAAGACATTCACAATCTCTATTCCTATTCAGATTTCTCGACTCAAAACAGCACTACAAATGAAAGATTCAGGATCGGAGCAAAACATTACTCGCCACTCTGAGGCATTAAACACGAAGATGCCTTCTCCTGTTTTTTCAAATAGACGACAGGGCAGTTGTGATTTGCTGCCTAGCCAAGCTAACTTCAGGCAACCAATGGAGGATGTTGGAAACATAGAGGTAATAATGCCGTGAACTTTGCATCAGATCTTACACATAAATTGAATGATGCACATAGAAGTAAAAGTTCCGCATGTAATCTTAATGCACTGATTGTCAATTTCACTGTCCTTTCAGTTGATGTCTTCAGTATTTCTACAATCATGTGTGGTTTGATTTTTCTACAGGTTAGACCCAATCCTACATTGAGACAAAAGAAACCAAGCTTTGATCTTCAGGATTTATTAGCATCAAATGATTCTCCTTCGTGGCCAGATAGCAATTCAAGGGTGAATTTTCAGCTGGGAGAAGAAAGGGAAACAGTTTGTGGGGACTGGGTAGATAAGGTTGTGGTGAACAACAATCACTCCCTTGGTGATTGGGAAGGAGACAACGCAGCTCTTCCTGACTTTTTTTACCAAAGATACCATTCAGGTTTGAGAGATGACCAGCAAAGACCTCGGTTTTGCTCAACAAATACTGATGATTCTGATGATATTGACGTTGCAACAAGCGATTCCTCAGAATCAGATGCACTTTGGCAGTTCAATGTTTCAAGCATAAACAGTTCAGTTATTCAAAGTGGGTCAAAGATAAAGAAGCCACAAACGAAAATAAGAGAGGCCTTGGATACAAGGTAAGCATTTTTTGCATTAAAGGGGTTAACATTGCAGCAAACAAAGTTGAATTATTTGGAACACCAGTATTTTTGTATGATTAGTATCTGAAATACTTTTTAATATTCCGACTAAGTCTATGCTTATCTTTCTCAATTTTGTGCATGTATTTGACATACAAATATTAGTTTTTTTACAACCATTTATGGAAAATTTAGTAATTGATCGATGCCTTTTTCGGAAAAAACACAGGAGCTCCAAGACACAATTTTTTTTCCTGTTGAGATCTACTCTCTCCGTCCCATAATATAAGAGTGTTTTTGACACTAGTGTGAAAAACGCTATGGCACGGAGGGATTACATTAAAAGGATAGCTAATTATACCCAGATGTACTTCATTCAATATGTAACGAAAACTCGTCCTTGCCCTTGAATGGTAGTAAATGTTAAGTAGTAACCTCTCACCTCTTAGAAGGCAATAGGAATTTTAATGTTGGATCTTATGAATGAATTGTCTAAAAGTAATTGGATACACCTTTAGAAAATCATTACCTGAATATTTTCCTTTAATTTTGCCAAGTTTTGTGATATATTTGGAAATAATGAATTAAGGATTGATATACAACAACAGAGTAGCAGACCCTTGCATAAGAGTTATCAAGTTTTCTACCTAAAGACTAATTTTTCTTCTTACATGGTCTTTATACCAGGACACCAAGTCATTCCCAAATACCATCAGCGTCGAGAAAAGCCTCAAATGGACAAAACAGATCTGGAAGGCAACCTTTAAGTGGTAGCGATAGCAGAAGGCTTTCATCAAACGGTAGACACTCTGGTACGAAGTAGGGATTCCTAAAATGATTGTGTATTGTTTTCTTGGCTTTCTTTTAGTTGTTTGTCATGAGGGGTTGCGAGCTTGTTCTCAAGTACAGGAGTGAGTGACAATAAGTCCAATTGATTGTCTCAGTGTGATGAGTTGTGATCTCAACAGCTGGTGTGTGAGGCCATTAACCTTTTTTTTATTGGCCTATCAGGCTTTGTTGAGTTTTTGGCAATTCTTGTAATGTTCATAATATAATACAAGGAAAAGAAAGGAAATTTGTTGATAAGAAAACTGCTCCTTTTTTGTTTCTTCGAACACTTGTTTCTTTTCATAAAAGCTCTCTACAATGCGCTTTCTTGGTTGTAAATTTCTTAAATGACATTCCACCTTTTGGTTGGGATTCTTTTGACTGCAGTGCGTCTGAATACCATATAACTATGTTTTTTGGTTTACGTTAGCATTCATTTCTCATCATATCATGCATTTCTGCACAGAATCAAGCATAGCCCTATGATTGCATAATTTATCCCGAACGGCCAAAGTCCCTAAGGAGAGACACTCAGCTGGCTGGCATCACTAAGGACTTGCACAAGATGATCATCCGACTAAACAAGACATGGGGCATTGAAGTAAAGCTGGTGTTACCAACGGTGCCATAAAATCTAAGACGTGGGGCATTGAAGTAAAGCTGGCGTTACCAACGGTGCCATAAAATCTAGTTATATCGTGACACCATCAAGACCCTGGTAATGGCCATTACACTGTTATTACGACGTGGCCATAGGGTTGTTGTATTCCATGCCTCACCAACCTTATATAAGGCGAAGCTAGGGTAAATTTTTGGACAAGTTTTACCAAGTTCTTACCAGCTCAATAGCTCCAATCAGATCAACAAGATCACACATTGGAACCATATTGTTCATACAAGAGAAAAACACCCAACATGAGTAGGGTGTTACCCCTACAACCCGGGGGGGGGGGGGCGGGGAGACCTAGGTAAAACCTCCATTGTGTGAAACCCCGCACATGGATCATCTAAGCGTGTCTTGCCTTCACAAAATCCCCAAATCATGAGTACTGTCTTAAAAAAACACATGACAATGAGTATGCAAGTGACGCAACTTGGACAATGACGGTATAATGCACCTGGGGTGGCCCATGGCCTGGGAAGCCCGTTATTGGGTCGACCTCAGGGCCTAGGGGCCTGGCAATGACACGGCTCCAGGAGGCAGCCCAGGTGGCGTGCAAGCCAAGGAGCTCTTGTTGGGGAACGCGACAGAAAACAAAAATTTCCGGTATAGCGAGCACGCCCAGGACCACTATGGAGACTGCATACAAGGTTTGATCTGATCCGTACCGACTCGAAGCGCAGCGGAAGTAGAGTCGATGACGAACGGCGGTGCAGATCCCCGCAGCTAGGATTTTACAACCTCCCAACCGCGAGGATGTATACCCTCATCTGCCCTGCGGACAGCCCTCCGGGAGGCGGTCGCATAGCCCCCCGGATGGTGTTGCGGACAGCCCTTCGGGAGGACCTCCGAAACTCGGACTGTCACTCGGACAGCCCTTCGGGAGGACCTCCAAAACTTGGACGGTCACACAGACAGCCCTTCGGGAGGCACTCTCGAACTAAGACCGAAACTACGATCTCTCTACAGAGTTGCACACATACGGTGTCATCTATCCGGCAGGGCTTCGCCGTCCAGAACTAGTTCTTGCCGGAACCCAGACAGCCTTTCGGCTCTACGAAACTATTTCGCTGGGAGGGAGAGAGAGAGCTTGCAAAGCAAAGCATGTGTATGAGAGCACAAGGATGAGGATTTTGGGCTGCCTCCTCACCCCTATTTATAGGATGAGAGACTATGGTAAAAATACCAAAATGCCCTCAGATATTTTCACTATTCATAATAGTGATTCCACTATTCATAAATAGTGTTCCCCACTATTCACAATAGTGTTTCCCACTATTTCGTAATAGTGTTTTCACTAGTCATGAGATATTTTCTCCTAATAGTGTTTCCCACTATTCATAATAGTGTTTCCACTATTCACAAATAGTGTTTCCAATAAAGTAATCCAAAAAGCACTTTCACTATTCATGACGCTATTTTTCAGCGTCCGTTCGAACTAAAAATATTTATGTGGGCTTAGAACATTTCCAGTACCCACTAAAATAATTTTCAATACGATCCGGAACAATTCCGGAATAGTGATTTTCATTTGTGAAAAGCATCTGAAGCGGTTCCGGCAGCTCCGGAACATTTCTGGTTATTCTTCCGGAAAATTCCCAGAAGTTTCCAGAATGATTCTGGCACCCTCCAAGAATTATCAGGCATGTGCCAAAACCAATTTGACTTTATGGTATCCTCTGAAACAACTTTTCAGTTTCACCGAAACTGTTCCGGTGACCTGTCTACGGAACATTTCCGCTGTCCGAAACTTTTCCGCTGTCCGAAACTTTTCCGGTGTCTGAAACTTTTCGGTGATTTTCTCTCAGACTCCCTGTCTAGTATTCAACAGATAGATGACCCTTAAGCGTGTGACCCTATAGGTTCGGTGAAGCATAGACATGACCTGGAACCCCTTCCGATCAATGATCAACATCGGAGCCGTGGACACCCATATCGATCCCTATACCCACACGAATAAATATTCGAGTGAACCTCCAGTTGCCGTGTGCTATTCCTGTTGCTTCGCGATATGTTACAAATACCCGAGGTGAGACATGTTGGCATCCCCATGGATCAACAACTTGTCCACTATGCCAGTTACCTCGTTATCGGTATTGTTCTCTTTTCTCGTTCCCGTGTTCCGGCATCCCCGTGATCAAATCGCAAAGTGTCTGGCCAGACGATGATGGATACCGTAACACCGAGAGGGCCCAGAGATATCTCTCCATCGTCGGAGGAGCAAATCCCAATCTTGAGCTATCAAGTTACTTCACTTACTTTTCCATGAACCCGTAAGCCGCCGTAATAGCCACCCATTTACGGATGACGTTTAACAAACCCCAAAGTTCATGAAGCAAGCATGAAGAAACTCGATACTCTCATGGTCTAAGGAATTATGCAAACATTAACTTCTCTGTGTTATTAACCATTAACTTATGACGAATGTATCTCATAGCATAACATTAATTTGGGTCGATTCAACACAAATGTTCTTCTAACATTGTGCCCTCAAAATTGCCGGCATAGCCATGCCCATGATCAGGAAAACAGGATCATCATGCAATACTTGAGCCAGTCTTAGAGGCCAGACTAGGAATACATTTTACCATTTATTATCCCACACGTGCACATGAGTTTTCCTCCAAGCCTCGTTTTATTTGTAGACTCGAGAATCATTGCAGTTATAGCATGGAACATAAACATAATTATGAACAGGGAGATAATCAATAACATTTATTATTGCCTCTAGGGCATATCTCCTACAGACTCCCACTTGCACTAGAGTCAATAATCTAGTCAATGCTAATGCACTTTACACCTATGGCATACTGGTGTAAAATATGCTTCGCTTGTGGTATAGCCTGATGTCCAACGGATCTGACAACTTCAGCTCCGTGTGTAACTATGCATATCCTCCCATTTTCACGCTATCACAAAATTCATATTTTGTGTGAACTTGGCTTTTCATATGTGTGAATCATTGGTCGAAACCCGATTCCTCAGATATGTGTGAATCATTGGTCGAAACCCGATTCCTCAGACTGAGCTATGGAGCAACTATCTGCAATAGTGTCTCATAGACCAAAACCATCTTGGAACCATACTAAGTTCATGAATGAACTATATGATTCAACAACTTCTTTGTCGCTTCCAAAGCGTCAACATACTTAGCCTTTGTTATAGAATTCGCCACAGTATCTTGTTTGGAACAATTTCCAACTACCGTGCCACCATATTGTGTATTACACAAAACCCTTAACTTAAATCGAAAATCGCATGGAGCATTGATTGAGACTGTATCGATGTAATTTCTTACAACGAGCACTTCATAATCTCTGCTTGCGAGAAACATGTCATCAGCACTACTCTAGTACTTAATGACATCTTTCACTATTGTCCCATGATCAGTGCTTTGATCACTTTGGTATCTATACTTGCAACAACTTGGGAGTATCGGACATATCTGGTTGCTTTACATACCATGGAATACATGATTAATCCAAACACAAGAGTGTGTGGAATCTCCATCATGTATTTCACTCATCAGTGTTTTGGGACACTGAGTCTTGCAAAAACTCTTTCCATGTGACTTCGGAAGAATCACTCCTTGGCATTTTAAATGCTAAAAGGTTTTAGCACCTTGTCAATATGTATTCATTGCTTAGCCCCATTAGGTAAATCAATCTCCATAGATCATCATGCCTAATATTGAGGCTATTTAGCCTAAGCACTTCATGGAAAAAACTATTTTCAAATGAAGTCCTAATTCGTGTCAAGAAATTTATTTCCAATTAACAATGTGTCAATTACACAAGGTTTTTAGAAATAGTATTATGCTCTCACTTACTTTCTTGAATCACAAGCATCTTCGATACCCATTTGATGAAGTCAAACCCCTTTGACCATTCCATCAAAAACGAAGATTCCAACTCCACTTTGCTCTCTTCTGTCCATCGCTGGAACTCTGAAGTTTGCATACTTACTAGCATCCTCTGGATCGACAAATTACTTTGGACTGTATCACATACAAGTCCTAGGTTTCATTTACATCAGATGGAAATCCTTTTGTCATCCATGTTTCATATCTCATGATTGATATATGTATTAATTGCTAGTTCAACCCGAACCGACCTTAAGCATCGCTACGATGAAACAACCTCATCGTAGCCAACTCCTTGAACTTGTTATTTCAACAAGTCGAGCTTTATGGATAAAACATTTTTATCCGTATCAGTTTTTAGTTCCATAAATATTCGTTAGACTCTAAGTCCTCTGAAAGGTGTATCAAGGTTTTAATCTTGAATCACATATATGGAAACTATCTCAGATTGTATTGGCATTTAGCCAATCCCGGAGTCAGGGCCCATCAATGCTTACTTGTGTATTGTAGGTATACTGTTGTCCAACAACAATATCTCCTTTGCGCACCTGATAGGTTTGCACGAGCTTTGCCTACGTGGTTCAGCTGCACATTCGACCGAAGTCCATACATTTTATTGTAGAGACTTACGTATCAGTCGTAGTAGGAAACAACGGAATCACTTCCAGGGTTTCTTTCCTTTGAACCGATGACGAAGATACTGGTTATCTCATCGAGTTGCACTGTCCTCCCACTCACCTTTTGTAAGAACTATTCTCTTTAAAAACATACCGTTTTGTGGCAAAACCCTTTGCCTCGGTATAGTGGGGGGGGGGGGGAATACCCAATGACTTGGGATAACCATACAAAGTAGTACTTGTCTGATTTGGAATAGGTTTGTAACCTTTTACACAAGCCCCATATTCCAAATGTTAAGAAAAGATATAACATGGTTGGGCGTACCATACCATGGCGTCATTTCAACAGACCTAATGGATCTCTTTTCAGTGTAAAAGCCGCAGTCTCTAAAGCATCACTCTATAAAAGGGATAATGGCAAATCTATTTATGTCATCTTTGATCTTACCATGTCATAAATGGTTCGATTACATCTTCACGGACTTTCCACTTTGGAGTAGTGTTCCAGGAGGTGCAAGTTATGAAACTCTTTTCACAACTCATCAGACATTCGCTAAACTTGTAACTCAAATATTCCTTTCCGCAATCAAATTGCAGAAACATAATTTTCTTGGTACAATAACTTCTACTTCAATTTTTAAAACCTTTCGAATGATTTCAAAAGATCCAGACTTACGTCTCATCAAGTAAATATCCATATATCTACTTGAGTCATTTTTGAAGGTAGACAAATCCACTGTTTGCAACAACATTTATCGGACTACATACATCAAATGTATGATCACTGATAAGTTCTTTGCTCGTTCCTTATTGCCTGTGAACGGTATTTCAGTCACTTCACCGTTTGGAGGAAAGTTGCAAGTGTCATATGATTCAAAATCAAACGACTTCAAAATCCATCATAATGGAATTTTCCATGCAGGTTTCTCCAATGTGACCAAATGCAGTGCCACACATATGTGGTATTCTTTTAGTCTTGCGACATTTAGCGTCAGTGTTATGGATATATCATATTTCCATCAGTATTCATAACATACATCCCATTAGGATGGAAGCATGGCCCTTCATGTTATTCATAATACTGAACAACAATTGTTGTTTTTATGAACAAATCTTTTGCAACAAACATTGTGCAATGGGCTAGAGTGTATGCAACTCTAAAATGAACTATGAAAATAAACCCAGAGGTAATGTATTATTATCAATATTCATAACATACGTCTCATTCATAATGAAAATATGGCCCTTATGTTATTCATAACACCGAACATGAAAAGTTCTCTTATGAACAACCTTCTTGCAAGATACCTTATGCAAAGGGCTAGAGTGTGAAACTCTAAAATGAATTATGAAACTTAATACGTAGGGGAATACACCGATGGAAGGCATAGTAACATTTACTATGTTCCCTGCGTGTATCTAAGCCTCATATTTCTGGCTAGTCTTTCAGGCCATAGTAGTTCTTACATCGAGTTGCAACAGAATGCAATCGAGCGGGTATCTTTGTGACCAACTCACAGTACCCAAGAATTAATGATTAACATGTTTAACCATAATTCCCAAGAACTATATCTTTGACCAGCCTTCTATACATCAAAAACTTGTATGACATTCATACATGAGCTGGATATTCCATTCTTCTTTCCTTTTGCCATTATAATTCTAATAGTTTAACTTTCAGTATTTCTCCTACTCTCAGAAGAAGCACCCAACTTAAGAGTGGCATTAGCCCCAGACTTCCTAGGCGTGAAAGTCTCACTGACACCCTTCGGACACTTCCTTTCTCTTTAAGTTGTTGTTTTATTCACCTTTCATCATATGACAGGCGTTCTCCTGGATCCCTCTCTTATCAGTCTAATGCATAGTAAACTCCTTTACTAATAGTTTGCAAACAAACATTGCTTTGGATATCTTATATCTATTTAGACTTTGTCTGTCTCTGAAAATGATTTTCAGATTCCATGAATATCACATAACTATCCAAACTTTCGAAGTTCGGGTCTCATGGAAGCAAACATATTTCACTTGACCGAAATGGAATTTTAGCTTTTGGATCGAAGGACGGGAGTCATATCATCCATAGCATTAGCGGGAGAATACCGAAAGCATGCGATAGGACAAGTCTTTCTCGGCACTCTTGAGGACAATCCTCACATTACGTTACCAACCGTAAAGTTTTAACCAGATATTTAACAGCTTATTCAATTTTAATAGGGAAGGTGGAAACGCGAGCCATTATCCTACAACTATTATGCAAATCACACTTAGACATTGTTCAAAATTAATTGCACTGAGAATTAAAACAAGTTAATTCTACAGTGAGCTCCCACTCAAATCAATATCTCTCATAATTGATTGTGAGTGATTCAAGATCCAAATTACAATTCAACGCCAAGGATGTATCCATCTCAAGTGACGAGAATTGCAATCGGTAGGCCAACTTGCCAATCACATCTCTATGTGACTCTTGTTCATCTTTCGATGCATGTGTTCCGAGCTCATGACTTTCGTGCCTGAACGTCAAGACAACCAAGTGATCTCGCTGCGAGGTCTCAACTCACCCGCCTCACACTTCTCTAATCGTTCGTACCCATGTAACCATGTGATACCCCGAAGAGATAGGTGCCGTGACGGTGCTACACTTGGGAGAACACTAACTACTTGATATTTTGTGAGAGATCACCCTAATAAAAAGCGACTACCGCGCAATCAAGAAGGGTGCATTAAGAGGGATAAACATCTCAGGCAATTCATAATAGCATGATATGGTATAGCCCTTTCTGACGGAGAAGTCTTTCATTCCTTCGTCTTCGGCATTCGCGTCGGTGTTCACCTTTGCGAAGATTGCCACCACCTTGTTGATGCACCAAATAATATTGCTATCTCTATAGCTTAATAAAATAAGTGCATTACATAAGGTTGACACGCAGGTCATTAAAGTGCAATCATATGGCTCCAACCATCATGCCGAATCATGACACACAGGTCATGCTAATCAATTTACATCATATAGTCATCTCATACATAATCAAATTATTATGAACACTGCTATACCACATCACATGCACATGCAAACCATCCTGCAAAACCAAGTTAGACGCCTCTAATCGGTCCATGCAAAAACTTGTTTTACGTGGCTTCTAAGGTTTCGAAACAAACCGAATCTACCAACGTCCATCATCAAGTATGATAATTCAAGTTGCTAGATTAACTTTCCAGGGTGTATGAAACACGAGATAATAAAATCTCGAGCCCCATACTAAACTTCGTCATACGCGTGACCCCCGTGCAGATCACATCTGCATTGCCCTTTCGTCTGCGAAACATCCATATTTCTTTTGACTATGGTGGAACCCAAAGAACTGTTAGCACTTCGTTGATCTGTCAATCAGCATACTCAGGAGCAGCATGAAAGGATCGCGGATTGTCAGAACTTTGTAAGATTCCACCATTCCGTCAAGATATGGACTACGCAAATTCACGGGAAGCAATAGGAACATCGGGTAACAGATTTCATCTGCTACCCGCACAAATAATTTTCAGCAATAGATCTCATCTACTACAAAATTATACTATGCAATACCCATACATCTCATGTATTCTAGATCATAACATGCATCTACTCATAGCCTGGCTCTTGATGCCACTGTTGGGGAACGCGACAGAAAACAAAAATTTCCGGTATAGCGAGCACGCCCAGGACCACTATGGAGACTGCATACAAGGTTTGATCTGATCCGTACCGACTCGAAGCGCAGCGGAAGTAGAGTCGATGACGAACGGCGGTGCAGATCCCCGCAGCTAGGATTTTACAACCTCCCAACCGCGAGGATGTATACCCTCATCTGCCCTGCGGACAGCCCTCCGGGAGGCGGTCGCATAGCCCCCCGGATGGTGTCGCGGACAGCCCTTCGGGAGGACCTCCGAAACTCGGACTGTCACTCGGACAGCCCTTCGGGAGGACCTCCAAAACTTGGAAGGTCACACAGACAGCCCTTCGGGAGGCACTCTCGAACTAAGACCGAAACTACGATCTCTCTACAGAGTTGCACACATACGGTGTCATCTATCCGGCAGGGCTTCGCCGTCCAGAACTAGTTCTTGCCGGAACCCAGACAGCCTTTCGGCTCTACGAAACTATTTCGCTGGGAGGGAGAGAGAGAGCTTGCAAAGCAAAGCATGTGTATGAGAGCACAAGGATGAGGATTTTGGGCTGCCTCCTCACCCCTATTTATAGGATGAGAGACTATGGTAAAAATACCAAAATGCCCTCAGATATTTTCACTATTCATAATAGTGATTCCACTATTCATAAATAGTGTTCCCCACTATTCACAATAGTGTTTCCCACTATTTCGTAATAGTGTTTTCACTAGTCATGAGATATTTTCTCCTAATAGTGTTTCCCACTATTCATAATAGTGTTTCCACTATTCACAAATAGTGTTTCCAATAAAGTAATCCAAAAAGCACTTTCACTATTCATGACGCTATTTTTCAGCGTCCGTTCGAACTAAAAATATTTATGTGGGCTTAGAACATTTCCAGTACCCACTAAAATAATTTTCAATACGATCCGGAACAATTCCGGAATAGTGATTTTCATTTGTGAAAAGCATCTGAAGCGGTTCCGGCAGCTCCGGAACATTTCTGGTTATTCTTCCGGAAAATTCCCAGAAGTTTCCAGAATGATTCTGGCACCCTCCAAGAATTATCAGGCATGTGCCAAAACCAATTTGACTTTATGGTATCCTCTGAAACAACTTTTCAGTTTCACCGAAACTGTTCCGGTGACCTGTCTACGGAACATTTCCGCTGTCCGAAACTTTTCCGCTGTCCGAAACTTTTCCGGTGTCTGAAACTTTTCGGTGATTTTCTCTCAGACTCCCTGTCTAGTATTCAACAGATAGATGACCCTTAAGCGTGTGACCCTATAGGTTCGGTGAAGCATAGACATGACCTGGAACCCCTTCCGATCAATGATCAACATCGGAGCCGTGGACACCCATATCGATCCCTATACCCACACGAATAAATATTCGAGTGAACCTCCAGTTGCCGTGTGCTATTCCTGTTGCTTCGCGATATGTTACAAATACCCGAGGTGAGACATGTTGGCATCCCCATGGATCAACAACTTGTCCACTATGCCAGTTACCTCGTTATCGGTATTGTTCTCTTTTCTCGTTCCCGTGTTCCGGCATCCCCGTGATCAAATCGCAAAGTGTCTGGCCAGACGATGATGGATACCGTAACACCGAGAGGGCCCAGAGATATCTCTCCATCGTCGGAGGAGCAAATCCCAATCTTGAGCTATCAAGTTACTTCACTTACTTTTCCATGAACCCGTAAGCCGCCGTAATAGCCACCCATTTACGGATGACGTTTAACAAACCCCAAAGTTCATGAAGCAAGCATGAAGAAACTCGATACTCTCATGGTCTAAGGAATTATGCAAACATTAACTTCTCTGTGTTATTAACCATTAACTTATGACGAATGTATCTCATAGCATAACATTAATTTGGGTCGATTCAACACAAATGTTCTTATAACATTGTGCCCTCAAAATTGCCGGCATAGCCATGCCCATGATCAGGAAAACAGGGTCATCATGCAATACTTGAGCCAGTCTTAGAGGCCAGACTAGGAATACATTTTACCATTTATTATCCCACACGTGCACATGAGTTTTCCTCCAAGCCTCGTTTTATTTGTAGACTCGAGAATCATTGCAGTTATAGCATGGAACATAAACATAATTATGAACAGGGAGATAAACAATAACATTTATTATTGCCTCTAGGGCATATCTCCTACAGCTCTCACGCATGAGGTTGGTTAGGAGCCGTGTAAACGCTAGCTATCGCCCCCTTTATAAGGCGGGGTAGCTCAGATCCGTCTACTCCATAGACAAAACTCTCGGTAGCCATATTCACCATCCTCTGGTAACCCCCTCGCATGAGGTGCTCCCATATCAATACAAAACAAAGCATGACATAGGGTATTACCTCACCATAAGTGTCCGAAACTAGGTAAACCACTCGTGTGAACTATGTGTCGGCTAATTTGTTTACCCTAGTTAGCAACTGATGTTAAATTAGGCAACGACGTGGATGAGCACTATAACCACGGAATACCGGAGGGATTTGTATGGTCTAATTCATCGCACACGCTCAAAGCAAAAGAATCATTTGTGATGATATGTTATCGCACACATTTGTTTAGAAGTAATATTGTTTGATGAAATTTTGCACGCCAAGTTTCCTTGCACATGGTGAAATTTTTGCCAGCCCGCGAAATATCTACTTCTCCCCGCCCTCCCCCCTTCCCACTAATGGCCATATTTCCCTTGTTTCCTCTTTCCTTCCTAAGCGCTCTATCCACAACCTCGCATGCTCGCTCACTCTCTTCGTATCCCATCCGACCTCCGCGGACGCCATGGTCTCCTCGGATGACCCCTCCAGCGGTTTCTCCTCCAATGACAAACCTCTGACCAGCCAGGTATTCCCTCTCCTCTCTCTCTCTCACCTAGTGTTATGGTTATGGTTTGGAATTGGGGATTTTGAATGTGTCGGCCGAGTCCATTCCTTCCTCTTGTAGCTCCCTAGGACCATCACTCCCAAGGAATGTACGGGGTAGCTGAAGATCCGTCTGCTTGTTGTCAACGTCAATCTCCATGCGTAAAGTTAGTTGATTCTGAATCTATGTGCAGCAGTAGGAAGTTTCTTGGATGTGCACAGAAGGTTAACCCCACTCTTGCTGTTAGAAATCATTTGATACATTAGATGTGCGTTAGAAACTAAGTGTGTGCTATCTTATTCTGGATGTGATTAGGGCATTGGCACAAGTCTATATTTGGGAGCGCTATTTTAATTGATGTCATCAGTGATGTGTAATAATATTCTGGATTGGAGCAATGACATTGCTATTTTAATTGACATCATCAACTCTTATGTACATACCTGTTAATATTAATTTGATGTCATTCAAACATTGTCGGTGTGCATCCTATACCACAGATGATGTTGCGGTTGTATTGAGTTTCCCCATGAAATTTGCAATTTGTTATTACACATACAGAAGTAGAGGAACGATGAGAACCAAAGCATCCTATTACAAATACTCTTCGACCAGAACCATGTCACGTTCGATGGACAAATTTACATGCCACTTTGTAAGAAAAAACAGACGCGCTTGAAGCACGCAAGTACAACACATGGCCAGCCATTTCTTGTTGGTGAATACTTTCATGAGTGCAGTTCCAGTTGCCACAAGTTACATAACATGTAGAAAATGTTAGACAAAGAAGATAATACCATTCTGGAAGTATACTACTCCGGTATGTATTTCCATCACATGGCGGGTACCATCTTTGTGAGATTTGAGGACTTTCATCTCTTCTTGAACTTCGATATGCTCGCTGGCACTATTGTTAAATGCTTGACGTTGTAAGTACTTCACAAACTTTATTCAACTTCTCCGTATAAGGATGTAAACTAAAAAAAAGTTAACTGTATTATATTCCTCTCAAGGGATTGATGGCGTGGAGATCAATAAGGAATCATGCATATTTCCTAGATCTTGATTTAGCAAACAACACTTTATTACGAGTTAGAATGATACACACAAGGTTTCCATTGACCATGTCTTCAAGATCTTGAATACGTTAGACGTAGGAGAATTCTTCATGTGGCCATATCATGAAGGGTAAGTTAAATATACAACCACACATACATTGATCGTCTTTCAATTTTCGACATACTTCATAACTTCATGGTTTTCTTGAACTGTAGCCATCACTGGATCTTGGTGGTCATTGTTCCAAAGCGCAACACAATTTACTACCTAGATTCTCTCATAGTGTCAAATAAGCCACAAGATCTGAATCATCTTCAAGATTTCATGGATAGGTATTGTATTCTTTGATGTTCACATGTTGTATTCATATCCGGTTCAAGAATTGAGTGTGTGAAAATTCATCTTTGTTTATAGTGTATTGTCAAGGTACATAACTATAGGAGGGATACGGTTAGAGCACCAACTACATCTGCACCACGACATCGTTTCTTTGGTAAGACACTAAAATCTGTTATTTTCAAAAAATGCTAGTTAGATGTTCAAGTGTCTAAGTAAACCTCTTTCTATTTCTCTCCAAAGAAAAAAAAGAAACAACTTACATCGGTTAGGTTGTTCCTAACCTAACAGGGAAAATATATGACTAATTATGTACGAAAAATTTCAGTGACCTCAACAACAAGAAGAGACCAAGCTTTGTGGATGCAATGTTTGCACACACATGATCTCCATATGTAGATATTCTCAATGTTGTATCGATGCTGAGAGAATAGTATTAGTAAATCTGTTTCTTAATTACTATCTTCTGTTCCACACGTATGCCACATTCTGATCTAAAAATCCTACAGATGATCATTGCACCGATGACCCCTAAACCACTCCCCACAGCTAAATTGCTGGATGTTAGGAGATTTATCAACAACGTCTTTCTGAAACATTGTATCAAGCCCGACCAACATTATGAAGATTTCAGCGTTCCTTCTCATTGAAGAATAAGTATGCATTCAATTAGTGTTAGCAACTAAACGTATGTGCATGGTTGCATTTTTTCCATGTGACGAGGTACATTATACAATGTGATTATGTGCTAGAATTTATGGAATTTAGCTATCATTTGTTTAATTACATATTGTAGCGTATTTTGATGACCGCTCCTCACGTGGACACTATTTGTTCAATTGCATATCTTGGTGAATTTGCAAGGCATTTCAAATGTGATATTTTTCCGTAACCTCGCCCTTTAAGCGAGCACGGTTCAAGAAACTGAGCATGTGGGATCCAGAATGGAAAGCACGCGTCACTCATAGTGTAACCACCCATGATTTACACCAAAAGCACACATGATCTAAATTGAACCGTTGGTGATACAAATCAAATCGCAAACGGTTTGCAACACATTTCTCACACGTGAGCTTAGAGTAAATCGTGTCCGATGCAAAATGCAATCCCACTCGTTAATTATTCAGGAAACATGTGCAATGGTATCATGCATGGCATACACTTACCATACATGGCCCGTGTGCGATGATCCAGATATCGCGCACAGTTTCTTTGATTGCCCGTGTGGCTTAGGTAATATTTCAAAAACGGTTACAGGTCAAACACCATTTGGTTTCTTTTAGCAATAAGACGCGTTTGATTGATGATGGCCGTTTGTGATTATTCCTCTATCCCACATGATGGACGAAAATTAAATGTGCGTGATATGTTCCTGCATCACACACGAGTATATTTAGCAGAGCATTTGCGTTCATCAGTCACTATCGCTGGTGATTTTTCTGTGTCATGTGGGATGGCCCCCCCTAACACACAGAGAGGCAAGGCGTCGGTTTAAAACTTCGTCACGGAAAGGGGTTAATCCTTTGTATAACATGTCGCTACACCAGTGCACTTAGTTACATTAGGAGAGCTTTCATACACTTATAGCTCTACTACATCCATTACATGGCAATCCCTACTCCTCGCATTGGCATCGAATGTAAGGCCTCTCCATTGCTTAATTATCAGCCAGGTCGATGTGAGACTTTCTCCACTTTTTTGTCTACCTACAAAACCCCATCATCATTCTCTTTGCCATCCAAAGTTCTAAGTCCATGGCTCATGCTCATTTATTGAGTGAAGTTGAAAAAACGGATTTGCCACTAATGTGGCTTGAGACTGCATTGGGAGTTCCCCAAAGAGGAATGGATGATGCAGCACAACGACGGTAAGCATTTTCCTAATTTATGAAACCAAGGTATCAATCCGTAGAGGAAAATCAAGCACCCACGTAAACAACACCTGCACACAAACAACAAATACTTGCAACCCGACACGAAAGAGAGGTTGCCATGCTCTCTACGGTAATAAGATCGATTAGGTAATGATAGTTTTGGCAAATAGATCTCGCAAGAACACAAAATAAAATAAGTAAAAAAAAGTGCAGCAAGGTATTTTTGTTTTTTTGGATTAATAGATCTTAAAACAAAAGATGCAAATAGTAGATCGGAAAGCAATATATTGGAAAAGTACACCCGGGGGCCGTAGGTTTCACTAGTGGCTTCTCTCATGAGTATAACACACGGTGGGTGAACAAATTACTGTTGGGCAATTGATAGAAGATCAAATCATGAAAATATCCAGGCAATTATATATGCATCACGTCCAAGATAAGTATACCGAAACGATTCTCCATCTACTTCTATTATTCCACACATCGACCACTATCCAACATGCATCTAGTGTATTAAGTTCATGGGAGAACGGAGTAATGCAATAAGAATGGTGACATGATACAGAAAAGATCTATTCATGTAGAAATATACCCCATCTTTTTATCCTTAATGGCAACGATACATGCGTGTCTTGCTACCCCTTCTGTCACTGGGAAAGAACACCGCAAGATCGAACCGATCACAAAGCACCTCTTCCTATGAGAAGAAAAATTGATCTAGTTGGCTCAACTAAACCAAAGATTTGAATAAGAAATACAAGGCTATAAGTAATCATGCAAATAAGAGATCAAAGAAGACTCAAATCATATTCATGGATAGAAACTGTTCATGAACTCAAAATTTATCAGATACCAACAAACACACCGCAAAACTCATTACATCAAATAGATCTCCAAGAGACCATTGTATTGAGAAACATAGAGAGAGAGGAAGCCATCTAGCTACTGCCTACGGACCCATAGGTCTATGATGGACTACTCATGCATCATCGGAGAGGCACCTATGAAGAAGATGAACCCCTCTATGATGGTGTTAGATTGGATCTCGAGGTTCTCGAACTTGCGGCGGCTGTACTTGTGTTTTGTTGACTCCCTTAGGGTTTTCTGATTTTTTGGGAATTTATAGGCTCGATAGTTGGTTGAGGGGGTGCCCGAGGTGCCCACCCTTGACCAGGCTATGCCAGGGGCCTCTAGCGCGCCCTGGTGGAGGGTGGCCACCCTGTCCCCCTCTTTTGGTGATCTTTGACCCATCTTCCTTCTTATAGACCATAAAAAATCCACAAAAATCCCCGCAGCGTTTGGGCTCCGTTTGGTACTGATTTTCTGCGAAGTAAAAAAACAAGCAAAAACAACAAGTAGCACTTTGGCACTATGTCAATAGCTTAGTCCCAAAAAATGATATAAAGTTGCTATAAAATGATTGTTAAACATCCAAGATTGATAATATAACAGCATGGAACAAGAAAAAAATTATAGATACATTGGAGACATATCAGCATCGCCAAGATTAATTCCTACTCGTCCTCGAGTAGGTAAATGATAAACACGGAATTTTTGATGTGGAATGCTGCCTATCATGTTCATCACATATTACTTTTTTTATAGCATGGACATTTGGACTTTCATATGGTTCAAAGCAATAGTCTAGTATTGGCATGAAAACTTTAATACTCAAGCATATGAACAAGCAACCATGTCCTTAAAAATATCAATGCTAAAGCAAGTTATCCCTAGCCTATCATACTCAATCATTGATCCATTCATAATACACACTCAAATATTAGCTACACCTAATGCTCAAGTATAATCATAGTGCCCCCTAGTTGGGGCTTTATAAGAGAAGGTGGAGAATCAAATTGAAAAATTAAAATTGCATAAAGTAAATAGATAGGCCCTTCGTAGAGGGAAGTAAGGATTTGTAGAGGTGCCGGAGCTCAAGTGTTTAAATTGATATAGAAAAATATATTTTGAGTGGCATGCCTTTCCTGTCAACGAAAACGACTGAGAGATTTCAATATCATTCCACACTATATGCATCATATGCGATTCCCAAATGGAAAATGAAGTTTATTCTATTTTCCACCATACTTTCACTTTCCATGGCTAGCCGAATCCACGGTTGCCTTCCATACCAACACTTTCCAAGGAATGTATTATTTGACAACATAAAGTAAATTTCTTTTATTTTTAATTTTGGGAATGGGCATCCCTATTACCGCCACTCTCGTGCAATGACAAGTGAATAAACACTCATCTTGAGAATAACACATCTAGCATAAAAAAATATCAGTCACCCCCTACCGTTTCATGAGCGGTACAAGCACACAAAAAGGAAAATTTATTTTGAAAGTTTAGATATGGCACATACAGATTTTCTTGGAACGGCATGGAAATACCGTATATAGGTAGGTATGGTGGACTCATATGGCCAAACTTGGTTTAAGGGTCTTGGATGCACAAGTAGTATTTCTACTTAGTACAAGTGAAGGCTAGCAA
Source organism: Hordeum marinum (assembly GCA_022496015.1). NCBI lineage: Eukaryota > Viridiplantae > Streptophyta > Magnoliopsida > Poales > Poaceae > Hordeum > Hordeum marinum. The sequence goes on from CM039675.1 coordinate 336,852,423, forward strand.
GAGATTGAGAAGCATCCAACCAAGAAACGAAAAATCACATAAGTGAGCATTAAGCATAACTAACCAAATAATGCACCATAAGCAGGATGTAATTTCGTAGCACAACTATTGACTTTCGTGCTTGCATAGGGAATCACAAACCTTAACACCAATATTCTTACTAAGCATAATTACTCACTAATATAACTCACATATCACTATTGTCATGTCTCAAAACTATTATAAACAATCAAGTTTAATTTGTCCAATGATCTTCATGAAAGTTTTTGTTATATCCCTATTGAATATCTATCACTTTGGGACTAGTTTCATATGTTGCAATTTCTTTTGATAAGCTCGCATGGATATAAGTGAAGAACATGAGTATACAAGTTTCATCTCTCAAAATAGTATAAGTAGGCATGAGAGGATTTCTTCAAAATTAATAACTCTCAAATTAATATAAGTGAAGCATGAGAGCATTTCTTCAAACATGTAAAAGCATGTCGTGCTCAAAAAGATATAAGTGAAACACTAGAGAAATTCCTTTGCTCAAATAGATTTAAGTGAAGCATAAAGACCAATTCTAAAAAATCATATCATAATTTTGTCTCTATCAAATAGGTGTGTGCACCAAGTATAAAATCAAACAAAGCAAACATACAAGACACTCCAAGCAAAACTCATGATATGTGGCGAATAAAAATATAGTTCCAAGTAGTATAAAGATGGTTGTTAGAAGAAAGACGGGATGCCACTCGGGGCATCCCCAAGCTTAGTTGATTTTTACTCTTTGGATATTACCTTGGGGTGATGTAGCATCCCCAAGCTTTGACTCTTCTAACTCCTTATTCCTTCATCCATCGTGATCTCACCCAAAACTTGAAAACTTCAATCACACAAAACTTGACAAAATTCTCGTGAGATCCGTTAGTATAATAAAGCAAATTACCACTTTAGGTATTGTTTTAAATCCATCCATATTTTATTATTGCATTATAACTACTGTATTTTAACTTTACCATGACTTATACCCCCGATACAAGCCATAGATTCATCAAAACAAGCACACAATGCAACAAAAACGGAATCTATTTCACACAGGACAGTCTGTAGTAATATGTACTCTACCCATACTTATGGAACTTTAAAAATTCTGAAAAATTAGGAAAACGTAAAGAATTTGTATAGAAATACTTGTTAAAATTTCAGTGCAATATTATGTTCCAATAAAAAAATGAAAATTTCTGCACTTGCAACAAAGTTTCTATTTCAGATTCAACATCGTTTCTACTCATCTTATTGATCATCCTAAAGGCATTACTTGGCACAAACACTAAATAAAACATAAAAATACAATCATAACAGAATCATAATTGTGAAAAACACTCAAAAACATAAAGCAAAAGATAAAATATTTTATTCATTTGGTTGCCTTCCAACAAGCGCTATCGTTTTACGCCGCTAGCCAGGCATAACGCTTAGATTCAAGTATTGCCATCCTTAGTTTGCACTCCATAGAAGGCACTCATGATTGATTAATATGGTGGCTTAATTCTTGATATAGGAAAATGTTCCATACCCTTTCTAAGAGTAAACTGAAACTTAATATTGCCTTCTTTCATATCAATCACGGCACCTATAGTACGTGGATAAAAACGATCTATCAAGTATGATCGGACAAGACGGATTGCAATCAATATCAAGAACAATAAAATCAGTGGGCAGATAATCACTATTTGCAACAATAAGAACATCATTAATTCTTTCCAAAGGATTTTTAATAGTAGAATCCGCAAGTGCAAATTAAGAGAACATTCTTCAATATTGGTAAGACCAAGCACATCACATAGAGATTTCGGAATCGTGGAAACACTAGCACCCAAATCACACAAAGCACAACATTAATAATTTTTAATCTTGACTTTAATAGTGGGTTCCCACTCATCATGTAATTTTCTAGGAACTGAAATCTCCAATTCCAACTTTTGTTCTAAGGATTTCATCATGGCATCAACGATACGTTTAGTAAAAGCTTTGTTTTGTTCATAAGTGATACGTCTCCAACGTATCTATAATTTATGAAGTATTCATTCCATGTTTACAATAATTCTATATGATTTTGGTATGATTTTATTAGAACTAACCCGGAATGACGTTGTTTTCAGTAGAACTACCATGGTCTCGTTTTGTGCAGAAATAAAAGTTCTCGGAAAGGGCTGAAAATTTACGAAGAATATTTTTAGAAAATGTAAAAAAATACTGGAGCAAAAAGATAACGGAGAGGAGTCCCGAGGAGGCCGCAAGCCACCAAAGCGCGACCCCTGGCTTGTGGGTCCCTCGGGAGTCCCCTTTGACGTGATTCCAATGCCAATTACTCCTATAAATCCAGAAACCTCCAGAAAGAAACCTTGATCGGGAGTTCCACCGCCGCAAGCCTCTGTAGCCATGAAAAACCAATCGGGAGCCCGTTTCGGCACCCTGTCGGAGGGGGAAACCATCACCGGAGGCCATCTTCATCATCCCAGTGGTCTCCATGACAAGGAGGGAGTAGTTCACCCTCGGGGCTGAGGGTACTTGATCTCTCTCTCTCTTGTGTTCTTGAGATGACACAATCTTGATGTACCACGAGCTTTATTAATATAGATGAATCATATGGAGTTTTCCCCTCTCTATCTTCTTGTGATGAATTGAGTTTTCCCTTTGATTTTTTCTTATCGGACTGAATCTTTGAAGGATTTGAGAACACTTGATGTATGTCTTGCAATGAGATATATGTGGTGACAATGGGATGTTTGTTGATCCACTTGATGTATGTTTTGGTGATCAACTTGCGGGTTCCATGACCTTGGGAATCTATGCATAGGGGTTGGCACATGTTTTCGTCTTGACTATCCGGTAGAAACTTTGGGGCATTCGTTGAAGTTCTTTGTGTTGGATTGAACATGATGAATCTGAAATTGTGTGATGCATATTGTATAATCAAGCCCATGGGTACTCATGATAACATTGGAGTATCTATGTGACATTAGGGTTTTGGTTGATATGTATCTTAAGGTGTTATTTTAGTACGAACTCTAGGGTTGTTCGTGGCACTTGTAGGGATAACTCACAAGATTGATCGGAAAAGATAACTTTAAGGTGGTTTCTTACCCTACAATAATTTCTTTGTTTGTTCTCCGCTATTTGTGACTTTGGAGTGAACTCTTTGTCGCAATGCTTATAAACAAGGCCTAGGGTTCATACTTTCACTAGTGCAAGTTCTCTCAACAATACTGACATAGTTGAATCATATGTAAATCCCTCACGTGCGATACTTTTTGTGCTCACTTTTATCATTAGTTACCTTGCTGTTTTTATATTTTCAGATTACAAAAACTTATATCTACCATCCATATTGCACTTGTACCACCATCTCTTTGCCGAACTAGTGCACCTATACAATTTGCCATTTTATTGGGTGTGTTGGGGACATAAGATATTTCTTGTATTTGATTGCAGGGTTGTTTGAGAGAGACCATCTTCATCCTACACCTCCCACGAATTGATAAACCTTAGGTCATGCACTTCAGGGAAAATTGCTACTGTCTTACAAAACTCTGCGCTTGGAGGCCCAACGAAGTCTACAAGAATAAAGTTGCATAGTAGACATCAATAAGCATGGGGTGAATTTATCACAGATTTCAGCAAATAAATACAATCAACCAAGGAGCAACTCTCATAATTAAAGTCTTTGTAATCAAAGATAATGGGCACATCACTAGTTAAAGTTTTGACCTCTCCAAACCCACTTTTATCAAAATTTTCATCAAGATTTTCACCCTCCAAATCAAGGGGACGCCCTCTAGCAAAAGTTTAATCTTCTTCATTCCCTTTATCATCAATTTTAACATTACTAAACAAGGAATCAATAGAGAAAACACCAATCATTTTAAGATCTTCATCATTGTTATGAAAGTAATCGCTAGAAAACGCTTTCTCTAAAAAATCTCTTTTATCTCTAAGCATAGCGGTTATTTTCTTACTTTCATCCATAGAAACATATAAGGCCTTAATTTATTCATTGATCTTAGGTGAAAAAGCATGCAACTCGAGATTTTCAACATCATTGGAAATTCTATCAATGCTTCTAGACATATCATCAATCTTATTCAACTTTTCTTCTATCGTAGTATTGAAAGACTTTTGAACATCAATAAATTCTTTAAAAATTTCAAGATTATAGGTGTTACTATTATTATTATTATTATTATAAGAGTTACCATAGGAATTACCATAATTATTAGAGGAATTTCCAGGAAAAGGCCTAGGATTAAAATTAACTTTATAAGCATTGTTATTGAAATTGTTTCGCAGTATGAAATTCACATATATGGAATCACTATTTTGCTCAATCAAAGTAGACAAAGGCACATCATTAAGATCAAGAGTAGTATTTTTACTAGCAACCAACTTCATAAGAGCATCAACTTTTCACTCAAAGTACCAATTTCTTCTACCGAATTAACCTTTTTACTAGTAACCGCTCTTTCAGTATGCCATTGTGAATAATTTGCCATAATATTATCTAGCAATTTGGTAGCTTCACCCAAAGTAATTTCCATAAAAGTACCACCACGGTGGAATCTAAAGATTTTTAGAGTCAAAATTCAATCCCGCATAAAAAAATTGTATGATCATCCAAATATTTAAACCATGAGTAGGACAATTTCTTAGCATCAACTTCATTCTTTCCCAAGATTGTGCAACATGTTCATGCTCATGTTTCTTAAAATTCATGATTTGAGTCCTAAGGAAAATAATTTTCATGTGCGGAAAATACTTAGTAATAAAAGTGTCCTTACACTTATCCCAAGAATCGATAACATTGCGAGGCAAAGAGCAAAACCAAATTTTTGCACGATCCCGCGAAGAGAAAGGAAACAATTTCAAATTCACAATATCATTGTCCATATCTTTTTTATTTTGCATATCGCATAATTCCATGAAGGTATTTAGATGGGACGCGACATCCTCATTAGGAGTACCGGGAAATTGATCTTTCATAACAAGATTCAACAAAGCGACATTAATATCACAAGACTCCGCACTAGTGGCGGGAGGAGCAATAGGAGTGCTAATGAAATCATTATTGTTGGTATTGGAAAAATCACACACCATGGTGTTCTCTTGAGTCATTGTGACTACGCAACCAAGATTGCAAGCAAACAAGAGACCTGACGAGAAAAAGGAAACGAAAAAGAGAGGGCAAATAAAACGACAAATTTGTGAAGTGGGGGAGAGGAAAACTTGAGGCAAATGGCAAATAATGTAATTGCAAGGAGATGAGATTTGTGATTAGGAACCTGGTAGATGAGATTGCTTCTTCCCCGGCAACGGCGCCAGAAATTCCTTTAATGTTGCTTGAGACTACGTCGGTAGTTCCCCAAAGAGGAAGGGACGATGCAGCACAATGACGATAAGTATTTCCCTCAGTTATGAAACCAAGGTATCAATATGTAGAGAAAGATCACGCACGCATGTAAAAAGCACCTGCACACAAACAACAAATACTTGCAACCCGACGCGAAAGAGAGGTTGTCACACTCTCTGTGGTAATAAGATAGATTAGGTAATGCTAGTTTTGGCAAATAGATCTCACAAGAGTATAAAATAAAACAAGTAAAAAAGTGCAACAAGGTATTTTTGGCTTTTTTGGATTAATAGATCTGAAAACAAAAGATGCAAATAGTAGATCGGAAAGCAATATATTGGAAAAGTAGACCCGGGAGCCGTAGGTTTCACTAGTGGCTTCTCTCATGAGCATAGCACACGGTGGGTGAACAAATTACTGTTGGGACATTGATAGAAGATCAAATAATCATGAAGATATCCAGGCAATGATCATTACATAGGCATCACGTCCAAGATAAGTAGACCGAAACAATTCTGCATCTAATTCTATTACTCCACACATCGACCGCTATCTAGCATGCATCTATTGTGTTAAGTTCATGGGAAAATGGAGTAATGCAATAAGAATGGTGACATGATGTAGACAAGATCTATTCATGTAGGAATAGACCCCATCTTGTTCCTTAATGGCAACGATACATGCGTGTCTTGCTGCCCTTTTTGTCACTGGGAAACACCGCAAGATCGAACCCATCACAAAGCACCTATTCCCATGGTAAGAAAAATTGATCTAGTTGGCCTAACTAAACCAAAGATTTGAATAAGAAATACGAGGCTATAAGTAATCATGCAAATAAGAGATCAAAGAAGACTCAAATCATATTCATGGATAGAAACTGATCATGAGCTCAAAATTCATCGGATCCCAACAAACACACCGCAAAAGTCATTACATCAAATAGATCTCCAAGAGACCATTGTATTGAGAAACATAGAGAGAGAGAGAGGAAGCCATCTAGATACTGCCTACGGACCCGTAGGTCTATGGTGGACTACTCATGCATCATCGGAGAGGCACCTATGAAGAAGATGAACCCATCCGTGATGGTGTTAGATTGTATCTCGAGGTTCTGGAACTTGCAGCGGGTGGAATTGTGTTTCGTCGACTCCCCTAGGGTTTTGAATTTTCTGGGAATTTATAGGCTCGATAGTCGGTTGAGGGGGTGCCCAAGGTGCCCACTCTTTACCAGGCCGCGCCAGGGGCCTCTGGCGCTCTCTGGTGGAGGGTGGCCACCTTGGGCCCTCTCTTCTGGTGAACTTTGGACCATCTTCCTTCTTCTGGTCCATAAAAATCCACAAAAATCCCCGCAACCTTTGGGCTCCGTTTTGTAATGATTTTCTGCGAAGTAAAAAACATGCAAAAATAGCAACTGGCACTTTGGCACTATGTCAATAGGTTAGTCCCAAAAAATGATATAAAGTTGCTATAAAATGATTGTTAAACATCCAAGATTGATAATATAACAGCATGGAGCGAGCAAAAATTATAGATACGTTGGAGACATATCAGGCACCAAGGTATTCATGATTTACATTTTATGTTAGGAAAATCGAGGTATGCCATGCTTTCATGATCAAATGTTTAGGAATAGCACTCCTTAGCATTCTTTATTTTGAAAATACAACGATTACTTTCTATCGCTCTTGCATATTATCATTTTGATACCAACAATTCAACCACTTCCCAATCTTCATATCACAAAGGATTACTTGATTAAGACATGTTAGGTAGCATTTCACATCATTTTTTTACCATTTACCTACTCAAGGACGAGTAGGAATTAAGCTTGGGGATGCTGATACGTCTACACCATATAATAATTTTTGAGTGTTTCATGCTATTATATTACCAATCTTGTATGCTATATATGCTATTTTATATTATTTTTGTGGACTAACCTATTGACTTGGTGCCCATTGTCAGTTTCTGTTTTTCTCATTTCTTTGTTTCTGCGAAAAACAATACCAAATGAAGTCCAAACATGACGAAACTTTACAATGATTTTTTATGGACTATGAGGCACACTAGAATCTTTGGGGAGGCACAAAATGATGATCGAGGGGGCCAAAAGATCAGCTGGCATGCCCAGGGGCACATCATGTGAGCCTGTGGGCCCATTGTGGCTTTGTTTGCCCTAATTCCAAGCCTATAAATTCAGAAATATCCAAAAACCCACATAGCGAGACCCGCAACAATTTTATTACCACCGCAAGCCTCATTCTTCTACGATCCCATGTGGAGGCCTTTTCGGTACTCTGCCAGAGGGGGAAACCATTGGGGAAGGCAATATTCATTGTCTTTGCTGCCTCCATGATGATGTGTGAGTAGTTTCTTTAGGACATACGGGTCCATAGCAGTAGCTAGATGGCTTTCTCTCTCTCTCTCTCTCTCCCCTTGACCTTCAGTGCAATGATCTCTTCAGAGACTTATTCGATGTAATTCTCATGGTGTGTTTGTTAGGATCCGATGAATCGTGAGTTAATGAATAGATTAATCATTAAAACTATTTTAGTCTTTTGAGATCTATTTATGTGTGATTTTATAGCTATTTATGCTTTCTGATGTTTAAATTCTTGATGATAGCATCGAGTGGGCGAGCTTCTACATAGCCTTGTAAAACGAATGCGGAAGTGTTCTAATGAATGTGGTTGATGTAGTCATACTCATCACGATCCAATCCAATCCAGCACCGCACGAACAAAACCTCCAAGATGTGCACACGTATGGCTTGGTGATATCTCCTCTTTATTTATCCAGCAAGCGAGAGGGAGAGGTAGATGGGATCTAGGCTAGCACGACGACATCGGGATGGTGGTTATGGTGGAACTCTGACAGGGCTTCGCCAAGTGCAAACGGAGTGGTGGGAGGAGTAGCTAGAGGGAGAGGCACAAATGGATTGGGATGGGGTTGCCCCTTGCTCCTCCCCTCTTTATATATGCATGTGGGAGGGGTCTTGTACCCTCCTCTAAGTCCCTAGGACCGGCGGCCAGGGGGGAGGAAATCTCCTCCTTTCCTTCTCCATCAATCGCGACCCCCCTTTTTAGTCATCTTGATCTTATCCCTTCGGGATATGATCTTATTCCTTTAGGGGGATCTTGCTATGCCTAGACCAGGGGTGTGGGGCCTTTCCCCACCACCCATGTCCATGTGGGTCCCTCCATGTAGGTGGCCCCACTATGGAACCTTCCAGAACCTTCTCCGTACAATACCAAAAAACCCCAAAGATTTTTTGGAACCCTGAAAGCCACTTTCCATATGTGAAACCTTATCTGCAACCATTCTGAAGCTCCCCGTCACATCCTGGATCTCATCCCAGACTTTGAACTACATCCGGGTTCACCATCACTAATATCGCATTACTACCCTAGCGTTACCGAACATGAAGTGTGTGAATCTACAGGTTCGAGAACATGCAGACATGATCGAGACACCTCTCAGGTCAATAATCAATAGCGGGACCTGGATGCCCATACTGACTCCCACATATTCAACCAAGATCTTTATCTGTTTGAACCACAATGTTGAGGATTCAGATAATCCCATATACAATTCCCTTTGCTTGACGATATGTTACTTGGTCGAGATTCGATTGTCGATATCATCATACCTTGTTCGATCTCATTACCGACAAGTTCTCTTTACTTGTTCCGCAATACAATATCCCCATGACTAAACACATTAGTCACATGCTCGCAAGATACTTAGGATGTCGTATTACCGAGGGGCCCCACAGATATCTCTGTGTCACATGGAGTGATAAATCCAAGTCTCGATACATGCAACCCAACAAATACCTTCTGAGATACCTGAAGATCACCTTTATGATCACCCAGTTACGAAGTGACGTTTGATATCCACAAAACATTCTTCTAGTGCTAGGGAGTGTCACGATCTCATGGTCTAAGGAATAAATACTTGCCATTAAGAAAGTTGTAGCAATTACACCGAGTGACACAATCAAATGCTAAGCTTATGATTTGGTGTGTCCATCACATCATTATCCTAATGATGTAATCCCGTTGTTAGATGACAACTCGTGTCTATGGTTAGGAAACCTTAACCATCTTTAATAAACAAGCTAGTCAAGTAGAGGCTCACTAGGGAAACGATGTTTGTTATGTATCAACACATGTATTTGAGTTTCCGGTTAATACAATTATAGCATGGAGAATAAACATTTATCAAGAACAAGGAAATATGACAATAACAACTTTATTATTGCCTCTAGGGCATATTTTCAACAAGACGTTCCGCTCCCTCCTCCGCAGTGCGAAGGGCTACCGCGGCTAACGTCGACGATGCTCACGGATCCTAGACGGTGGTGTTTCCCCTATCAGCGCTGGAGGGGGAGTCGCTAAGTGACCACTCCCGACCGATCTTGGCGAGCTCCCCCTCAAGGCGTCGGGGATGCCTAGCGGCCGACTCACGGTGGTGACAGAGCGATCGAGGGTTAAGGAAGTGGCGATGTTTGGGTCGTTGTGGACCTATTCCGGTGTCGCGTATGACTTGGCAAACGAGGAGCGACAGGCTATATTGCACGGCTCATAGGACACATGTTGCATTGCCGCCCGCTCCTCCTAGGACATGACGACCCTTGATCCCGAGGGACCTCCGCCACCGTTGTCTCTGAGGTAGTGGAGGATGGGGCCTTGCGCCTTGGTAATCGCGGGCGGTAGCTCACCCTTGACGAACTTCCCACGATGGTTGCAGCAAGTTAGTCTTGTCAATAAGGGCATAACGACTGTGCACCGGCGGTGATGCCAACTCCTCCTTCACGCGGTGCCCGATTTTGGACACCCAAGTTGCGTTGCGGGGACGAAAAAATCCTCCAAGACATGATGTCTGATCTAGACGCCGTCGCAACTGAGGTGGTGGGGGAAGAGGGATGGTGGGAAGCAGGCTCCTCCCTCGCCCGCCAAAGAGGGGCGCCGGCTCCCGCTTCACGCGGTAGTGTGGCGGGGACACCTCCTCCTCCTTGACTGCATGAGGCGACGAGGGTGGCGTTAACCCCATATGATGGAGCAATCGCTCCGACATGAGATACATCTCATGAACGAATTCCTCGTTCGTTAGAGCAGCCTCCCTAAGGAGGGGCGACTACTGCTTTGGCTGCTGCTCCTGCGACGGTGCCTGGTCCTGCTCCTCGTCGGAGGAGATGACGATCTCCACCTTGCCAGAGGAGCCGACTGCCGTGGATGACGAGGGGCCTTGAGAGTGAGGGTGGCGGTGCCATGAGCCGCCTGACGAAGAACTGGCGCTGCCTCCGCTTGTCGACATGGAGAATCATGACTTCAGCATCACTGGACTTGGAGATGCTCGGGGAGGAGGGGCTCGGAGAGGAGGAAGTGCAAAGATGAAGTGTGGATGTGTGCAGCGCGGGCGCACGGCTTAAATAGCCGTGGCTAGGCCATGCGAAGGGAAGGTCTACCCACTTCAACGCGTCGCAATGGCTAGAGTTGGTTTCTCGAGACGCGACGTCTGCATTGAAGCTGTCACGCCCGAGAGGTCGCGCCCGTCGCTCGGCATGAATGCGACACGGGAAAGGCATGATGTTTTTTTGGTGGGCCACGGTTGTCAGACGCGGGCGTGACAACCATTCGGTCGTATGCAAAGCCCTCACTTTGTTTCCAGTTTGCGGGAAAAAAAATACACCAACGCCGGTCGGGGAAGAGATACATGTCCTTGTTAGATGACAAAACATGTCCGAATCACATGATTCATACGCTCGCGGGCGGTTCGAGGGTCGATGTCGGAGATGCTATAATCCATCTCCACTGTTCATTTATGGCCTTTGATGCCAATAAATCATTGACCAGTCATTTTGTGCGACTTCAGTAATAGTAATAGTATAATAGATTGATGGTCATGCCTAATCAGTATGTATATGCATCCTATATTCAGGAAACGGAAGAAGTATATTTAGGGACGATTTGCAATAATAGCGCATGGGTCGATGACTTCACACCAAAACCATAAATGGCCAACATGACATCCAGTTTAGCCGGCAACATGGTTCCTCAAACAAAAAGGCACACACACTCGGACGGTCACACGACAAGCAGGAGCAAATCCGGATAGACACACATGTTTCTTTAATCTAAAGCTGTAAACCATCATTAACCTCCTAGCTATGCTAATCAGCACTAATCTTTCGTAGCCCAGCTGGGCTAGCCGCCCCACTACTCTTTATATTTATTTAAATAGAAACAATAAATCCTGAACTTTGGTTTTGGCCCATGGGAAGCCATACTAGTCAGCAAAATTTGTCATTCTTGAATCAGTTAAACTTGCCATAAAAATATTTGATTTGCCATGGGCAAAATACTAACTTTTTGGGCTTATCGGGTCCTGTTTAAAAGCTTGCAAGTACTCTTTATTTTCTTTTGGTAAACGTTTTCATCCGGTGCACCGGTCGAAATGTTGCACCGGACGCAAGCGGGCCTTGCGATCGCTCATGATCGTGGCGGCGGGAGCACTCCTTTGTGAATCGTTTTTTTCTTCGATATAGATTCGTCCCCTTCCTTCGACCCGACACAGAAGAGAGCGACGAGATTTTGAGACGCCAACTGTCGCAGTTTAGATGTGCGCGTTGGTGACTCTCCGCTCATATCCCCACGCGCATAGCGTCACGCTCCCGCGGTTGCAACACCCTGAAATGGCCGCACCCTAGCCTGAAATGGCCGCACCCTAGTCGTGCAACATCCTGCCCCCTCCCCGAGGTTGTAGCTCACCATGGTTGCTATTTGTAGCCCTGACCTGTTGCCCAGACCCCCCGGTCCGGATTGCAACACCGCGCCGCTCGTCGCCTGCACAACAGAACTTGTTGTCCGTGATTCGCAACATTCCATCCCCCATCAACCTCGCCGTGCTCGTCGGCGCACTTGTAGCACCATGGCAGCCATGCAAATGGTTTGTAGCAAATTCCGTCGTCGGTTGTAGCAAAATCCGGTTATGGTTGCAGGAAAATATCGTCCTCGCCGGCTGGCGCACCAAAAAAAGGTGCAACCGGCTGCGCGATAGCTGCAACGATTGTTTTGAAAAGCTTCAACCGGGAGAAACAACATGCACGGTGAGCTACAGCTGAAAGCAACGATTTTTTTGGTTCCGTGGTGGCTTTTACTACCACGGTGATGGCAATTTGCTACATCAATTCGCGACCCACGACGGAGCTAAGACCCATGACCGTGGAGATGCCATTTTTTGCAGCAATCGTTGTCAATTTTTGCTACTATTGACGATAATTTTTGCTACATCCATCCATGACAGAGATGCGTACCGGGACGGCGACGGCGCCTCATTTACCTACAAGCGATCCCCGACAACGACCTTGTGCTACAGCCGAGTTGCTTTTTTGCTTCAACTGGCACCCGCAAAAGCTACCACCTAGTGAGCACTTTTTTTTGCTACAATGGGCGACGGGGGATAGCGAGCTACGTCGGGGGCATCAAGCATGAGCAGCAGTGAGTTGCGGCCGTTGCTTACCAGAGCTGCACACCGGAGCTGCATGATGAATCTGTTGCATGGATGAAAGACGACAACGAGGATGGCCGGCAAGGACCGTGAGCCTGCGACCGGCGACTAGAACAGCCCGCGAGGACGACGACCAGGGGCAAGGAGAGCGGCGAGAGGCGACGACGATGAGAGACAGCCGACGAGATGGAAGGAAACGACGAGATACAGAAATACGACGAAGGAAACAACACATCGAATGGTTCCTATCAACTCAATCGGATGGCTACTGGCCGACCGGCCAAAATTTGAGCCGGCACGCCGGTGCCTAGCACCCGCTTTTATTTTAGTATAAGCTTTTAGCTGCAACAATTTGGACCAAACCCCCTACTTTGTCTCTAAATCATAATAGTCTACTCCTCTCCACCTTCTCACTCTAGAGTCGGCGGACTTCCTCTGTCCCTTCTGCCTTTACTCCCTTCACCGAATTCCCCAAACCCCAGCTCGCCGCCGCCCACATTGCGACGCCGGCCCCGGAACACGAGGGCCCGTCGCGTCGTCTCAGATCCAGCTCGGAGTCTTCCCCGCCGGGACCGCCGACCGGGGCTTTTCCCCGCAAGAAATGGCGCCATTTGAGCGGGTTCTTGTGAATACGCTTCTTCTGTAGGACTGCAGCAGGGGGCTGTGATGGAGAGCGCCTCCAATGAGGAGATACTGCCCCCGGCGCTGCCTCTGGCGACGCTGATCGGCCGCGAGCTCCGCGGCGGCGGCTCCGAGCGCCCGCTCGTGCGGTACGGCCACTCCGGCTTCGCCAAGCGCGGCGAGGACTACTTCCTAGTCAAGCCCGACTGCCTCCGCGTCCCCGGCGACCCTTCCTCGGCCTTTTCCGTCTTCGCCGTACGCGCACTGTCTTATTCGCAGCCCCCCTTTTGTTTTTTCTCTGTCGGGTCTGGCCATGTGAGGGCATGTTTGTTCCTCGGATCTGCTGACTGTAGGTGTTCGACGGTCACAATGGCATGTCGGCGGCGGTGTTCAGCAAGGAGCACTTGCTCGACGACGTGATGAGCGCCGTGCCTCAGGGTATCAGCCGCGAGGACTGGCTGCAGGTGCTGCCGCGCGCGCTTGTGGCAGGCTTCGTCAAGACAGACATTGACTTCCAGCGCAAGGGTGAGACTCAGAGAGAGGTCCTTGCAATGCCGTTATATTCCCCGGTGAATCTCGTAGCAAAGATGCTGATAACTTTGTGGATTGATGCAGGGGAAATGTCAGGGACGACGGCGACGTTGGTCGTCATCGATGGGTTCACCGTGACTGTGGCGTCAGTCGGTGACTCCAGGTGCATCCTTGACACTCAAGGTGGCGTGGTCTCTCTGCTAACCGTGGACCACAGGCTGGAGGAGAATGCAGAGGAGCGGGAGCGTGTCACGGCGAGTGGAGGGGAGGTCAGCCGGCTGAACCTCTGCGGTGGACAGCAGGTGGCGCTCTACCGGGAACAGTTTGGGGATACAATACAACTGCATGTTTGGATATGAACTTCGGTGTAAATCGTTCTGTTTGTTATTATAGGTTGGTCCTCTCCGATGCTGGCCAGGTGGACTATGCCTTTCGAGATCAATTGGGGATACCGATGTTGGGGAGTTCATCGTGCCAATTCCACATGTCAAGCAAGTGAAGGTGAATTTTGGAAGTTTGATCAAATGCCATGAGCGTAGCTTATTCTAGTGTATCTTGACTAACATGTGTGTTTTGGGTTTACCATAGCTCTCTAGTGCTGGAGGTAGGCTAATAATTGCATCAGATGGAATATGGGATGCGGTGTCCTCAGAGATTGCAGCGCAAGCGTGCAGAGGCTTGCCTGCAGAATTGGCTGCAAAGCTTGTTGTTAAGGTCAGTATGCATTTCGCTGCAGTTGTTAAATTGTCCCATACTTTCTACAGTGTGCTTGATTGTCTTGACCATCTAACTGAGATCAAATTTGCTTGTACAGCAAGCTCTAAAGACAACTGGACTGAAAGATGACACAACTTGTGTAGTTGTTGATATCATCCCATCTGATCATTGTTCAACACCACCACCGTCGTCTCCAAAGCAAAATCAGAACAAGTTGAGGTCTCTTCTTTTTGGTAGGAGGTCCCATAGCTCTGTTGGAAAGCTTGGTAACAAAAAAAAGTCTGCTTCATTTGGATTTGTGGAGGAATTATTTGAAGAAGGCTCTGCAATGTTGGAAGAAAGGCATGTTCTTATTTTTCTGTTACAGTTTATATCGGTTTACATACCATGCATATCAGTAAAGTACATGATTTTAGTTGTGCAGTTATTTGTCATTGGCTAATTTCCTTTTACTTCACTTTTATGTCCTTATACCTGGTTTAGTTTGATGATATATCCACCCCCTAATTGAACGTTTCTGAATTAGCACTGGTAGTCCTTTTTTTTGGCCTCAGTTGTTCAATCTCATCTGTAGCTATTTAATATTCAAGCAACATTGCACAAGCTCTCCATGAATTGGCCTTATATACCATCTCCAGGGCACCAGACATGCCTTTATGTTTGGTGCTGTTGAATTACTTAACCTATTTTTCCACTCTCTTGGTTAGGTGCATATAGCTGGTGTACTTGCCAGATATGTATTCACACTCACGGTGACAGTTTTCTGTTGTTTGTGGTGGCATTGTCCTTGAGGCATTACTTAAATATTCTGTCTAGTTGAAAATTAGACTGTAGACCAAGGTCAAAAGAGCTAAGTAATGCACAAAAAATATTTTGCTCGCCACCTTCTGACTGGAGATGGTCAACCAGGATTTTGAGATGACTTCTATTTGTATAGTTGAGTTGTTGTGCTTCTTCCAGTAACAGAACATAGGTAATGTAATAGAATATTTCCTTTGTTAGTTTGCATTTCTCTTGCAGTAGTACTTCTGTAGACTAGTAGGTGGTCAGGAAGATAGGATTCTATCTTGTATGCCACTACAGCGCCTGAATATGGACCCTACTTTTCTCATTGTCAGTAGAAGGTCAGGTTTCCAAGAATGGTTAGCACTGGAATGAAGAAACTTCATCTACGGCTATGAGTATCTCACTTTGGCTATTCCATATACAATTTTCTTTATAATTAATTGATGGCCTCAGTCATTACATGCTTCTCTTATCAGTTTGCCCACTTGGCTGTTGAGATATATTGCTGATTGACATTTTTGTTTGCTTCAGGAATGCCATCTCGCATTTTACTTCACCATGTTCATTCTAGGCCCTTTGACAGCATACTAACATCTTGTCCCCTAGTTTTTGCAGGTTGGGTAGGAATTCCCTGTCAAAAGCAATGTTGCCCCCATTTCGCTGTGCAATCTGTCAAATGGACCAAGTGCCGTTCGAAGATTTAATAACAGATAATGGAGGAGGTTACTGCTCTGCCCCGTCTACACCATCGAGCTGTCCTTATCTTTGTTCTGGCTGTAGAAAAAAGAAGGATGCAATGGAAGGTAAAAGATCTAGTCGCTTGGCTGCATGCACTTGAAAGTACCAATAAGATGCTCGTCCACGAGAACTAGTACTCTGGTTTAGTTTTCTGCTCTATATGGAGAGAGGAGAGAATAAACTGTTTGTCACTGGATCAAAGAATTATTGTGGTGAAACTAACTGTGTTCAGCCTGAACGGAATAATTATTTGGATGAAACTAACTGTGTTCTGGCATGAACTCAACAAATTGGGCCACTAACAAGCTTGGCGTCTATCAAGAGCGCTGATGAAATTTCCATTTGCTCTGAGAAGATGGCTCCCAGAAATTCAGCACTAGTTTTTTCTGTGTACCTTAGCCTGTAAAGTGAAATGTCTAGTTTAAAAATGTTTCAGGAAGCAACGGCAAGGCTCCTCGTTGCTGCTTTGAAATGTACGTTGTATGGAACTGACTAATGTTCGGTGCTATCCTTATCAAAGCTACTACTGCATTCTGGGTTGGTTTTTGTTGCGCTTGTTGTGTGATTTTCACTACTAAATCTGATCAGCAGGGAGACAATAGTGCAACTTGTCTCACTATAAAATGAAACTCGCCTGGAGATTGATTGGTCTCATAACCCAAATGATGTACAATTGTTTTCCTGCTGTGTTCTGATGACTGGATTCTCTGACATTTAGGAGGCAAGTTAGGTAAGTAATGTGGCCTCCATGCGTAAAATAGAGAAGGCACGTTAAAGAGATGAATGCACTGTACTTATGGGCCAATGTACTTACCTAAGAGCATCTCCGGCCGTTCGCCCCCTCAACGCCCTTCGAAATAGCGCTGTTTGAGGGTCAACTGGCGTTAAAATCGGCCTGGTGGGGCTCGGCTTCCCAGTCGCGGCCCCGCATCTCCAGCCGTTTGCCCCCTCAGGGCCCCCCGAAATAGCGCAACCTGGGGTTCAGCCGGCGTTAAAATCGGCCTGGTGGGGCTCGGCTTCCCAGTTATGGCCTCGGGGTTTGACCACACGGCGCATGCAATTTTAAATATTCCATTTCCCGTTGCCCAAAAACGACGCGAGTTTGGCGGTTCTGCATCGGTCATGCCACAGTCGTCGTCCATCATGCCATCGGTTCGGTGACCGCCACAGGTTCAGTGATCAAAACATGCCAATAATCCG
Source organism: Hordeum marinum (assembly GCA_022496015.1). Classification (NCBI taxonomy): domain Eukaryota; kingdom Viridiplantae; phylum Streptophyta; class Magnoliopsida; order Poales; family Poaceae; genus Hordeum; species Hordeum marinum. The sequence continues at coordinate 336,869,920 of CM039675.1, forward strand.
GTGTACAAAAAATGCGGAAGACGTGAGCATAGAATTTCTCAACGGTCAGCTCCCCGTCGTCAGCCGGAGAAACGGGAGAGGTCGGCGTAGCGGTCGTCGTAGCTGTCGGCGTCGGCGAGGTCGGCGTAGCGGGCATGTTCAACGACGTCGGAGACGGGGGCGGGCTCGGCGGCGGCGTGGGCGGTGCGGAGGGTTGCGCCGGCATGCGGTTGAGGATGAGGTCGCGCTCCACCAGGTACCATGCCTTCACCAGCGGGTCCATGTCCGCCGTGACGCCTCCCATGAGGAACGCCAGGTCGGTGTTGCGCTTCTTTGCGGCGACGTTGGTCCTGAGGAGGTCGAGCTTAGCGTCCTGCTTCGTCATTAGCGCCAACCATCTCACCTCCGTCTTCTCCTCCCTCAGGGCAGAGTGGGTCTTTGCATCGGCAATGCATTGCTCGATCGACGCCTGCAAGTGTTCGGTAGTCGGCGCGTCGTTCCTGGCCTTCTCCGCCTTCTTGTTCCCATCTGTCCGCCCTTCTGCCGTCCCAGCAACAGGCGCGTCCGGGCTGTACACGCCGTCCTTGTTGACGAGTTGATGCCGAACCTCGGCCCATTTCTCGCAGGATTCGATCCGGGTGAACACATGGAGGAACTTAAAGTCGAATCCGGCGTCCCGGCGAAACAAGTCGAACATCCGAACCATCTGCGCGAAAAAGACAACTGATTGGCGACGAAGGACGACGCGGCCAAGTGTTTGGCGAAAGAGTCCGCGAACATACCTGCTGCTCGTCGCTCGCGCCGCTCTCTGGGAGAGCATGAACCTGTTGCATGCCGTTTGAATGCCCCCCAATGGTTGGACATGGCCTTGGTGCTGTGCTCCATGTACGTGTCGATGAACTCTGGGTCGACCAACTTGCACTCCTCGAAAGACACCTTGATCCTCTTCCAGTACGTCTCGGTGTTCTGGTTCGCGCCGGTGACCAGGTCCATGCTGACCAGCTTCCATGCTTCGGTGAGGCACACACCCTCCACCGACGTCCACTTGATGCGGGGCTCGCCCGGATTGCCGTTGGCCGACCTCGTCTTCTTCTTATTTTCCCCTTTGGCCTTCGCCGGCATGGGTTTCGGCACCGGATCTTCCTCCTCAATCTCCTCCTCCTCGTTGTCCTCCTCGGGCTCTTCGACCTCGACGTCGTCCATGTCACAAGTGTCCTCCGCCTCTTGTGCACCAAACCCAGGGCATGAGACGGCTGCGGCGAAGCCGGTGTTGATGATGTCCTCCATCTCGGCCTTGGCATTGCTGTATTGCGGTGCCGCGTCGGGCGCGAAAGGCATAGGGCCATGCCGCAGGGCCGTCGCGGACGAGCCGGAGTACGTCGGTGAGGGCACGTAGCGTTACTAGGTGTTGGGGTGGTCGGCGGAGAAGGCGGAAGGCGTGTGCGGGAAGGTAATGTTGGGGTTGAATCTGTCGAGGGCGTCGCCGTCGACGTACTCCGGTGAGGGCGTGTATCCCCACGCCAATGAATGCAAGTTCGGCAAAGGAAAGTTCGGGTTGGCAGGAGACGCGACACATTGCTGGCTGGCCATCACGCCTTGTGGGAACGGGCTCGCCGGGTGTCGTCCTGGAAAGATCGGCCGGTGAGACGACACCTCCTGCTCAACCGCCACCGCCGCCGCTTCCCGGGCTTTCTTCATGAGAAGCCTGTTGTGCCGATCGGTGGTCACCGCCTCCCTCTGCTCGACGTGGGCCTTCCACTCGGCATTTGTCAACCCTGGCGACCTTGCCATCTGCGAACGGGCCTTGCGCGGTTTGGCGACGGTGGGGTCGAGGGACTTGCCGAGGGGCGACGTACTTCTTCGGCGACATGGCGGTGGAGAGAGTGAGATGGAAGGAAATGGAGAGAATGGAGGGAAGAAACGGCGGGATAGAGGGAAAAAGAGGGGAAACGGCGGGAACTGGCAGCCGGTCTCGCCGAGACCTCGGCCCCACCCACCTTTTCGCTTTAGCCGGCGCCCCTAGGAGAACCCCAGCGTCCTGGGTTCGGCCTGGGTTCGCCGGCCCCCAAAAGGGCCCCAACCGGCGAAAATCAGAGTCTTGGGGCCGCGACTGGGACTTTTTTGGCCTGCCGGCGATAAAAAAGGGGCTTGGGGGGTCCTTTGGGGCCACGACTGGATGAAGAGATTGTTAGAGATGTATTTTGATGATTCTAATGATTTTGAGATAATGGTGGCCGCGATCATTCTAGAGGAGGATGGTAGAGGATCAAGGACTGTTTCTAGGATTGTGTGCATCCACGTTCATCAAGATAGGGTGAAGAGTCATGCCAATCTGGTGAAGAATTAATTTTCACTGAATCGAGTATCAGGAGAAGACTTTCAGATGACACTTCTAGATGCTTCAAAATCTCTTCAACAACATTACTAGAGCTATGCAAACCATGATCCTTGGCTCAACTCAGAAGGAATGTTGTGGGAAAACACAGTGCAAGTCCATTGTAGAATATTACCACGTCCGTTCAAGTGATTTCATATGGATGCTTGGTCCATGCAATTAATGAGTATGTCCACACTAGAGAAGGTCTCATCCTTGACTATGTGGACAAATTCACCCAAGATGTGATCGAGATCTTTTAACTGGAGTACTTAATGACACCCATCGATGAAGACACCAATAAGCTAATGGGAAGAAAGTGAATGTAGAGGTTGACCATGGATGCTTGGATCCATTGATTGTATGCACTAGACATGGAAGAGTTCTCCTATGACATGGCAAGTTTAGTTCAAAGGGCATTTCCATGATCCAACCATCATTCTTGAGTCAATTGCATCACATGATCTACACATTTGGCACTGATACTTCAGGACGTCTGGATCACACAATGAGTTCAATGTCCTCCAGAGATCTCCTCTATTTGCAAGGCTTGTTTTTGATGAAGCTACACCTTGCGAAAATGTTGTCAATGGACGTGAGTACAACATGTGCTGCTACCTTTCCAATGGTATCTATCCTCCAAGGGCCACCTTTGTGAAAAAATTCAATGTGAAGGCAAAAAGAGATCTCACTTCACACAATTTCAAAAATCCATGAGAAAGGATGTCGAGAGAGCTTTTGGTGTGCTTCAAAATTGCTTTACGATTTTCCATCGTCTATTGAGTATTAGAAGACCCAGAGACTATGGAATATCATGATAACATGTGTCATCTTGCACAACACGATCATAAAAGACAAGAGAGAAGATAAGAAGATAATTGCCGATGGACATAACCCGCACGATCCAAGCAACCTGTGAATGCATGATAATCAAGGATGGGAGAGAAGAGTCAAAGATCATTGTTATCAGCTCTGACCTCCTCCTCATGCAAGGTTGCTTGGATCATGGTTGGATTAGGTTTGGCTCCACCATCATAGCACATCGAACGATCAAGAAACATGGTACATTTAATGCGTACTATCTACTAGATGTAAGTCCATCTTTTAACTATTTCACTACTCTTTTACACTACAAGTATGGCACAAACCTGAACCTAAAAAATCTGCAACTTTTTGTGAGATGAACAACTGTGGGACCACTGCACCCTACATATGCTAGTCAACAAGTATGGCAGCGGAAAGTAAAGACAAGCATATGTCAGAGAGTTGAGATAGGAATATCAAACACAAAGTTGACATGAAGATTCTTGGCATGGTTCCGATAGGTGGTGCTATTGTATGTCTATGTTTATGGCGACTTCAACCCACGGAGGGTAGCGGTCATGAGAGTCCACGTCTCCACGAAGGGCTCTACCCACAAAGGGTCCATAGAGAAGCAACCTTGTCTATTACATCATCGCCTTCGTCCACGGAGGACTAGCCTCACTTGGGGTAGATCTTCATGAAGTAGGGAATCTCCTTGCGCTCACAAACTTCTTGGTTCAACTCCACAACATGAAGTAGGAGGCTCCCAAGCGGCACCTAATCAATCTAGGAGGCACTACCCTCCAAAAGCTAATAGAGGTGGTAGTATGATGAACTCCTTGTTCTTGTGCTTCAACAGATAGTCTCCTCAACACTCAATCACTCTCTCACAGATTTGGTATGAGTAGAAGAGATTGATTGGATGGAAAGCAACTTGGGGAGGCTAGAAATCAAGATCCATATGGTTGGAGTGGATGAACTTGATCTCAACACATGATTAGGTGGATCTCTCTCAGAAAAATGGATAGGCCAAGTGTTTGTATGTTCTGAGTGCTTCCTCTACGAATGAGAGGTGGTGGAGGGGTATATATAGGCATCTCCAAAAATCCAACCGTTATAACATTATTTCCCAACTAGGTGAAACCAAAGTGAAAACTCAATTGCACTCACAAGTGTAAAATGTGGCAACTTTGGTCTTTTCGGTGAGACCGATATATAAATCTTGGTGGGACCGAATTGGCTAACCTAGGCAGTTTCCAAATCTCGGCGTCACCGATTCCTAAAACTCAGAAATTTTGATTTTTAGAAATGGGACAACAAAAGGTTGGTCACTGTTTTTGGTTTCACCGAGTGTGAATTTGGTGGCACCGAGAGCTTAGGGTTTTGGCATAGGTTCCGTCTCAAGGGAAAATCGGTATGGTCGAATGAGAATTGTTGGTGGCACCGATTTTGTACTTTAGGCTTTGGACAGAGATTTTTTGTGTGAGGATGGGTGAGTATTTTTTTGGCTAATCTCTAAGCACTTGAGCAACCAGATTGTGGGAGCACAGATGCTCACGATCACCTATGGGATCAGAAATCCCTTGTGGTTCAGCAGGAGGGTCACGTTGCACGAAGAGCGGAGAGCATGAGATGTCGCAACAATGTGGACACATGCATTTTACCCACGTTTGGGCCGCTGCTAAGCGTAAAACCCTACTCCTGCTTTTTGGTGGATTAGTTGGGGGAACACGAAGAACACAGAGCACCTAGCCCCCGGCAAGGACTGCTGCTAGGGAAGGAGCGGCTGCGTGAGTACAAGTGTTCGGGGGTGCCAACCTTGAGCTAGGTTGCCATGGGCCTCCTTTTATAGTGTAAGGGGCCACCACAATTGCAAAACAGACATTATCTATTGATTATATAGCTAAAGAGAGCTATCATACCTAACTCTGGCATTTAGGACAAAATACCATGATTACCTGCCTAGGTGGTGCTTGGGGGTGCATCCTCGGCAAGCTCTGGCCATCGCTTGGCCGGTCGTTGCTTAAGAACTTGACACGTTGCAGGGCGGGTGTCGATCAAGTGTAACTTCCCTTCGATGTGTCGCCACATGATTAACGAGAGCTGATTAGCTGCCTGAGGGCTCGACATCGCATTGATAAGTGATGGGCGTAGCGATGCGGTGGAGCGGTGGCTGGCTAGCTCATGCCTACCGGGAATGGCCTGCCGGATCTTCTGGGAAGCGCGTGCGTCTTGGTCCCCCGCAAGCGTCGAGGGCATGCTTGGCGCGTCGCAGTCCAGGCTTGGGCTGCCGCATTGAGATTGCTGGAGTCTTGTCTTGATTGCTGGCAGGGTTCTTTGCTTCTACCGCCTATGCAGGTCGTGGGTGCCGGAAATTCGTGGCTGACTGTCCGGGCACGAGTCAGGGTAAAAGTGAACAACCCTGTTCATTTACCCTGACACATATCATCATAATTCCTCATCCCGTTTTAATAGTATTGGCTTTCCTATGCACTCAAAAGTGTTTTCTTGCAAAATGTAAAATGTGGAGTCTTGTAGCTTGAAGCTTGGAGCTTGGCCAATCAATCCTCCCCTTGTTCTTCTTCTTGGGAGTAATCCTCACAATCCTTAACCAATCCTTTTTGTGGACTAAACCTGAAATAAGCTAAGTAGAGGTGTTGGTCCAAGAGACAATGTATGTTGTCATGAATTATCAAAACCATCAAGGGAGCATATGTTCTTTCAATCTCCCCCTTTTTGTTAATTGATGACAACATACAATCAAAGCTTCAAATTAAAATATGGAAATATACAATCAAGTCTTCGAGGGACACATGACTAAGATATGCTCTCCCTAAATGTGTGCAATACTTTTTAAAGGATAGTTGCTTTGGAATGTATGGACACACACATAGTAGGAAAGATATGATAGGTCATGTGTCTCTTGGTTATAGGCATCAAGTGTATGTGAATGAAGTATCTCCACGTTCAAGATTCTCTTTTGCAAACAATATGTGCCAGAAGCAAGAGATCATCTTGTACAAGGATGATGCATATACTTACCCTGGAGTTCACGAGCAATTAAATAGTAGGAGAATACTTGAGAAAACAATGTTAGACAACTCAAGAAGATTTCTATCGTAAAAGTGCAAAGAATTTCAAGAGTACCAAGATATGGAAGACATATGAAAGTGAGCATTTGATGATTGATATGTATCCCCCCAATTGAATATGTAGAACTTCTCTCCCCTAATCATGGATTTGTGGTATTTCCTCTCCCCATGAATCTTAGCATGTAGATATTGGGAGTAGGTAGGGTGAGATAAGTCCAACATAAGTAGGAAAATATAATTAAAACACATTTTATCTCTCCTTAAATGATAAAATAAAGTTGGTCTGCTCTCCACTTTAGGTGATCATGACATTTCTCCCCTTTGATAGATATTCTCCTTTGGGGCATAAGCCTTCACCTTTCTCCCCTTTAATGATTTCCCCCCCTTTGGATAATCATAAGCTTGGATGTTCTCCCCCTATTTATAAGCATAAGGTTTGATATTCTCCCCCTTTGGCATTATTTTCCAAAAAGGGTTAGAGGGTAAGGGATCCTTGAGAAAAAGGGTCATAGAAAGTGAGGAAGATAGAGAGCATTTGAGACTAAGGGATCATTGAGTACAATTTATCCCCCTTCTGTTATCTGAAAGCTTTTAAGATTTATCCTCCTTTGACATAGGGATCCTTAAAAAATGAGATTTTTCCTTTTTTACCAAGTACACAGAACAAAGCAAAATCGATGGCTCCGAGGCAAAGTGAGTTGGTGGAACCGAAGTGTGGTTGTGTAACCTATCTACAGTATCGGTAAGACCGAGTTACTTTGATTGGAGGGTCCGAAAGGCATAACAGAAACTTGGCAGAGTTTGTCAAAAGCATTTTTTCACAAGGTCTCAATAAAATAAAATGATTTGCAGTGGATTTTCAAAGAGATTTGCAAGGAATTTTCATAAATATTTACAAGGAATTTTCAGAAAGATTGAGGTTGTGTGGTTCCAAGAAAAACTTGCGATAAGAATATGAACCAAACAAGATACTTCATCTAGATGATGGTCGGTGACTAGGTCACCTGTATTAGAGTATATTGACTTAAGGGGCCAAGCAAGAAAACTTGATCATATGTCATACTCATCGTTCAACTCAAAATGGGGTTACCATTTTTTGTTTAAGCATCTTAATGTTTTCATATCTCTTGAGTTGCTTTATCTCATGTCTTGTAGTACAGCTATTTCAAGGATATGAGTACATACCTTTGAGTGATGTTGATGATATGGCATGTAGGAGAACTTGTTGTGGATGCTCAATGTTGATGAAGACCATCTTGACTTGAGAGCTATACTTGATCGTTTTGGTTGTCTTTTCACCTACATGGGTTAGTCATGCAAGGAAGAACAAGATATATCGAAACGATAAGAATGCAATTTGTTTATCAAATGGTTGTCAAGTATATGGTTTATGTTGACTTCTTCCTCCATCTCAAGGTGGGGATGCTGATACTTGGTTATGGCAAGATTGCTTGTGATATGAGTTGATGACAATCTCGCGGAACGCAATTCATCAAAGTACCTACAAAAGGTTAGATGAAATACAACGGAGCATAGGTGTAAGAGCACATTTCTCCATGTGTGGTTTTGGGTAATTGATGAAAATGCCTATGAACTGATGGTTGCCTTAAGTTATATCTGAAGGTTTTGTTCATAGGAACTTCTTGAAGTCCATCTGTTGGTTTCAAGGAGTTTATATGGTGACCAAGGTGGTATTCAAGGTTTTATCCAAAGATTGGTCATAGAGAAGATAAGATACAAGGTTGATCAAGACTAAGTCAAAGAGTGAATCAAGTTGATCAACACACAAAGCGTACAAGATGTATCGAGAGGGATCAAGTGATCCCATGGTATGGTAAGCATTATCCATTACGCTTTGTGTACTAACCCATGTTCCCTGTGAGAGTTCTATGTGGGGTTAGGTATGTTTCCATGCGCTTGCATCAAGTGGAAGATCTCATACATCCCATGGAAGATGACATCAAGTGGTGATCGTCATCAAGGTTGCGGTGTGCAAGCTCAAGTGAAGCATCACGGAGAGATCATGCTTGAATCTTGTCATTCATTGTAGTGACAATGGACTTGCGAAATGTGCTGAAGAGTGGCTCACCCATAGTGGAGTATGGGGGAGAAATCTACTAATCTTCATCAAGCCAACGCAACCAAGAAAGGTGGTCCATCTTGAGGAAGTCAAGATCGTCATCATCTAGCTCAAGTGGAGTATGCGCAAGGAAAAGGTTTGACCTTGATAGGGTTTTCTATTTTACCGGTCTCATAGTGGTAGTTGGGAGACCGGGTTACATGATAGATAACCGTACTATCAAGGGGGCTCTCAAGTGACTAGCTTGATCGTATTGTTCGTTGAGACCTCCAACCATTTGCATCCTTGCATCATCATCTTTCTTGGCTCTTGTTTGGTGTTTCTCTTTGTGAGTTCTTGAGCTTATGGTCAGCTTCATGACAAGCTGAAGTTCATCGGAAATGAAGTCCATGTGCATCTTCTATGATGTTTTCAATGTTAGAGTTTTTTTGCCGGTTCTTCATTCATAGAGATTTGACATCTCTATATCATTGTGTTTGTTGGATAGCTCTTGTCGTGTTGAATCCAATAAGCTTGAGTTTGCTCAATTCGGAGTTCATTTGCGAAAGTTATGTCAGTTTCAGTGCCAAAGCTGTTTTTCTCTAAACAAGCGGTAGTACTGCTCGGTAGCATGGTAATACCGCTTGGGCAGTACTTCCGCTATGTGCTACCGCTGTCACTACCGCTTATATTTGCCTTCTGGTGCCTACAGGGGTCTCTAGCCTTTTTTAACAGAAGTATCGCTCTCCCCAGAGTGGTAGTACCGCCCCGAAGAGCCGCTCGAACTACCACTTATTTTTAAGCAGAAGTTTCAAGCGGTACTACTGCCCTTAAGTGCTGCTTATGTTTTTTAAGAAGAAGTTTCGAGTGATACTACCGCGCCGAGTTTTCTGTCGTTTTGCATGCTTCTCTTGGAACTACTGTGCTAAGCGGTAGTACCGCTCAACCGAGCGGTAGTACCGCTTGTGCATGACCTGTGCACATAACGGTTGCATTTGGGGGGGCCCTATAAAAGGGGGTCTTATTCCTCAATGGCTTTTAACTCTTGAGCTCATGTTCTTCCCCCATTGTTGACCTTCTTTGAGCTTGCTAACTCTCAATCCCTCCAATGATTCTTGCTGGTTCTTGAGGGAAATGAGAGAGGAGATCTAGGTCCACATTTCCACCAATCACTTTCTCCTCTTTGTGAGGGGAACCCCTTGGATCTTGATCTTGGAGTTCTTCGTGTTCTTGTTTGTTCTTCCTCTCATTTCCTCCATAGCATTAGTTGTTGTGGTTGTATTAGGGAGAGAAGGACTTGGGCACTCCGTGTGCCCTTGCCATTGCATTTGTGCATAGGTTTGAGTTCTCCACGGTGATACATGGAAGTGAGAAGTTGAGAAGCTTATTACTCTTGGGTGTTTGAGCACCCTAGAGCTTGTTCCTCTTGGGTGCTTTGGCGCCCTAAACGGTTGGTGGTGCCTCGGAGCTCAATCATTGTGGTGCAAAGCTCCGGGCAAGCTTCGGGGTCTCCAATTAGGTTGTGGCGAATACCCCAAGCATTTGAGGTCACCTCAGAGCCACAATCCATTGTGGTGAAGCTCCGTGGTGTTGTTGGGAGCCTCCAATTAACTTGTGGAGATTGACCCAACCTTGTTTGTACGGGTTCGATGACCACCCTCAAAGGTCCCTTAGTGGAATCACAACATGCATTGTGCGAGGGTGTGAGGAGATTACGGTGGCCCTAGTGGCTTCTTGGGGGAGCATTGTGCCTTCACATCGCTCCAAATGGAGATTAGCATGCTCAAGGGTGTGAACTTCGGGATACATCATCGTCTCCTCGTGCCTCGATTATCTCTTACCCGTGCCCTTTACTTATGCTCTTTACTTTGTGATAGCCATATTGTTTCAGGCTATATATCTTGCTACCACTTAGTTTTTTTATCTTGCTTAGCATAAGTTGTTGGTGCAATAGGTGAGCCTAGTTGTTTTAGGTTTTGTGGTTGACATATTAAACATTATTTTATTCCACATTTGTTCAAGCCTAAACCGTAATTAGTTTAAAGCGCCTATTCGCCCCCCTCTAGGTGACATCCACGTCCTTTCAATAGGTTCCAAGGTATGAAGGATTATCATGTCAAAGATATCATGGAATAGTCATATAATCTCATGCCCTTGCATGCATCCGAGTGAGTCTAGCTCAAGTTTGAAGCATCATTGATGTTCAACTCACTCCTCAAGTGGAAAATATTTTCTTATCAAGTGGCTTAGTAAATATATTGGCCAATTGTTTGTTAGTACGAACATGCTTGAGGTTGATATCTCCTTTGGCAACATTATCACGAATGAAATGGTGTCGAACTTGAATATGCTTAGTTCAAGAGTGTTGCATGGGATTATGAGAAATCTTGATTGCACTCTCATTGTCACATAACAAGGGCACATGTTTCACATGTATGCCATAATACTTAAGAGTTTGAGTCATCCATAGCAATTGTGCACAACATGATCTGGCGACAATGTATTCCGCTTCGGTGATAGATAGAGATACCGAGTTTTGTTTCTTGGATGACCAAGACACAAGAGATCTACCGAGGAATTGTCAAGTACCCGAGGTGGGTTTTGTATCAACCTTGTATCCGGCATAGTCCGAGTCGAAATAACCAACGAGGTTAAAAGAAGATGCCTTGGGATACCAAATGCCAAAGTTTGGTGTATGTATCAAGTACCTCACAATTCTTTTCACTGCCTTAAGATGACACTCTTTAGGACCATCTTGATATCTCGCACACATGCACACACTAAGCATGATATCGGGACATGAGGCACATAGATATAGCAATGAACCAATCATTGATCGATAAACCTTTTGATCAACCGGTTTGTCCTCCTTGGTGAGGTCAATATGTCCACTAGTAGGCATAGGAGTTTTCATACCTTTGTACTCTTGCATGTTGAACTTCTCGATCAAGTCCTTGGTGTACTTGGTTTGAGAGATGCAAGTTCCTTCTCTCGTTGGCTTGATTTGCAAACCAAGGAAAAATTGCAGCTCACACATCATGGACATCTCATATTTTTCGGACATCAACCTTCCAAATTTCTCACTAAATTGTGGGTTAGTAGATCCAAAGATAATATAATCCACATAAATTTGGCACACAAATAATTCACCATTAACTCTCTTAGTGAATAAGGTTGCGTCAATTTTACCGATTTCAAAACCCTTTCAAGTAGAAACTTCGTTAGACATTTGTACCAAGCTCGCGGAGCTTTCTTAAGTCCATACAGATCTTTACGAAGCTTGTAAAGATGATTAGCTTTCTTAGGGTTCACAAAACCAGGGGGTGGCTTAACATAGACTTCTTCCTCAATATCCCCATTTAGAAATGCACTTTTAACGTCCATTTGATAAACTGTAATGTCATGGTGATTGGCATAATCAAGTAATATACGAATAGCTTCAAGTCTAGCAACGGGGGCATATTCTCACCGTAGTCCATACCTTCGACTTGAGTGTAGCCTTGAGCCACAAGACGCGCCTTATTGCGTGCGACTTGACCGGCTTCGTCTTGTTTGTTTCGAAACACCCATTTTGTACCAATGATATTTTGCTCGTCTTTGGGCTTCTCCACTAGTGTCCACACTTTGTTCCTCTCGAAGTTGTGTAGCTCTACATGCATAGCATTCACCCAATCCGTGTCTTCAAACAATTCTTCCACCTTCATAGGCTCAATACTATAGATGAATGAGTAATGCTCACAAAAATTAGCTAAGCAAGTTTTAGAGCGAGTGATTCTCCAGGTTTGAATGTCACCGAAGATTTTCTTAAGGGATGATTCTTGTTCACTCTTTCTCAAACTCGAGGTAGCTTTTGCTTGTTGGACGGTGGAGATTTCTCCTCGTCCTCATCTTCTTCATTATTGTTGTTGAAGGTGTCATCTTCTTGAGGTGGTGCTGAAAAAGCTTGAGGTGCATCATCATGATGTACTTCTCCTTCCTCTTCATCTTGTCGTGTATCGCTTGTTGATGCCTCCATGTTGTGATAAGGTTTGCCTTGACGCAAAGTAGGAGCTTCCACTTGGGTTGATGAAGTAATTTACTTCACCTCCATGGGATGAATGTTGCTGATGGACAAGTCTTGAATGTCTTTAGAAGGTTCCTTATCTCCTACATCATTTGGAAATTGTTAGACTTGCGAACCATTATATTCATCAAACTTCACATCTACCATCTCTTCAACTTTTAGAGTGAAGTTGTTGTAGACATGGTAAGTGTGAGAGTTTGATCTATAACCGAGCAGGAAACCTTCATGCTATTTAGGAGCAAATCTAGAATGACGATGCTTATCAAGAATGTAAAACTTGGAGACAAATACTCGAAAGTTTCCAGCTTGGGGATTCTTACCGGTGAGTAGGTCGTATGTCGTTTTGCCGGGAAGCTTATGTAGATAAACTCGGATTGTTGCATGACAAGCTGTTTCCACGGTTTTTTCCCAAAAGTGTCTTGGCATCTTGTATTTGTCAAGCATCATTCTAGCCATGTCTATGAGAGTTCGGTTCTTCCTCTCAACAACTCCATTTTGTTGAGGTGTGTACGTAGCCGAGAACTCACGTGAAACCCCCTCTTCGTCAAATTGATTTTGCGCTTTGCGAGCAAAGTTCTTGAAGATCTTTTGCACCTGCGACTTATCATCAAGAAAGAATAACCACGTAAATCTCGACAAATCATCAACTATAACTAGACCAAAGGAATTTCCACTGAGGCTCTTGTAAGCATTGGGACCAAAGAGATCGATATGAAGCAACTCGAGTGGTCTCCTAACAGTCATGATATTCTTTACGGGATGACTTTTTCCCACTTGTTTTCCAGCTTGAGTAGCACTACAAAGTCTATCTTTCTCAAATATAATATCTTAAACAACAAGTATATGATCAACATTGATGAGCTTTTCTAGATTACGCATACCAACATGTCCTAGCCTTCTATGCCAAAGCCAACCTTTAGAAGATGTTGCAATGTGACAAGTGCGAGGTTTGGATCTCTTAGTGAAATCAACAATGTATAGATCACCTTTACGGAAATCGATGAAGACCATGCTATGGTTGTCTTGACAAAACACTTTCCAATCTACTTTGGTAAATATCACATTTAAACCGAAGTCGACAAGTCTAGATACGGAAATAAGATTGTAGCCAAGGGATTCAACAAGCATGATTTTCAATAGAACTATCATGAGATATGGCCACCTTACCTAGACTGAGTACCTTACCCTTGGAGTTGTCTCCAAAAGTCACATAACTTCGCGGTCCATGGTTTGGTGTGATCTCTTGAAACATGTCTCTATCTCCGGTCATGTGATCGGTGCATCCACTGTCTAAAATCCACTCTTTTCCTCCGGACATGTAGTCTTTCAAGTTTGCCATGAGACTTAGACTCTTCATAGTATTCTCACACTCGATGTAGAACAACTCATCTTCATAATAGTAGCCATGTTACACATTGTCATCATCAATTTGGTTATCCTCGTCATAAGAGACAAGAGATTCGTTAGGGTTGTGATTATGACAATTGTCAAAGTTATGAATGCGAATGGCTTCAACAATGATGTTGTTGATAGTTATGACATCTCACTACTAGAAACAACATCTTTGCGGTCAGCTGGCGGACGACAAAGAAGCTCTTTGCCATCAGCCACTTCTTTGCCGTCTGCTAGAAGACGACAAAGGAGGTTTGCTATCAGCTAGCGGACGACAAAGAGGGAGGGGGCCCCGCTGACGAGCCGCTTACAACTTAACCTAATGGCCCCCCTTCTTTGCCATCCGCTAGCGGACGGCAAAGAGGGGACTTAACTAACGGCAGCACCCCACCCCGGCCCGCCTCTCTCTCTCTCTCTCTCTCTCTCTCTGTTTCTCTCCCTCTCCTCCCCGCCGCCCACCGCCCACCGCACGAGCGCCGCCGCCCGTCGCCCCACCACCCCGCCGCCTCACCGGCCCACCGTCCCATCGGCCCACCGCGCCCCGGCGCCGCCGCCGCCCCGTCACCCCCGCCGCCGCGCCCGGTCCCCCCTGCGCCCCACCGCCCCGGAACCCTATGGACCCGTCGCCACCGCCACCCGTCGCTCACTAGGGCCGCCCGCCGCCTGCGTCCGCCGCCTGCGCCCGCCGCCCCACCGGCCCGGCCGATGCCCTATGGCCCTCGTGCGCCCCCTCCGTCCCTGCCACCCGCCGCTCCCGGGCGCCCGAGGGCCCCTGTCCCCACCGCCCAGCCGCCATCGCCGCCTCAGCGCTCCTTGGCCCTCCCCGGTGCTCCCTGGCCCTTCCCGGCGCTCCCCGCCCCTCCTTGGCGCTCCCCAACCCTCCCCGACGCCCCCTACCCCGCTCCCTCTGGTAAGTTCTTCCCCTCCTCTTTTTTCTGTTTTTTTATTTTAGTTTAGGTTTAGATGATTAGGTTAGTGTTAATTAGGTTAGTGTTACTTTAGGTTAGTGTTAGTTAGGTTAGTGTTAGTTTAGGTTTATTAGGTTAGTGTTAATTAGGTTAGTGTTAGTTTAGGTTTATTAGGTTAGTGCAAAAATAAGAGGAAGAAGAAGAAGAAGAAGAAGAGGAGAAGAGGAGAAGAGGAGAAGAAGAAGAAGAAGGAGAAGGAGAAGGAGAAGGAGAAGAAGAAGAAGAAGAAGAAGAAGAGAAGAGCCCCTGATCCCCGACGCCACTAACCCCTAACCTCCGACCATTGACCCCCGACGCCACCGACCCCGACGCCCCGGACCCCCGACCCCCGACGCCATCGCCCCCCGACCACTGACACCATCGACCCCGACCACCGACACCATCGACCCCCGACCACTAACGCTAACGGCCCTCGACACCCCCGACACCCCGACCCCCGACACGACACCCTGACATGGCACCGCAGACCCCGACACAGCACCCCTACCCCGACACGCCGACCCCGACACGACACCCCCGACACTCCGATCCCGAAAAAGGTGCTCTTCGGCCTTCTAGAGGCCGACGGGTCATATATTTGTGAATTATGAGTTAGGTCATATATTTTTAGATTTTGTTATACAAAACATCATATTTATGTTGATCAAGTGGATTTAAATGTGTAGTTGTTTTGTCGCTGCGAGGTCTGGTGTTCGACGACCTCCCCGTGCGTTTGACGAGCTCCGCCCCTGAGTTCGTGGGTGACCACAAATGACATATCCTCCCCCCTTCATTTCCTCTGTTCCGGTCTTCATGCCGATGAAACTTGCTAGCTATAGGTGTCTTCAATCATCAATATGCGTGACCACTATACGTCTCCCGTTCGAAAGGGTTACATCTATAAATATGCATTCATTAGCATATTTATAACCATGATTCTTTCGAATTGTCCAATGTTATCCGTGGATAGCCCGAGTATGTGTAGATTGGGTTCGGTTTCCCATATGCTCTGCTCCGGATCTGATGCAGAATTTCGTCAGTGCCTCCCTGTTGTTCTCCGGGTACACATCCTCTCTGCTTATTGCTGAGATGTGTATCAGGAGAACAGTGGGGAGGTGGTGCCAAAATTGTGCATCGGATCCGGGGCGGAGCATGGGAAAACGAACCCAATCTACACATACTCGGGTGGGATTAGGACCTATCTTTACCTACTAGCGTCTAGGTTGCATCGACATAATAAAACTGACAAACTCTATTAACTGATGAATATGGTTTGCTGAATTATGTATATATTTTTTGTGTGTCCAGTAGCTAGGCAAGATGAGTGATCGTGGGTGGATGTACACCGGTCACACTAGTCAGAAAGACATGACCCGTGCATGGATAACAAAAACCAAGGAGTTTGTGAGAGTTGCATTTCCAAATGGATAGAAAACAACCTGGTGCCCTTGTGTTGATTGCGACAACTTTAAGAAGAAGTCAGAGTTTGAAATGATCAAACACCTGCAGAAGTGGGGTTTTACACCTAATTATACGGTCTGGACATTTCATGCCGAGTCTGCCCAACGTGCCAGAGTTGAGGTGGTTCGTCGTTGCACCGACGAGCATGGTACCAGGATCGAAGACATGGTGCAAGACTTTGATGATGCTCGGGATTCGGACGATGAGATGGAGGAATCTACAAAGACCTTTTATGAAATGTTGGAGTCTTCAAAACGTCCTCGCCGCCAGCACACTGAGCTTTGTTAGCTGGATGCCATCGCGCAAGTAATGGCTCTGAAGGCTCAGTTCAACCTGGGGAAAGAATGGTACGACGCGATGATGACGATATTTGGACGCTTTCTACCCAAAGTCCATGTATTGCCAGCAAACCTGTATCAGTCGGACAAAATCCTACGTGCGCTTAATATGCCCTATGAGAAGATAGATGCTTGTGAGAATGGATGTGCCTTATTTAGGCTTGAGTATGCGGGCTTGAACTATTGCCCCATTTGCAATGCTTCCGGGTATGTTCTGGTAGACAATGGTATGGGTGAGAAGATTTAGACCAAAATCCCCATTAATGTTCTTCGGTATCTACCAATCATACCAAGACTTCAATGTCTTTTCATGGTCGAAGAGACGGCCAGACAAATGACGTGGCATAAATTGGGCAAAAGAATAGAACTAAATGCCGATGGGAATCCGATGTTGGGACACACTTCAGACGCTTTTCGTGAAAGCACTTTGATGCATTACATAAGGATAAAGCGGTAGATCCAAGGCATCCTCGAGTTGCCATCACCATGGATGGGTTCAATGTGTATGGTATGACGGCAACACAATACAGTTGTTGGCCTGTATTTGTCATTCCACTCAATCTCCCCCCAGAGAGATTATGAAAAGAAAGAACATTTTCCTGATGTTGATAATTCCAGGGCCCAAATATCCAGGGAAGAATATGAATGTGTACATGCAGCCGCTTAAGGATGAATTGCAAGAAGCCTGGGATAATGGGATCAAGACATACGACGCTGCTACCAAAAAGAACTTCAAAATGCATGTGTGGTACATGTACTCGTCGCATTACTTGCCGGCATATGCGCTATTCATTGGCTGGTGTGTGCATGGAAGGTTTCCGTGCCCCACATGCAAAGCAGCTCTTGAGTTTCGTTGGCTGCAGGCGGGTCGCAAGTTTTCTTGCTTCGACATGCATAGACAATTCCTGGATCCTGACCATAAGTTTAGAAAAGACAAGAAGAATTTCATCAAAGCTAGATTTGTCAAAAACACTGCACCACCTGCGTTGACAGGCCAACAGATCCTGGATTAGAGAAAAGCTCTCGAGCCGGATCCATATCGTCTAGGGTATTTCAAAGGGTATAATATGGAACATGCCTGGACTCACAAGATATGTTTGTGGGATCTGCCTTACTTTAAAGAAATCCTTTGCCCACACAACATCGACATGATGCACACTGAAAAGAATATCGCGGAGGCCCTTTATGGTACATTGTTCGGCATAGAGGGGAAGTCGAAGGATAATCCTAAGGCTAGAGTTGATCTGGAGGCTCTATGTGATAGACTGTTACAAAACATTCGACAATCGAATGGAAAGAAGAACTGGAGGAAGCCAAAGGCATGGTTCAATCTTGGAAGGCCAGCTATGAGGGAAATGATCTTGTGGGTGAAAATGCAGTTGATGTTCCCCGATGGGTATGCAGCAAATCTAAAGAGGGGAGCGAGTCTTGAAAAATTGAAAATATTTGGTCTCAAGAGTCATGATTGGCACGTATGGCTTGAGCGGGTAATGCCGGTGAGGTTGCGTGGCTTTATCCCTGAGGATGAATGGCTAGTGCTGGCAGAGCTGAGCTATTTCTTTCGTGCTCTTTGTGCGAAAGAACTATCGCCTGACGTGCTAGACGAACTGGAAGAGTTGGTACCGGAGTTGATCTGCAAGTTAGAAAAGATCTTTCCACCGGGCTTCTTTAATCCAATGCAGCATTTGATTTTGCATCTCCCGACCGAGGCAAGATTGGGGGGCCCCGTGCAAAATCGTTGGTGCTTCACAACTGATAGGATGCAAAAGACGCTTCGAGCAAAATGTAAAAATAAACATAGAGTTGAAGCATCGATGGCTGAGGCATTCATTACTAAGGAGGCAGCAAACTTCGTGACAACACACTACAAAGCCAAGAATGGTCATTTGCATAATCCGAAGCCTCAGTACAATGATGGCGACCGTGAAAAAGGTCGATCCAACCTCAGCCTATTCAAAGGGAAGCTCACACCAGTTGGTGGTTTGAAAGCAATAGCGTTGGATGTCGAAGAATGGTGGACCATTTCGTTGTATATCTTCAACAACCTAACAGAAGTGCGGCCGTACATCGAGTAAGTTCTTGGTACATTGTTTCGCAACTTCTAACCCCGTTGAAATGCTCATATTCCCGGATATGTGATACAGTCGATACGTCGCCAAATTCTCGGATGGAGCGGTGATCCAAAAGGATTCCATCGAAGAGTATGAGCTTCTGGCAAAGCATGGAGGCGGCTATCCCGGTTTCATCTCTTGGTTCAAGCAAACGGTAATTTCCATTAATTAGACAATTTCATTTCTTCGCCTAGTTTATGGCTAATGCAACAATCCTTTCGTATTAAACTTGTAGGCTAATGCAGAGTCTATGGACTCCGAATTGAGACAAGTCGCTAATGGTTTTGACTATAAGGTTTGTTCATTTGACAAATACGACATCAACGGGTATCGCTTTCGTACTTTTGGAAAAGAGATATCTATGGACGACCGAAAGTCTACAAATTGTTGTGTCTCTGCTGTCGGCAAAGGAGGGGTCGAGTATTATGGAACAGTTGAAGCAATTTATGAACTTACATTCTTTGGTGAAAACCCACCAAACGTCATAGTCTTCAAATGTTATTGGTTCCAGCCGAAGGAGACTAGAAGGACTCATGAACATATAGGGCTAGTCGAAATCAAACAAAGCACCCATTTAGATGTTCCCGATGTCTATATTACGTCTCAACAGGCGACCCAAGTTTTCTATCTACCGTGGGCCTGCCAAACGGATCCAAATTTGAAAGGTTGGGATGTCGTTTATGATGTGCCGCCACATTTTAGACCACCTCCCCTCAATGAAGATGATTATGAACCTCACATTAACCCAGACACATATGAAGGAGAATTCTTCCAAGAAACACGTGTTTCCAAAAAAACATTTGAAGAACTGCTCAACTTCACCCCAGAACATCGAGGTCGATAGCGACAGTGAATCCGACTTCACCCCTGAGCTGGAACAAGAAGAGATGGAAGAAGAAGAGGTTACTGCCGCGGATGACCTGTCAATGCTTGACCAATTACATAGAGGCCTTCCACATGTTGATGCATTTATGATGATGCTGATGAGCACGTCATTACTGATAGTGATGATGATTATGCATTTATTGATCCCGGAGCATATATAGACAATGAAGATTAATATTAGTAATGTGAGGTATTCAATTATTATTATGTACATATATATTATTAATTAGTTCATGTTATTAGGTATTCAATTTTTTATGTTGAACTAATTTCGTTCACTCTTTGTCATTCCACGGGTCAAGAGCGCTTTGAGCCTCCTTCCTGGACACGTGCTGGGAGGGGTGCTATTATTCCACCCCAGCAACTCCGGAGAGCGCTAGTACACAATATGCAGACACCGACATGCGCTTCTTCTTAGACCGGGAGAGGTCCGGGGAAGAAGAAGAGAGGTGCTAGAAGTAGGAAGGCTGCTGCGCCTTCCTTGCCGCCACCCCCAGCCGATTCTCCCGACCACAGGAGTGCTCTGTCTCAGGTGGACCCATCTCGGACTCCAGTCGACAAGCCTCGGGTCACCGAGCCTCCGTCCCAGGAGACTCTGGTCCCATAGTCTTCGTCCCAGGAGACTCGGGTCCCAGAGTCTTCGTCCCACGTGACTCCGGAGGCTAGTGGCCATGCTGATGGTGGAGAGGACAACTTGTTTGAGGACACCTATAATGAGGGCGAGCTGGTTGAGGAGGGCAAGAAGGTCTACCAGCGTGGTTATACAAAGCTCCCACCCGTGCCGATGACTCGCGATCAGAGGTGGTTGATTGCGCCTAATGCGGAGAAGTAAGTGCATTTACTCCTTTTTAACCTTTTGCCTTCATGTTTCTTCAAATTAATATCTAATGTGTTGGCCTTGTCATACTACAGGGGTTGGAAACACGAGCGTGGTGTCCATAGGCCCAACCAGGTCCTTGGTGTGCTTCCCCGGCACCACTTCCCGAGGAAGGTCCAGTTGCCCGGTGAGGGTGAGGTTTCATAGGTAGCACTGACCTGGGAGCTGTACATGGCTGCCCCGGCCCTTCAGGAGGAGATGGTCGACGGTGTCTTGTGCGAGACGGTGGCTGACATTGTGATCCGTCGCTTTTGGGTAATTTCTCCTTTACAGAATTAAAAATCTACAACACCTAGTGATTGTACTAATCAGTGTTGTCTTGTTTGATTGTAGACCTTCTACAGGTGTCTTGAGGAAGACGAGGCAAAAGCGGCTGTTGTCCTCGAAGCCGAGTGCAAGCGCCTACTTCAGAACTTACAGCACGAGGCTCGAGTGTAGGCGATTCGAGACTACTACGCCTTGACTAACATTAAGAGGGCCAAGAAGAAGTTCCACAAAAATTATCCGAGTAAGGAGAAGTTAATGAAGGTAATTATCTATTCTTAAGGCCTTGTACTTAGTTTCCTTGATTTGATTCGTAGGCGTAGCGCTGAAATTTCTCTTGTCTAACTTAGGTGTCCCCGAGATGGTGTGCGAATAGGATGGACTGTTGGGAGGCATTGGTGGATGAGCGGTGCTCTCCCGAATGGCTAGCCGAACACAACAAGGCAAGGATAAGCGTGCCCAAATGAGAGGTGTGACACACCATCAAGGGAGCTCCAACCCGTTTGAGTACGGGGATAACTGGGTATGTGGTTTGCTTCATGATTCATGTAATTTCATTCTTCATGCTAGCTTGAGCCCTTAACTAATATTTTGTTCATCTCTTTTAGGCGCGAGAAAACAAGAAGGAGGTGCCACCTCTGTTCGACCTCTATGCCATGGCCCATACTGCCTCGTACAAGAAGGCCAAGGCATTCTCTAAGGATGACCTCGATCATCCAGAGAGCTTCAGCAATATCTCCTCCCACAACAAGCTCGTGAGGTACAGAGATGAGGGGAAGGCGAGGAAAGGGGAGGACTTCAACCCAAGCCAAAGTCCTTTTGATCCAGAGCTCGTGATGATATCTGGTGGCGGGAGGCCCCATGGTTTGATAGCCATTGGGGATGGACTGATACATTGTCCTAGAACTCTCTCGGAGATCAAGAAGCGCCAGACGAGCTCTGATCCTGAGATAAGGCCTTGTCCACGGCCAATGGAGCTCGCCACCGAGGCTAGGGCCCAGGAGCTTCTAGCGAAGGCAAACAGGCAGGCGGCACAGAGGGAGAGGGACATGGAGGAGAGGACGGCTAGGCTGTTGGGGAAGGAGAGGAACCGGAACGACGCGTCTCATCGGGCCCTATACGAGCTCCTCGTGGTAAGTTTCTCCTGCATATTAGCCAAATCATGCACGTAATGTTCGTTTTATCACTAACTAATATGAATGACTTGTGAAAACAAAATGTGCAGACCGTGTGCCAGAACAATAGTCAGACCCCTCCGTCGATGCCCCATATTGCTATAGCACCCACGGTGAGTTTCATTTGAATGGTCATTAGTTACTAGTATTCACATTTGAGTTGCATCATGCTAAGGAGACATTGCAAATGATCTTTGGTGCTGCGTGCCTCCCGACAAGCATCGACCGATCCTTCTGCGTCTGCCGCAACCCCGACCGGTCCTTCTATGTCTCACCCTGGCGCAAACCCGACCGGTCCTTCACCTCCGTGATGATGGTAAGTTTTCCCAAGTGTTTTTCTTAACAAATTCATACTTAACAAATGACTTGATATGCTTAGTTAGCTAGAAAATGGCATAACTACCTAGGATAGCTCAATAATGATTTATAACTAGCTTAGCTAGTTCATTTATGACATAATTAGCTCACTTAGGTACAAAACGGCATAACTACCTAGGATAGCTCAATAATGATCTATAATTAGCTTAGCTAGTTCATTTATGACATAATTAGCTCACTTAGGTAAAAATGGCATAATAACCTTGGTTTAGCTCCAAAATGACCTATACTTAGCTTATTTTCCTCAAAAATGACATAATAACCTTACTTACCTCCAAAATGATATATTCTACCTAGGATAGCTACAAAATGACCTATACTTAGCATTTTTCCTCCAAAATGACTTGATATGCTTAGTTAGCTAGAAAATGGCATAACTACCTAGGATAGCTCAATAATGATCTATAGCTATAGCTAGTTCATTTATGACATAATTAGCTCACTTAGGTACAAAATGGCATAACTACCTAGGATAGCTCAATAATGATCTATAATTAGCTTAGCTAGTTCATTTATGGCATAATTAGCTCACTTAGGTAAAAAATGGCATAATAACCTTGGTTTAGCTCCAAAATGCCCTATACTTAGCTTATTTTCCTCAAAAATGACATAATAACCTTACTTAGCTCCTAACTGATATATTCTACCTAGGATAGCTATAAAATGACCTATAATATGCTTAGTTAGCTAAAAAATGGCATAACTACCTAGGTTAGCTCCAAAATGACCTATTTACCTATCTTAGCTGTAAAATGACCTACCCACTTAGCATTTTTACCTACCTTGGCTAAAAAATGGCATTTTTACCTACCTTAGTTAGAAGAAGAAGAAGATAAAGAAGAGGAGAGGAGAAAAAGAAAGAGAAGATAAATTCTTCTTCTTCTTCTTCTTCTTCTTTTTCTTCTTTTTCTTCTAGCTAGTCTTGTTGGGGATATAATCCCGCGGTATGACCCGCCTAAAGGGTTTTGGGTTATACTTGACGGCTCGTGAGCCGGCCCAAGGATGAGCCATGAGACTTACGGCCCAAGTAGATAGGCGGCTCATGGCGTGGGCCGCCAGGTGGCCCGGACAGAGAAGACCCGGGTGCATAAGCTTCTCGGAGGTAACTTGGCAGGGAAGATAGAGGAAGACTCGGATAGACAATGAGAGTCGGTTACAACTTGTATGACCCAGAGTCTTTACCTCCTATATAAAGGTAGACTCGGGGCAACTTAGAGATCAGGTTATCGAGAACTAGGTCAAGCTTGAGCTCCCTTGTAATTGATACAACAAGCAATACAAACACAAGCAAGACGTAGGCTATTACCTTGCCTTGAGGGGACGAACCTGGGTAAACTTATGTCCTTCGTCCCAGCCAACCCCTTTGAGTCCATCACGTTAGCGATGGCCTCGAATCCAAGTCCGTTCACCCGGACATCTGCCATCATAAATCCACGACGGTTGGCGCCCACCGTGGGGCAAACACTTGGTGGTGTTGAGTTCTCAAAGGGCTCTCTCCCGGGGCTCGAAGGACACGTGGTCGGAAGGATCAGCAAGAGTCGCCATGGCCGGCTATACATCGACGATGCCGGCTAGGGGCTTTATGCTGAGTCTGTGGAGTATGGATTACGGGTTCCATTCGGTGGGATCCACGTCTTCATCGGAAAGGTTGATGAATCTACACCTGGGCCGGACGTCTGCACTGACATCATCGAGCCGGCTCGGCGTCTGCAACCTGCGCGTAACATGCATCCTGCCCATGCTAAGACGGGTCAGAAGCATGTCTTAGTAGGCTTCACTCAAGGTACGGATCTGGAAGCTTCCGGATCACAAGAAACTCTCGTCCATTCAGAGGACGAATCTTCAAGTGGAGAAACGGAGTCGGTGTACCAGCTCCGCAACGGTGGCCTTGGGGGCTACGGCGACGTCTGCCCTGAGTCAGATCGCTCTGAGTCGGATGATCTTGGGCTTCCGGTTCATGCTGCCGTGTTCATGGTGGGATCAACCCGAGGCAGGAGTAGTACAGCCGCAGGAGCCACCACCTCGGGTGATAACCCGCCGCCGCTCGCTCAAGTTCTTGTGGAGCTGATGGACGAGCTCACGGCTTTAATGGCCACTGAGGTCACACCGGATAATCAAGCAGCTCGGAATTTAGAGATCACAAGGATCAAGGGCCGGATGACAGAGGAACGACAAAGGATGGCTGAGCTAAAGATCCAGATGGAAGAAGAGGCAGAACGTATCAAGGCAGATGCTTTCCGTCTAGGGCTGGAGCAAATATCAGCAACAGTGGTACATCGGAGGAGGCATCAATCCCGTCTACCAGAGTGCTGTGAAGCAAGGAACCTCTTCAATACTCGTAGCGCGGGGCGAGTAATAGACATGCCCGAAAGCCGCCCGACGGAGCGGCCAACGACTCATCCGGCCCGGCGTAACCAAGCTTCACTTGGGGGCTTTCCAACGCCGGCGGGTCATTATTCTAACCCGGCCGAGAATATGGTGGCAGCGGCCGCCCGACTTGAGACAATTCCTATCCCGGATGAAGCACCCTTTGCGGAGGATGTGCAGAACGCCATTGGGTACCTGCAGACGGCCGTGGCCCAGCAGGAGAAATATACTCACAGCCGGGGCCGTATTCATTCAACCCCTCTCCCCAGCCGCAACTTTAGCCAACGCTACGAGTCACCAGCAGGTTCCAGCAGCAACCGGCACAGAGAGATTCCGACGGGTCACTAGCCGGGTAGAGACACGCCAGCATTTGTAAACCATGCAGGAAGCCCGCAAGAGGCGCCAGCTAGGCCGTCTTACCAGGAGCCCGTGCCTTCCGTTTCGGTAGGGGCAGGAGTAAACTCCAGGACGGTAGGTCTGCCGTGTTTGTCACTGCCTCTGTGGGGCGAACGGTTGCCGAAAGACTTCAAAGGGCCCCGCAAGGTCCCAAATTATACCGCTGATTTACCCCCGGAGGCCTGGGTGGAAAGTTATGAACTGGCCATGGAGATGTTGGATGTCAGTGAGGCGGTTTGTGCCAAGTATTTCGTCATGATGCTTGAAGGCCCGACTCACACATGGCTAAAGGGGTTACCACCTAATACCATCAATTCATGGGTGGAGCTCAGGGCCCGGTTCATTAAAACCTTTCAAGGGACGTGCAAGCAGCCTATGACCATTGTGGATCTTGATCAATGTGTCCAACAGGAGAACGAGTCGGCCCATCATTGGGTATGGCGGGTCTCGACAATCATCCACTCATCAGGGCAGATCACGGCAGCCCAAGCGGTGCTGATCATGGAGAAGAACTGCCACTTTGTTCCTCTGAAGCAGAAACTTGGCCGGCTCAAATGTACGTGTCAGGACATGGGAGAGCTCATGACGACTCTCATGAAATATGCCGACTCTGACAGCACGAAGGATCCAGGTTCTGATGATGAGAAGGCTGGCCAAGGTGAGAAGAGAAATCAAGGCAAGGGTGCATCGAACAATGGTAGCTAGAGCAAGCGTAAGAATCCAGAGGCCGGGTCAGAGCTGGTGGCTAATACAAACACCCAGCAGAATTACCCCAAAAGCAATAGGAGGTTCAGATCGCCATTTGGCAAGGATAACTCTTCCTCGAACATGGAGGAGTTACTTAAGCGACCTTGTCCAAATCACAGTCTGCCTCATAAGCCGACAAACTACACATGGGAGAATTGCAATTTCATGCAAAAGTACAAGCGGTATTTCACACAACCTAACAATCGAGATGGTGGCCCGCCAGGCGGCTCAGGACATGGCGGGTCAGGAGCTGGGTTTGGTTCCGGCGGCTCAAGATCCAGTCATCCGGGTTAGGATAATCAGGGGGGACACTAGCCGCATTCTGGTAACAATAATCAACAACAACAGCAACAACGTAATCAGTCTGGTTATCAGAGTAATCTGAAGCAGCTCAGCTCGGGGCAGTACCACGTTTTCACGACCAGTCTTAATAAACGGGACCAGAAGTTGCGTAAGCGGGCAGTTAATTGGGTTGCACCTGCTCTTCCACAGTACTTAAAGTGGTCTGAATATAACCTAACATGGAGCCGAGAAGATCACCCGCCGCGTGTCGATGACCCGGGGCGGCTGGCTTTGGTTGTGGCCCCCCAGGTGGGCAGATATATGGGGAACAAGGTGCTTATGGATGGCGGCAGCAGCATAAACATCCTTTATTATGACACTTTCCGGCGGATGAAGTTGCTTGACAAGGATTTTAAACCTTCATCCACCGTCTTTCATGGTGTGGTGCCGGGTAAATCGGCATATCCAGTGGGCAGGATTTCGTTGGAAGTGGCTTTTGGCGATGAGTACAATTACAGGGTGGAATCCTTGTGGTTCGAGGTGGTCAAGATCAAGAGTCCTTATCATGCGTTATTTGGACGGCCGGCTTATGCTAAGTTCATGGCTAGGCCCTGCTATGTTTACTTGTAGCTCAAGATGCCCGGCTTAAACGGTACCATTACCTTTCATGGTGACCGAAATACGGCTATTGAATGTGAAGAAGGAGATGCGGCTTACGCAGAGTCCAGTTGCGCCCAGGAGGAACTTAAGTTCTATACGGAGAATGTTGATCTGGAGGATATGACCCCGCTGAAAAAGCCCACCACGGAGGTTGAGCCGCCCCTCAAGTTTTCAGCGGATGATACCAAGACAATAGTTTTCACTCCGGACGACTCATCTAAGCAGTTCATCATTGGAGCTCACATGGATCCCAAATAGGAAAGTGCGCTCATCGAATTCATCTGTGAGAATCGGGACATCTTCGCATGGAAACCTTCTGACATGCTGGGTGTACCGAGAGAGTTCGCTGAGCTCAACCTTAATGTGGATCCAAAGTTTAAGCCGATTAAACAGTTTTTGCGGCGGTTCAATGAGGAGAGGCGCAAGTCTATTGGGGAAGAAGTTGCCCAGCTTTTGGCAGTGGGTTTTATCATTGAAGTTTCTCACCCAGAATGGTTGGCTAACCCGGTGCTGGTGCTCAAAAAGAATGGCACATGGTGTATGTGTGTGGACTACACGGACCTTAACAAAGCTTGTCCGGCTGATCCATTTGCCCTCCTTCGTATTGATCAGATCATTGATGCTATGGCGGGGTGTGAAAGTTTGTGCTTCCTGGATGCTTACTCAGGTTATCATCAGATCAAGATGGCGGTTAAAGACCAGGAGAAGACGGCTTTTATTACACCCTTTGGGGCGTTCTGTTATGTCTCTATGCCTTTCGGGCTCAAGAGTGCCCAGGCGACTTATCAGCGATGCGTGCAGAACTGCCTTCACAGTCAGATTGGCCGTAATGTTCATGCTTATGTAGATGACATTGTGGTCAAATCCAGAAAGAAGGAGACTCTCTTGGAGGATTTAAAGGAAACTTTTGATAATCTCCGGGTCTACAAGATGATGCTTAACCCGAGCAAGTGTGTCTTTGGTGTTCCGGCGGGCAAGCTTTTGGGTTTCCTGGTCTCTGAGCGTGGAATCGAGGCTAACCCGGATAAAATCAAGGCTATTACCTCTCTGGGAGAGCCGGCTTGCATTAATGATGTTCAGCGCTTGGCAGGGCGAATTGCTGCGTTGAGCCGGTTCATAAGCCGTCTTGGAGAGAAGGCTATTCCTTTATATCAAATGATGAAGAAGACAGACAAATTTGTCTGGAGCAAAGCGGCGGGTGAAGCACTTGAGGCGCTTAAAAACAGCTCACTGAGCCACCAGTGCTGGCCGATCCGGCTCAGAAAGAACCGTTACTCCTTTATGTGGCGGCTAATAACCGGGCAGCGAGTGCTGCAATTGTGGTCGAGCGCAAGGAGGCCGGGAAGGAGTATCCAGTACAAAGACTGGTTTATTATATCAGTGAGGTCCTGACAGAGTCTAAGCAAAGGTATCCGCATTGGCAGAAGATGGTATATGGGGTCTTCATGGCCAACCGCAAGTTAAAACACTACTTCTTAGGGCACTAGATAACCGTTGTGAGTTCTGCTCCGCTAGGGGATATTATCCAGAACAGAGAAGCCACGGGAAGGATTGCTAAGTGGGCATTGGAGCTGGGACCTCTCAATTTAAAATATGTGCCTCACACGGCTATCAAGTCCCAAGCCCTTGTGGATTTCATAAATGATTGGAGGAGTGTCAAGCTCCCGAGGAAAAGCCGGATGACACATACTGGACTATACACTTTGATGGATCCAAGCAGTTAGAGGGATCAGGGGCAGGAGTTGTTCTGACATCCCCCAAGGGTGATAAGTTTTGTTATGTGCTCCGGCTGATGTTCCCCTGCACTAACAATGCGGCTGAGTATGAAGCTTTGCTTCATGGTCTTAGGTTAGCCAAGGAGATGAATTTGAGCCAAGTCAGGTGTTTGGGCGACTCAGATCTGGTGGCTCAGCAAGTTTCAGGCACTTGGGATTCCAAAGACCCGCGGATGGCGGCTTATCGTCAGGCGGTTGATATTATTGCGGGTCACTTCAAAGGATATCAGGTAGATCACATTGATCGTCGCAGGAATGAGGCGTCTGATGCCTTATCACGGTTAGGTTCTCAACGAAAGCCGGTGCCACCCAATGTCTTTCTGGACGTCTTACACCATCCGACTGTCAAGATACCTTCAGAAGAAGATTTGGCTGTTCCTGACCCGGAGGCAGAATTGGTGGCGGCTCTGCATGCTATCCCAGATTGGACTATTCCCTATTTGGCCTATTTGACCCGGGGCGAGTTACCTGATGATGAAGACCTAGCCAGAAAGATCACCCGGCATTCTAAGTCCATTACAATAGTTAATGGTGCGTTGCATAAATGCATCATGACAGGAGTTTTCCAACGTTGTGTTTCATCAGTGGAGGGTCGGCAGATCTTGAATGAAATCCATGTTGGCGATTGTGGACACCACGCCGGCTTGAAGTCTTTGGTGGCCAAGGCTTGCCGGCACGGGTTTTTCTGGTTGACGGCTCATAAAGATGTAGAGGACCTAGTCCGTAAGTGCGATGGCTGTCAGAAGTTTGGCCAGCGTGCTCATATTTTGGCTCAGGAGTTAAGGATGATACCAATTACTTGGCCATTTGCGGTCTGGGGGTTGACATGGTGGGACCTTTCAAGAGATCCAAGGATAAGAAAACACACCTCCTGGTGGCGGTGGACAAGTTTACGAAGTGGGTAGAGGCAGAGCCGATTAGCAAATGTGACGCGACTACGACAATTTTATTTATTAAAAAGTTGATCTACCGTTTTGGTTACCTACACAACATCATTACTGATAATGGTACAAATATATCCAAGGGGGCTATGAAAAAATTCTGTGACGAAGAGCATATCCGACTTGATGTTTCAACAGTGGCGCATCCACAATCCAATGGTCAGGCGGAGCGTGCCAATCAGGAAATTCTAAGAGGGATTAAACCACGGCTTATGGTTCCTTTGTAGCGAACGCCCGGGTGTTGGGTAGAAGAATTACCCTCCATCTTATGGAGCATCAGGACCACCCCTAACAGATCCACGGGTTTCACGCCTTTCTTTATGGTGTATGGGGCCGAGGCAGTTTTGCCCAGTGACACCCGGCATGACTCGCCAAGGGTGGCGGCTTATGTTGAGGCGGACAATGAGACGGCACGTCAAGACGCATTGGATGCTCTGGAAGAGGCGCGAGAGCTAGCAGCGGCCCGGTCGGTGATTTATCAACAAGACCTGCGTCGCTATCACAGTCGCAGGGTCAAGACCCGGACATTCCAGGAAGGCGACTTAGTGCTGCGGCTGATTCAGGACCAGACGAATATGCATAAGATCTCTCCTCCATGGGAAGGACCTTTTGTAGTCAGCAGAAATCTCAACAACGGGTCATATTACCTCATCGATATCCGAGATGACTCAGATACGGCGGGTCAGGAGACCCGCCGGCCGTGGAACATCGCGTATCTCTGGCCTTATTTCACTTAAGGGTGTAGAGACCCTTCATTGTACACTATCATTGTACATGTCATAGTTATATAAATAAATAAAGAAGTATCACTGAAAAAGTGAAGTCCCTGCTGTTTTACACATCCTCATATGAGAGAAGGTTAAACAATGTTCCGGTTGATGTATCAACTGAGATTGGCGAACGACGCCTTTTTTCCTTTGGGTATAGCTTATAATGCCTATTAGCTAGGCGCTATGCCACAAAAGCCCGGCTCAGGAAAATGAGTTGCGGCGCCAGGCGCTATGCCACAAAAGCCCGACTCAGGAAAATGAGTTGCGGTGCCAGGCGTTGTGCCACAAAATCCCGGCTCAGGAAAATGAGTCGCGGCACCAGGCGTTATGCCATAAAGAACCGGCCCAGGAAAATGAGTTGTGGCGAGGGCGACTTCTTACCTTTGGGTACAGCTTCTAACGCCTATCCGCCGGCGTTTTATGCCGTACTGCTAAAGGGGGCTTCTTACCGACGGGTATCGCTTCTAACACCCTATCGGCCGGCTTTATGCCAAATTTCCGGCTAACACGTTTAGCCGCGGTTGTGAGGTTTTTTTACAGACGGGTAGCTAACACGTAATAACCCGCGAACGACGGCTTCTTACCTTCGGGTATAGCTGATAATGCCTATTAGCCGTCTTCATGCCACATAAAACCGGCTAAGAAAAATTAGCCACGGCAAACGACGGCTTCTTACCGTCGGGTATAGCTTATAATGCCTATTAGCCGGCCTTATGGCACAAAAATACGGCTAAGGAAAATTAGCCATGGCGAAGGCGGCTTCTTACCTTCGAGTACAACTTCTAACACTTATCCGCCGGTGTTTACGCTGTATTATTACCTTCGGGTACAACTTATAATGCTTGTTAACTGGCTTTATGCTACAAAACTCCGGTTAACATGATTAGCCGCGAACGGGAATTATTAAGTCCTTTCGGCCGACTCTCGACCCAAGAAGAGGAGATAAACGACGACAAGTCAGGAATGCATACAAGGAAGATGGCACTTTGGAAGCCAGATTTTTTCTCATTTAAAAAGATCAGCAGAGTAAATGTCATAGGAAATATATTACAAACGCTCTGTGTAGAGCCCAAAAGTGTTGATCAAGTCTTTCAGGTCCCCTACGACGAGTTAAGGAGAGCCGACTATTACAAAGTGGAGTTAATCAACTGGCCGGCGGCTCATCCTGCTCCGGTTCTTTGGGTGCCTGGATCTGAAGGTTGTCCAAGTTCCAGTTGCAGTCAGCTAGAGCTGCAAAAGTCCCTTCTTCAAAGAAGGGAGACGGGTCAAGATCATAAGTGAAGAGGTCCTTACTACGGGTGGGCGTCAAGTCCTTCCATTCATAGAGTGGGCCATGAACTCTCTTCTGGTCAGCATCATAAGCCGCCTGGTAAGTGTCCAGGTCAGCTTCTTCTGCTAAGACGGAAGCCAGAAACCTGGAGTCCTTGACGCACCGGATGTAGTCGGCTTCTGTGAACTTAGAACCATCATCCTTCTTGGAGGGGAAGCCTTCCATCATATCAGCCGGAGTAAGCTCTGGAGCGAAGGCCAGAGCCCGGCTTATGCCTGTGATTGCTCCCTGGCGGGCGGCTGATTTCTTCAATTCAACGATCTGCTTCGGCATGGTGGAGAAAAGTTCCAAGACCCATTTGAGAGTTGAAGGGATCTTGTCCTTGTACTGAACAGACTTGATGGTGAACATCGCGCCGTAGTAGAGCTGCTCCGCCAGGGTGTAGATAGCCTTCAGAGGCAGTAAGCTGTTGGACGCTAGTTGACGGCTTCTAGGACCTATATAAGCCGGAGGTTTTCATGATAAGTTGCCAGTTCAGATGTTATAACAGCAATTAAGGAAAAGTTGTCAAGAGCTCACCGAAGAGGGCGCCTGTCATCTTTGTGATATGGCGTTTCAAGGATTGCAGCTCGTTAGAGACAGTCATCAACCGCTGATCAACGTCGTCCGCCCGTTTGGTCATCATGGCCTTCTCAAACACGGCAGACTCTCTGAAAGCGGCGAACTCCGCCTTGACTTTAACCAGCTCTTCGGTCAAGAGCCGTCATTTCTCATCGGCGGCGCTCCGGGAAGCCTGTTAATCAGCCAGGTTGGTCTTTAAGCCGGGCAATTGCGACCCGGCTTTAGTCAAGGATTCCTGCAAACATTTCAAAGCAGAGAGTAAAACGGACAAATCTCAAACAGATGGCAAGCAATATGCATGACACTTGGGGGCTAATGTCTGTTTTTCATAAGTTCACTATGAAGAGTCCCGGTTCAACTTTGAACAAGTTTGAGCCGGCCCTTGGGGGCTACTATTAGCTATTTTAAATTATCTTCTAAGAAGTCCCGACTCAACTTTGAACAAGTTTGAGCCGGACCTTGCGGGCTACTATCGGCTCTTCTGATTATCTTCTACAAAATAATTTTATCTACAAGATAACTATGCAAAGTCCTAGCTCAATATGTCGAGAGATTAAGCCGACACTTGGGGGCTACGTAGGGATATAAGGAGGAAAAGAATACCTCACACTTCCTCTTCATGAGGTTAACCAGTTTGAGCTCCAGGTCCCGGCTGGTGGATAGGCGGGTCATGTAGCCAGCATGAAGCTCCTCAGCGGTCATCTTCTCCAAGGCAGAAGGCTCAAATTCTAGCTTCCTAGAAGCTTCAGCTGTTTCACGCCGTTTGGTCAGCACGTGAGCCGGGGGAGAATGCAAACTAGGGCCAGTGATTTCAACTTCTGGGCCAGTCGTGTCCTTAGCCGCCTGGGCAGGGCTTGGTGGCTAAGAAGGATTCTTTGGTGGACTATCTGGGACAATGTCATCAACGGTCGGCTCTGCAGAAGCTGCTGGGATATCTTCAGCCGGCCGCGAGTCATCCGGCTTTGAATGCTCCAGCTCTTGGGCAGCAGGGCCGGGGGAGGACTTGTTGGTTTTCCGACGCTTGGCTTGAGCACTGTAAAATGTGAGGATGAGAATCCAAAGGATACTATTGCCGCATAAAGAGCCAGATGTCATAGCAGGAAATACTTACAACGGGTTGATCTTGGGAGGCGGCAGAGCGGTCGCTGAAGAGTCGTCGGAAGAGGCTGATTTCTGAGAGACAATTCAAGAAAGATGAGACAACATCGAGGTCGCAAAGTAAAATTAATTAAACGTAGATACATACCTCTGCGGGGCGTTTCTTTGGAGCTGGCGAGTTTGGCAAGCCGGACATAAGATCAGTAGAACGAACGCTCTGGGTCTGGCGATGCTCGGCCTATTGTTGCTTTTTCAAAAGAAAGTCGGGAGCCAGATAAGCAAGAGGATGAGAAAGAGGAACTTTTGCAATAACCTGCCGCGGCTTTCGGGGGACAAAATATTCTGAGCCGGAAGAAGTATAGATTACCTCACGGGCGTTGGCGCGGCTTATTTCAACATCATCCTGTGAGTAAAACAAGTGTAAGTAAAATAAGATAATAAAATGGCAGAAAGCAGCCAAGGTTTACCTCTGAGTCGGACGATTGCGGTGGGTCAAACCATCCTTCTTGTGGGGCGGTCATCTTGGACTTCTTAGCCAGAGCTTTCTTCTTGAGCTTCTTCAAGGGAGGAACATATTCTTTCTTCCAGAAATCAGAGTTGGCCTAGAAAGGTAAACTGGTTAAACGGTAATGAGTCAGAAAGGTATGAGTGGCAAGGAGAAAAAGGGGTGAAGAGCCTCCTTACATCTGGAGCCGGATTTTTAGCGTTAAAAGGCGCCAGGCCAATGGCGCTGCATGATCCGGATGCTTCGTGGACAAGGCTCCGGATGACGGTGGTGACGTCATCCTCTGTCAGTGTTGATTGGCTGAAGCATAATGAACTATCATACTTGCCTTCGTATTCACACATGAGCCGGCTTCTATGACTTAAGGGCATAATCTGCCAGGAAATCCAGCAGCGGATCAAATCCAGTCCCGTTAAACCATTGGCCATGAGGGCCTTGATCTTGGCGTGAGCCGGCTCGTACCTTGCACGTTCTGAAGCTGATAGCCGGCCAGGAAGCTCTCAAGTTTTTTTGAGCCGAGAGGGACGATAACCCGGCAGTGGATGCTCATTCTCAGGAGAGGCATCCTTGCAGTAGAACCAAGTCTTGTTCCAGTCCTTTGGATGACTTGACATCTGCATGGCCAGAAAAGTAATATCCCTACACCATTGGATGGAGATCCTGCCAAGCTCTAGACTCAGACTGACTTTCATCCCAGTTTGTCGATTGGTGTAGAAGAAGCCTCGAAATAACCCCAGAGATGGCTTGGCTTGCAGATAGACTTCACAAAGCACTTGAAAATTGCATATATTTGAGACGGAGTTGGGGGCCAAGTCCTGGGGGTGAAGCTTGTAGAAGTGAAGGACGTCACGAAAGAACTTCGAGCCGGGAGGCACGAATCCTCACTCGATATGGTCAGAGAAAACCACTACTTTGCCTTCTTGAGGAAGGAAGGGTGCCCGCGGGAACAAAATCCAGTAAGAATTCCTCCGTGATGCAAGACCCGACCCAATTGCATGAGTTGGAGGCGCGAGACATGCTGGCGGCTTAAACACTGTGCAAATTAAAAGTACGACGAGTAAAGAGCAAACAAATATATGCAATGGCTTACAATTTTAAGGGCTCTACAAATAATATGCCATGGTCCGGCTGATGAGAGCCGGAGAGGCCTGACAGGTCAACAAAGAAAGGAGGAGGAGCGAAAATTGGCTAAGTCCCAGGAAACAGATTTCGTAAAGTTCAGCTAAAATGACGGATCTACAAAAACAGGGTAAATGCCTTTTATTTTCAGACCTAAGGACGAACAGGCGAAGCGGATGAAATCCAAATTGGCAAGCGGAGCAAGGATCAATCTATGTGTTCTTGTTTACCGCCTCTTACACAGTAGCGCCGTGAAGACGAGCGACGGTCCGGGGTTCGTACGCTAAAGCGCAGCCGGCGGCAAAGGAGTTCGAGCTCTAAAACGACGACGGCGACAAAGTTCTATAGAAACCCTACCGGAGACGGCTATGGATCTACCGGAAGAAGACTTACCGGTGACGGCGTGACGAGCGCAAGATGAACTCTGGTCCGCAACAGGTTGATGCAGCGGCCGGTCGACGGCGAGATGAGGACGGCGGCGGAGCAGGAGCGGAAGCGTCGGAGAGAAAGAAGATGGAAGCGCGAGCGGGGGAAAGGAAATGCCACTCGCAGCGGTACTATTTAAAAGGAAAACGGACAGGCACGAAAATCCAGGCGACAGAAATCATTCGACCGAGGCAGACGCCTTGATTTTCGGGCTAACCATTTAATAAGAAATTTGTTGGTACGTTAGTGAATCTTTTTTGCAGGGCCCACGTGACGTCACAGCGGGTCATCACCGGGCGACTCGCCGAGGAGCAGAAGAAAAGGATGAAGTGAGCAAGCTCAAATCAACCTGGGGCCTAATGTTGGGGATATAATCCCGCGGTATGACCCTCCTAAAGGGTTCCGGGTTATACCGGACGGCTCGTGAGCCGGCCCAAGAATGAGCCATGAGACTTACGGCACAGGAAGATAGGCGACTCATGGCGTGGGCCGCCAGGTGGCCCGGACAGAGAAGACCCGGGCGCGTAAGCCGCCCGGAGGTAACTTGGCAGGGAAGATAGAGGAACACTCTGTTAGACAATGAGAGTCGGTTACAACTTGTATGACCCGGAGTCTTTACCTCCTATATAAAGGTAGACCCGGGGCGACTTAGAGATCAGGTTATCGAGAACTAGGTCGAGCTTTAGCTCCCTTGTAATCGATACAACAAGCAATATGAACACAAGCAGGACGTAGGATATTACCTCGCCTTGAGGGGCCGAACCTGGGTAAACTTATGTCCTTCGTCCCAGCTAACCCCTTTGAGTCCATCACGTTAGCGATGGCCTCGAATCCAAGTCCGTTCACCCAGACATCTACCGTGATAAATCCACGACAAGTCTTCTTCTTCTTCTAACTTTCATATTTCCTAATTTGCATATTTGCTATAGATGAGGAAGCTTGCATTGATGGACTGTACTCTTCTACTTGTGCTTCCTTTTTGTTTATGGAAACTTGTTGGAAATTTGTTTTGGATATGTATGTATGGATATGTTGTTGGAAACCATTGTATGTTGGATATGTTGTTGGAAACTTATTGTTGGTATGCTTGTTGAACTTATTTTGAAATGTGTGTATATATATGTGAAATTCTGTCAAATTGAATGAATTTAAGAAAAATAGAAAAAATAGGGGCTATATAGCAACTTTGTCGTCTGCTGGCAGACGACAAAGGTCTTTGCCGTAAGCTAGCAGACGACAAAGCTGCCACGTGGCAGCTACCTGTGCAAACTAGGGTAGTACTAGGCTGGCTTAGGTGGTTTCTTTGTCGTCTGCCAGCGGACGGAAAATACCCAAGGTTCTTTGCCATCTGCTAGTGGACGGCAAAGAAACCACCTAAGTTGGCAAAGAAATAGGTGCTTTGCCGTCCGCTGGAAGACGGCAAAGAACCTTAGGTCTTTGCCGTCCGCGGGTAGACAACAAAGAACCTTAGGTCTTTGCCGTCTTCCTGCGGACGACAAAGCATGCTGTTAACCCCTTAACGGACGTAAGCTGCCACGTGTCCCGTCCACGGTCTTTGCTGTCCGCTGGCAGACGGCAAAGACCTAAGGATCTTTGCTGTCTGCCGGCAGACGGCAGAGCACCCTTTACCGTGGCTTATTCAACCGGGTTGTTCGCCGTCTGCTGGCGGACGGCAAAGCCTTTGCCGTCCGGGATGGCTGATGGCAAAGTAGCTGATTCCTGTAGTGTCTCCTTTAGTGCGCATGAGATCATGAAGCTCAAACAAGTATTCATCAAAGTTTGGATCACTAGGCTTCATTTGGTAAAAGGCAATGGTTTTATGGAGAATGACATCAAGATTTTTCAAAGAGTAGTTAGGATATATTTTATCTAAATCATTCCATAATGTATAACCACACTCAAAATTTCTCATTTGATCAAACACAATTCTTGGCAATCCTCTAATGATAAGATTATCAATTCTAAGATTATGAAACATATCAATTTCTTCTTCGTGTGATGGATGTAAGGGATCAATGGGAGGTACATAGGGGATCTTAACATACTTGCTCAAATGGAATTCATTGAATAAGTCAAGCATCTCATATTCCCATGGACTATAACACTCCCCATCGAGAACGGTTACTCTACAACTAAGACTCCCCAAACTAGACACATCCATCTTCCTCCAATGGTGATTAAACCAAGGCTATGGAGACCAAAGCTCTGATACCAATTGTGGGATCACTAGAAGAGGCATCTGGGGGGGGGGGTGAATAGACTACTTGACAATTAAAAACCTAACCTTTTCCCAAATTAATTGGTTGGCAGGTTTAACAATTTTAACAAGTCTAGTGCACCCTACATATGATAGTCAACAAAGCATGGAAGTGCAAAGTAAAGACGCGCATATGTAGGAGAGTTGATATAGGAAGATCAAACACAAAGTTGACATTGAGAATTTTGGCATGGTTCTGATAGGTGGTGCTATCATA
Organism: Hordeum marinum; assembly: GCA_022496015.1. NCBI lineage: Eukaryota > Viridiplantae > Streptophyta > Magnoliopsida > Poales > Poaceae > Hordeum > Hordeum marinum. Next base: position 336,907,570 of record CM039675.1, read on the forward strand.
TGTCCATGTTGATGGAGACTTCAACCCAGGGAGCATAGTGGCTGCGAGAGTCCGCGAACGGTTCCACCCAGAAAGGGTCCACGGAGAAGCAACCTTATCCATGCCATCATGGCCTTCGTCTATGGAATATTAGCCTTACTCGGGGTAGATCTTCACGAATTAGGCGATCTCCTTGCCCTCACAAAGTTCTTGGTTCAACTCCACAACATGAAGTAGGAGGCTCCCAAGCGACACCTAACCAATCTAGGAGGCACCACCCTCCGAAAGGTAATAGATGTGGTAGAATGATGAACTCCTTGCTATTGTGCTTCAAAAGATAGTCTCCTCAACACTCAATCACTCTCTCATAAATTTGGCATGGGTAGAAGAGATTGATTGGGTGGAAAGCAACTTGGGGAGGCTAGAAATCAAGATCCATATGGTTGGAGTAGATGATCTTGATCTCAACACATGAGTAGGTGGCTCTCTGTGAGAAAAATGTATAGGGCAAGTGGTTGTATGTTCTGAGTGCTTTGTCTATGAATGTGAGGTGGTAGAGGGGTATATATAGGCATCTCCAAAAATCCAACTATTACACATTATTGCCCAACTCGGTTGCACCGACTAGTGCAAAATGTGGCAACTTTGGCCTTTCCGGTGAGACCGATATATAAATCTCGGTGGGACTGAATTGGCTAACCTAGGCAGTTTCCAAATCTTGATGTCACCAATTCCTAGAACTCGGAATTCTGTTTTCTTAGAAATGGGACAACAGAACGCTGGTGACTGTTTTTGGTTTCACCAAAAGTAAAGTTGGTGGCACCGAGACCTTGGGGTTTTGGCATAGGTTCTGTCTCAAGGGAAAATCGGTATGGCCGATTGAGAATTGTTGGTGACACCAATTTTTGACTTTAGGATTTGGACAGAGAATTTTTGTGGGAGAATGGATGAGTATTTTTGGTGGCTAATAGCTAAGCACTTGAGAAACCAGATCATCATAATTCCTCATCCCCTTTTAAAAGTATTGGCTTACCTATGGACTCAAAAGTGATTTCTCACAAAATGTAAAATGTAGAGTCTTGTATCTTGAAGCTTGGAGCTTGACCAATTCTAATCTTTACCTTCCTCTTCTTCTTCTTCTTCTTCCTCTTCTTCTTCTTCTTCTTCTTCTTCTTCTTCTTGTGGATTCTCCTCACAATCCTTACCCAATCCTCTTCGTGGACTAAACCTGAAATAAGCTAGGTAGAGCTGTTAGTTCAAGAGACAATGTATGTTGTCATGAATTATCAAAACCACCAAGGGAGCATATGTGCTTTCAACAACACCTCGCTGCCCAAAGCTGACTTGACTTCCTCTGCATATTTTTCATAAAAATGAGTTTCCAGCTATCCTCGTTAAGTATGGTTTATATTTTTTTTGGATGTGTTTGATATTGACTTGTTTCTTGAGTTTGATACCTAGCATTTACGCATGCATATGAGTTATGCTTGTGATGTACATGTGGTGTACATATTTTCATAGATTACATTGGTGTGGATGCATGCATTTTTCTTTCATGTATATCCAATCTATCTAGCATGCATCATTCTTAGTCTATCTTCTGCCAATATTGTGATGAATGTGTACGTTGTGGGCAATATTTGCGCACATTCTCGCAAATTTTCTTTGCATAGAGCTATTTCAGTTTTGACAGTCTTATCTGGATGTGCTTAATTACATCCCTCATGGTTCTATACAAGTGAGTGTGTATGTGATAGGTCCCCAGCGTATCTATAATTATTGATTGTTCCATGCTATTATATTATCATTCTATGATACTTTATATGCTATTTTATATAATTTTTGGAAACTAACCTATTAACCAAGTGCCAAGTGCTAGTTTTTGTTTTCTGCCTGTTTTTGGTTTTCCTGTAATTTGTACCAAACAAAGTTCAAACGCTATGAAACTTTTTGACGATTTTTTCTGGACAAAAAGAGACCTAGCTAGTAAGTTTCGGGAGATGTCAGGAAGCCTCATGAGAAAGCCACAATGAACCTCGGCGCGCCCAGGGGGTAGGTGTCATGGTTTTGTCACGGCAGATGTCCAAAGGCTTAGGTTCAAGGCCATCGCTAAGGCGGTGGACTCAAAGGGGTTGGTCGGGATGAAAGACATGGATTTACCCAGGTTCGGCCCCTCGAGATGAGGTACAAGCCTACGTCCTTCTTTGTGTATATTGATTGGAGTATCGATTACAAGGGAGCGTATTCGCTTGACCTAGCTCTCGATCGATTGGTTTCTGTCTAAGCCGTCCCCGAGTCTTGCCTTTATATAGGAGGTGAAGACCACGAGTTACACAAGTCCCATACCGACTCTTACAACGTGTCTGACTCTATCTCTAATCCGCCTTGCCGACTCTGGAAGGTTGTCTCCGGGCGGTTTACGCGCCCGGGTCTTGCGTCTTCTTCCTAACTCTAGGCCTCCATCTCAGCCCATCGGGTGAGCCGCCATGCAACCCAATCATCCTCTTCCAGCCCATACGGTAACGAGCCACCAGGTATGACCCGACCCCTCCTGGGCAGGTCTTACCACGGGGTTATATCCCCAACATTAGGCCCCAGATTGATTTGAGCTTGCTCATGTCAATCTCCACTTTTTATCCAGCGGCGAGTCTCACACCCTTGTCACCTTAAAGGGAAAACACAAAACATGCCATGACATCACCTTCATACATGTCGAAAAGATTCTGTGACGTATGCTGTAGATCCTCTCATTAAACGATCGGCCCAAAAATCGAGGTGTCCGTCTTGGTCGGTCATCATTTCTTGCGTTGATTCCCGCGTGCCCTGTTCGGCCTCCACCCCTTTAAATAGGGCCACGAGGGGGTCTTTTCATTTTCTCTGCCGCCACTACCCTTCTTCTTCCTCTCGACGCTAGAGCTCCTGAGCTCCATCGCGCCGGTGGAGTCCCGTCGCCATCAACAAACTTGGCCGCTGCATCAACCTGAACATATCTAGACTCTCGCCTGTGCCCGCCGCATCCTTAAGGTATGCTTTTCGTCCTTCCTTAGATCTATAGCTTCCCACTTGAATCCTATCGAGTTCATCGACCCCCATTAGCATGCCTGTTCTTCTTCATAATGCCAACTAATGAACAACCCTTTAGATCTTGTGATGTTGCTTATCCACCGTGGCCGCCCGTGCAAAACCAACAGTAGTCCGACCTAGATCTACACTCTGTTCCTCTTCCTGTGCTAAACTGCTCGTTCTTCCTCGGCTCCCTTTTAGGGTTGAATTAAATTTGATTTTTTCCTTGCCTGTAGATCTTGTAGTTTCAGTATAATATGCAAAACTTATTTGTATGTCCCTAGCAATTCTTGCATCATGTCCTTGTTCACTTAACCCACCATCAAATCTCCGGCTCTTCCGATAAACTGTACCCGGCGGCTTAACATCACAACATTTAATTTCATCAGTCGTCTTGGTTGTCTAGTCACTTTCTGACCCTCCACGTCATGCCCCTCTCTCAGCTTTGACCCGCCATCATGTCTCGAGCATCTGCATCCTATGATTGGGTCGGCTCTGGAGTCACCAAACAGTTCCTACTGGATTTCGTAGAGGCAGGCACGTTGCCGGCTCAGAATATTATTCATTGGCGGGTTTCGGGACTAGAAAAGAAACCCACCCCACAAGAAGGGGAAGTTGTTATCTTTGCCGACCATCGTATACGCGGTTTCAGCGTGCCCGGATCAAAATTCTTTTGAGATGTCCTTCATTTATTTAAGCTGCATCCTCAAGACATTGCTCCAAATTCAGTCTCCAACTTGTGCAACTTTCAAGTCCTCTATGAAGTTTACTTGCAAGAAGATCCGTCTATCGATCTCTTTCGTGACTTTTCTATGTCAACCGCCAAACGGAAGTGGCGGCCGGCCCAAGCTTGGAGCTGGGCGGAGTCTCCATCCAAAGAAGAAGAGATCTAGTTTACCCACCTGTTCAAATGCCAAGGCATCCCAAAGACTGGAACAGAACTTGGTTCTATTACAGAGACACGTCTCCAGAGGGTGAAAAACCCATGCCACGTTACCGTCCTACCCAGCTCTCTACTTCTACTGAGCTTCCAGACCGGATGTCAGCCGCGGCACGAGCGAAGTATGCTCCGGCTTTTGCCAAAATCAAAGCCCCTCTGGCAAACTGGTTGACGGGAGTGGACTTAACCCGCTGTTGGATCTCATGGAAGGTCTTACCACTGAGCCGGCATGACCGGCTTATGTGTGAATACACAGGCGATGCAAATGATCCTCGCTGCTTCAACCACACACCACTGACAGAAGAAAATATTACCTCTACTATCAAAGGATTTACTCATGAATCCCAAGAGGCTTGCCATACAGTTGGGTTAAAACCTTTATGCGGCGCAAATCCAGCTCCAGATGTAAGGATGGCTTTCAAATCTCCTTTCTCTAAGTCTTGACCTTATGTATATGGCAACCTTAACTTCTCTTGGCAGCTTTCTCTTACAGGCTAACTCCAGCTTCTGGAAAAAAATGCACTCCTCCTATGAAGAAGAAGTCTCAGGCGGGTAACACCCGTGGCCGCAAATCAAAAACGTCGGCTCAAAACCTGCTTGAACTTGACGACTAAGAGGTAGAATTAGATCCCCTTGGCCGTCCTTTTATGAAACTTACTAGCAATGATTGTACACAAGAAGAGAAAGAAACAAGCCACGCCAATGCTCCTGAGGTAACTTATATTTCTTCCGACCCGGAAAATCTTACCACAAGAGAAGATATGGTGGGTCATTCGAAAAGTTCCTTTTTCACACCCTCTTGCTTACTTAGCTCCCGAATTTTCCTTGAAAAAACAACAAGACGACTCTCGACGTCAAACCTGGAGCACCCGCTCTGGGGATCTTATAGCCGGCTTACCTAACGCCCCGACACCGCGAAACGTCCCGCTGAGGTACTTATCAGGAACCTAATATCTATCTTATATTTCCATAATCTTACCTTACTATTATGTCTAACTGTCTTTATTTGTAGGAATCACCTCCTTCCAGCGACTCAACCGCCTCCAAACTTCCTCCCATGAAGGTCAACCCAGAGTATGTCTTCACCTCTGCCGCGTGTACATTACTTGTATTACCTTTGTACTGTGCTGATTCTTTTCACTTTCAGGGCACAAGCCAAACGTAGAAAAACGGGCGGGTCTACCATTGCTTCAATCGTTTAACAGTCGAATCCTGCTAAGCCGTCCCTGTCTCCTGCTAAACCTTCTGAAGCTAACAAAGAGACACCTGGGCAATCTCCCTCGCCTTCAGAGTTGGCGGGTCATCATTCGGCGGCTTCCGATAGTCCAGTGGCTGACCCTAAGCCGCCCAATCGTACCGCTGAAGACTCATCTCTCCCCGACGTTACCATCAGTGGATGGGTTATCAATCTCCCACACACCATACTCTGGCAAGGCATTCTAGCAAAGTTGCTACTTTGAAAGCACAACATGCTCCCTTGGTGGTTTTGATAATTCATGACAACATACATTGTCTCTTGGACTAACACTTCTATCTAGTGTATTTCAGATAATAGCCCATGGAGAGTTGTGTTCGCAAAATGATTGAGGAGACTGTGGAATTACCCAAAGATTCAAGGAAATAGGTTGGCCAAGCTTCAAGCAAGAGGACTCGACCTTTTACATTTGTGAGAAATCACTTTGAGTCTATAGGAAAGCCAATACTATTAAAAGGGGTAACGTTTTGATGGTGAACAATATGCTCAAATGTGCACAAGTGTCACCAAACATCCACATACTCTCCCACCAAAGTCTGTCCCAAACCAAATATGCCAAATCGGTGCAACCAACATTCCTATCCCGGTGCCATCGAATTCCAAACCCTAGATAGACTCAGCCAAACCCTAACACTTCGGTGCAGCCGACACTGCACTCGGTGCGACTGAGTTGGGTTGCCAACTTCCCTTTATGCAAGTTCTCATTTTCAGTCCGACCGAGAATGGTGAATCAGCGTCATCGAGATTGGTAAATCTGACCGTTGGTCACCTTGTCGGTGCAACCGAGAATTGTATATCGGTCCCTTCGAGATTCAAAAGTTGACACTTTTTGTCACTTCGGTACCACCGAGACTTACACATCGATGTCACCGAGTCTGACTTATTGTGTGTAACGGTTGGATTTTTGGGGATGCCGATATATACCCCTTCACCACCACCCACTCGAAAGAGAAGCACTCAGAACTATTCCATACCCATCCTTCTCAGTTTTCTAAGAGAGAACCACCTACCCCTGTGTTGAGGTCAAGATCTTCCACTCCAACCACACGGGTCTTGATTTCTAGCCTCCCCAAGTTGCTTTCCACCAATCCCATCTCTTCTACCAAGCCAAATCTGTGAGAGAGAGATTGTGTGTTGAGGAGTCTATCATCTTGAAGCACAAGAGCAAGGATTTCATCGTCATTACTGAGCCTATTACCTTTTGGAGGGTGGTGCCTCCAAGATTGGTTAGGTATCGCTCGGGAGCCTCCTACTTCGTGTTGTGGAGTGAACCAAGAAGTTTGTAAGGGCAAGGAGATCGCCTACTTTGTGAAGATCTACCCATAGTGAGGCTAGTCCTTCGTGGACGGAAGCTGCATGGAATAGTCAAGGTTGCTTCTTCGTGGAACCCTCCATGGGTAGAGCCCTCCATGGACTCTCGTGACCGTTACCCTCCGTGGGTTGAAGACTCCATGAACGTGGACGTACGATAGCACCACCTATCGGAACCACGGGAAAAATCCTTGTGTCTCCTATTGCGTTTGATCTTCCTATCCCATCTCTTTACTTACATGTGCAATGCCTTTACTTTCCGTTGCCATATTCATAGACATGCATGTGTAGGGCTGTTAGACTTGCTAGACTTGCTAAAATAGTTAAAATCTGCCAACCAATTAACTTGGGAAAAGGCTAGGTTTTAAATTTCTGCTAGTAGTCTATTCACCCCCGCCTAGACACGCCTCTCGCGATCCTACAAGTGGTATCAGAGCTTTGGTCTCCATTGCTTCGGTTTAATCACCATGGAGGAAGATGGATGTGTCTAGAGTAGAGAGTTTGACATGTAGAGTGCCCATTCTTGATGGAGAGTACTATAGTCAATGGAAGAATGCCATGATTGATCTATTAGATAGATTCCATTTGACTAAATATATTGAAAAACCCTATGTGCTCCCCATTGATGTATTGCATCCCACACACGAAGATGAAATTAACATGCTTGGTAACCTAAGAGCTGTCAATCTTATTGTTAGAGGTTTACCAAGATTCGTGCTTTCTCAAATGAGGAACTTTGCATGTGCCTATACCTTATGGACTGATTTGGAGAAACGATATCCAAATCTTTCCTTAGGAAATCTTGATGAAATTCTTCATAAAACTGTTGCTTTTCACAAAATGAAGCCTAGTGATCCAAACTTTGATAAATGCCTATTTGAGCTCCGTGATCTTATGCGTGCTAAAGGAGATGTCACTACTATCAACAACATTATCTTTGAAGGCACTCACATTCATAAACTTGAACATTGTCATGATCACTATTCTAACGAATCTCTTGTTATTTATGATGAGGATTCCCCACTTGATGATGACAATGTGGAACATAGCTACTATGAAGAATATGAATTGTTCGACATCGAGTATGAGAAGATCATGAAGAATCTGAGTCTTATGACAAACTGTAGATACTACATGTCCAGAGGAAAAGAGTGGATTCTTGAAGTTGATGTACGGATCATATGACTGGTGATAGAGACATGTTCCAAGAGATCACGCCTAATCAAGGTCCTCGACGGTACGTGACCTTTGGAGACAACTCTAAGGGTAAGGTACTTGGACTTGGTAAGGTTAGCTCTATTCAAAATTTCATGCTTGTTGAATCCCTTGGCTACAATCTTGTTTCCGTTTCTAGACTTGTTGACTTCGGTTTCAATGTTTTATTTACGAAAGTTGATTGCCGAGTGTTTCGCCAAGATAATCATAAAATGGTCTTTATCGGTTTCCGTAGAGGTGATCTATACATTGTTGAATTCACTAAAAGATCCAAGCCTCGCACCTATTTAATTGCAAAATCCTCTAAAGGTTGGCTTTGGCATAGAAGACTTGGACATGTAGGCATGCGATATCTAGACAAGCTAATCAAAGGTGATCATATACTTGGAGTTTCAGATGTTATCTTTGACAAAGATAGACTTTGTAGTGCTTGTCAAGCAGGAAAGCAAGTAGTTGGAAGTCATCCCGTTAAGAATATCATGACTACTAGGAGACCACTCGAGTTACTTCACATGGATCTTTTTGGTCCCAATGCTTACAAGAGTCTCGGTGGAAATTCCTATGGTCTAGTTATAGTTGATGATTTTCCCAGATTTATGTGGGTATTCTTTCTTGATGATAAGTCGCAGGTTCAAAAGATCTTTAAGAACTTCGCTCGCAAAGCGCAAAATCAGTTTGAAGTGAAGATCAGGAAGGTTCGAAGCGATAACTGATCGGAGTTCAAGAACATCCATGTGGATACCTTTCTTGACGAAGAAGGTGTCTCACATGAGTTCTCGGCTACATACACACCTAAAAAAATGGAGTTGTTGAGAGGAAGAACCGGACGCTTATTGAGATGGCAAGAACGATGCTTGACGAATACAAGACGCTAAGACACTTTTGGGCAGAAGCCGTTGAAACAGCATGTCATGCCACAAACCGACTTTACTTACACAAGCTTCTCAGTAAAATGGCATACGAGCTGCTCACCGGTAACAAACCCCAAGTTGGGTAGTTGTCTCAAAGTTCTACATTCTTAATAAGCATCGTCATACTAAATTTGCTCCTAAATCTCATGAAGGATTCCTACTTGGTTACGGATCGAACTCTCACACTTACCGTGTCTACAACAACTTCACTCGAAAAGTTGAAGAGATGGTAGATGTGAAGTTTGATGAATCTAATGGTTCACAAGTCTAACAACTGCCAAATGATGTAGGTGATAAGGATCCTTCGGAGGCCATTCTAGATCTACTCATCGGCAAGATTTGTCCCATGGAGGTGAAGGAGAGTACTTCATCAACTCAAGTGGAAGTCCCTACCTCACGTCAAGGTGAACCTCAACATGACATGGAGGCATCCACAAGCGGTACACGACAACATGATGAATAGGAGGAAGTCCATCATGAAGATCCACCACAACCGCCTTCACCACCAACTCAAGGGAACGACACCTTCAACAACAACAAAGATGAACCAGATGATGATGAAGAAGAAGAAGCTCCACCATCCAACAATCGGAAGCTGACCTGTGTTCGAGATCAAGTGACCAAGAACCATCCCCTAAACCAAATCTTTGGTGATATACAAATAGGGAGAATCACTCGCTCTAAAACTCGTCTAGCTAACTTCTGTGAGCATTATTATTTCATCTCTAGCATTGAGCCTTTAAAGGTAGAACAAGCTCTTGAAGACGCGGATTGGGTGAACGCAATGCATGAAGAGCTACACAACTTTGAGAGGAACGAAGTGTGGACACTCGTGGAGAAACCCAAGGATGAGCACAACATCATCAGAACCAAATGGGTATTTCGGAACAAACAAGACGAAGATGGTCAAGTCATACACAACAAAGCTCATCTCGTAGCCCAAGGATATACGCAAGTCAAAGGTATGGACTATGGTGAGACCTATGCCCTGTTGCTAGACTTGAAGCTATTCGTATTCTTCTTGCTTATGCTAATCACCATGATATCACACTTTACTAAAATGGACATCAAAAGTGCCTTTTTAAATGGTGAAATAGAGGAGGAAGTCTATGTTAAGCAACCACCTGGTTTTGTGAATCCTAAGAAACCTAATCACGTTTACAAGCTTCGCAAAGCTCTTTATGGTCTTAAGCAAGGCCCTCGTGCTTGGTATAAATGCTTAACAAAGTTTCTCATCGAAAAAGGTTTTGAAATTGGTAAAATTGATGCAACCTTTTTCACTAAGAGAGTTAATGGAGAATTATTTGTATGCCAAATTTATGTGGATGATATTATCTTTGGTTCCACTAACCCTCAATTTAGTGAAAGATTTGGGAGGTTGATGTCTGAGAAGTATGAGATGTCTATGATGTGTGAGCTGAAATTCTTTCTTGGATTGCAAATCAAGCAATCAAAAGAAGGAACTTTCATCTCTCAAACTAAGTATACCAAGGACTTAATCAAGAAGTTCAACATGCAGGACTACAAAGGTATGAAAACTCCTATGCCTACTAGTGGACATTTTGATCTCACCAGGGAGGATGAACTGGTTGATAGAAAGGTTTATCGATCTATGATTGGTTCACTGTTATATCTATGTGCATCTCGTCCTGATATTTTTCTTAGTGTTTGCATGTGTACTAGATATCAAGCCACACCTAAAGAGTGTCATCTTTTGGCTGTGAAATGTATTGTGAGATACTTGATACAAACACCAAACTTTGGCATTTGGTATCCCAAGGGATCTTCTTTTAATCTTGTTGGCTATTCCGATTCGGACTATGCCGGTGACAAGGTTGATAGAAAATCCACCTCGGGTACTTGTCAATTGTTAGGTAGATCTCTTGTGTCTTCGTCCTCCAAGAAACAGAACTTGGTATCTCTATCTACTGTAGAAGCGGAGTATATTGCTGCTGGATCTTGTTGTGCGCAATTACTATGGATGACACAAACGCTTAAGGATTATGGTATTCATGTTAAAAATGTTCCATTACTTTGTGACAATGAAAGTGCTATTAAAATTGGACATAATCCTATGCAACATTCTCGAACCAAGCATATTTAAGTTCGACATCATTTCATTCGTGATCATGTTGCCAAAGGAGATATCAATTTTAAGCATGTTCGTACTAACAAACAATTGGCCAATATCTTCACCAAGCCACTTGATGAGAAGACATTTTGTCATCTGAGGAGTGAGTTGAACATCATTGATGCTTCAAACTTGATATAGACTCACTCGGTTGCAAGCAAGGGCATGAGCTTTACTATTATCTCCATGTTCTCATAACTCATCATCATACGCCATGGAAATCTATGTTCCCTTGTATTGTATCTAACCTTTTGTAGGTACTTGGAAGAACTTCATTCCACAATATTTCCATCAACTTCAATCATAAGCAATCTTGTCATTACCAAATATCCACCAATCCTCTTGATGATGGAAGGAAGAAGACAACAAAAACATATCCTTGACATATACATGATCTTAGTTGCAAAACCTATAAGTGGTATTATGTCAATAGGATATATCCATTGTTCTTCCTTTCATGACTAACCTTTGTAGGTAGCTAGTGTACTAGAAAGAGAAGGATAACTCCAAATTCAAGATGATCTTCATCAACCTCGAGCATCCTCAACAAGCTCACCTACGAGCAACATCATCAACATCACTCAAAGGTATGTACTCATATCCTTGAAAAGGCTTTACTCCAAGACATGGGCTAAATCAACTCATGTGATATGAAGACATCAAAATGCTTAATCGAAAAATGGTAACCCCATTTTGAGCTTAAACGATGAGTATGACCTATGATCAAGTATTCTTGCTTGGCTCCTAAGTCAATATACTCTAATATAGGTGACCTAGTCACCGCCCATCATTTAGTTAAGAATCTTGTGTGGTTTGCTCTCTTATTGTATTATCTCTCAAAACCACTTAAATCTTATCTATTTGATGACCTCTGTAAAATTTTCACATTGTCCGTTTGAAACAATTTCACTTGTCTCTCTGAAAATAGAAACTTGGTTTACCTTTTGGAGTCACCGATTTAGATAACTCGGCTCTACCGAACTTGCAGATAAGCTGCACTACACAATCTCGGTATCACCAATTTATACATCACGGAGTCACCGATTTTCTTTGTCTTCAGATGTTTTCTTGATATAGTTTATTTGTTTTTATTTCTTATGGTAATATTGTTTCTTCCATGATCCCTTCTCAATTAAAAAAATTATTAATTAAGGGGGAGAAGAACAAACAACTTTTAGGGGGAGAAATTCTTTATTCAAGGATGCCTAGCTCCAAGGAGAAGAAAACTCAAATTTGCCAAAGGGAGAGAAGCTACATTCAATGATTCCCTTAGACTTTCATTGAACCCTACTTTCAATGACCCTTGATCTCCATGATCCCTTCCTTGTCAATGATCCCTGTCACTACTCCCAAGTGTTTAACCTTTTTGGTATTTTATGCCGAAGGGGGAGAATATCAAAGCTTCATGCTAAAGGGAGAGTCACATGCTTATGCAAAGGGGGAGATATGATTTAGGGGGAGAAGAAAACTTCATGAGCAAGGAGAGGAATAACAATGTAGGGGGAGAAAGCCACTTTTGGAGAAAAGTCTCAAGTGAACAAAGGATTACTTTAACAAAGGATTACTTTTCTCACCCTATCCAATCCCAATATCTACATGCTGAGATTCAGGGGGAGAGGATGTACTACCATATTTATATCAAAGGGGAGAAAAGATATAATAGATTAATACCAAGATGTGGAGCGTACTCTTTGAGTTCTATTGCTTTTGTTTAGTAGAATACTCTTGTGTTTCCTAACATTGTTTTCTCAAGTGTGTCTCTACTACTAGAATGCTCAAGAACTGAAGGTAAGTAGATGCATCATATCTTTGATCAACATGATCTCTTGCTTCTTGCACATATTGTTTGCAAGAGTGAAGTCTTGATCAAGGATATACATTTCATTCACATATACTGATGCATATATCCAAGATACACATGACTCCTATATCCCTTTCATTCATATGTGTGTCCATGCATTCCAAAGCAACTACCCTTTAAAGGACTGCACACATTTAGGGGGAGCAAATCTTAGTCATGTGTTTCTCAAAGTCTTCACTACATTCATCTAGATCTTGAATTGAAGCTTTGATTGTATGTTGTTATCAAGTACCAAAAATGGGGAGATTGAAAAGCACAACATGCTCCCTTGGTGGTTTTGATAATTCATGACAACATACATTATCTCTTGGACTAACACTTCTATCTAGTGTATTTAAGATAATAGTCCATGGAGAGTTGTGTTGGCAAAAGGATTGAGGAGACTGTGGAATTACCCAAAGATTCAAGGAAATAGGTTGGCCAAGCTTCAAGCAAGAGGACTCAATATCGTACATTTGTGAGAAATCACTTTGAGTCTATAGGAAAGCCAATACTATTAAAAGGGGTAAAGTTTTGATGGTGAACAATATGCTCAAACATGCACAAGTGACAGTCACCAAAACATCCGTGTACTCTCCCACCAAAGTCTGTCCCAAACCAAATATGCCAAATCGGTGCAACCAACATTCCTATCCTAGTGCGACCGAGTTCCAAACCCTAGACACACTCAGCCAAACCCTAACACTTTGGTGTAGCCGACACTACACATGATGCGACCGATTTGGGTTGCCAACTTCCTGTTACGCAAGTTCTCATTTTCGGTCCGACCGAGAATGGTGAATCAGCGTCACCGAGATTGGTAAATTTGACCGTTGGTCACCTTATCGGTGCAACCGAGAATTGTATATCGGTCCCTCCGAGATTCAAAAGTTGCCACTTTTTGTCACTTCGGTACCACCGAGATTTACACATCGGTGTCACCGAGTCTGACTTATTGTGTGTAACGGTTGGATTTTTGGGGATGCCTATATATGCCCCTTCACCACCACCCAATCAAAAGAGAAGCACTCAGAACTATTCCATACCTATCCTACTCAGTTTTCTGAGAGAGGACCACCTACCCTTGTGTTGAGGTCAAGATCTTCCACTCCAACCATGTGGGTCTTGATTTCTAGCCTCCCAAAGTTACTTTCCACCAATCCCATCTCTTCTACCAAGCCAAATCTGTGTGAGAAAGATTGTGTGTTGAGGAGTCTATCATCTTGAAGCACAAGAGCAAGGAGTTTATCGTCATTACCGAGCCTATTACCTTTTGGAGGGTGGTGCCTCCTAGATTGGTTAGGTGTCGCTTGGGAGCCTCCTACTTCGTGTTGTGGAGTGAACCAAGAAGTTTGTAAGGGCAAGGAGATCGCCTACTTCATGAAGGTCTACCCATAGTGAGGCTAGTCCTTCGTGCACGGAAGCCGCATGGAATATTCAAGGTTGCTTATTCATGGAACCCTCCGTGGGTAGAACCCTCCATGGACTCTCGCGACCGTTACCCTCCGTGGGTTGAAGACTCCATGAACATGGATGTACGATAGCACCACCTATCGGAACCATGGGAAAAATCCTTGCGTCTCCTATTGCGTTTGATCTTCCTATCCCATCTCTTTACTTACTTGTGAAATGTCTTTACTTTCCGCTGCCATATTTGTAGACAAGCATGTGTAGGGCTATTAGACTTGCTAGACTTGCTAAAATAGTTAAATCTGCCAACCAATTAACCTGGGAAAAGGCTAGGTTTCAGATTTCTGCTAGTAGTCTATTCACCCCCCTCTAGACACGCCTCTCTCGATCCTACATACTTGCTCTCCCGAGAAGCTTGACTTCGAATTCCCTATCTTGGAGAAGATGACTACAGACGACTTACACGCCGACTATCTGAACTGCCTGTCTGCCAGTCGCAACATGGAGAGCAAGCTTGTTGGCTTGATGAACAAAAAATATGAGGTATCTTTCATCTTCTTTCTTTCTCTTATACCCGTACATAGCCCCCAAGAATCGGGTTAATATTGCAAATAACAGACCGGGTCTTCCAAACCTTCAATCATACTGTATAGAGCTTAACCAGTGACCCCCAAGTACCGGGTTAAATTGTATATAAGCCAGTACTTTATACTCAGTCATAGATCCAATTGCAGCCCCCAAGTCCGGAGCATTATGATAATGATGATCCCGATCTTTCACTTTTAGGCATAGAATGAAAACAGACATTAGCCCCCTAGTGCCAAGTATATTGCTTGCAATATGCTTGGGGCTTGTATCAAAGAATAGCTCCACTTTGGCGATTTAATCCTTATAACCTTCCACTTCGTGTAACACAGGAGACGCTAGACGCAGCTGAGTCTGAACGTGTCGGCTTAAGGGAAAACTTGACCACGCAACAAAACACCCGAGACGCCGCAGAAGAAGAGTTAAGGGCGGCTGTTGAACAATTTGAGAAACTACAAGTTGAATTGTCTGCATATAAGAAGACTGTTGAATCTGAGCAAACTGCCTTGTCCAAACGTGTCGTCGATGCTGAAGAGTAGTTAAAACTTGCGTCAGCAAAATAGAAGGCTCTCAAGGATCACATATCCAAGATGACTGCCGCTATCTTTGGTAAGCACATATGGCTTTAACAAATTTCTTTATGACAGAAATACCAGCCGGACGGCTTATAACTTTGACCTTTTTCTTGCAGGAGAAAGAAGCCGCCAACTATCCTCTGATAGTCTGCTGAAACTGAAAGCAATATACAATCTGACTGAGCAACTCTACAGCGGCGTCCTATGTACTATCAAGGCCATGATGACATCCAAGTATGTCCCCATGTTTATGAAGGGCGTCATAGAAGTGTTATCAACTTTGCCCAAGCAAGTGGACGAAATAAGGTGATCAGCCGCCAAAAGAGGGGGCATAGCTGCGCTGAGCCGGTCCCTGACCTTCGCTCCTGAATTAACCGCTAAAGAGATGAAGAACAACTTCCCTTCCAAGAAGGACGACGACTCAGACTTCACGGAAGAAGATTATGCCAAGTGCATTAAGGCCTCCAGGCGGCTTGCCTCCATACTGGTTGATGAGACGGACCTGGTTCCTTACCAGGCGGCTTATGACGAGAACAACCAACGGCTGCGCTGCCCGACCTTTGAAGCCAGAGACTTAGTCCCTGCACGTCGTAAGCCTCTGTTTACCCATGACGTTGATCCGTCTCCACTTTTCGATGATGCACAATTCGAAGCCTTACTAAACTGCAACTGGGATGTGGATCATCTTCAGATTGAAGAGCCCGAAGAGCCGATGCAGGATGACCCGCCGGCCAGTTAAACTCTTTGTTCCCAACTGAATGTAACCGGCCAGCTGAGCCGAGCAAGTGAAAAAACTTTAAGTCCTTTATATTTTGAGCTCTTCGAGAGCCTTGTAATATATCTTTCAATCTTCTTATTTCTTAACGGCGACTCATGTTTAGTGATAAAGCCTGCAAAAACCAAACAGAATACTCTGCAATGTTTGCCTGGGCGGCTTTGGAAAAGCATAACCCGGAGATCTTAATATAGCCTTGCTTCAAATTTCACAATCTTGCTCTGGCCCAGCTTATAACGTGAATGCAATGTATGATGCATATATGATGTAATGTATGATGCAATATGTATGATGCAATATGTGATGTAATGCATGATGATCTTGCTCTCCCCTTGTTTTTTGTTTTTTGAAAACTCATTTGCTGTCCCTTCTGGGGGGTACTGTTGCTTTGAACCGCCTAACAGTGCAGGGTCTCTAATGAGAGTGATCGCAATTCTTGCACGACTCAGGGTCTCTTGGCGAGATAAATTGTTAAGGGCGCAACATACCAGAATTTGCAATAGGGTGAGTGCCCCTAGGCTCATAAGCTACTTCTCACGTGACATAAATCCGTTGTTTGAACCTTAAGCAACGTCACTTGTTAAGAGTATGACAAGCCACTTGGCGGAGAGTACGTAGCAGATGAGAGAGTTTCCCTCACCGCTCTATGAGGCCCTCGCATGGGGTGAGTTGACAGCTCGCTGCACCCCTGGATGAGCAGCAGCTACATATAGGTAGGTATAACCCAGCCTTACAACGGCTGAAAAGCCAACCAAGAGTGGGGGACGATCTTCACCCACTCTTGCACTTACTCTGAGTCCGTGACCCGCCTTACGGTGGCTGAAAAACCAATCAAGAGTGGGGGGCGACCTTCACCCACTCTTGCACTTACTCTGGGTCCACGACCCGCCTTGCAGTGGCTGAAGAGCCAATTGAGAGGGTTGAAGCTTAACCCGGAACGTTTAAATCCCCCAAACGACCTTGTCGGGCACCCATGTTTGAATGGCTTGCTGCATGGCGGCTCGTCCTCTTGGGCAACTTTAGATCTTTCATCAATAAGGTAATGCACCCATGTTTGAACGGCTCGCAACATGGTGGCTCATACTCTTGAGTGACCTTAAATCTTTCATCCATAAGGTGGTGCACCCATGTTTGAACGGCTCGCAACGTGGCGGCTCATCCTCTTGAGTGGCCTTAAATCTTTCGTTAGTAAGGCGGTACACCCATGTTTGAACGGCTCGCAAACTGGCGGCTCGTCCTCTTGAGCGACCTTAAACCTTTCGCCATCTTGCACGCCGCCATCGCATGGTCCGCTGATTTGTAAGCTGCCATCTTGCAGACCGCCATCTTGTAAGTCACCGCACGAGAGTGCTATTTTGGCGTAAGAGCCGATCAAAAGGGTGAGCAAGCTAAACCCGGCGGGTTGGAAGACCCCAAGTGATCATGTAGATGTTTTCATCTTTGCACAAATCTGTAATGCAAAAAGAAAAAAACGGCAGAGGCCCCATCTTGCAGGGATGCTAACTTTATTATATGAGAAGCATAAATACAATGAAGTATGTATGTACAAAGATAGGAGTTGATGACTCAAGTACAGTAAGGTCATAGATGAGCGATGTTCCACGAACGGTGAGTTTTCTGTCCGGAGGTACGTGACTCGTCTTGCATGTTGATGAGATAATATGACCCATTGTTCAGATTCCGGCTAACCACAAAAGGTCCTTCACATGGGGGTGATAACTTGTGCGCATCTGTCTGATCTTGAATCAAATGTAACACCAAGTCACCTTCTTGGAACGTCCGGGTCTTGACCCTGCGGCTATGGTAGCAACACAGGTCCTGTTGATAAATCGCCGATCGAGCTGCTGCAAGATCGCGTGCTTCATCTAGAGCATCCAATGCATCCTGACATGCGACCTCATTGTTAGTTTCCACATAAGCCGCCACCCATGGTGAATCATGACGTATGTCGCTTGGTAACACGGCCTCCACACCGTAAACCATGAAAAAGGGGGTGTAACCCGTCGACCTGTTAGGTGTAGTATTGATGCTCCAAAGGACGGAAGACAGCTCCTCAACCCAACAACCCGGCGTTCTCTGTAAAGGAAACATAAGCTGGGGCTTGATACCTGTCAAGACTTCCTGATTGGCCCGCTCCGCCTGACCGTTGGACTGTGGATGAGCAACAGCCAAAACATCAAGCTGGATGTGCTCGCCTTCATAGAACACCTTCATAGCCCCCTTGGACAAATTTGTGCCGTTATCTGTGATAATGCTATGAGGGTATCCAAATCGGTAGATCAATTTTTTGACAAACTGAATTGCCATGGCCGAATCGTACTTACTGACCGTCTCAGCCTCCAACCACTTGGTGAATTTGTCCACTGCCACCAAGAGGTGGGTCTTCTTATCCTTATACCGTTTGAACGGTCCAACCATGTCAAGCCCCCATACTGCAAACGACCAAGTGATTGGTATCATGCGCAACTCCTCAGCCAACACGTGAGTACGTCTTCCAAATTTCTGACACCCGTCGCACATCTTGACCAGATCCTCCGCGTCCTTATGAGCCGTCAACCAGAAGAAGCCATGTTAGAAAGCCTTAGCCACCAAAGACTTTGACCCGGTGTGATGTCCGCAATCGCCAGCATGTATTTCATATAAGATTTCCTTGCCTTCCTCCGGTGAGACACAACGTTGGAAGACGCCGGTGATGCTGTGCTTGTGCAACTCCCCTCTAATGATGGTCATGGACTTAGAACGCCTCACGATTTTCTGCGCCAGAGTCTCATCTTCAGGCAACTCGCCCTGGGTCAGGTATGCCAGGTACGACAACGTCCAGTCCGGAATAGCATGTAAAGCCTCCACTAGCTGCCCTTCCAGGTCAGGTATAGCCAGATCCTCCTCTGAAGCTAGCTTAACAGATGGGTGATAAAGTACATCCAAGAAAATGTTAGGCGGCACCGACTTATGCTGGGAGCCCAGTCTTGACAATGCATCCGTCGCTTCGTTCTTGCGACGATTAATATGATCCACGTGATAACCCTTGAAATGACCAGCGACAATATCTACATCTTGACGATAAGCCGCCATCCACGGGTCCTTGGAATCCCATGTGCCTGACACCTATTATGCCACAAGATCTGAGTCGCCAAGGCACCTAACCCGGCTTAGGTTCATCTCCTTGGCTACGCAAAGTCCATGAAGCAAAGCTTCGTACTCAGCTGCATTGTTCGTGCAAGGAAACATCAGCCTTAATACATAACAAAACTTATCACCTTTGGGGGAGGTTAAGACAACTCTAGCTCCCAAGCCCTCCAACTGTCTGGATCCACCAAAGTGAATCGTCCAATACGTGTTGTCCAGCTTTTCCTCCGGCGACTGACACTCCGTCCAGTCATTTATGAAATCCACCAATACCCGAGACTTCACGGCTGTGCGAGGTGCATACTTTAGATTGAGAGGCCCAAGCTCCAGCGCCCACTTAGAAATTCTACCTGTGGCTTCCCGATTCTGAATTATATCTCCCAACGGAGCAGAGCTAACCACCGTGATCTGATGTCCAAGGAAATAATGCTTCAACTTGTGATTTGCCATGAACACCCCATATATTAACTTCTGCCAGTGTGGGTATCTTTGCTTTGACTCTATAAGCACCTCACTGACATAATAAACCGGCCTCTGGACTAGATACTCTTTCCCTGCCTCCTTGCTCTCTACCACAATTGCAACACTAACCGCCCTATTATTAGCCGCCACATAAAGGAGCAAGGGTTCCTTCTCAGTCGGAGCGGCTAAGATCGGCTGCTCAACCAACTGCTTCTTAAGCGCTTCAAGAGCTTCATCTGCAGCCTTACTCCAAACAAAATCATCCGTCTTCTTCATCATCTGGTATTGAGGAATAGACTTCTCCCCCAGGCGGCTGATGAAGTGGCTTAAAGCGGCAATACAACCCGCCAAGCACTGAACATCATTGACGCTCGCCGGCTTAGCTAGTGACGTGATGGCCTTTATCTTGTCCGTGTTGGCTTCGATACCTTGTTCTGAAACCAAGAAAGCCAGAAGCTTGCCTGCAGGAACTTAAAAACACATTTAGCCGGGTTAAGCATCATCTTATAAACCCGTAAGTTATCAAATGTTTCCTTCAGGTGGTCCAACAACGTCTCCTTCTTCCTTGACTTAACCACAATATCGTCCACATAAGCATGAACATTATGCCCAATCTGACCGTCAAGGCAATTCTGCACACAATGTTGGTAAGTCGCCTACGCACTTTTGAGCCCAAACGGCATGGACACATAGCAGAAAGCACCAAAAGGTGTTATAAACAAGGTCTTCCCTTGGTCTTTAACTGCCATCTTGATCTGATGATAGCCTGAATAGGTGTCCAGGAAACATAAACTCTCACAACCCGCCGTTGCATCAATAATCTGGTCAATACGAGGGAGAGCAAACAGGTCAACTGGACAAGCCTTGTTAAGATCCGTGTAATCTATACACATACGCCACGTGCCGTTCTTCTTGAGCACCAGGACAGGATTGGTAACCACTCCGGGTGAAATACTTCCATAATGAACCCTTCTGCCAAATGTCAGGCTACCTCTTCTCCAATCGCTTTACGCCGCTCCTCGTTGAAACGACGGAGGAATTGCTTAATCTGCTTAAAATTAGGATCCACATTAAGGTGGTGCTCAACAAACTCTCTCGGTACACCCGGCATGTCAGACGGCTTCCATGCAAAGATGTCCCGATTCTCACAGATGAATTCGATGAGCACGCTTTCCTATGCAGGGTCCATGTTAGCCCCGATAGTGAACTGCTTGGATGAGTCGCCCAGAGTAAAATCCACCAGCTTCGTGTCATCTACCGCAAACTTCAGGGGCGGCTCGGACTCTATACTGGGTTTCTGCAGCGGAGTCATGTCTGCCGGGTCAATGTTATCTTTGTAGAACTTAAGCTCTGCTTATGAACAACTTAACCCTGCATAAGCCGCGTCTCCTTCCTCGCATTCAATGGAAACCTTCTGATCACCATGGACCATGATCGTTCCGTTGAGAGCCGACATCTTAAGCTGCAGATAGACATAACAAGGCCTGTCCATAAACTTTGCAAAAGCCGGCCGGCCAAACAGAGCATGATACAGGCTCTTAATTTTCACCACCTCGAACCACAAGGTCTCCACCCTGTAGTTATATTCATCTCCAAACGCCACTTCCAAGGCAATCTTCCCCACTGGGTAGGCCGATTTGCCTGGCAGCACCCCATGAAAAATGGTCCATGACGGCTTAAGAGCCTTGCAGTTAACTCCATCCGCTGGAAGGTGTCGTAGTATAGGATATTGATACTGCTACCACCGTCCATGAGCACTTTTGTGAACTTGTATCCTCCAACCTGAGGAGCGACCACCATAGCTAGATGACCTGGATTGTCGACTCGTGGCGGGTGATCCCCCCGGCTCCACGTAATCGGGTACTATGACCATTTTAAGTATCGTGGGAGAGCCGGCGAGGCCGCATTGACCGCCCTTTTGTGCAGCTTCTGATCCCGCTTGTCTAGGCTCGTAGTGAAGACATGATAGTGCCCCCTCACTAAGCTGTTTCGGGTTGCTCTGATATCCTGAGTGGTTATTCTGTTGCTGACCACCATTGTTCTCTTGCTGATGATTTCCTCGATCCTGATTGTTTTGGCCTTGATAACCTAAACCTGACCCGCCAGCACTAAAGCCGGCTCCTGAGCCGCCCGGACCTGAACCGCCTGACAGGTCATTACCATTGTTATGATTTTGACAAAGGCTTTGCTCCCAAAATTGGCGCATAACACTGCACTCCTTCCAAGTGTGGGTGACCTCCCTATCCGGCCGGCTGTGCACCGGGCAAGGTCTATTCAGCGCCTCTTCCAAGTTGTAAGGCACATGTACCCTATTTCTATTGAACAACGGCCTAAAGTTCCCGTTGCCCCTAGGACAACCGTTCTTGGCCGACTGTGCGTTCGTGTTTGCCACAAACTCTGACCCACCATCTGGGTTCTTCTCCTTGCATTGGCTGCCGTTCCCAGCACCTCCCTGCTGGTTCTTACCATTGCCACCCTTCTTACCCTGAGCTGACTTCTAGTTGTCGGAGTTTGGGTCTTTGGTAGTATTTGAATCCACAAATTTGGTGAGAGCCGTCATGAGCTCACCCATATCCTGACAAGAACGCTTTAACCGCCCGAGCTTTTGTTTCAGGGGTACAAAGCGACGGTTCCTTTCTAAAATCAGAACTGCCTGGGACGCTGAAATATTCTCAAACGAGTGGATCACCGTCGAGCCCGCCGCACCCAATGATGGGCCGACTCACCTTCTTGCTGCATGATACGTCCATTTTGCATCATGATTTTATATTGATATTTATTGCATTATGGGATGTTATTACACCTTTTGGTACAATACTTATGCCTTTTCTCTCTTATTTTACAGGGTCTACATGAAGAGGGAGAATGTCGGCAGCTGGAATTCTGGACTGGAAAAAGAGCTAATCTAAGATACCTATTCTTCACAACTCCAAAAGTCCTAAAAATCTACAGAGAATTAATTTGGAATATATAAAAAATACTGGGTGAAAGAAATACATCAGGGCCCTACCAGGGAGCCACAAGCCTGCTGGGTTCGGCCACCCCCTCGCCGTGCCCTTGGGGCTTGTTGCACACCTCTGTAACAGCCCAAGTGCTCCCCTTGCCATTTTTGGTCATGTACCGCTTGTGAACCCTATGTTTTCCATGTGTTTGAATGATTATGATTTTACTCCATTGCCATTTCCATCTCACGCATCATGCATCATGCCATCATACTCATCATATCAATTGCATATCTCTTATTGCTTTGCTTGCTTGTGAGGTGTGTATGTGGGTGATGGATGTGTGCCTTGTTGGAGTGTTTCTCTTCTGCCTCCCATTCCAAAAACTATTCCTATCTCTCCCTATTAAATTCAATTGCAACTTGTTATATTTCTTCTGTTTAAAAATTCTGTTAAATGTTCCAACTCTTCTAAATAACCTGATATGTATGTTTTGTTTTACCTCAAGTTTGTTCTTTAGGTATCTGGTTTTTAAATATAATAAACAAGGCAACAGATTTCATGTTATTTCAAATATGTGTAAAATTTACTTGTTCTAAAAATGCCAAGTTCATTTTATGAACAAGAGTGCAATTTACTATTTCATAAAGTATTTTCTTTTCTCTTTAAATCCTTTCCAATTCATGCACGGGGTTTAAACTTGTTGCTGCTCTTTTAAAAATAGAAAATCCCTGTTTGATTTTCCTGTGTGTGGGTGAGCGCTTCCTCGGCCTTCTTCCCCCTGCAGCCCAGCTAGTCGAGCGCTCGCAGCCCAACTCCCTCGCATAGATGGCAACCTGCTCCCGTCGCTCTTTCCGTCAGGTTCAGTCAGAGTGTGCGAGAGAGAGAGCGCCACTGTGGCGCGGACGTCGAGATGCCGTTAGGGTCCGAGCCTCCTTTAAAACCTGTCGGTGCGCAACCCTAGAGATTCTTCTCCCCTTCCCTCCCTTATCCTTCCCCTACCGCCACAGGTAAGCCTATCCCCAAGCTTCGTCGTTGCCATGCTCCTAGTGCTCTGGCAGAGCTCTGCTCGTGCCCGGACGTAGCATCCTCGCCGCTTCTCTGACCACCTGGTGCATGGGGAGGACTCCCCTCATGTTCCTCTTCTTCCCCGACGTCCAGGAGAGACCCCAAGGCCGAGCAGCCCGGTGCTTCTTCCTTGCCGTCCGGATCAGGACCTCACCGGAGTTCCTCGCGGTGCCATCGTCGATCTGCAGCATCCAAGGCCCCTTCTTATTATCGTAGGTAGGAGAGGTACTGCTCGTGCTCGATTCCTTCCCTCTCCTTCCTCCCTAGACCGCCGTAGCTGTTGCCGTGGTGCTGTCCTGCGCGCGCTCCCGGAACTCTGCAAGTTCGGGCCTTCAGATGCGTTCGCAGCAAAGTAGTCCCCATCACTGGGCCCGTGCGTGGGCGTGCCCTGCGCACGCAGTAGTCCGCAGTTACACAGCCCCCTATCCGCATCGTGCCTCACTTCGCCGTCACCGCATCGCCATGGCCCTGAGCTGAGCATCAGCTCGAGCTTGAGCACCCCCTCTGCCGCAGCGCGTCGCAGTTTAGCCGCTTAGATGGTCTCCCCGTCTTGTCCGCATCCCTCGCTAAGTCCGCCGCCTCCGATGATCGCCCGACGGCTCGCCGACGTCTCCCTCTGTTTCGGTCACAGGTGGAGTAGAGCGGCGAAGGGAATTGTACAAAAGGACATAGTTTCCGTCTTGTTTAGACAAACGCTTGTAGCGGAGTGGTTGCTCGCCTGTTTCAGTAGCAGGAGGTCGCGGGTTCGATCCCCTCCGTGCACCCTTTTTGTATTCTGTTTTGTGAGCGTGTGTGGTGTGTGGCCAGGATCCGGTGTGGCTACACCGGATCTGGTGTGGCTATGTGCATGTGCGGTGTGTGCTTGTGTGTGTGATAACAGTGGTGGATCCCCTGTGTCAGGGAGATCCAGTGTGTGTGTGTGTCTGATGTCTATGTGCTAGAGTGTGTGTATGATAGTGGGCCCATGGCCTACTTGTCATCCACTAGAGGGGCCCTGGTGCCTATGCCAGGTGGGCCCCCTCCTATATTTCTTGTTAGTTGTTTTACTATTTTATTGTGTTTAAATAGGTTTTCCTTTTCTGGTAATGATCTAAATCTGGACATGTGTATTTTCGGATATGAGCATTTTTAGTAAGTTTTAACTTATGGGAATGTTATGATAATTTCGAGCATGGTTTTGGGAGTTTTGCAAAAGCTTATATATGAGTATGATATATGAAATTGGGGTAGAATTTCCCAATGAATCCATTGGTGCAATTTGTTTTGTCACTTGAGCATGCTTTGGTATTTGTGCCAACATGGAAGTGGTAGTATTTCATGAGTAGAATGCCATGGTATTTTCTTTTGACATGATAAAATTGCATATAAGTGGGAACCATGCACCAAATTGGCTATTAAAATGTTACTGTTTTCAACATGCTAAGTATTTCTAAGTTTGAGAATCTGTTAATATCTTTATGCCATGTTAAGTGGGTGCTACCAAGTGATGTGTTGTGTTTTAGCTCAACCTCAGTGCTAGTGTTTTGAAGTAGATGTTGCCCTATATCATCCTGTTAATTTTCATGCCATGAGGTGGTCTCTAGCACCATTATGTTTTGCTGTCAACTTGCCACCAGCTTAACTCAGATTCCAGAAAACTGTGGTTTTCACCAAGTCCCTAGAAGTTGTTTCATCATGCCATCTTGTGAGCTTCATGCTTAGTGATGTGTGCTTCCATTCCAGTTTGTGTAGTTGGATGATTTGATAAGCATGTTATGTAGTTTATGTACATATTTTTATTGAGGTTGGAAAAATCTTGTAGCTCTAGATAATTGTTGTGGAAGTTGCTATGTTGCCATTTAGGGACAGATTGTGTGTGTTGGTGTTTTATGACTTGTGGGAGCTATGCTCCATTGTTTTGCTTGATATTTGGCTCTATTGTGGTTGCCTTTTCATTTCCTAACCAGTTGCTACCTTGGAATACCAAGGAATAGCCCATGGCCTTCATTGTCTTGTATTTTGTCTTCGTAACTTGTCATGAGCGTAGCGTGAGATCCGTTACGCTGTTTCCTACGTTGTACCTATGCATTTGCATCGATTTTGCATGAAGCATCCATAATTGCCATGATCATGAATGTTCAAATAACTTAACATGAGCTTCTATCAAGAATTGTAAATAACTTAACTATTGTATGAGAAACATGACTAGCTTAGCATTGCCATGCTAAATACTTCAAATGAATCATGCATCATCTTGTTTGTGCATTGCACCTTGGTTGGTTGTTTATTGTTGCTGTTTCTCTTGGGTAGACGCGAGTGTTGAACCTGAGTACGACGATCCAGGAGAGTACCACTACAAGGACCCCGCTCTTTGTCCCTTTGAAAAACCAATAGGCTAGATGACCGTACCCGGATCCCGACACTATTTTTGCTTTGCTAGATGTCTCGCTCTTATCATTACATATGCGTTACCTACCACTTGAATGTCAAGCCTCCTACATTGCCATGAGAGCCTCTAACCCCTCCACATCCTAGCAAACCTTGTTTGGCTAAGTTAGCAATGCTCAATCTCTCTTATGGCGTTCTGAGTTGCAGGTGCAGGTTGTTTCCATGTGATAACATGGATATCTGGAGATACTACAATATTTACTGCTATTTAATTTGATGCACATATATATCTTGGTATGGTGGAAGGCTTGTCCTTTTGCTCGGTGTTTTGTTCCACTTTTATCTCCATAGTTGCTTGTTACTGGTGTTATGTTTCCATACTTTGCGCTCCTAACATGCTCGGGGTTGTTATGGGGACCCCCTTGATTATTCGGTTGAGATTAAAACTATAGTGGCAAGACCCAACATTGGTACTATTTGTTTAAACAACTTGATAAAATTTCATAGGGCCTTGCAACCCCGTGGATAATTAATTAACAACCCGGGCTAGTGCTCCTCATGAGTGTTGGTCCAAACTAGAGCACTGTGCGGGACCAACCTAGGGCAACTCGGGAGATTTCTATCAGGCCTCCGTACGCGTCGCTTATCCATTGTGTCCTGAGAACGAGATAGGCGGCTCTTATCGGGTTCGTCGACGCGTCGGGTGGTCTTGCTGGACATGTTTTACCTTTTTCGAATGGCTTGCGTGAGGAACTCTGATTTCTTCGGGCTATCTCGAGGTGTCTGTTTTCCTTTGGGATTGCCTAGGATGATCACGAGATCCGTGGTCGATGTTTTCCTTTGGAAGGCTTAGCCTTTTGCTCAGTGTTTTGTTCCACTTTTACCGCCATAGTTACTTGTTACCGGTGTTATGTTTCCATACTTTACGCTCCTAACATGCTCTGGGTTGTTATGGGGACCCCCTTGATTATTCGGTTGAGATTAAAACTTGTCTAGCAAGACCCAACATTGGTACTATTTGTTTAAACAACTTAAGAAAATTGCATAGGGCTTTGCAACCCCTTGGATAATTAATCAACAATCCGGGCCAGTGCTGATCATGAGTGTCGGTCCAAACTAGAGCTCTATGTGGGGCCAACCCGGGGCAACTCGGGAGATTTCTATCAGGACTCCGTACGCGTCGCTTATCCGTCATGTCCTGAGAACGAGATACACAGCTCTTATCGGGTTCATCGACACGTCGGGCGGTCTTGCTGGACTTGTTTTACCTTTTTCGAATGGCTTGCGTGAGGAAGTCTGATTTTCTTCGAGCTATCTCGAGGTGTCGGTTTTCCTTTGGGATTGCCTAGGATGATCACGAGATCCGTGGTCGAGGTTATTCCTGCAGAGTGTGGTTAATTTATGATGGACTAGTTGGAGCACCCCTACAGGGTTAAATCTTTAGAAAAGTCGTGCCCGTGGTTATGTGGCAACTTGGATATTTTGTTTAACATACGGTTATAGTTAAATTGAAGTAAACTCCAATAAAATACACTAACTATGTGAGTAACCATGATCGTCTCTGCTCGTGAACATGATCCGAGAGAGAACATGGTGGGGTTATGTTTGACATAAGTAGGTGTTCAGGATCTTTTAGTGATCATGCTAATTCTCGATCATTTATCATAGACCACATATTTATATTCATGTTCTCGTAAGTTAGCCACCATAAAATTCTTAGTGCTGCCGCAAACTAAACACTTACCCCATCCAACCCAACAAGCTTGAATAGTCTCGGTACCCGGTTGCGAGATTGCGAGTCCCCGTGGCTCACCGATTACTACAACAAATACGAGTGCAGGCGTAGATGAGACCGTGCAAGATGATGTGATGCAGCTCTAGTGGGAGTATGACGAGGAACGTGGCAGGATGTACGTCACATATCCAGACGAGTAGAGAGGCCTTGGTCGTGATCTTTGGGGCTAGCAAGGCAGTTTCATCACATCTTTTCTCGTTTGTTTTTGTCCGTAGACGGACCCTGTCTTTCGAATGATGTTTGTATAAACTGTGTGGATTGTAATTTAGCATGTGACAAGTGTAAGCCAACTCATATACTCGTGTCTTCATAAATGTATGTGATGATACTAAACTTGCGAAACGACTAGATGCGCCTTTATCCCTATCGAGCCCCCGTGTCCAAATATGGATAGGCGCGCATCTTGGGCATTGCAAGTTGGTATCAGAGCCATACGACCATAGGATCCCTTTGCTTGATCAAACTTGTCCGATTCAAGTCTAGTAAAAACTATTTTGAGTCTAGTTATATCGGAGAGTAGGTTTGTTTTTACTCCTCTTCTATACGCTGGTGAGGTATTCGACTTAGGAATTTTGATTCTACTCCTCTTCTCGCTCAAAATTCTTTTTAGGATCATGCGGGTATTTTGGAAACTATATGATACCGATGTGACAAAGTTCTGTCTTGGTGCCTCCTGTCTAACTTGATTTCTTCCAAGGAGTTGAGCTCCGGGGAATTCTTGGCACATCATTATCATTCAGCTTCCTTAGTATCTCACGACGGAGGGTGTTCGGAATTGCTTCAATACTTGTCGTGGTGAGATAAGGTCGGAGTCACCTAGTACTAGGGAGGCATCCGGGGTACCACCATGGTTAGAATCATTGTGCTTTCGAGGATCCAAGTTAGATGGACTTGCGAAAGCCTCTGGTTATGTGTTGAAGGATGGATACAGTTGGGGTGTAGGTCTGTTAGTTATGTGAGATATTTCCTCCTTGTATCCCCAACACCGGATTGCATAACCAGAAAGTTTTCGGAAGTTGTTAGGTGGGAACTCATGTAGTTATCTAGGATCATCTTCTTCAGATGTATGAGGGCATATACATTTGTTCCGAGCAACATTAGCTCAATACTATTGTGTTATTGCAAGTGGCTTCTTATATCTGATGATGTTATCGCAAACCCGAAGAAGGCGTTCTTACTATTTTTTCAGTACGAACGTTGTCGTGTTATTTGTTCAATTTCTTTCAAGTCATTTGATTCAGATGATTGCTATCATCTTTGTCAATGAGGTGCTGATGTTTTGCTCCATCTCCAGGATGGCTCCAACAACTCGCGGGAGTTCGGGTCGTGATGGGGAGCAGTCTGATCCCCCCACCCCCACCACCGCCTCCTCCTCTAGAAGCTTGGCAAGCTATCATGGCTGCAACCAATGCGAATACTCAGATGTTACTCAAGCTATCACAAGAAAGAGATCAGGGTCAACAAAGCTTTCAAGGGAATTTTTAGAATCAACGTCAGTTCGCGATGCTCAGCCAGTTCCTTGCCAACTAGCCCAAGTCTTTCACCTGTTGTGAACAGCCTTTTGATGTAGATGATTGGCTCCGTGACATGAGTAAGTATTTTGAGTGCAGCAATGTCATACCGGAGGACTTTGTCAGATTCGCGTCGTTCCAACTCAAGGGTCAGGAAGCATATTGGTGGCAGCAATACAAGGACTCTAGGGGCGATCGTGTTATTACTTAGGACGATCTCTGTCGTGACTTCAGGGCCCATTACATTCTGACGAGCTTTGTTGAGGAGATGCATGACAAGTTCAGGCACCTGAAGCAGGGGAGCAAGTCTATCTATCAGTACAACATCGAGTTCTAGAATCTGGCCTGCTATGCTAAGCAAGATGTTGCATATGACAAGTCCATGATTTATCAGTTCAGAGGTGGTCTCAAGGATGAGCTTCTGCCTGGTCTGGTCCTTCAAGAGCCTCGTGAGTTTGATCAGTTCTACAACATGGCTTTAAAGGTTGAGGCAACGCAGCTTAAGTTAGAGAACTCAAGGAAGCGTTCTAGGGATTCCTATTCTTCTTGTTCTAGCTCTCAGATGGTCCCTAAGCAGCAGAAATATTGGGTTCCTAATCTGCCTCCATTTCACCCTCCTCAGCAGCAGAGACAGTTCGGTGGCGATGGTTCTTCCCACCCACCCAACCCAGGATATCAACAGAGATCCCAGGCACCCAAGTCAGCTAATGTTCCTCCTCCATGCAACTTTCATCCGCTATCAGAGGTTACTTGTCACAAGTGTGGTCAGAAGGGTCACTACTCAAAAAAGTGCAACCAGCGGCGTATTCTGCCTCCTCCTCCAGTCAGACCTCCAGGCAATGCTATGGTGTAGAATAATCCCAAGTCAGCTAGGGCAAACATGGTGAACGTAGCAGAGGCAGAGGATTCTTCTAAAGTGATCATGGGTAATCTCTCAGTTAATTCTATTCCTGCAAAAGTGTTGTTTGATACTGGTGCATCGCATTCATTCATGTCTAAAGCATTCTTCTCCAAGCATGATTTTGATTCTGAATATTTGAGCAAGGCCTTGCGTGTTGTTTCTCCCGGCACTCTCATGAGCGCTAACAAGGTGTTTCCGGATGTTTCTATCAAGATGGGCAATTATTCTTTTCTGGCTTCTCCAATTGTTCTCGGTAATTCTAATATTGATCTCATTCTGGGCATGGACTTTCTGGCTATGAACAAGGCACATGTGGATTGTCAAGACAAATAAGTCAAATTGACTCATCCTTCAGAAGATGTGATTATTTTCGCAGCTCACGATGACACAATCCGTCTCTTTGCTCTCAATGAGAAGGGTGAAATCTCGGCTATTTCTCAAATTCCGGTGGTTTCTGAGTATGAAGATGTCTTTCCAGAAGAATTGCCAGGAATGCCTTCGCACCGGCCAGTCGAGTTTGTGATTGACCTCGATCTCGAAACTGAGCCGGTTTGCAAGCGTCCTTATAAACTTGGCCCCGAAGAGCTGAAAGAATTGAAGAAGCAGCTAGATGAACAAGAACGTCTGGGTTTGATCAGACCAAGTTCTTCTCCATGGGGTTGTGGTGTTTTGTTTGTCAAGAAGAATGATGGCATGGGCCAACTTTGTGTCGATTACCGTCCATTGAATAAGAAAATCAGAAACAAGTACCCACTTCCCAACATCAATGAGTTGTTTGAACAACTGAAAGGTGCCAAGATTTTCTCGAAGCTTGATCTTCTCAAGGGCTATCATCGGATTCGCATTCGTGAAGAAGATATTCCAAAGACTGCTTTTAGGACGAGTTTTGGCTCTTATGAATACACCATCATGTCGTTTGGTCTCGCCAATGCTCCTCCAACCCTCTCAAGAATGATGAACTTCATATTCTCTACTTTCAAGAATGAGTTCGTCTTGGTCTGTCTAGATGATATCCTCGTGTTCTCGGAGACTGAAGAAGAACATGCAGAGCATCTTCGGCTTGTGCTTGACAAGTTAAGAGAGCATCGATTTTGTGCAAAGTTTTCCAAGTGTGAGTTTTGGCTCAATGATGTGGTGCACCTTGGGCATGTGATCTCTGCCGAGGGCATTAAAGTGCACCTTGAGAAAGTTGAGGCAATCTTGAAGTGGGAGCCTCCTCAAAATGTCAAGAAGCTTCGTAGCTTCCTCGGGCTTGCTAGTTATTGCAAAAGATTCATGGAGAACTTCTCTAAAATTGCTAAGCCTCTGTCTAATCTCCTCCAGAAGAATGTCAAGTATGTTTGGTCTCGTGAGTGTGATGTGGCGTTCAACACGCTCAAGTAGAGACTGACTTCAGATCCAGTTCTTGTTCCTCCAGAGCAATCAAAGCCTTTCCAAGTTTTCTGTGATGCTTCTCTCAGGGGTCTTTGTGGTGTTCTCATGCAAGATAAGAAGATAGTTGCTTATACCTCGCGTCAGTTGAAGCCTGCCGAGAAGAACTACCACAATCAATGATCTAGAGTTGGCGCCAGTTGTGCATGCTCTGATGACTTGGAGGCATTTGCTGTTGGGTAGACCAGTTGAGGTGTACACCGATCACAAGAGTTTGAAGTACATTTTCACTCAACCCAATCTCAATCTTCGGTAGTCTCGTTGGGTGGAAATGCTTGAGGACTTCATGTTGGGTAATGTTGCATGGGAAACAAAAATTTCCTACGTACATGCAAGATCTATCCATGATGATGAGCATCTACGAGAGGGAGAGTGGATCGATGTACCCTTGTATATTGCTAAGCGGGAAGCGTTAAGAAACACGGTTGATGTAGTCAAATGTCTTCGCGATCCAAATCGCCGAGCGTCTCGCGATCCAATCACGATCCGTCTCGATCTAGCACCGAACAGACGGCACCTCCGCGTTCAACACATGTATGGCTTGATGACGATCTCCGCCTTCTTGATCCAGCAAGAGGGAGCGATGAGGTAGACGAGTTCTCCAGCAGCGCGATGGCATTGCGGTGATGGTGGTAGAGTAATTCCAGCAGGGC
This sequence comes from Hordeum marinum, assembly GCA_022496015.1. NCBI lineage: Eukaryota > Viridiplantae > Streptophyta > Magnoliopsida > Poales > Poaceae > Hordeum > Hordeum marinum. Next base: position 336,939,816 of record CM039675.1, read on the forward strand.
TATGCCTAAGCACTGCTAAAACCAATCTAGAGGAGAAACTACAGACTAGAGGAGAGGGTTGCACGTGGCTGAAAATCTATGTGCAAAATCCCTAAAACCTCTAGTATATATAGGAGGAGGAGAGGAGGAGGCTTGGCGCATGGGCCATCCCTTGGTGGTTTCGGCCGAAGTGGAGGGAGGAGTCCTCCTCCTCCACTCCTAGTAGGATTAGGACTCCTTCCTTATTTCCACCTTTTTGCCTTTTTCCACTTTTCTCCACTTTGGACATTCTTCCCAGCCACATGGGCCTTCTGTGGGACTTATACCAGCCCACTAAGGGCTGGAATTCATCCTCCTACAGCCCATGTAGCCTCTTGGGTCGAAATACGCCTCCCGATGGTCCCCCGGTACCCTCTTGGCACTCCCGGTACACTACCGATGAGCCCGGAACTTTTTCGGTGACCAAAACAGGACTTCCTATATATCAATCTTTACCTACGGACCATTCCGGAGCTCCTCATGACGTCTGGGATCTCATCCGGGACTCTGAAAAACGTTTGGTGACCACCATGCATAACTCTATACTACCGAAACGTCACCAAAGCTTAAGTGTGTAGACCCTGCGGGTCCGGGAACTATGTAGACATGATCGAGACACCTCTACGGTCAATAACCAATAGCGGGACCTGGATACCCATATTGATTCCTACATATTCTACGAAGATCTTTATCGGTTGAACCTCTATGTGAAGGATTCAGTTAATCCCGTATGATGTTCCCTTTGTTCTTCGGTATGTTACTTGCCCGAGATTCGATCGTTGATATCTTCATACCTAGTTCAACCTCGTTACCGGCAAGTCTCTTTACTTGTTCCGTAATACAAGATCCCGTGGCTAACACTTAGTCACATTGCTTGCAAGGCTTATTGTGATGTTGTATTACCGAGTGGGCCCTGAGATACCTCTCCGTCACATGGAGTAACAAATCCCAGTGTTGATCCATGCCAACTCAACAGACACCCTCGGAGATACCTGTAGAGTACCTTTATAGTCACCCAGTTACGTTGCGACGTTTGATACACACAAGGCATTCCTATGGTGTCCTTGAGTTGCATGATCTCATGGTCATAGGAACATATACTTGACATGCAGAAAACTATAGCAATAAACTGACACGATCGTATGCTATGGTTATAGTTTGGGTCTTGTCCATCCCATCATTCTCCTAATGATGTGATCCCGTTGTCAAATGGCTAGTCTACTAGAGGCACACTAGGGACAAAGTGTTGTCTATATATCCACACATGCAATGTGTTTCCAATCAATACAATTATAACATGGATAATAAACAATTATCATGAACAAGGAAATATAATAATAAACACTTTATTCATTGCCTCTAGGGCATATTTCCAACAGTCTCCCACTTGCACTAGAGTCAATAATCTAGTTCACATCACTATGTGATTTACATTGTAATGAATTGAACACCCATGCAGTTCTGGTGTTGATCATGTTTAGCCCTTGGAAGAGGTTTAGTCAATGGGTCTGCAACATTCAGATCCATGTGCACTTTGCAAATATTTATGTCCTTCTCCTCGATGTAATTGCGGATGGAATTGAAGCGTCGCTTTATGTGTCTAGTCCTCTTGTGAAAACTTGGTTCCTTCGCCAGAGCAATGGCACTAGTGTTGTCACAGAACACAGTCATTGGATTCAGTGCACTGGGCACTACTCCAAGATCTGTCATGAACTGCTTCATCTAGACACCTTCCTTTGCTGCCTCCGAGGCTGCGATGTACTCCACCTTGCATGTAGAATTGGCTACCACGCTTTGCTTGGAACTGCACTAGCTTACCACTCCCCCATTGAGAATAAATACGTATCCGGTTTGCGACTTAGAGTCATCCGGATCAGTGTCAAAGCTTGCATCGACGTAACCTTTTACGACGAGATCTTCATCACCTCCATAAACGAGAAACATTTTCTTAGTCCTTTTCAGGTACTTAAGGATATTCTTGACCGCCGTCCAGTGCTCCATTCCAGGTTCACTTTGAAACCTTCCGACCATACTTATGGCAAGGCTGACATTGGGTCTTGTGCATATCATTGCATACATGATAGAGCCTCTTGCTGAAGCATAGCAGATGACACTCATCTTCTCTCTATCTTCTGCAGTCACTGGGCATTGAGTCTTACTCAACTTCACACCTTGTAACACAAGCAAGAACCCCTTCTTGGACTGATCCATTTTGAACTTCTTCAAAAATTTATCAAGGTAGGTGCTTTGTGAAAGTGCTATTAAGCGTCTCGATCTATCTCTATAGATCTTAATGCCTAATATGAAAGCAGCTTCTCCTAGGTCCTTCATTGAAAAACTCTTGTTCAAATATTCCTTCACGCTTTCCAGTATTTCTATATTGTTTACAATCAACTATATGTCATCCACATATAATATTAGAAACATTATAGAGCTCCCACTCACTTTCTTGTAAATACAAGCTTCTCCATAAACTTGTATAAACCCAAACGCTTTCATCACCTCATCAAAACGCTTATTCCGACTCCGAGATGCTTGCACCAGTCCATAAATGGATCACTGGAGTTTGCAAACTTTGTCAGCATTCTCTGGATCAACAAAACCTTTTGGTTGCGTCATATACAACTCTTCCTCAAGGAAGCCGTTGAGGAATGTTGTTTTGACATCCATCTGCCAAATTTCATAGTCGAAATATGCAACTATTGCTAACATGATTCTGACGGACTTAAGCATCTACGGGTGAAAGGCCTCATCGTAGTCAACTCCTTGAACTTGTGAAAAACCCTTTGCCACAAGTCGAGCTTTATAGACGGTGACATTACCGCCCGCGTCCGTCTTCTCCTTAAAGATCCATTTGTTCTTAATGGCCTTTCGCCCTTCAGGTAATACTTCCAAAGTCCATACTTTGTTTCCATCCATGGATCCCATCTCGGATTTCATGGCCTCTAACCATTTCTCAGAATCCAGGCCCATCATCGCTCCTCCATAGCTCGTAGATTCATTGTTGTCCAACAACATGACCTCCAAGACAGGGTTGTCGTACCACTCAGGAGCAGTACGTGCCCTCATCAACCTACGAGGTTCAATATTAACTTGATCCGAAGCTTCATGATCATCATCATTAACTTCCTCTTCAACTGTCGTAGGCTCCACAGAAACATGTTTCTGCGCTGTGCTATTCTCTGGTTGAAGTAAAGGTTCAATAACCTCATCAAGCTCTATTTTTATCCCACTCAATTCTTTCGAGAGAAACTCTTTCTCAAGAAATGTTCCGTTCTTAGCAACAAACACTTTGCCTTCGGATGTGAGATAGAAGGTATACCCAACTATCTCTTTCGTGTATCCTATGGAGACACATTTATCTACTTTGGGTTCCAGCTTTTCAGGCTGAAGCTTTTTGACATAAGCATCACATCCCCAAACTTTAAGAAACGACAACTTTGGCCTCTTGCCAAACCACAGTCCATATGGCGTCGTCTCAACATATTTCGATGGTGCCCTATTTAAAGTGAATGCAGCTGTCTCTAATGCATAACCCCAAAACGATAGTGGCAAATCGGCAAGAGACATCATAGAATGCACCATATCTAATAAGGTTCGATTACAACGTTCAGACACACCATTACGCTATGGTGTTCTAGGCAGTGTCAACTGTGAAACAATTCCACACTATCTTAAGTGACTGCCAAACTCATAACTCAGATATTCACCTCCTCGATAAGATCGTAGGAATTTTATCTTTTTGTTATGATGATTCTCAACTTCACTCTGAAATTGCTTGAACTTTTCAAACATTTCAGACTTGTGTTTCATTAAGTAAATATACCCATATCTACTTAAGTCATCAATGAAGGTGAGAAAATAACGATATCTACCGCACGCTGCAACATTCATTGGACCGCACACATCAGTATGTATGATTTCCAACAAGTCACTTGCCCGTTCCATTGTTCCAGAGAACGGCATTTTAGTCATCTTTCCCATGAGGCATGGTTCACATGTGTCAAGTGATTCAAAATCAAGTGACTCCAAAAGTCCATCAGCATGGAGCTTCCTCATGCGTTTTACACCAATATGACCCAAACGGCAGTGCCACAAGAAAGTGGTACTATCATTATCAACTCTACATCTTTTGGCATCAATGTTATGAACATGTGTATCATCACTATCAAGATTCAATATGAATAAACCCCTCACATTGGCTGCATGACCATAAAAGATATCACTCATATAAATAGAACAACCATTATTCTCTGATTTAAATGAGTAACCATCTTGCAATAAACAAGATCCAGATATAATGTTCATACTTAACGCTGGCACTAAATAACAATTATTCGGGTTCATCACTAATCCCGATGGTAATCGAAGAGAGAGCGTGTTGAGGGAGATCACATCAACCTTGGAACCATTTCCCACGCGCATCATCACTTCGTCCTTTGCCAGCCTTCGTCTATTCCGTAGTTCCTGTTTTGAGTTGCAAATGTGAGCAACCGAAGCGGTATCAAATACTCAGGCACTACAAAGAGAGCTAGTAAGGTACACATCAATAACATGTATATCATATATACCTTCCTTGTTGTTGGCTGCCTTCTTGTCAGCCAGGTACTTTGGGTAGTTCCACTTCTAGTGACCTGTTCCCTTGCAATGAAAGCACTCAGTTTCTGGCTTGGGTCCAGCCTTGGGTTTCTTTACAGGAGAAGCAATTGCTTTGCCATCCTTCTTGGATTTACCCTTCTTTCCCTTGCCATTCTTCTTGAAACTAGTGGTTTTGTTGACCATCAACACTTGATGTTCTTTCTGGATTTCAGACTCAGCACTTTCAGCATCGCAAACAGCTCGGCGACTGACTTTTTCATACCGTGCATGTTATAGTTCATCACAAAGCTCTTGTAGCTTGGTGGCAGTGATTGAAGAACTCTGTCAGTGATCGCCTCTGGTGGAAGGGGCATTCCCAACTCTATCAGACGAGTCGAATACCCAGACATTCTGAGTATATGTTCACTGATAGACCCATGCTCCTCCATTCTGCAAGCATAGAACTTATCAAAGGTCTCATACCTCTCGATCCGGGTATTCTTTTGAAAGATAAACTTCAACTCCTGGACCATCTCATATGCTCCATGACGTTCAAAACGTCTTTGAAGTCCCGGTTCTAAGCCATACAATATTGCACACTGAACTATTGAGTAATCTCCAGAACGTGCCTCCTAAGCGTTCTTAACGTCTTCGGATGACATGCCTTTGGGTTGGTCACCAAGCAGTGCATCAAGGACATATGATTTCTAGGAAGCCGCGAGGATAATCCTCAGATTACAGGCCCATTCCACAAAGTTACTTCCATCATCTTTCCACTTAGCTTTCTATATGAACATATTAAAATTCAGGGGTGCTACTGCGCGAGCCATTGATCTACAACATAAATATGCAAAGGTTACTTAGACTATTGTTCAAGATAATGAGTTTAGTTAATCAAATTACTAAAGCTCCCACTGAAATTGACATCCCTCAGGTCATCTGAGTGACACATGATCCAAATAAACCAACTCAAGTCTGATCATCACGTGGGTTGAGGTGGTTTCAATGGTGAACATCATCATGTTGATCATATCTACTATATGACTCATGTTCGACCTTTCGGTCTCTTGTGTTCTGAGGCCATGTTTGTACATGCTAGGCTTGTCAAGTTTAACCCGAGTGTTCTGCATGTGCAACACTGGTTTGCACCCGGTGTATGTGAACATAGAGTCTATCACACCTGATCATCACGTGGTGTCTCGACATGAAGAACTTTCACAACGGTGCACACTCATGGAGAACACAATTCATCTTGATATTTAAGTGAGGGATCACCTTATAATGCTACCATCATCCTAAGCAAAACAAGGTGCATAAAAGGATTAACATCACATGCAAATCATAAGTGACATGATATGGCCATGAAATTGTGCTTTTGATCTCCATCTTGAAAGCACCGACATGATCTCCATCGTCACCGACATGACACCATGATCTCCATCATCTTGATCTCCATCAATGTGTCGCCATCGGGGTTACCATGCTCACCATGCTTCTAGTACTATTGCTACCGTTTAGCGATAAAGTAAAGCATTACATAGCGCTTAATGATTGACACGTAGGTCATACAATAATTAAAGACAACCCTATGGCTCTTGCTGGCTGCCGTACTCAACGACATGCAAGTCGTGATATTCTATACAACACATGATCATCTCATACATCACATATACCTCATCATGTAATTGGCCATATCACATCACAACATACCCAGCAAAAACAAGTTGGACGTCCTCTAATTGTTGTTGCATGTTTTACGTGGCTGCTACGGGTATCTAGCAAAAACAATTCTCACCTACGCAAAAACCACAACGGTGATACATAAGTTGCTTTTCAACCTTCTCAAGGACCGCCTTTGTCGAATTCGATCCAACTAAAGTAGGAGAAATAGACACCCGCTAGCCATCTTTGTGCAACGAGGTTACACGTCAGTCGATGGAACCGGTCTCTCGTAAGCGTATGAGTAAGGTTGGTCCGGTCTACTTCATCCCACAATACCGCTGAACCAAAACATGAACAAGGGAGGAAGCAATCTAAGCATCAACACCCACAAACTCTTTGTGTTCTACTTGAGATCTCATCTACGCATAGACCTAGCTCATGATGCCACTGTTGGGGAACGTTGCATGGGAAACAAAAAATTTCCTACACACACGCAAGATCTATCCATGGTGGTGAGCATCTATGAGAGGGAGAGTGGATCTACATACCCTTGTAGATCGCTAAGCGGGAAGTGTTAAGAAACACGGTTGATGTAGTCGAACGTCTTCGCGATCCAAATTGCCGAGCGTCCCGCGATCCAATCATGATCCGTCCCGATCTAGCACCGAATGGACGGCACCTCCGCGTTCAGCACACATACGGCTTGATGAAGATCTCCGCCTTCTTGATCCAGCAAGAGAGAGCGGAGAGGTAGATGAGTTCTCTGGCAGCACAACGGCGTTGCGGCGATGGTGGTGGAGTAATTCCAGCAGGGCTTCTTCTAAGCACCGCTGAAACCGATCTAGAGGAGAAATTATGGACTAGAGGAGAGGGTTGCATGTGGCTGAAAATCTATGTGCAAAACCCCTAAAACCTCTAGTATATATAGGAGGAGGAGAGGAGGAGGCTTGGCGCAAGGGCCAGCCCTTGGTGGCTTCGGCCGAAGTGGAGGGAGGAGTCCTCCTCCTCCACTCCTAGTAGGATTAGGACTCCTTCCTTATTTCCACATTTTTGCTTTTTCCCACCTTTTTCCACTTTGGAATTTCTTCCAGCCGCATGGGCCTTCTGTGGGACTTAGGCCAGCCCACTAAGGGCTGGTATTCATCCTCCTATAGCCCATGTAGCCTCTTGGGTCGAAATACTCCTCCTGATGGTCCCCCGGTACCCTCCCGGCTCTCCCGGTACACTACCGATGAGCCCGAAACTTTTCCGGTGACCAAAACAGGACTTCCTATATATCAATCTTTACGTCCAGACCATTCTGGAGCTCCTCCTGATGTCCGGAATCTCATATGGGACTGCAAAAAATCTTCGGTTACCACCATGCATAACTCTATACTACCGAAACGTCACCAAACTTAAGTGTGCAGACCCTACGGGTTCGAGAACTATGTAGACATGACCGAGACACATATATGGTCAATAACCATTAGCAGGACCTGGATGCCCATATTGATTCCTACATATTTTATGAAGATCTTTATCGGTCGAACCTGTATGTCAAGGATTCAGTTAATCCCATATGATGTTCCCTTTGTTCTTCAGTATGTTACTTGCCCGAGATTCGATCGTCGGTATCTTCATACCTTGTTCAACCTCGTTACCGGCAAGTCTCTTTACTCGTTCTGTAATACAAGATCCCGTGGCTAACACTTAGACGCATTGCTTTCAAGGCTTATTGCGATGTTGTATTACCGAGTGGGCCCTGAGATACCTCTCCGTCACACGGAGTAACAAATCCCAGTGTTGATCCATGCCAACTCAAAAGACACCCTCTGAGATACCTGTAGAGTACCTTTATAGTCACCCAATTATGTTGCGACGTTTGATACACACAAGGCATTCCTCCGGTGTCTATGAGTTGCATGATCTCATGGTCATAGGAACATATACTTGACATGCAGAAAACTGTAGCAATAAACTGACACGATCATCTGCTACGGTTATAGTTTGGGTCTTATCCATCCCATCATTCTCCTAATGATGTGATCCCTTTATCAAATGACATTTCATGTCAATGGCTAGGAAACCTTGACCATCTTTGATGATTGAGCTAGTCTACTAGAGGCACACTAGGGACAAAGTGTTGTCTATATATCCACACATGCAATGTGTTAACAATCAATACATTGATAGCATGGATAATAAACAATTATCATGAACAAGGGAATATAATAATAAACACTTTATTCATTTCCTCTAGGGCATATTTCCAACACTTCAATCAAAGCATTGAGTATACTCCTAGAAAAGCAAATGTCACTACAGACGCGCTCAGCCAAAAGGCGTACTGCAACCGTCTTATCCTGAAGCCTCTTCAACCCGAGCTTGGTGAAGCCTTCCGCAAGCTCAATCTTCAAATGATTCCGCAAGGATTTCTTGCCAATCTTCAAGTCTCTCAGACTCTAGAAGATCAGGTTCACCAAGCTCAACTTCTTGATGCTATGGTGAAGAAAGTGAAGAAAGGTGTGGCCAAGGGCATTCCGAGTATAAGTACTTTCGCGTTGATGACAAAGACACCTTGTTCTTTGAGGACCGTCTGGTGGTTCCAAAAGGTGATCTCCGGAAGGTTATCATGGACGAAGTACACAATTCTCTTCTATCCATTCAGCGAGGCAGTTCCAAGATGTATCAGGATCTCAAGCAAATCTTCTGGTGGACTCGCATGAAACGTGAAATTGCTTAGTTCGTGAACGAGTGTGATGTTTGTCGCAGAGTGAAGGCAGACCATCAACATCCAGCAGGTCTCCTTCAGCCTTTGCTTATTCCAGAGTGGAGATTTGATCATGTGGAGATGGATTTCATCACTGGGTTTCCCAAGTACAAGAGGGGCAACGATGCCATCTTTGTGGTTATCGACAAGCTGACCAAAGTTGCTCATTTCCTTCCGGTCAAAAGAATCTATCTCAGCAGCTTAGCTAGCAGAGTTGTATACGTTAAGGATAGTTTCTTTGCATGGTATTCCTCAGCTCATCTCATCTGACCGTGGAAGCCTCTTCACTTCCAAGTTTTGGGAGTCCTTCCAGACTACTATGGGTACCAATATCCGCTTTAGCACTATATTCCATCCACAAACAAGTGGTCAATTTGAGAGTGTTAATCAGATCCTTGAAGACATGCTCAGAGCCTGTGTGATTTCATTCGACATGAAATGGGAAGACTACCTTCCATACGCTAAATTTTCATACAACAACAGCTTTCAAGCTAGTTCAAGCAAGGCCCCTTTCGAGATTCTCTATGGCAGGAAGTGTCGTACCCCGCTCAATTGGTCTGAAACCGGTATGCGTCAAATTTTGGCCAATGACATGATCACCAAAGTAGAAGAGATGTGCCGTGTCATTCATGAGAACCTCAAAGCATCTTAATCCCGACAGAAGAGTTATTACGATAATAAACATCGAGATGTCTCCTTTCAAATTGATGATCTAGTCTATCTTAGAGTATCTCCCATGAAGGGCACTCAGCGGTATGGAATTAAAGGCAAGCTAGCTTGTCGCTTTGTTGGTCCTTTCAGAGTTGTTTGCAAGAGAGGTGAACTTGCCTATCAACTAGAGCTTCCTCCAGACTTCGCTAATGTGCACGATGTCTTCCATGTCTCTCAGCTCCGGAGGTGCTTCAAGACTCCCGAGCGTACCATTCACCTCCAAGACATTGATCTCCTAGAAGACCTGTCTTATCGTGAGCATCCAGTGGCTATTCTCGATGTAATTGAGCGAAAAGACTCGCAACAAATCAATCAAGTTTCTCAAGGTGAAGTGGTCTCATCATTCCGATAAAGAAGCTACTTGGGAACGGGATCTTCCCCATTCCGAATATCCATAGTTCTTTCGTTCTTAGATCTCGGATCGAGACCCTCTTGTAGTGTGGGAGAGTTGTAACAGCCCAAGTGCTCCCCTTACCATTTTTGGTCATGTACCGCTTGTGAACCCTATGTTTGCCATGTGTTTGAATGATTAAGATTTCGCTCCATTGCCATTTCCATCTCATGCATCATGCCATCATGCTCATCATATCAATTGCATATCTCTTATTGCTTTGCTTGCTTGTGAGGTGTGTATGTGGGTGATGGATATGTGCCTTGTTGGAGAGTTTCTCTTCTTCCTCCCATTCCAAAAACTATTCCTATATCTCCCTATTCAATTCAATTGCAACTTGTTATATTTCTTGTGTTTAAAAATTCTATTAAATGTTCCAACTCTTCTAAATAACCTGATGTGTATGTTTTGTTTTACCTCAAGTTTGTTCTTTAGGTATCTCGTTTTTAAATATAATAAACGAGGCAAGAGATTTCATGTTATTTCAAATATGTGTAAAATTTACTTGTTCTAAAAATGCCAAGGTCATTTTTATAAACAAGAGTGCAATTTTCTGTTTCATAAAGTATTTTCTTTTCTCTTTAAATCCTTTCCAATTCATGCATGGGGTTTAAACTTGTTGCTCCTCTTTTAAAAATAGAAAATCCCTGTTTGATTTTCCTGTGTGTGGGTGAGTGCTTCCTGGGCCTTCTTCCCCCTGCAGCCCAGCTAGTCAAGCGCTCGCAGCCCAACTCCCTCGCGTAGATGGCAACATGTTCCCGTCGCTGTTTTCGTCAAGTTCAGTCAGAGTGTGCGAGAGAGAGAGTGAGAGCGCCGCCATGGCACGGACGTTGAGATGCCGTTAGGGTCCGAGCCTTCTTTAAAACCTGCCGGTGCGCAACCCTAGAGATTCTTCTCCCCTTTCCTCCCTTCTCCTTCCCCCACCGCCGTAGGTAAGCCTCTCCCCAAGCTTCTCCGTCGCCATGCTCTCGGTGCTTTGGCAGAGCTCTGCTCGTGCCTGGACGTAGCATCCTTGCCGCTTCTCGAACCACCTGGTGCACGGGGAGGACTCCCCTCGTGTTCCTCTTCTTCCTCGACATTCAGGAGATACCCCAAGGCTGAGCATCCCGACGCTTCTTCCTCGCCATTCAGATCAAGACCTCGCCGGAGTTCTCTGCAGCACCGTCGTTGATCTGCTGCATCCAAGGCCCCTTCTTGTTGTTGTAGGTAGGAGATGTACTCCCCGCGCCCGATCCCTTCCCTCTCCTTCCTCCCTAGACCAACATACCCATCACCATGGTGCTTTCATGCGCGTGCTCCCAGAGCTCTGCAAGTCCAGTCCTTTAGATGCGTTCGTGTCAAAGTAGTTCCCGTCGCTGGGCTCGTGCGTGGGGATGCCCTGCGCATGCAGTAGTCCGCAGTTGCACATCCCCCCTCTCCGTGTCGTGCCTCATTTCGCCTTTGCCACATCGCCATGGCCCCGAGCCGAGCATCAGCTCGAGCTCGAGCACCCCCTCTGCCGCAATGCGTCACAGTTTAGCCGCGTAGATGGTCTCCCCGTTGTGTCCGCATCCCCTGCCGAGTCCGCCACCTCCGATGGTCGCCCGATGGTTCGCCGACGTCTCTCTCTATTTCGGTCGCCGGTGGGGCAGAGCGGCAAAGGGAACTGTCCAAAAGGACAAAGTTTCCCTCTTTTTCAGACAAACGCTCGTAGCGTAGTGGTCGCTCGCCTGTTTCTGTAGAAGGAGGTCGCGAGTTCGATCCCCTCCACGCCCCTTTTTGTTCTCTGTTTGTGAGCGTGTATGTGGTGTGTGGCCATGATCCGGTGTGGCTACACTAGATCTGGAGTGGCTATGCGCGTGTCTGGTGTGTGCTTGTGTGTGTATGAGTAGTGGTGGATCCCCTATGTCAGGGAGATCTAGTGTGGGTGTGTGTGTCTGCTGTGTATGTGCTAGTGTGTGTGTATGACAGTTGGCCCATGGCCCACTTGTCATCCACTAGAGGGGCCCTCGTGCCTATGCCATGTGGGCCCCCCTCCTATATTTCTTGTTAGTTGTTTTACTATTTTATTGTGTTTAAATAGGTCTTCCTTTTTTGGTAATGATCTAAATCTGGACATGTGTATTTTCAGATATGAGCATTTTTAGCAAGTTTTAACTTATGGGAATGTTATGATAATTTCGAGCATGGTTTTGTGAGTTTTGCAAAAGCTTATATATGAGTATGATATATGAAATTGGGGTAGAATTTCCCAATGAATCCATTGGTGCAATTTGTTTTGTCACTTGAGGAAGCTTTACAAAATGTCATTTTGTCCCAATATGCCATTTTGTCTTTTTAGTTGGAATTAATCCATGCATGCTTTCGTATTTGTGTCAACATGGAAGTGGTAGTATTTCATGAGTAGAATGCCATGGTATTTCCTTTTGACATGATAAAATTGCATATAAGTGGGAACCATGCTCCAAAGTGGCTATTAAAATGTTGCTATTTTCAACATGCTAAATATTTCTAAGTCTAAGAATCTGTTAATATTTTTATGCCATGTTAAGTAGGTGCTACCAAGTGATGTGTTGTGTTTTAGCTCAAGCTCAGTGCTAGTGTTTTGAAGTAGATGTTGCTCTCTATCATCTTGTTAATTTTCATGCCATGAGGTGGTTTCTAGCACCATTATGTTTTGTTGTCAACTTGCCACCAGCTTAACTCAGATTCTAGAAAACTGTGATTTTCACCAAGTCCCTAGAAGTTGTTTCATCATGCCATCTTGTGAGCTTCATGCTTAGTGATGTGTGCTTCCATTCCAGTTTGTGTAGTTGGATGATTTGATAAGCATGTTATGTAGTTTATGTACATATTTTTATTGAGGTTGGAAAAATCTTGTAGCTCTAGATAATTGTTGTGGAAGTTGCTATGTTGCCATTTTGGGACAGATTGTGTGTGTTGGTGTTTTATGACTTGTGGGAGCTATGCTCCATTGTTTTGCTTGATATTTGGATCTATTGTGGTTGCTTTTTCATTTCCTAACCAGTTGCTACCTTGGAATACCAAGGAATAGCCCATGGACTTCATTGTCTTGTATTTTTTCTTCGTAACTTGTCGTGAGCGTAGCATGAGATCCGTTACGCTGTTTACTACGTTGTACCTATGCGTGTGCATTGATTTTGCATGAAGCATCCATAATTGCCATGATCATGAATGTTCAAATAACTTAACATGAGGTTCTATCAAGAATTGTAAATAACTTAACTATTGTATGAGAAACATGACTAGCTTAGGATTGCCATGCTAAATACTTCAAATGAATCATGCATCATCTTGTTTGTGCATTGCACCTTGGTTGGTTGTTTATTGTTGATGTTTCTCTTGGGTAGATGCGAGTGTTGAACCTGAGTACGACGATCCAGGAGAGTACCACTACAAGGACCCCGCTCTTTGTCCCTTTGAAGAACCAACAGGCTAGATTACCATACCCGGATCCCGACACTATTTTTGCTTTGCTAGATGTCTCGCTCTTATCATTACATATGCGTTGCCTACCACTTGAATGTCAAGCCTCCTACATTGCCATGAGAGCCTCTAACCCCTCCACATCCTTGCAGACCTTGTTTGGCTAAGTTACCGATGCTTAACCTCTCTTGTGGCATTATGAGTTGTAGGTGCAGGTTGTTTCCATGTGATAACATGGATATCTGGAGATACTACAATATTTAATGCTATTTAATTTAATGCACATATATATCTTGGTATGGTGGAAGGCTTGGCCTTTTGCTCGGTGTTTTGTTCCACTTTTACCACCATAGTTACTTGTTACCGGTGTTATGTTTCCATACTTTGTGCTCCTAACATGCTCAGGGTTGTTATGGGGACCCCCTTGATTATTCGGTTGAGATTAAAACTTGTGTGGCAAGACCCAACATTGGTACTATTTGTTTAAAAAACTTAATAAATTTCATAGGGCCTTGCAACCCCGTGGATAATTAATCAACAACCCGGGCCAGTGCTCCTCATGAGTGTTGGTCCAAACTAGAGCACTTTGTGGGACCAACCCGGGGCAACTCGGGAGATTTCTATCAGGCCTCCGTACGCGACGCTTATCCATCGTGTCCTGAGAATGAGATACGCGGCTCTTATCAGGTTCGTTGACACGTCGGGTGGTCTTGCTGGACATGTTTTACCTTTTTCGAATGGCTTGCGTGAGGAACTCTGATTTTCTTCGGGCTATCTCGAGGTGTCTGTTTCCTTTGGGATTGCCTAGGATGATCACGAGATCCGTGGTCGAGGTTATTCCCATGGAGTGTGGTTAATTTATGATGGACTAGTTGGAACATCCCTACAGGGTTAAATCTTTCGAAAAGCTGTGCTCGCGGTTATGTGGCAACTTGGACATTTTGTTTAACACCCGGTTATAGTTAAATTGAAGTAAACTCCAATAAAATATACCAACTGTGTGAGTAACCGTGATCGTCTCTGCTCATGAACATGATCCGAGAGAGAACATGGTGGGGTTATGTTTGACGTAAGTAGGTGTTCAGGATCTTTTAGAGATCATGCTAGTTCTCGATCCTTTATCGTAGACCATGACGAGGATATGTACCTAGGGTAGGGTCCAAGGCCTAACCTACTTGCCCTACCTAAGGACATGACATTGGAGGACTTTAAGATCACAAATAAGCTTCCGATCGGATTCCTGATGATGGTCAAGTCACTCGACAGGCAATCCACTCGGCGACTTCTTCCTCCACTTGACAGTCGACTATTACTCGGAAGACCTCATTTCCACTCGATGCCAAAAGACCAGAAGCCACCTCCAGGAGGCGAACAGCAGGTGTTAGGATTTTCGTCATTAGTAGATTTTATTATGTACATTACTAGTAATGCCAGTCTTTAAACCCACGATCGGACCCTTAGATGCCGGACAATTATGAGGGGCAGAGAACTCTATATAAGCCGCCCCTCCCCTCTGGCACAAGGGTTCGCAACCACTGTAATCTCAATATTCCACACGACAAAGCTCCCGAGCACTGAGATGTAGGGCTGTTCCCTCCACGAGAGGGGCCTGAACTCATACATCCATGTGTACATCCTCGCCATAGCTAGGACTCTGCCCTCTCCTTTCGTACCCCTACCTTCTACTGTCAGGCTCGTTCCCATGACAGTTGGCGCCCACCGTGGGGCAGGCGTCTAAGCGACTTCCGGTGAGGTTGTGTTTTTCATCCTTCGACATGTCTTCCGCTGGTGTTTTCGCTCTGGGCCACGAGATCCGTTTCAGAGCGCTCACCTTCATCATCGACGATTCAACATGGCTTGAGAAAGCGCCTATCGATGTTGAGGTGTCAGACCCTATGTTTGTATCACATTGCTATGTTTGGGTTTATAAAATTTGGAGCCAACTAAAACTTTTTCAAGGCGCTTGTGCTTGTTTGCTATGTTGTTTGCTTGCTAGATGATTGTGTTATATGGCACTACTAGGTTCTATCCCACTTCATATTCATCTTCCTTGTTCCAAACCTCTTGCCTAATGATAATGCCATGTGAATAGTGACCAAAACTATTTTTTTATCAAATTTTGTTTCAACCAAAAATGATTTATTTAAATTAAGTTTCCCAAACCCCCTGAAATGAGGTTTGCACTGCATATCCTCAAATTGGGTGGATTCTTCTTTTCCAAAGGCTTTATTTCAAACCTACTATATATATGACTTCCCAAAACCACCAAATATTATTTTTAAAGATAATTTTCATATTTTATTTAAAGGCTTTTTCTTAAGGCCAGAAATGGTTTTTCCTAGGGAAAAATTATTTAAATGCTTTGAAAATATTTGAGAAAATTTAGAGAAACTCAGTGGACATATATTTTCCATATATATGAGTTTCAACACAAGGGCATGATCAGATCATAGGCAAACCCCTCAAAACCCTTTCTGTTAAAATCAAACTTTTGGAATATTTCTATAAGAAATATTCTCAATAAATTCCAGGAAAATTCCAGCAAGTCAACACTATCATAGGTGATGGTCTTGCAAAGTTTCACCTCAATCCAAGTTGGTTTGGTTCATCAAACCATCTCAAACCCCTTTCTGTCCAGATTCATATTTAAACAACTTTCCATTGTGGAGTGTCTCCCCTTGGCCTCAAACTTGGTGGGCATGCTCTAATGACCAAATAGTGATGGTACACTAAGTGCTGAATCAAGGGTAAAAGACTAGCATCAGTGGATCTACAGAAATCTGATTCTGCTAACTTCTAGGTTCATCAAATCTCCATTGCCAACTTTTTCCCCTTGGGCTCAAACTTGGTGAAACCTCTCATTTCTACCTAGCCCTTGACCCTGGTAAGTATCTCAGTGAATTGGTAGAATCTTCTTGCCCAAAACACTATCAAACACCTTCTGGTGAAATGGCAAAACCAGTATTTCCACCTCTTTCCCTTTTACCCTTGCCCCCAGCTTCTTAACACAACCCCTCTCGGTTACTGGCTATCTCTAGTAGTTCTTCCTGGCCAAGACTCCATGGGGAAGAGGGGTAAAATCCTCATTTTACCCCTCTAGACAGTAGTTTCTCTCCCTTTCTCCCAGCCATCCTTCTCTCCTAAGGCATCCCAGGGCATCCAAGGCCACTTCCCTCTATTCTATTCCCTCCCCCATCCCCTAGGCGTGGGTGGCTGTGCAGAAGATGCCATGGACAATGCCATGGCATGCAATAGCCACGCTCCAGAGCGTGCTACAGTGCCGACTGCACTGTAGCCGCTGCCCAATGGCCGTCCCCGACCACCTTGGGCCTCCCCCGCGTGTCCCCCGAGGCGCCCTCGGCGTCCGTGACACGCTACACTATCGGCCCCCTCCTCTCTCCTCCTCCTCCTCCCTCCTACCGCGCGTGTCGAGCGCTTCCCGGCTCGGCCAACCCGCGACCTCGCATGCGCGCCCTCCTCTCTCTCTCCCATTGTTCCCGCTAGGCGTAGACCAGACCCAGGAATGCCCCCAAGCAGTCCCGCGAGCTTCCCTCTCCCTCTGGCCTCGGCCACGTCCTCCCTGGTGCACGACCCGTCGGTGGACTCGCGCCCCCGCTATAAAAGGGCCTCCCGGACCCCTCTCTTCCATATGCTCTCTCTCTCCTCTCCTCAGTAGCCACCCTGCGCGCTTCGAGGACCTCCCGAAGCTCCTGCGCTTGGAATCGAGCCGAGGACCGCCGCAGCAACCCCATCGCTGATCTCCAGGTATAGAGCCCCTCCAGCCCTCATTTCTCTCCCGTTGGTCTTTCCTTGCCCTTCTGACTCGACCCCCCCTTCTTCCCGCCTTCCTTGTAGTCCCAGGCGGCCCCGGGTGACCACCTCCCGAAGGCCCCTCCATCGTGGGTGCTCGCCTCCGGCCACCTCCGGCCTCCGTTCCCCCTCCAGGAGACGGGTGACTCTTCCCCGAGCCCGTTCCCACCATCGCCCGCCATCGCCGTGCCCCGTGCCACCACTGGTGAGCAGATCCCCTCCCTGTCCTAAGGTGGGAGAAGGACCCGACAGGTGGGGCCCACCTATCGGCCTCTCTTTCTCTCTCCCGCGCGCTCTCTCCCCCGAGTCGCTGACGATCGGGCCCTGCGCGTCAGGTTTGAACCTGACCGCGCGCGATGCCAGCTTGCTGGCCAGCTAGGCCGGCCCAGCCTCTAGCCGCCTCTGGCCCAGGTCCCCGTGGCTTTTCCTTTTCTTTTTCCATTTTCTTTTTCGGTGGACTTTGCAAAAATCCCACAGAACCCAAAATAATTCCTATGACAATATTTCTTCCGCCAAAAATCATAGAATATTCCATAGAATTTATTAGTGACATTTGTAAAAATGTTTGAAAAACTTTTTAGTATTTTTTTAATTAAAAATCCCTATTTGGCATTTCCTGCCTCTGTTTAATAGTTTTTAAAAATATTTTTCATAGTAACATATTAAACACACATTTTTAAGATAGTCCTTACTATTTATCAGAATAGGTTAGCATTTTTATTAGTAGCTTGAGTGCTCTGTTTTTGTGTGTTGATTATTTTTATCGTTATTTTACCGCGACGATAGATTGTGCTGTTAATGAAGAAGTTGGACCCGAAGACTTCGAAGACCCCGGAGACTTTGTTGAGCCATGCAAGCAGCCCTTTGACCATGTTAAGAAACTTTTTCATGCATGTCATATAGCACTTGTTGATTTGATGAAATGATCATGATGAGGTGTTCCCCCTTCGGTGGGATACCTCCGTTACTTTTACCGTTGAGACTTGCATCGTGCATGACCCTACCACCTTATGAGGGTTGTGCGGGTGGGAGTACTTAGGTTGCTAATAGATGCTACGCAAATGGGATGGGACTTATGCATAGTGATGGCAAGAAAAGAAATGATTTCAATGATTTTTTTGAAAACCCTGTCGGGTGCCACTAATGCCCGAGGGAGATGATGATGAAATGGGTGACCACTTGAGAAAGAAGTGGTGTGTCGGGACAAGAGAGTGATGTGGTTTTCCAAAACGGATTGGTGTAAGTTGCGACCGTTACTCCAACCTTACATGCACAACCACGATACCCCTTATGGGACCGGGCTTTGTTGATTACCTTG
Source organism: Hordeum marinum (assembly GCA_022496015.1). NCBI lineage: Eukaryota > Viridiplantae > Streptophyta > Magnoliopsida > Poales > Poaceae > Hordeum > Hordeum marinum. Next base: position 336,958,482 of record CM039675.1, read on the forward strand.
GTGGGTACTGGCAAGGAGCCTGCATTACTAGTGGTGGGAGTGGCATGGTCACTCTTGATACGGGGTCGTACCGGTATGTACGATCATGTGTTGTCTCTACACGCACCAGGCACACCGTTGGTCCCCTCATGGATGGTACGATTAGAGAAAGGCTCATGTAATGTACATCATGAGGGCTGGGTACCAATCGAGCGGACTCTTTGTTTAGTATCACCATAGGAAAAGCATTGTTAGGGTGCTTACTTCGGGTATGTTATATATCGCGAGTCGTGGATGACATGGAAGTTCCCCGAGTCTTGTCAGTAAAGTGTGCAAGCTCTGTGGAGTGTAAAACTATTCGAATAGCCATGTCCACGGTCAAGGACAGTTGGATGACCGCTCTTGTGCTACGACCAAGTGTTTTCACAAATTGATGTGTGTGGGTGTGTTGGAGACAAAGATGGTACTTGAGCTAAGTCCGATGACTAGCTTGGAAAGGGATCTATGTCCGACGACTTAGTATGATGAATGAACACGAGGTGTTCAACCCCCTGCTTATGATGATATCGGTAACTTGTTCATATGGATATCTGCTTATTTTTGATTCATGCTCACTAGTTACTTGATCATGACATTTGCATTCAAATTAGCTTTCCGCAAAATCACCTACTTAGTGCTATATCATGCATCATTGCTACCTTGTTCCACAATTTGGGTTGCTTGCGAGTACATTCAAAGTACTCATTGGCTTTCCACTGGTTATTTAATTGGCCATGCATGGACGAACAGGAGTATGTTGAAGAGTTTGTTGGAGACGAACATGCGGACTAGGACGCTTCCCAGTCAAAATGCATGTATGTTAAGGCAGATGGCATGGGTTCATGCTTCCGACCAAGATTTCCGCTGCTTGTTCCATTTTAAGTGTTTGGCCCATGTGGCCCTTTCTATGTAAGACTAAGACCTTCGTGGTCATTATTTGTGTAAGATGTTAAGTGTGGATGTGAGAATCTTGTTATTCAGCTTTTGTGTGTTCAGTGAGCATTGTTCTTTGGGATCACTGTACACGTGCATTCGGTGATCACGACTTATGAGTCGGGGTCCCCACACGAGGCGCTCCCAGTCCACTGGGCCCCACACTTCCGCGCGAGTTCCTGCAGCGTGCTGCTGCGTCAGCCGTCAACTCCCTATGCGTCGGCTCCCCTCGCTATCCGTAGTCGCAAGCGGTCTGGCCGCTCATGACTCCAGCATTGGGTCAAGCATGTAGTGGCGCGTCAACTTTCTTCTCCGTAGATTGCATCACTCGAGCCTGCCGAGTTCCTTCATGGCGTGTTCGAGTCGGATTCCGATCCATCCGATGTCCGTTCCGAGTGCGAGAGCTGCGATCCACCAGCGGAGGTCCTTATGGAGGCCTCTCATCAAAGCCCGCCACCGGGCTTTGGCCACGGCAAGCGCGATGCTGGCGGCCCGTCGAGTGGACAGCCCCGTCGCGATGGTGAAGTTCTTCATACTCCCATCATTGGTACAACCTCCAAGGCCTAGGCCTTGGAGGCCACGTGTATTCAGCTGGAAGATCTCTAGAGGGAATTCGACGAGCGCGCTTGCCAGCGCCCACTAGTTGTCGGTCGACGACAGCGACAGCTATTCCCGACTAGATCCCATAACAATGTTGAGGTATATCATACCCCTATGTTAAATATTGCAGCTGCTGCTAGGATATCAGATTCCATTCAGCCATCACGGTCAGAGGCTGGAAGAGGGTTGATGCAAATCAGGGCCTTGCTAGATGCAGCACAACGTCAGAATTCTGTTGTTTCACAGTCCCGCAACAGGATACATAGCAACTCACCCAGGGCGGAAACTGTTCAGTCGACACACAAACCTGGATTGCCCTTGCATCATAGGGGTGGAGGCTTTCGTGAAGATCAAGTCAGAGATCAGTTTCACCTTGAAGACCATCATCGAGTGCCCACTCCTCCGCAGGGTGGTCCGCACGTGCCCCGGCACCAGGACGAAAGGCGCTCGTTCAGTGATGAGCGGAATGCAGGTTTTGATGCTCGTGATATCCTCACCCAGAAGTGAATCGACAAGGGTAGAGCTCACAGAAAAGGACAAGACAAAGATTTTCTGAGTGGCAGCTCAGCTGTGATTTTTGGTCCTGAGTGTTTTAGCAGAGCCATTCGTTCTGTGGAGATCCCCCCAACTTCAGGTTGGTGGCTGGGATCCGAAAGTTTTCTGGTGAGTCAAAGCTAGAGACTTGGTTGGATGATTACTGAGTGGCTGTACAGATTGATGCTGGCAATGATAACGTCACAATGAAACACGTGTCCTTGATGTTGAATGGTTCAGCTCATGCTTGACTAAATCGCTTGGCTCCATCCAGTATATATTGCTGGGAGGATCTTGCCCGAGTGTTCATCCGAACCTTCGAAGGCACTTGCAAGCGGCCTGCCGGGCTCGTCGACTTACAACATTGTGTCCAGAAGCCCAACGAGACCTTAGGAGATTATATTCGGTGTTGGTCCACTCTGCATCATACAGTGGAGAATGTTTCAGAACACCAGGCTGTGTGTGCTTTCAAGGCTGGTGTGAGATACAGAGAGCTTTATTTGAAGTTCGGTCGAACAGGTGACATTTCACTCGGCACGATGATGGAGATCGCCGCTCGGTACACCAATGGCAAGGAAGAAGACCGCCTCTGTAGCGGCAAGGGAAAGGTTGTCGTTAGTGATACTGGTGGAAACTCCAATCGGAAACAGAAGCAAAAAGCTGAGGGTCCAGTTCAAGCAGAAGCAGCCGCACTGGTGACCCAAGCAAAGAATAAGGGGAAGGCTAAAGCAGAGTATGCCCCCAAGAAAGGAAAAAATCAGTCAGGGACCGATATTGTGGATCAGTCGTGTGTAATTCACACAAGGAAAGATGAGGAGGGCAATGTGATTTTGCCCAAGCACACCACTCGGCAGTGTCAGACACTTATTCAGCAGTTTAAAGAGACTCCGTAGAGCGACAAGACTCCTGAAAAGGATGAATATGAAGATAAGGAAACATTCCTAGATGTCACTGCTACACTTGTGATTTTCGCTGATGTAGAGAGCAAGAGTCGACTTAAGGTCATCAACATGGACGTCAACATGGCCGTACCTGCTACTCCCACCTACCTCAAGTGGTCCCAGTATGCTATCACATTCAACCAAACAGACCATCCTGCTCATGTGGCCACTCCTGGTCGACAGGCTCTGGTAGTTGATCCGGTGGTGGGGGGCACTCGACTCAGAAAGGTCCTCATGGACGGCGGTAGCGGTCTGAACATCCTCTATGCGGATACCCTGAAAGGGATGGGCATTCCGATGTCCCGACTGAGTGAAAGCAACATGCAATTTCACGGAGTCATCCCAGGGAAGAAGGCCAAGTCACTCAGCCAGATTGCATTGGACATGATGTTCAGGAACGATAGAAATTTTTGAAAGGAAAAGTTGACGTTTGAAGTCGTGGATATCCAGAGTGTCTATCATGCAATTTTGGGTCGACCCGCATATGCTCGTTTCATCGCCCGTCCATGTTACGTGTATCTCAAGATGAAGCTGTCGGGCCCTAAGGGTGTGATCACGGTCACTGGCAATCGACAGCAAGCTGAAGAATGCCTCTAGCAAGGCTCCAAGATCGTCGATCATCAGATGGCCATGGTCGAGCTGGAGGAGTACAAGAAGAGCGTTGACCCTGCTGATTTGCTCCGCGCAAAGAAGCCCGCTTCTGAGTCGGTGTTTCAGTTGGCAGGGGAAGTAAGGAAGGTGCACATCCACCCGACAGATCCAACTGCTGCCCTGACAAATATATCATCAACGTTCGACAGCAGAGAGGAAGACAAGCTCATCCAGTTCCTCCATGAGAACTGGGATATCTTCGCATGGAAGCCTGCTGACATGCCCGGGGTTCCCAGGGGACTGGCTGAGCACCGTCTGAGAGTTGATCCGAAAGCTAAGCCCGTCAGGGAGCATTTGCGTCGATCGGCGGCGAAGAAGCGCAAAGCAATCAATGAAGAAGTGGTCCGTCTCTTGCAAGCCAAGTTCATTCGGGAGATTTACCACTCTGAGTGGCTCCCGAATGTTGTGATGGTGCCCAAAAAGGATAAGTTGTTGCGTATATGCATTGACTTCAAACATCTCAATCGGGTCTGCCAAAAGGATCATTTTCTGCTCCCCCGCATAGATCAGATTGTTGAGTTGACTGCGGGATGCGAGCATTTATCGTTTCTAGATGCTTATCCTGGGTACCATCAGATCCGTCTGTATGGCCCAGAGGAAATAAAGACAGCCTTCACCACCCCATTCAGGTGGTTTTGCTACATCACTATGCCATTCGGTCTGAAAAATGACGGCGCTACTTTTATGCGCATGATTCAGATGTGTTTACTCGACCAGGTCCCTCGGAATGTCGAGGCGTACATGGATGATATAGTGGTCAATTCCCGCAAAGGTTCCGACCTGCTTGCTGACTTGGCCGAAACATTCGCCAATCTGAGGGGATACGACATAAAGCTGAATCCGGCCAAGTGTTCTTTTGGCGTCCCTGGCGGCAAGTTACTCAGTTTTCTCGTTTTTGAATGAGGGATCGATGTCAACCCTGAGAAAATCAGTGCCATTACCCGAATGAAGACTCCCGTGCGAGTGCACGATGTTCAAAAACTCACAGGTTGCCTGGCAGCATTGAGTCGATTCCTTTCTCGTCTCGATGAGCAGGCGCTGCCTCTATACCAATTGATGAAGAAGTCCGACACATTCGAGTGGACTCTAGAAGCTGAAGTAGCATTTGTTGAGCTCAAAGCCCTGCTCTCCACCCAGTCGGTGATTGCCGCTCCATGCAGCAAAGAGCCATTGCTCCTGTACATCACGGCTAATAATCAGGTCGTCAGTACAATGCTAACTATCAAGCGAGAGGAGGAGGGTAAAGCTTACAAAGTCCAAAGCCAGTTTATTATGTATCTGAAGTTCTGTTCCGCTCGAAGCAAAGATATCCACACTACCGGAAGCTGGTTTATGGTATTTACCTGTCAGCGAAGAAGGTGGCACATTATTTTCAAGACCACTCGATTTCAGTCGTTAGTGATGCTCCATTGTCCAAGATTTTCAACAATCAAGACGCATCTGGTCGAGTGCCTAAGTGGGCTATCGAACTCGGACATTTTGACATTAAGTTTGAAGCCAAGAAAGCAATCAAGTCCCAAGCACTGGCAGATTTTATGGCCGAGTGGATTGAACAGGAACAGCCAATCCAGGTTCACTCGGCACATTGGACCATGTTCTTCGACGGCTCTAAAATGTTGAATGGGTCCGGTGCTGGTGTTGTCCTGATATCTCCCAAGGGCGACAAGCTAAGTTATGTCTTGCAAATTGACTTTGATTCCTCCAACAAAGAGGCATAATATGAAGCACTTTTGTATGGGTTGCGCATGGCTATCTCACTCGGCGTCAAACGCCTAATGGTTTATGGCGACTCAGATTTGGTGGTGAATTAAGTGATGAAAGAGTGGGATGTTCGAAATCCTGCTATGACTGGGTACTGCAATGCTGTTAGAAAGTTGGAAAAGAAATTCAAAGGCCTGGAACTTCATCATGTTCCCCGACTGAAGAATCAGGCGGCCGACGAACTAGCAAAGATTGGGTCCACTCGACAGCTTGTCCCCAGTGATGTGTTCTTAGAGCACCTGCATTCTCCCTCGATGCAAGAAGAACCTTTCACCGAAGAGCCCCCGTAAGCTATGAGCTCCACTGATCCGACTAAAGTCGATGTCCCTGCAGTAATCGATTTGGTCATGGAGATTCTGGTTGTCATTCCTGATTGGACGGTGCCTTACATTGCTTATATCCTCCGACTAGAACTCCCTGAAGATGAAACAGAGGCTCGATGGATTGTGCGCAGGTCCAAGGCCTTTACTGTGATTAGGGATCAACTGTTTAGAGAAAGCATGACTGGTGTGACGCAACATTGCATCTCACCCGAAGAAGGTCGAATGATTCTGGATGAGATCCACTCGAGAACTTGCGGCCGTCATGTGTCCTCGTGGACAATCGTCGCTAAAGCATACCGAGCTAGTTTCTTGTGGCCACGGGCTAATGAGATGGCTAAAGACATTGTTGATCATTGTGATGGATGCCAATTCTATGCAAACTTGTCACATAAGCTGGCCTCTGCTCTAAAGACGATTCCCCTCGCTTGGCCATTTGCTGTTTGGGGACTCAACATGGTTGGCCCCTTTCGAACCGGAAAAGGCGGGTTCAATCATTTACTGGTTGCAGTCAACAAATTTTCCAAGTGGATAGAAGCCAAGCCCATCAAGAAGTTGAACTCTCGCACGACAATCACATTTATGAGAGAAATAATTTTTTTGATACGGCATTTCTCACAACATTATCACAGATAACGACACCAACTTTGACTTGGAAGAATTCAGAAACTTCTACACCTCTTAGGGCACCCTGGTGGATTATGCGTCTGTTGCACATCCGCAAACCAATGGGCAAGTCGAGCGAGCTAATGGACTCATCCTGCAAGGTCTGAAGCCTCGTCTCATGCATGATCTGGATCATGTCGTTCGTGCCTGGGTGATTGAGCTGTCGTTTGTGTTATGGGACCTGAGAACTACGCCAAATCGGTTGACTAGATGAACTCCTTTTTTCCTGATCTACGCTGTCAAAGCTGTCTTGCCGAGTGACTTGTTTCACAATTCTCCTCCAGTGTAACTTTACTCTGAAGCTGAAGCTGGACAAGCTAGGAAAGATGGTGTCGATCTCCTGGAGGAAGAGCGAGAGATGGCTTTTATCTGGACTATAGCTTATCAACAGGATCTCCAGTGCTTCCATGCGAAGAATGTCAAGAGTCGATCATTCCATGAGGCAGACTTGGTGCTCCGAGTGGATCAACAGCGGCCTCATAAGCTTACTCCAGCATGGAAAGGTCCTTTGGTCATCACCAAAGTGCTGAACAACGGAGCTTATCTCCTGTAAAATCTCAAGAAGCAGATGGACGAGCCACGAGCCTGGAATGCAGATCTGCTCCGACGCTTTTACACTTGGAGATAGAAGAGTTTTTGATGTAATAAGAATACTTCATCTATGAAAATCAGATTTCCACAATATATTGTCGATTCCGATCGTACAGTTTCGCACTTGGGAAAACTCCGAGTGTTGAGCAATCCTCACACTCGGGGGCTTAGCTGCGAACATGCTTTCGCCTAAGTTAAAAACCCTGTCGGGTGGATAGCAGTCCATTCACTCGATGACCTACTTGCGAATTAGTCTTCACTTAGGTTCAAAAATACTCCGAGTGTTGAGCAATCCTCATACTCGGGGGCTTTGCTGCGAACATGCTTTCACCTAAGTAAAAAACCCTATCGGGTGGATAGCAGTCCATTCATTCGACGACCTATTTGCGAATCAGTCTTCGCTTAGGTTCAAAAATACTCCGAGTGCCGAGCAATCCTCACACTCGCGGGCTTAGCCGCGAACATGCTTTCGCCTAAGTTAAAGTCCCCGCCAAGTGGATAGTAGTCCATTCACTCGACAACGTACGTGCGAATTAGTCTTCGCTTATGTTCAAAATACTCCGAGTGACGAGAGATCCTCACACTCGGGGGCTTAGCTGCAAACATGTTTGTGCCTAAGTTAAACTCTCCGTCGAGTGGATAGTAATACATCCACTCGACGCCCTAGCTGGGAATGAATCTTTGCCTAGGGTCAAAAATATTCCTAGTGTTGAGCAATCCTCACACTCGGGGGCTTAGCTGTGAACATGTTTTCGCCTAAGCCTAAAAAACAACTCAGGCGAGCAAACGATTGAAAGCCAAATACGGATAAATCCAAAGGTTTAATCGCAGATAAAAGTTTCGCCAGAAAGCAAACATGCTCAGGACTAAGCTCTGAATGAAGTTTTAAGCTGATACAGTTTCACTCGGTATATCGAGGCATATAAAGTTTTTCTCTCAAAGATCAAGTTTTCAAGCACCCGATGGGCTGGCTGCTCGACAAAAGTGTCCAAGTCGATGCTGTCCATGATCCTGGTGGCTCCGTCGATGAAGGTCTCCATGAAATCTTCAAACTGGAGTTTCTTCGTGTTCACCACTCGGAGCTTCTTCAACTTGTCTTCCCTCACCTCTTTGCAATTGAGCCTCACAAGGGAGAGCACCATGTCAGCACCGCAGCGAGCAGCAGATTTCTTCCAGGCTTGCACTCGACTGGGGAGGTCATTCAGTCGTGCCATAACGGATGTGAGGTCAAGCTGACGAGTGTCTTTAGGCCACAGTCCTTATCGATCCTCTCCATTGTAGTTTTCAATCGAAGGACATACGCTTGAACACCCTGAAGCCTGAAGTTGAGTCTGAGCATGTTCATGGCCACCGCGTCTCCAACAGGTGACTTGGTGGGATCCAAGTTGGGCTCGATCTCCTCAGTCTCTTTCTCAATGTCTTGGTAGAATTCTTGGAAGGGAGAATGGGAGAATGGGAGGACGACTAATGAGATACAGTTGTCAAAAATTTCATAAAGTTCAGTCGACAGAGAAACTCACCGTCGACCAGAATATACATCTTCCTCGAGAACTCTCCCAAGTGCCTCTCCAGGCCGTTGCTCCTCTTGGTTAGTTGCTCAGTCTTCTTGATAAGGTCCACACGCTCTTGCTTCAGCTTCAAGTTCTCTTCCTCCATCCTCTTCGCAGCAGTCAGCTTCTGGTCGGCAGCTTCCATTTTCTCCTTCGCCATGTGCTGGGCGTTAGCGAGCGCTTTGTCCTTGTCCTTAGCGCTTTCTTCATGGAATCTAAAGAAACAACATTGTTGAGTCGTGCTTGGAGTCGACGGTTTTCATTGTGTACGTTTGTTCGAGTGAAAGCACTAGGTTCAAAGCATGGAAAGTGAAGATGAGAATGCAGGGGGTCGACGAAGGTTACCTCCCAGAGTTTTCAGCTCGGCCCGCACTCTCTCCAAAGCAATTTTGGAGGCTTCCAAGTCCACGTGCAACCAGTTCCTTTCATATTCAAGACCCTTGTACTGCGTTCCAAGTTCACAAGCCCTCTCAAATGAAGAAAGAAAGAAATTCAATCGATAAGAAATATCAGCACTGAAGTGCAAAAAGCCAAAAACGATCGACTGGGCGGCGCACATCACCCCGCCCCACTATCCTAGAATAGCGTCATATCATGGTTGATTAATGATGTCCATGAAACCTGCGTCCTGGGGAAAGAGAATTCAACCAAAAGTACACTCGACATGTTGAGTGGCTCGTGTACTCTGCGTACCGTAAACAAGTTCAAGACAGTCTCTATCAGACCCCCGCCAGTGCAAGAACTCGACGACGGTCTCGGGGATTACACCTAGTGGGTGCACTTAGGATGCCCCCACTGGTTATAAAATAGTCGACAAGGTTTGCCCTGTCGAACATCCGTCACTCGATCTGTCGAGTGACATGCCTCCCCTCACTCCGTGAAGTGTAGTCTATCCTTATGTAGCATCATATAAATGGTTGATCAATGATATCCATGAAACCTACAAAGTAGCCTCGGAGTGGTGCAATGAAAGGCAAACGTATCCCGCATACGACAAACTCTAAGACCCCTGCCGGTGCAAGCACACGACAGCGGTCTTGGGAACTACACCCAGTGGGTGCACTTAGCATGCCCCCACTGGATCTGCCAACTCTCGACTTGTTGAGTGGCAGAAAATATCCATCTATGGAACATCCGTCACCCGATCTATCGAGTGACATGCCCCTACACTCCATGAAGTGCAGTCTATCCTTATGTAGTGTCATATCATGGTTTATCAATGATATCCATGAAACCTACAAAGTAGCTGTAGAGTAGCGCGGTCAAGGGCAAACGTATCCTACATACGGCTGACTCTAAGACCCTTGTCGATGCAAGCACTCGACAACGTCCTAAGGGACTACACCCAATGGGTGCACTCAGAGTGCCCCCACTGACCCAAAATCTACTCGACTAAGACCTGATCTATTCGAGTGGAGAGCTTTCAAACATTCTACGAGTGGAAAATAAACACCCAGTGGGTGCATAGTCAAAGAAGATAGGAATTCAATCGAAAATGTACTTACAATCGAACTTACTCGGACATTCGTGCGAAGCGCTATGCTGGCATCGTAAGCCAGCTTGTTGGCCTCGTACGCCTCCTTGGTGCGCAGCATCATCTGCTTCGCCTGGATCATGGCCTCCTTTGCAGCTCCGGTCTGATCTTCCGGGATGCGGTGCAAAGGAAAAGCCATCTTCGGCGTGAGTGGCGTAATGGTTGGAGCAGTGAAGGTAGTCTGGGTAGGTCCAGTTGGAGTCGACGTCACGATGGTTGAAACAACTGGAGGGGCACTCGTCAGAGGCACTGTTGGGTCAGCTCTGATCCATGTCGAGTCGCTCATCCCCTGGGAGGACTCCGCAATCGACCTCTAAGGCGTGTGCATAGATGAAGTTCTTTGAGTGCATATGCACGGGATGCTTAAGGTCTCGCCTCCGCCTCCCGTACCCCCAAGGTGTTCTTCATCATCTTCCAGCTCAATGATTTCTGCAATTATAGATCGACAGAATTAGCTTTGGCAATCGACAAACCATATTCAAGAAGCAGAACTGAATAGTTGATTACCTCTGTGAGAGGTGGCTGCATCGGTAGTGTCTACATCCATTGCATCCCCTCCGTCATGTTGAGGTGACGTCACTGAAGTAGCATCTCTGATGGGTCGAATAACATTTAGTCAACAAGGATTCAAAGTCACAATCGACAGTGAGAATTCAAAAGTAAACACTCACGTGGAGACTACAGGCACGACCATCTTCATGTGAGGCAGGGCTTTGCGAGGTTTGGCCACATTCCGTTTGGGTTGCTTCCCCGATCGTTCACTCGACTCAGCAGTCGAGGGTTGGCTCCACTTCGGGTTCTTCTCGCTTGGTCCCGGGGCCCTGTCTTCAGCAGTCGCGGGGTCTTGGCGGGATTTGGAGCGACGTTCGGAGCGATGAGGCAACTTGACTTCTTCCTCATTTTTGTCCGAGTTTTCGTACTCATCTTCGGAGTCCTCTGTGCCATCGCCATCCACACTGCCGCCCTCGCTCACCACACGATCTTAAGTTTGGTTCCCGTTGGGAACAGGCGAGTAGATGTTCGTCCACTCCTGCATGATTCAAACAAAGAAGTCAATCCATAAATCAATCTATGACTCGATAGTACAAGCTATTCAGTCGACAAAGTTCAACTTACCAGATTGTTCGGCGGGTTTTCGGTCGAGTAAGGTCGGATCCTCTTGGCTCCCAAGGGGTTGTCACACGCCCTAGTGATGCTGCGAAGCCACTGCTCGACAATTTTTTTGCCTAACCTCTTTTGGGTGCGTCCTGGTCGATCCTCAGAGCTTGCGTAGTGCCACATGGTGTGATCCCTGGCTTGAAGCGGCTATCCATCGACTGAGGAATGTCTCCAACAGATCCATGCCAGTCACTCCACCCGAAATCAGTTGCACCACAGCCTCCACCAAGATTCCCACTTGGACATGTTCCTCTTCAGTCACCCTCAGAGACTTGGGGATAGCTGGCCGGTCAGTTGTATAGGGGGAAATACTAGTTGACATGTCGGGAGAAGCTACATCTTTGAAATAGAACCAAGTCGACCGCTAGCCTCTAACAGATTCAGGAAAGGTCATAGAAGGGAAAGAACTATGAGCTCTTTTCTGATGGTCCTAGACCCTCACACAATTGCAGCACATGAGTCTTCCCGTCCGCAGGAAGAGCTTTCTTCACAGTCTGAGATCTAACCATAAAGATGTGCTTGAACAGCCCCCAATGAGGGGGACATCCCAGAAAGCACTCGCACAAGGTAATGAAGGCAGACAAATAGGAAATCGCATTCGGCAGGAAGTGGTGGAGCTGAGCGCCAATAAAGTTCTAAAACCCTCTAATGAATGGGTGGGGAGGCAAAGAAAAACCTCTTTCGACATGGGAGAGAAGGAGGACTCGCTCTCCGTCGCGTGACTCTGGTTCGCGCTCTCCCTTCGGCAACCTCCAGGCGTCGTCCACCACAAGACCGTCGGTGAACAAGCCGTCCATGTCCTCACGAGTGACCACAGAGGGGAGAAAATATCCCTGCATCCATCCCGCCAGCGCGGTGAACCGAGCGGTCTAGGGCTTCTTGCCTTTGATTTTGACCGCCCCCTTCTTGGTGCGCTCTAGTTTCTCCGTGGCACCCTTCATCATCGCGGTGGCAATTCTCGTCAGAGAAGAACGGAGTGTGGTGCTAGAGATAGAGGAGGCGGAGGAGGAGAGGAAGTTCGGGGAAAAGGTACTGTGAAATCTGCGGCGCTTCGGGATTTATACCCCGCCGAGTGCCTTGCTGACTGGTGGGCCCGCGAGATCGCCGCACATGCCAGCCATAGACTGCACCCTGTACGTGGCGAAATGACCAACGCATGGATCGAGGCATCTTGCCCCCACATGGTCCGATCGTGGCGTCATCATCGCACGCATGTGCTTCCCAAATTTTCGTATCCCATGAAATCCGGGTCTGACAGACCGACCCGTCGCCTCAAAAGATTCCTTTAGATCACTCGGAACAAAATCGACGTTGAACATTCACTCAGGCACTTTCAGGTCTGAATTGATGTAGGCGAATGATGAAGAGTTCAATCGACGCAAGTTTCATTGAAGCCCCGAATATAATTCAGAAGATTTGGTGTCTTGTTCTGAACTGACATCAATGTTCCCCATTCACCACTCGAACCCTAATCCATTCGGGGGCTAATGACAAGGATATGTACCTAGGGTAGGGTCCTAGGCCTGACCTACATGCCCTACCTAAGGACATGACATTGGAGGACTTGAAGATCACAAATAAGCTTCCGACCGGATTCCCGATGACGGTCAAGTCACTCGACAGGCAATCCACTCGGAGACTTCTTCCTCTACTTGACGGTCGACTGTTACTCGGAAGACCTCATTTCCACTCGATGCCAGAAGACCAGAAGCCACCTCTAGGTGGCCAATGGGTAGGCGTTAGGCTTTTCGTCATTAGTAGCTTTTATTATGTACGTTACCAGTAACGCCAGTCTTTAAACCCATGATCGGACCCTTAGATGCCGGACAATTATGAGGGGTAGCGAACTCCATATAAGCCACCCCTCCCCTCTAGCACAAGGGTTTGAAACCACTGTAATCTCAATATTCCACACGACAAAGCTCTTGAGCACTAAGTAGTAAGGTTGTTACTTCCACGAGAGGGGCCTAAACTCATACCTCCGTGTGTACATCCTCGTCGTAGCTAGGACTCTGCCTTCTCCTTTCGTACCCCTACCTTCTATTGTCAGGCTCATTCCCATGACAAATCACATATTTACATTCATGTTCTCATAAGTTAGCCACCATAAAATTCTTAGTGCTGCTGCAAACTAAACACTTACCCCCATCCAACCCAACAAGCTTGAATAGTCTCGGTACCTAGTTGCGAGATTACGAGTCCCCGTGGTTCACAGATTACTACAAAAAATACAAGTGGAGGTGCAGATGAGACCGTGCCAGATGATGTGACACAGCTCTAGTGGGAGTATGACGAGGAATGTGGCAGGATGTACATCACATATCCAGACGAGTAGAGAGGCCTTGATCGTGATCTTCGGGGCTAGCAAGGCAGTTTCATTGCATCTTTTCTCGTTTTTTTCGTCTACTTGTCTTTTGAATGATGTTTGAATAAACTGTGTGGAGTGTAATTTAGCATGTGGCGAGTGTAAGCCAACTCATATACTCCTCTCTTCATAAATGTATGTGATGATACTGAACTTGCGAAATGACTAGATGCACCTCTATCCCTATCGAGCCCCCGTGTCCAAATATGGATAGGCGCGCATCTTAGGCGTTACAACCTGGAAGCCCTTTGATGCCCATCTTCTGCTATATTGAGGGTTTCATCCTGGAAAAAATCATATTAGAGCTTTCGGGACAAAGCGCCGCCGTCTCGAAGCAGAACTTGGGCAGAACCAATCTAGAGCTCCGGCAGGGCGATCCTGATGGTGAAACTTCCCTTCGGGAGGGGGAAATCAAAGCCATCGTCATCACAAACGATCCTATCATCGAGAGGAGGTCAATCTCCATCAACATCTTCATCAGCACCATCTCCTCTCCAAACCCTAGTTCATCTCTTGTATCCGATCTTTGTCTCAAAACCTCAGATTGGTACCTATGGGTTGCTAGTAGTGTGGATTACTCCTTGTAGTTGATGCTAGTTTGTTTACTTGGTGGAAGATTATATGTTTAGATCCTTGATCATCACTTATACTCCTCTGATTATGAACATGGATATGCTTTGTGAGTAGTTACGTTTGTTCCTGAGGACATGGGATAAGTCTTGTTATAAGTAATCATGTGAATTTGGTATTCGTTCGATATTTTGATGAGACGTATGTTATCTCTCCTCTAGTGGTGTTATGTGAACGTCGACTACATAAAACTTCACCATTGTTTGGGCCTAGAGGAAGGCATTGGGAAGTAATAAGTAGATGATGGGTTGCTAGAGTGACAGAAGCTTAAGCCCTAGTTTATGCGTTGCTTCGTAAGGGGCTGATTTGGATCCACATGTTTCATGCTATGGTTAGATTTATCTTAATTCTCCTTTCGTAGTTGCGGATTCTTGCGGGAGGGGTTAATCATAAGTGGGAGGCTTGTCCAAGTAAGGACAGAACCCAAGCACCGGTCCACCCACATATCAAATTATCAAAGTAGCGAACGTGAATCAAATGAGCATGACGAAAACTAGCTTGACATAAATTCCCATGTGTCCTTGGGAGCGCTTTGCTTCATATAAGAGTTTGTCTAGGCTTTTCCTTTATTATAAAAAGGATTGGGCCACCTTGCTGCACCTTTGTTACAATTGTTACTTGCTACCCGTTACGAATTATCTTATCACAAAACTATCTATTACCGATAATTTCAGTGCTGGCAGAGAATACCTTATTGAGAACCGCTTGTCATTTCCTTCTGCTCCTCATTGGGTTCGACACTCTTAATTATCAAAAGGACTACGATAGATCCCCTATAATTGTGGGTCATGAAGACTCTTTTCTGGTGCCATTGCCGGGGAGTGAAGCGCCTTTGGTGAGTGGAAATTGGTAAGGAAAAATTTATATAGTGTGCTGAAATTTTCTGTCACTTTTTAATATGGAAAGTAATCCTTTGATGGGAGTGTTCGGGGTATCTTCACCTCGACCAGAAACACAAAGAGTTGTCCCTCAACCTACTGAACCTACTGAAAATATTTATTATGAAATTCCATCAGGTATGATAGAGAAACTGCTAGCTAATCCTTATGCAGGAGATGGAACACTACACCCTGATTTGCATCTAATCTATGTGGATGAAGTTTGTGGATTATTTAAGCTTGCAGGTCCACCCGAGGATCACATCAATAAGAAGTTCCTTACTTTATCTTTGAAGGAGAAGGCATTGACATGGTATAGGATATGTGATGATATTGGATCATGGAGCTACAACCGACTGAAAATGGAATTTCATCAGAAGTCCTATCCTATGCATATAGTTCATCGTGATCGGAATTATATTTATAATTTTTGGCCTCATGAAGGATAAAGAATCGCTCAAGCTTG
Source organism: Hordeum marinum (assembly GCA_022496015.1). Classification (NCBI taxonomy): domain Eukaryota; kingdom Viridiplantae; phylum Streptophyta; class Magnoliopsida; order Poales; family Poaceae; genus Hordeum; species Hordeum marinum. The sequence goes on from CM039675.1 coordinate 336,974,078, forward strand.
GGGGGGCTTAATTCAATGTTATATTCATGCCCCAATCATGAGCTCTCGAGAGAAATTATTATTCAGAATTTTTATTCTTGGCTTTCTCGTAATGATCAATCCATCCTCGATACTTCTTGTGCTGGTTCTTTTATGAAGAAAGATATTGAATTCAAATGGGATTTATTGGAAAGAATTAAATGCAACTCTGAAGATTTGTAACTCGACGAAGGTAAGGATTCAGGTATAAATCTTAAGTTTGATTGTGTTAAATCTTTCATGGACACCGATGCTTTTCGTAAATTTAGCACTAAATATGGCATTGACTCTGAGATAGTAGCTTCTTTCTGTGAATGTTTTGCTACTCGTGTTGATATCCCTAAGGAGAAGTTGTTTAAATATCATCCTCCCATTGAAGTGAAAGTAATGGAACCTATTAAAGTTGAAGAGAAAATTATTACTTACAATGTTGATCTTGTTATCCCTACTGCTTACATTGAGAAACCACCTTTCCCCGTTAGGATAAAGAAACATGCTAAAGCTTCAACTATGGTTCGTAAGAGTTGTATTAGAACACCTAAACCCCTTGAACAAATAAAAGTTGAACCTAGTATTGCTATGGTTAAAGATCTCTTGGTTGATAATATTTATGGGCATGTTATTCATTTTTGTGATGAAGCTGCTAGAATTGTTAGACCTAATACTAAGCATAATCATAGACCAGTTGTTGGCGTACCTGTTGTTTCTATTAAAATAGGATATCATTGTTATCATGGCTTGTGTGATTTGGGTGCTAGCGTAAGTGCAATCCCCTATTCCTTATACAAATAAATCATGCATGATATTGCATCAGTTGAACTAGAGGATATTGATGTTACTATTAAGCTCGCTAATAGAGACACTATTGTGCCGATAGGGATTGTTAGAGATGTTGAAGTCTTGTGTGGGAAAGTAAAGTATCCTACTGATTTTGTTGTTCTTAGTTCCCCACAATATAATTTTGGTCCCATTATATTTGGCGGACCCTTCTTGAATATTGTTAATGCTAAGATTGATTGTGAGAAAGAAATAGTTACTGTGAGCTTTGGGGATGTGTCCCATGAGTTTAATTTCCCTAAAATTCATAGACAACCCCATGACAAGGAATTGCCTAGTAAAGTTGAAATTGTTGGTCTCGCTTTTTTTGTTGTGCCTCCTACTGATCCCTTAGAACAGTATTTGCTAGACCATGAAAATGATATGCATATGAATGAGAGGAATGAAATAGATGAAATTTTCTTTGAGCAGCAATCTATTTTGAAACACAACTTACCTGTTGAAATACTTGGGGTCCTCCTCCATCCAAGGGTTATCCCATGTTCGAGATCAAGCAATTACCCGATACGTTGAAATATGCTTATCTTGATGAAAAGGAGATATATCCTATTATTATTAGTGCTAACCTTTCAGAGCATGAAGAAAAGAGATTATTGAAAACTCTGAGGAAGCACCGTGCTGCTATTGGTTATACTGTTGATGATCTTAAGGGCATTAGTCCCACTCTATGCCATCATAAAATTAATATGGAGCCTGATGCCAAACCAGTTATTGATCACCAATGACGATTGAACCCTACGATGAAAGAAGTGGTAAGAAAAGAAGTACTAAAGCTTCTGGAGGCAGGTATAATTTATCCTGTTGCTGATAGTAGATGGGTTAGTCCTGTCCATTGAGACCCCAAGAAGGGAGGTATTACCGTTGTTCCTAATGATAAAAATGAATTGATCCCGCAAAGAATTGTTACAGGTTATAGAATGGTAATTAATTTTAGAAAATTAAATAAAGCTACTAAGAACGATCATTACCCTTTACCTTTTATTGATCAAATTCTAGAAACATTATCCAAACATACTCATTTTTTCTTTCTAGATGGTTACTCAGGTTACTCTCAAATACCTGTATCAAGCCAAGATTAAGAAAAACCCACTTTTACTTTCCCTTTTGGTACCTTTGCTTATAGACATATGCCTTTTGGTTTATGCAATGCACCTGCTACCTTTCAAAGATGTATGATGGCTATTTTCTCTGTTTTTTGTGAAAAGATTATTGAGGTTTTCATGGATGAATTTTCCGTTTATGAAACTTCATTTGATGATTGTTTGAGCAACCTTGATAGTGTTTTGCAGAGATGTGAAGAAAATATTCTTGTATTTAATTCGGAAAAGTGCCACTTTATGGTTAATGAAGGTATTGTCTTGGGGCACAAGATGTCCGAAAGAGGTATTGAAGTTGATAAAGCTAAAGTTGATGCTATTGAAAAAATGTCGTGCCCTACTGATATCAAAGGTATAAGAAGTTTCCTTGGTCATGATGGTTTCTATAGGAGGTTTATCAAAGATTTATCTAAGATTTCTTGGCCTCTCACAAACCTTTCGCAAAAAGATGTTCCTTTTGTTTTTGATGATGATTGTGTAGAAGCATTCGAAATTCTTAAGAATGCCTTGATTACCACACCTGTTGTTCAACCATCCGACTGGAACCTACCTTTTGAAAGTATGTGTGATGCTAGTGATTATGGTGTTGGTGCTGTTCTAGGACAAAGAGTCGATAAGAAATTAAATGTTATCCATTATGCTAGTAAGACTCTAGACAGTGCTCAAAGAAACTATGCTACTACTGAAAAAGAATTTTTAGAAGTCGTGTTTGCTTGTGATAAATTTAGATCTTATATTGTGTATTCCAAAGTAACTGTTCACACCGATCATGCTGCTATTAAGTGACTTATGGAGAAGAAAGATGCTAAACCTAGACTTATTAGGTGGGTCCTTATGCTACAAGAATTTGATTTGCGTATCATTGATAGAAAGGGCACTGATAACCCATAGCAGATAACTTGTTTAGGATAGAAAATGTTCTCGGTGACCCACTACCTATTGATGATAGCTTTCCTCATGAACAATTAGCTATTGTGAATACTTCACATAATGCTCCTTGGTATGCTCACTACGCCAATTATATTGTTGCTAAATTTATACCTCCTAGTTTCACATACCAACAAAAGAAAAGGTTCTTCTATGATTTAAGGCATTACTTTTGGGATGACCCGCATATTTATAAAGAAGGAGTAGATGATATTATTAGACGTTCTGTACCTGAGCATGAACAAGAATAGATCTTACGCAAGTGTCACAACGAAGCCTACGGAGGACATCACGCTGGAGATAGAAACACACACAAGGTACTACAATGTGGGTTTTATTGGCCTACTCTCTTCAAGGATGCTCGTAAGTTTGTCTTATCCTGTGATGAATGTCAAATAATTGGTAATATTAGTAGATGTTAGGAAATTCCTATGAATTACTCTCTTGTTATCGAACCATTTGATGTTTGGGGCTTTGATTATATGGGGCCTTTTCCACAATCTAACGGGTATACTCATATTCTAGTTGTTGTTGATTATGTCACTAAGTGGGTAGAAGCTATTCCAACTAGTAGCGCTGATCGTAACACTTCTATTAAAATGCTTAAAGAAGTTATTTTCCCTAGATTTGGAGTCCCTAGATATTTAATGACTGATGGTGATTCACATTTTATTCATGGTGCTTTCCGTAAATTGCTCGCTAAATATGATGTTAATCATAGAGTTGCATCTCCTTATCATCCTAAGTCTAGTGGTCAAGTAGAATTGAGCAATAGAGAGATTAAACTGATTTTGCAGAAGACTGTTAATAGATCTAGGAAGAATTGGTCTAAGAAACTCGACGATGCATTGTGGGCTTATAGAACTGCTTACAAAAACCCTATGGGTATGTCTCCGTATAAGATGGTTTATGGTAAAGCATGTCACTTACCTCTAGAGCTAGAACATAAGGCTTATTGGGCAATCAAAGAGCTCAATTATGATTTCAAACTTGCTGGTGAACAGAGGTTATTTGACATTAGCTCACTTGATGAATGGAGAACCCAAGCCTATCAGAATGCCAAGTTGTTTAAAGAAAAGGTTAAGAGATGGCATGATAGAAGGATACAAAAGCGTGAATTTAATGTAGGTGATCATGTCTTTCTATACAATTATCCTTTAAGTTTTTTTGCAGGAAAACTTCTCTCTAAATGGGAAGGTCCTTACATCATCGAAGAGGTATACCGTTTCGGTGTCATCAAGATTAACAATGCCGAAGGACGAAACCCGAAGGTGGTGAACGGTCAAAGTATCAAACATTATATCTCAGGTACTCACGTAAATGTTGAAACCAATATCATCAATACCATAACTCCGGAGGAGTACATTAGGGAGACTTACCAGAACGTTTCAGACTCCGAAAAGGAATAGGTATGTGGTACGGTAAGAAAAAAGACTCCAAAACTTTTTCAATGGCAAATTTTATCTGTTTTGGAATATTTAAAAAGATTAGGAAAATTTAAAGTAGTCTGAATAGTTCATGAGGAGGCGACAAGCCTGCTGGGCGCGACCACCCCCTAGTCGCGCCCCTGGGGCTTGTACCACCTCGTGCACCACCCGGACTCCGTTTTCTTGTAGCATACTCCTTCGGGTCGGTAAAAAATCATTATATATTCTCCCAAAGGTTTTGATTCTCGTATCACGACAATACCTCCCATTTTCTTTTTGAGCTGTTTCTACAGCAGATTTAGAGTAATATGTCATCCCAAGATTCCGATGGGGAGAGCTTCATATCGCATTATCTTGCCAATCCCAAGCTCTATGGGGACTTGTACCCTTATGGATTGTTCTCGAAGGAGGAACAAGAAGGCAAGTACGAGGAAGAAAACTCGAATGAAGAAGATCTCCCTGCTTCAGCCAGGAGATATGCACGTGGAGTTCAAGAAATCAAGCCTCCCAAACACAAGCCGAAAACCCAAGGTTCTATTTATCCCTTCTCGTTTCCTGCAGGAGAGCAAGGAGGAATTATGTCAAAGGATATTAAAGCTCGAGTAGGAAGTGGACGATTTGAGGGAGCAGAATTTTATGCTTAGGAGGAAACTAGAAAGGCTTCCAACCCCATCAATAACTCCAAGATCACTACCTCTGAAGCAAGACAACTAAACACATGGGTATGGGCACTCCCCTTGGCTTGTGACAAGCTTGGGGGAGGTGCCCTGGTATTGTATCACCATCACATCGTTTTATTTTATTTTTATTTTTATTTTCATCATTTTTTCTTAGTTCAATCCTTTTGGTTATATCTTGATCTTGTAGAATAAAGTTTTCATGTGATCTAGCTTTGAGTCTTTGTTTTATGATTCCTCCTATGGCCGCGAGTCCGTGAGTTATATAATAAAAAGTGCTTTTGAGTTGAGGGCTTTGCTTGTTTGGTATGATCTGAATCTTGAGAAATATAAAGTAGAAAGAAGTGTGGAATAAAAGCAAAGAGTGTAGCGACCCGACCTGAAAGGTCGAATCTCCGGTGTTTCTGTACCATCCCAAGATCATGCTGGTACACACACGATACATCAATGTATATATCAAAGGGAAATCACACAGCATTAATTAATCGAAATCTCATATCAACTCCTTTATTACAATAAGGATTACAATAAAGTGGCTGAAGGCCAACTCATGAGATAAACTAAATCAAAACTTGCGGAAGCTCCATAGGTAGTTGAGTCCATCTGACTCCAAGGGCATCTCACCGAGCGTAGAGCGTATCCTCACTCCTGGTTGGAAAAGTACTCTGCAACATGATACATTGCAGCCGTATAGGTCAGCATATTGAATATGCTGGCAAAGTCACAATATAGGGGGTAAAGTAATCATCTAGTCTATATGCAAATATGGCAGGTGGGGGTAGTAAGTTTTTGCATAAAGCCAAATTTTTCCTACAACAAGAGAGGGCAAAAAGCATAATTACTACAATGTTGGTTGATTAATGAGATGGTTCCACCAACCAATTCTCATACCCAAGTTGACATTAAAATACCCACATCAATGTAATTTATTGTGTTGAGAGTTCCAGATAGTTTCAGTTCCTTTGGCTCAAACTGTCCATGACCGTGGACACGGCTAATCGATTAGGTTTGGGTACTCTGCAGATTTTTGCACACGTTCCCCACAAGATTTGATCGCCTCCGTTGGATTTCTCGCACTTCATGGTGTTTGAGAAACGGATGACCAAAACATGGTCTTCTAAAGGGTTTCCTCGAGACTCTGTCGGTGCCCATCCTTTCCTACCTTTCTTCTACATCTCATAGCACCGCCTGTCTAGGGTCACCACAATATCGAACCAAGCCAGAGCCCATAATGGCTTGTGGCTGTGCAGGTAAGCCTTGGGTCTTGAAGCATCCATCCATCTCTTTGTGCCTGGGTGGACCTTTCCGCATGAATACTGGCACTTCGCCAGCATCATCTAGGCTAACCATTGGTTTCTCCAGGGCGTCGTTCAACCATCATCCACCCACAGGTATGTTGAAAACTCGGAGTCTTGAAGACTTGATCATCATTTAGGTCTTGAAATTATTAACTCACAACTCTCATGAATCACACAACCAACCCCGTCTACTAATAGCATAGCAAAATGTAAATCAACATTTCTCGGGGCCAATGTATCAAAGGGTTGAGGGGTACCTACCACATGATACTACAACAAGTAACCAAGTTTCCAATTTACCTACTTTGCATGCAATTGGGGAGATGGAAGAACTAATGCAATAAAACATAGGTATACATGGTCAAAGTGACTTGCCTTGCTGACGATCCTCGAAATCAAGTGACTCTAGATAACAAGCTTCCCACTCCGAATGATCTAACGAAACAAATAAGAGCACACCATAAGCTAAACACAATACAATTCATTCAACAGCAAGGTAAACAAATGCTTCAACAAACAAAAGGCACAATCAAAAGAAGAATCACTTAAAGTATAAGACTATAAATTTTTGGTGTCCAAATCTCTACTAAGACATACAAGTCAAAAAATTGGTTTTGAACAACTAGACATTTTAGATAATAGAAAAGTAAATATAAAATTTTATTTGAAAACAGAAAGTATTTCATTATAAACGTATTGTGCTAAAAGAATTATTACAAAACTTTTTTCTAAACAATATACATGGTGAAAACAAGATGAACCTATTCAAACTAGAGCACAAAACAATTTGAAAAACATATTTTATTAACAGAAAAAATACACCTAATGTTGAATCAACAGAACCTAATGAAATCTAAAAACAAAGGTTAAACCAATTCAGGTTCAAATTAAACAAAAATCAATTTAATTAAAATCTATTAAGAACTAAACAGATTCTGTTTTTGTTAAAAACAGTAACCAAATTCATTCTAAAAATTCTCAAACTATGTAGAATGATAGGCTTAACTAATACAAAACAGTGGCAAAAAGATTCACTCAAAAATATATTTTTAAACTCTAGTTATACAGATTTTTGTAATTTAAACAAATTTGATTAGATTCAAAATTTAAAGTTCAAATTTGAAATCTAAGCAAACATACATAAACTACATCAAATTTGTGAACTAATGCAAAAAGAATCAAATAAAAACACCAAATATTTTAAAAGATATGACAAAAACAAAAACAGAATACGTTCAGTTTTCTAAAACAGAAAAGAAAAAGAAAAACTTCCTATCTATCGGACAGGGTGTACGTGTCAGGTTGTGATTGGCCGCGAGGGCGTGCGCGTGAGAGCTAACGAGCGGACGACCGACGACTAAAGCGTACCGATTCGATTATTAAACAGATCTAATCTCGCGCGTTGACTACGGATCCGACGGCTACGAGTGGAGGTGGAGGCTTACAGAGAGGGGGTGAGGGTCTCCGGCGAGGTCAACGGCGGCCAGTGGTCGGAGATGCTCAGGGATGATGGTGCGGTGGTCGGGGGCGGCGTCAGAAGGCTTCAAACGGCGGCGGCGAGGCTCCGGCGTCGATTGGTGGCGCCGAAGGGGGCTGGGGGTGAGTGTGGTGACAGGCACCAGCTCGGGGACGTTCGATTGGGGTGTCGAACCCCGATGAGGTCTGGCGCAGCACTTCCGCGAGGGGAAAAAGGGTTTTCGGGGGTGGAACGAAGAGAGGAGGGGTCGGGACTTTATATAGGAGCGGTGCGGTGGTCGGGAAGGGCACGAGGGGCGAGATCCACAGAGAAGGATCTCCGGCGACGGCGGTCGGGCGTGGGGAAGGGGATGACCGCGCTGACGCCACGGTCGGACGGTGGGTCCTGCGCATCAGTGAGGGTGGGTCGAGGTTAGCGCGTCGGGGGCTGACCCGGAGTGGTTTCGAGAATTAAAGACGGTGGGCCGGCCCGGTTCGTTTTAGATACTTTCCTTTTCTATTTCCAGCGTAGTAAAAACTCTTTTAATGCATTCGAAACAATTCCAAACTTAGGAACTATATATATCAAAATGGTCAGGAGAATTAATGGTATTTAATGAACTTTTTTCCTCTATCATATTGAATAATTTTTTTAAAATTTATTTTCACAAAATGCCTAATTGATTTTAAATCCTTTTGAGATAAATTTTCAAATAACCCCCTGGTTTAATTTCTCAAATATTTCACCAAGATGCCCCTGGTGTGGAGTGTCATGTTACTCCTCTCTTTATTTGAACATTTCCAAAGGTTTTCAAATAGGTGAAACCAATACATGGGAAAATTGAAATGGCCTTTCAGAATTTCAAAAGAAGCACTTCAACAAATTCATTACATTCCAACAAAATGATGATGATGCATAGCTATATTTCATAACATTCCAAAATGAAATTTTGGGATGTTACAAAGAGTGCACATGAGAATCTTATGGGGAGTGATGACTTCACTTATAAAAAGTATGTCGATTGAAACCTGTTGTGGGTTGACAAACATAGCTATTGGTCATTGGGGAAATTAAAAGGAAGTAATAAAGAAAGAGATGTTCACATATAAATATATTATTGGACATCTGTTATGATTGTGAGCACTCATTAAAATATTATATGTTAAGAGGTTGATGTTGGACAAGGAAGACAACATAATAGGTTATGTTTGCTTACTTCCGACTAGAAGTTATATTGTTATAGATCCCTCAACATGTGTCGCTTGCTTCCACCTCATATCAGCCAAAACTTCCACACTAAGTAGAGATACTACTTATGCATCCAAACACCCTTAACCCAGTTTTTCCATGAGAGTCCACCATACCTACCTAAGGATAGAATAAGATCCTTCAAGTAAGTTATCATCGGTGCAAGCAATAAAAATTGCTCTCTAAATATGTGTGATCTATTAGTGTGAGGAAAATAAACTTTATACGAACTTGTGATAGGGAAGAAATAAAAGCGACGGACTGCATAATAAAATTCTCTATCACAAGGGGCAATATAAATTGACGTTCTTTTGCATTAAGAGACTGTGCATCCAATTATAAAAGCGCATAAAAACCTCTACTTCCCTTTGTGAAGGGCCTATCTGTTACTTTTATTTTCTAGTACTTACCTTTATACAAGAGTCGTGGTGATCTCCATCACCTTCGCTATTTTTTCCTTTATCTTCTTGCAAGTATCATGTGTTGGGTAATGATCTAGGCACATATATCCACTCGGAAGTGGACGAGCATGAGTTATTATTGTTGACATTACCCTTGAGGTAAATAGTTGGTAGGCAACACTATAAGCCCCTATCTTTCTCTGTGTCCAATTGAAACTTTGAACTCATAGGTACCTCGTGAGTGTTAGCAATTGTAAAAGACTAAAAGATGATTGAGTATATGGGTTTGCTTTACAAGCTCTTATATTGACTCTTTCCTACGTTATGATAAATTGGAATTGCTTCATTGACTGAGATCATAGTTTGTTAGTTCTCAATAGAGTTCTTGATCATACTTTGCCATTATGAATGAATTATTACTTTATCATAAGAAATTATATGTCAATATATGTTGTTGTTCTAAAGAAGATCATGATGCCTTCTTGTCCATATTTTATTTTATCGACACCTCTATCTCTAAACATGTGGGCATATTTATTGATCTCGGCTTCCGCTTGGGGACAAGCGAGGTCTAAGCTTGGGGGGTGATACGTCCATTTTGCATCATGATTTTATATTGATATTTATTGCATTATGGGCTGTTATTACACATTTTGGTACAATACTTATGCCTTTTCTCTCTTATTTTACAAGGTCTACATGAAGAGGGAGAATGCCGGCAGCTGGAATTCTGGACTGGAAAAGGAGCAAATCTGAGATACCTATTCTGCACAATTTCAAAAGTCCTGAAAATCTACGGAGAATTATTTTGGAATAAAAAAATACTAGGCAAAATAAATACATCAGGGGGCCCACCAGGGAGCCACAAGCCTGCTGGGCGCGGCCACCCCCTTGGTCGCGCCCCTAGGGCTTGTGGCCCACCTAACAGACGTCTGATGCCCATCTTCTGCTATATTGAGGGTTTCGTCCTAGAAAAAATCATATTCGAGCTTTCATGATGAAGCGCCGCCGTCTCGAGGCGAAACTTGGGCAGAACCAATCTAGAGCTCCGGCACGGGCGATCCTACCGGTGAAACTTGCCTTCGGGAGGGGGAAACTGCCTCGTTGATGTCCAACATCTCCATAGCAAGCTCATAGCTTTCGATCCAAGCCTCTGGGGGTAGATCCGCCGTTTAATTGGGCACCTTCCGTGGCCCCTTAAAGTCCTTGGGCAAACATGCAATCCTCAGATCTGCTGTGAGACACTGCACACCAAATCCCTTGGAAGAAGCGTTGATGGGTGTTGCCGGTGCCGACTCATGGACCTCTGGGTAATCCATCACCGGTGATGATCCTCGCTGAGCCCGACCCCTATCCATAGGCCCCTGAATATCCATCTCAGATGGGCTGTTATTGTGTGGGTTTCGCCTCTGATCACTGCTGGATACCGCTAGCAACTCAATGCGCCGACTGTAGCTACGACTATGAACCAGCATGGAGTGCACCCGGCTCCGGCTGTGTGTGTACCTGTCCTGCTGAGCCACCGCTATCTGCAACACGTTATTCGCATTCCTTGCCTCTTCAGTAAACGGCGTCCCTCCGGCCAAGGGGAGGGCGTCAAGCCTGGTAGCCGCCGCTATCATATTTTCCACTAGATTAGAGTAATGGCTAGGTGGCATCACAACGTGTCGCGACAAAGGTCTGTTCCGTCGTGGCCGGTCTAACTGCCGTAACGCCTCTGCCAGTCGGGTCACCATTGGCGGCGTACTCGACCCGGCCCAAGGAGTATTGAAAAGATTCCGAGGCTGAATAGGTAGTCCGACTTGAGTCCTTCTACGCTAAACCGCCTCTGACGCCCGCTGATCCAGATCAAAACAGAGAGCCTCTGCACTCAAACGTTCCGACTCAGCATTCATCTAAGCTTGCATTGCATTGATATCCTCCTGGGCCTGAACCATCTATCCCTTGATCCGATTAATCTCGGCGTTACGCTCCGCCTGATTCTCAATTGTCACCTTCGTGGACATTAGAGTCGCTAGCTCCTCCATGAGCTCCAGTAAAACTTGAGCCGGCGTCTTAGGAGGCTCCACATCGGGGGCGCGCTCCAGCCGCCGCGCCGGAAGTCGCACCATTGGAAGTCGGTGCCGGGCCTGCCATGAACACGGCGGCTCGGCTTGGCGGGTCATAGGGCTCTGGAATACTGTCGCCATTGGCATAGCCCCCTAGCCTGCTGTCATAAAGTTGATAGATCGATTCCCCATCCTCGCTGGAAGATCCTTCATCTCAGAAAGCCAATGTGTCTCCTGACAAGGAATCCCCTCTGTCCTGCGTAAAGAGGATGAAAACACTCTTCCGCCCGGGTTGAACACGGGCGGGTGTCGCGCGTCGGGCCGGCTCGATGAGGTCGGTGCAGATGTCCGGCCCGGGAGTAGATCCGTCCAGCTTGCCGATGAACACATGCACCTTGCCAATGGGAATCCGATAACCATACTCTACTGAGCCGGCTTCAGGCCCCCATCCTGAATCGTCGATGTAGAGTTTGCTACGGCGACTCTTTGTCATCAAGCTGACGGCGTATCCTTCGATCCCTAAGAGAGAGAGCCCTTGGACAACTCAACACCACCGCGCGCTAGCCCCATGGTGGGTGCCAACTATCGTGGTTTTGTCACGGCAGATGTCCGAAGACTTAGGTTCAAGGCCATCGCTAAGGCGGTGGACTCAAAGGGGTTGGTTGGGACGAAAGACACGGATTTACCTAGGTTCGGCCCCTCGAGATGAGGTAAAAGCCTACGTCCTGCTTTGTGTATATTGATTGGAGTATCGATTACAAGGGAGCATATTCGCTTGACCTAGATCTCGATCGTTTGGTTTCTATCTAAGCCGTCCCCAGGTCCCGCGTTTATATAGGAGGTCAAGACCACGGTTACACAAGTCTCATACCGACTATTACAATGTGTGTGACTCTGTCTCTAAGCCGCCTTGCCGACTCTGCAAGGCTGTCTTCAGGCGGTTTACGCGCCCGGGTCTTGTGTCTTCTTCCTGACTCCGGGCCTCCGTCTTAGCCCATCGGGTGAGCCGCCATGCAGCCCAATCATCCTCTTCCAGCCCATACGCTAACGAGCCACCAGGTATGACCCGACCCCTCCTGGACGGGTCTTACCACGGGGTTATATCCCCAACAGTAGGCGTGCCTACCTTCCTTGTGGACCCCTCATGGCTCCTCCTGGCCTAATTCCACTTTTATAAATCCTCAAATACTTGGAAACCAACAAAGAGCCATCTGAAACCCTTTTTCTGCCATCGCAAGTCTCCGTCCGCCGTGTGCCCATATGGATCCCTATTCTGGTACTCTGCTAGAGGGGGGATTGATACTTGTGATGTGTGTTGGGTTTTCCGTGAAGAGGAATGGGTAATTGCAGCACAATAGAGGTAAGTATTTCCCCTAGTTATGAAACCAATAGAACCAATAGGAATATCAATCCACAACCATCTTCAGCGACTGCACACAAAAGAGCAAACAACTTGCACCCAACGCGGGCAAGAGGGTTGTCAATCCCCTTGATCTCATTATTTGCAAGCAAGGGAAGTCTGTAGATAATAGTAGATAATTTTAAATTTTCAAGTAAAATAAAAAAGTAAATAGGAACAACAAGGTATTGATAAGTTTGTAAATATACGAGTGAATAGACTCGGGGCTATATCTTTCCCCAGCGGCATCTCTCATGAAAATAAGCATACGGTGGGTAAACAAATTACTGTTGGGCAATTGACATAAAAGCACATAGTTATGTGATTTTCATGGCACTGATCATGTGTATATAGGCATCACGTCCAAGACAAATAGGCCGACTACTGCCTCCACCTATTACTATTACTCCACTTCAAGAGCGCTTCTATGCTTGCCTCTCTATGTATTAAGTTCATGACAAACAGAGTAATACATGGAGAACGATGACATGATGTAGAGAAAGTAAACTCAAGTAATATGAATAAACCCCATCGTTTTATCCTTAGTGGCAACAACACATAGATGCAACTTGTCCCCTTCTGTCGCTGGGATATAGAAACTTGTCAGGTTGAACCCACTACAATACACCTCTCTAATTGAAGAGAGATCAATCCACTTCGCCAAAGCAAATCAATAGACCAAAGAGAATTACAAAGCTATAATGATCATGCAATTAAGAATCATAATAATTTCAGAGAAGACTCAAATACTTTTCATGAATAATCTGAACATAAACCCACAATTCATCGATTCCCAACAAACGCACTGCACAAAAGCATTACAATGGATGGATCAAAGCAAAGATGCGATGACTAGTGTATTGAAGATCAAAAGAGCGAGAGATAGCCGTGTAGGTACTAACTACAAACAGGTAGGTGTGTGGTGAACTACCCACACATCATCATGAGGGAAGCAAGGTTGATGAAGAGTCCCTCCATGATCGATCCTCTTCAGCAGGGTGCCGGAACGGAGCTCTAGATGAGATCATGGCGAAACAGAGACCTGCGATGGCAGAAAAAGTTTTTCGGGATGCCCTCTAGGGTTTTGGAATATATGTAAATTTATAGGCCAGAACGGGGTCGTGAGACCTACCAGGGAGGCACAAGCCATCAGGGCACAACCACCCCCTGGTCACGCCCTGTTGGCTTGTGGCCCCCTCGTGTGGCCTCCGGTCTTTTCCCGAAGCTTCCATGTCTTCTTTTGGTCCAGAAAAAATCATAAAAAGGTTTCAAGGCAATTGGACTTCGTTTGGTACTCTAAACCTGAGAAGTAAAAAACACGCATAAAACAACAACTAGCACTGGGCATTGGGTCAATAGGTTATTGCTAAAAATAATTTAAATTGGTAAATAATTACTCAAAAAGTATCCTTGAGTGATAATATAATAGCATGGAACAATCAAAAATTATAGATACGTCGGAGACGTATTAGGGATAAATCACGAAGGTCCTCTACATCAACCTTGCTACTCCCATGATGATGTGTGAGTAGTCCACCATAGAGCTAGGGGTCCATAACTTGTACCTAGATGGCTTGTTATCTCTCTCTTTTGATCTTCAATACAAAGTTCATCACATCTTCGCAATGATATATTCGATGTAATGTTCTTTTGTTGTGTGTTTGTTGGGATCCGATGAATTGTGGCTTTATGATCAGATTATTTATGAAAAGTTATTGAGTCTCCTCTCAATTTCAATATGCATGATCTTATAGCTTCATATTTCTCTTTGATCCACCAGTCTAGTTTGGCCAATTAGATTGGTTTACCTTCAATTGGAGTGGCGCGTTGTAGTGGGTTCAATCTTGCGATGCTCTATTGTCGTGACAAAAGGGGTCAATATTATGTATTCTTATTGTTAACACCAAGGATAAAACGACGGTGTCTGAATATATTGCTTTTCTTAGTTTATCTACATCATGTCATCTTGCTCCAAGCATTACTTCGTTTGTTATGAACTTAATGCCATAGATGCACGCTCGATAGTGGTCGATTGCTGAAGTAATAATAGTAGATGCAGAATCATTTCAGTCCACTTGTCTATGGATGTGATGCTTATATACATGATCATTGCCATGAATAACATGTCATAACTATGTGCGTTTCTATCAATTGCCCAACAATAATTTGCTTACCCACCGTATGCTACTTTCGAGAGAGAAACTGTTGGGGAATGTTGCATGGGAAACAAAAAAATTCCTACGAACACCCAAGATCTATCTATGGAGATCAAGAACTAAGAGAAGGAGAGTGGATTCACATACCCTTGTAGATCGCTAAGCGGGAAGCGTTAAGAAACATGGTTGATGTAGCCGAACGTCTTCGCGATCCAAATTGCAATCCGTCCCGCGATCCAATCACGATCCGTCCCGATCTAGTGCCGAACGGACGACACCTCCGGGTTTAGCACACATACATCTCGATGACGTCTCCGCCTCCTCAATCCAACGAGCGAGGTTAGAGTAGTAGATGCGTTTTCTGGCAACGCAACGGCGTGGTAGAGGTGGTGCTTGTTGGGGAACATTGCATGGGAAACAAAAAATGTCCTACGCACATGCAAGATCTGTCCATGGTGATGAGCACCTATGAGAGGAGAGTGGATCCACCTATGTAGTCGTACTCTTCACGATCCAATCACGATCCAATCTGGTCTAGTGTCGAACAGACGGCACCACTGCGTTCAGCACACGTGCGGATCGATGACGTCTCCTCCTTCTTGATCCAGAAAGATAGAGAGAGAGAGGAGAAGTAGATGGGATCTCAACCAACCAACGGCATGGTGGTGATGGTGGTGTCGTAGTGCCGGCAGGGCTTCGCCAAGCGCCTCCGGAATGACGCACGAGGAACAAATGGGTGAGACGGGAGGAGGGCCACGGCCATGGGAGTAACCCCAGCCCCCTTGCGCCTCCCCACCTTTATATAGGCATGAGAGGGGCTGGTGGATTTCCCTCCAAGCCCCTAGGGTCGTTGGTCAAGGGGGGGAAGGAAATCCTCCTTTCCTTCCCCACCGATCACTATCCCCTTTTTAGGGATCTCGATCTATTCCTTTCAGGATATGATCTTATTCCTTTTAAGGGGGGATCTTGATGCGCCTAGACCAGGGGTTTGTGCAAATTCCCCACTACCCACGTCCATGTGAGTCCCCATGCAGGTGGGCCCCACTCCGGAACCTTCTAGAACCTTCCTAGTACAATACCGAAAAATTCCGAACATTTTTTGGAACCCTGAATATGACTTCCCATATATAAATATTTACCTCCAGACCATTCCGGAGCTCCTCGTGATGTACGGGATCTCATCCGGGACTCCAAACAACATTCGGTAACCAACATTTATATCATAATACTACTCTAGCATCACTGAACGTTAAGCGTGAGGACCCTACGGGTTCCAAAATAATGTAGTCATTACCGAGAGACCTCTCCGTTCAATAATCAATAGCGGGATCTGGATGCCCATACCTATTCCACAAAGATCTTTATCGGTTGAACCACGATGCCAAGGATTCAATCAATCCCGTATGCAGTTCCCTTTGTCCATCGGTATATTGCTTGCCCGAGACTCGATCGGTATCTCCATACCTAGTTCAATCTCGTTACCGGCAAGTCTCTTTACTCGTTCCGTAATACAAGATCATGTGACAAACTCCTTAGTCACATTGCTTGCAAGATTCTTGTGATGTTGTATTACCGAGTGGGCCCAGATATACCTCTTCGTCATACGGGGTTACAAATCCCAGTCTCAATCCACACCAACCCAACAGACACCCTCGTAGATACATGTAGAGCACCTTTATAGTCACCCAGTTATGTTGCGACGTTTGATACACACAAGGTACTCCTTCGGTGTCAGTGATTTGCATGATCTCATGGTCATAGGAACAAATACCTGACATACAGAAAACAATAGCAATAAACTGACATGATTATATGATGCGTTCATTGTTTGGGTCTTGTTTGGGACTTGGATGCCCATATTGGCTCCTACATATTCTACGAAGATCTTTATTGGTCAAACCATGATGTCAAGGATTCAATCAATCTCGTATGCAGTTCCCTTTGTCCATCGACATGTTACTTTCCCGAGATTCGATCGTTAATATCTCCATACCTAGTTCAATCTCGTTACCGGCAAGTCTCTTTACTTATTCCGTAACAAAAGATCTCGTGACTAACTCCTGAGTCACATTGCCTTCAAGCTTCTTGTGATGTTTTGTTACCGAGTGGGCCCAGAGATACCTCTTCGTCATATTGAGTGACAAATCCCAGTCTGGATACACGCCAACCCAATAGACACCCTCGAAGATACCTGTAGAGAACTTTTATAGTCACCCAATCACATTGTGACATTTAATACACACAAGGCATTCCTAAGGTGTCAGGGAGTTGCATGATCTCATGGTCGTAGGAACAGATACTTGACATGGATAAAGTAGCAGTAATAAAATAACTCAATCATATGTTATGCTTACGGTTGGGTCTTGTCCATCACATCATTCTCCTAATGATGTGGTCCCATTATAAGATGACAACTCATGTCTATGGTCAGGAAACCTTGACCATCTCTGCTCAACGAGCTAGTCTAGTAGTGAAAGCACATTTGCTCCCTTGGTGGTTTTGGTAATTAATAAGAAAATATAAGTCATTGAACTGATGTTTCCTCCAAGTATATTTCAGGACAAGTTCAATGATAGGTATGGCCAAAGGATTGTGGAATTACCCCGAGATTCAAGGAAATAGGTTGGCCAAGCTTCAAGCAAGAGGACTCTACATTTTTACATTTGTGAGAAATCACTTTGAGTCCATAGGAAAGCCAATACTATTAAAAGGGGGTAAAGTTTTGATGGTGAACAATATGCTCAAACGTGCACAAGTAACAATCACCAAAACATCCACAAACTCTCCCACCAAAGTCTGTCCTAAGACAAATATGCAAAATAGGTGCAACCAACATTCCTATCCCGGTGCCACCGATTCTAAACCCTAGGCAGAATCAGCCAAACCCTAACACTTCGGCGCAACAGACACTGCTCTCGGTGCCACCGAGTTGGGTTGCCAAGATTCTGTGATGCAAGTTCACATTTTCAGTATGACCAAGAATGGTGAATCGGCGTCACCGAGTTTGGTAAATCTGACCGTTGGTCACCTTGTCGGTACAAACGAGAATTGTATATCGGTTCCTTCGAGATTAAAAAGTTGCTACTTTTGGTCACTACGGTACCACCGAGATTTACACATCGGTGTCACCGAGTTGGTCATTTTGTGTGTAACGGTTGGATTTTTGGGGATGCCTATATATACCCCTTCACCACCACCCACTCGATAGAGAAGCACTCAGAACTATTCCATACCTATCCTACTCAGTTTTCTAAGAGAGAACCAGCTACCCTTGTGTTAAGGTCAATATCTTCCACTCCAACCATTTGGGTCTTGATTTCTAGCCTCCCCAAATTGCTTTCCACCAATCCCATCTCTTCTACCAAGCCAAATCTGTGAGAGAGTGATTGTGTGTTGAGGAGTCTATCATCTTCAAGCACGAGAGCAAGGAGTTCATCATCATTACCGAGCCTATTACCTTTTGGAGGGTGGTGCCTCCTAGATTGTTTAGGTGTCGCTTGGGAGCCTCCTACTTCGTGTTGTGGAGTAAACCAAGATGTTTGTAAGGACAAGGAGATCGCCTACTTCGTGAAGATCTACCCATAATGAGGCTAGTCCTTCATGGACGGAAGCCGCATGGAATAGTCAAGGTTGCTTCTTCGTGGAACCCTATGTGGGTAGAGCCCTCCATGGACTCTTGCGACCGTTACCCTCCGTGGGTTGAAGACTCCATGAACGTGGACGTACGATAGCACCACCTATTGGAACCATGGGAAAAATCATCGTGTCATCACTTGTGTTTGCTTTCCTAACCCTCTCTTTACTTACATGTGCAATGTCTTTACTTTCCGCTGCTACACTCTTAGACGTGCATGTGCAGGGTTTTATTTGATATGCTATGAATGCTAAAACTTGCGAAGAATTAACATTGGGAAAAAGATGAAACTTTTATTTGGTCAAGTAGTCTAATCACCCCACTCTAGACCTACTTTCGATCGTACAAGTGGTATCAGAGCTTTGGTCTCTATTGCATTGGTTTCACAACCTAGGAGAAGTATGGTATCTAGTGAGGGAAATTATCACCGTAGAGGTCCATACTTTGATGGCACTAATTTTGCTAGTTGGAAGCATAAAATTAAAATGCATTTGCTTGGTCATAATCCTGCTGTTCTGGCAATTGTTCGTGTTGGCTTGCAAGGTGAATTCTTTGCGGATGGAAAGGAACCGGATCGTGAAGCGTCTGCGAATGAATTGAAGATGTTGCAACTCAATGCTCAAGCATGTGACATTCCCTTCAACTGCCTATGTCCTGACGAATTCAACAAAATCAGCTGTCTTGAACACACACAAAAGATTTGGGATACTTTGGTTGATATGCACGAAGGAACTGAGTCCATGAGAGAATCCAAGTTATATGTATTCAAGGTCAACTTGACAAGTTCAAGATAAAGGATGGTGAAGGAGTCGCTGAAATTTACTCTAGGCTAGTTCTCATCACAAATGAGATTGCCGGCTTAGGAAGCGAAGAAATGACTAATAAATTCATCAAAGAAGATATTCGATCTTTGGATGAGAGATATGACACCGTGTGCACATTGATCCAAATGATGCCCAACTACAAAGATCTCAAACCAACGGAAGTGATTGATAGAATTGTTGCTCATGAAGTGACACTCAAAGACAAGGAAGAGCTTCATCACAAGTCTAGCAGTTCTTACAAAGTCACAAGTGATGCTCCCGATACCTCAAGCGACAACCTTGTCACAAATGAAGAGATAAGCATCATGGTCAAGAAATTCAACAATTTCTACAAGAATAGAAGCAAAGATCGCAGCTCCAACTCAAGATATGAAGAGAAGCGTTCGTCAAGTCGTGACAGTAACTGCTACAACTGTGGGAAGCCCGGACACTACTCCAATGAGTGCTCGGCTCCCTACAAACGAAGAGAAGAGTCACCAATAAGACGAAGCTCAAGAGATGAATCACCTCGAAGAGAGAGAAGGAGTAGAGATGATCGTTATGAATGAAGACCCTCAAGGAGAAGTAGCAACTCGGAGAAGAAGGACAAGCACACCAAGAGCTACTCAAGAAGAAAGCATCAAACTCATGTTGGTGAAAGAGTTTCAGGCTCCGACTCTGACAACCACTCGAAAAGAAGCTATCACTCCAACTCCGACCATAGTCAAGATGATGGTGTTGCCGGAATTGCACTAGTGACAACAAACTCATATGATCTATTTGATTCACCAAATGAAGGAGGTGGAAGCTGCTTCATGGCTAAAGGCCCCAAGCTATCACACCCCAAATATCTTGATTTCGGTAGTGATGAAGATGATTTGCTTTACGATGATGACTTACTACGTGATAAAACTGGTGATGATAATCATAATGAACTTGATACTTCTCATTCTAGTCAAAATAAGTCAATTGACGATGATAAGATGAAAATAGAAGAACTAACTAACGAACTCAACACTCTTAAGTTAGCTCATGAATCTACTCTTGAAGATCATAGAGAGCTTGTAAGAACTCATGAGAATCTACGCTTCGAGAAGCTCAATTTGGAGCAAGAACATGAATTTCTTAAAGCTATCAATAACTATCTCCGAAAGAAGACTTCATATTATATTGCCAAATGACTACTCTTGTCTACATTCACGCCACAAGTCAAATCTAAGCAAACTAGTAACAAAGGGAAGAAAGGTTCTTCATCTAGTAGAAACAATAAAAATGCTAAACCAAATGATGTTGCTCCTAGTAGTTCTATTGATTCCACTAATGATGATTCTCTTATCCAAGTTACAATTGAGCAAGAAAATGCTTTATTGTAAGGGATTATAGAGAAAGGTATCTACAAGAGTCTTTAAGGGTACAAACAATTTGGTGAGATTGTACGCAAGCATGGAGGATATCGGAAGAATTGCGGTGTTGGCTACTTCAACGCTAATGAAGTTGAATGGGAGGAAGGTCGATATCCCGAGCCCAAGTTTGTTCCTAAAAAGGAGAAGTATGAAAATACTCTTCCCAAGGGGACAAACATTCAAGATGACCTTCCACCACAAGACACCAAGCTCAAGGGCAAGAACAAGCTCCAAGAGGACTTTGACACTTATGAAGATGAACCCCAAGCTTTGGTGAAGTGGGTTCCCAAGGAGACTACAAGCTCAACTTCTACAAGTGCTACTTCAACACCAAGGATCCCCATCAACTTGAAGTGGGTTACCAAGAAGAAGAACTAGTGATTTCTTGAGGGGTGACTCCGCCAATGAAATTCACTCATATTCATTATTGGCAAGATCTACTTGCAATCAACATCAACCGTATGCAATAGATCAAGGAGTCACACATTCCCTCAAAGGTAAGAAAGGGCAAGGTAATCAACAAACCAATGGACATCATTACACATGCTTTGCACTCCATGTCCATAGATATCCTTGTATTTGTCTCTTGTGTGTTGGGACTAACCCATGTAGGTGAGAAGAGTAAGGAAACAACAAGGATGCTCCCAACTCTTGGTGATCTTCATCAACCTTGAGCATCCACCACTACCTCACCAACATGAAGTCTTCATCGACAAAACCCAAGGTTAGTTTATCCCTCTTATGGGGGGTCACATCAAGGGGAGCTTTACTCTAAAACTTGAGTTAAAGCATCTCTTAGTATGTGACAACATTAAATGCTTTATGTAAAAGTGGTAACCCCACTTGTGCTTAAACGATGAGTATGACCTATGATCAAGTAATCTTACTAGGCTCCTAAGTCAAATACTCATATATGGATGACTTTGTCATCGCCCAAGTGCTTGTTAGATGCTAGAATGTTTGTGCATGTTTGCCATGATTTCATTTGACGTATTATTGTGTGAGCATGTTGGTCTGCATCTATTTTCTCATTCGAGGATATCCAATTGTTGCTATTTGCCTTTTGATTTATCTTTTGCCAATTGGAAATACAAGAATGCCTAGGACCACTTCTTTAGCTATCAATGCTTTCTCACCTCATACTCTATTCATGTTGCATCACAAAATTTGAACAAGTGCTTTTCGATCCCTCTGTGTGTGGAGCACTCGGAGTTCTGTATCGACAAGGACTGACCATTAAAACCTCCCAAGTGCACCTCGGTGGATCCAACCATAAAATCTCGGTCTCACCGAATGCCTACGGTTGTTCAAGTTTTTAATCTCAGTAGCACCGATTCCATCTTCTCGGTTACACTGAGTTTCCCTGTCAACTGACAATTGAGGAACTCAGTGACACCGAAAAGTTAGAATCGGTGCCACCGACAGTGGTGGGTATATAACTTGTAGACCCCGACGCTTTGAAATTTAATCTCAATCGTCGCGCCTCGGAACCCTAAGCTGCCGCCTACGATACCCCTGGTCGTCTCCCTTGTCTCCCTGTGCTCCTCCGCCATTGGGAATCGCCGTCGTCGACGAAATCCTCCCCCTCGTTGCCTCCATAGAGGATCCGTGCCAAGTTAGGGTACGGATTCAACCTCTTTTGCGCTCCTCATCCGATTCTTGTGCATTAGATTCTAGTTTATCATTGAGACACTCTTTGCACGTATTCCTATCCACTCGAAATATCCATAGTCTAGCGAATGATGAATTTTCTAGGCTTTTGTCGTCCGCCCAATAAATCTCGGTGGAACCGAAACACACATATCGATCTCAACGGTGTGAACTTCTGTGTTGCTGAGAACTGACTCAGTGGAACCGAGAACCACTTTTCGGTTTGACCAAAAAGGGTGCCAAGGTTCGGTTAAGTGAGTCAGTCTGTGTCGGCACCATCGAAAACTTTGTTTCGGCTACACCGATATTTATTTGACAGAATGGAAAAATCTTGAAAGTTCATTGTTCAAATTTTAAAAACCAGCCTCATTTTGTGATGACTCATCTACTTCTTCTCTCCTATACTCTATTCACAGGGTCAGTATGTCAGACACAGAGGGCAGTCAAAATTTGGCAGAGCAGGGAGTTGATATGAGTTCAGGCACAAGCCCAGAGCCTAGTTCTTTCTTAGATCCAGGACCTCTAGCTCTCATGGGTTGCCCAAGGCTTCCACGAGGACCAGGAAGAAGCTAAACTCTGATGAAGAAGATTCGGACTTTATTCCTGAGGAGATTCTTGCCAAGAAGCAAGAATAGGCTGCTAAGAAGTCAGCAACTGAATCTACTTCTTTCAGAAGAGTTGTCAACAAGATCTATGCCAGCTCAGAGACTATCAAAGCACATGATAGTGCTAGAGCCACAATATCTATTGATCCCCCAGGGAAGTCTATGCCTAAGAACGCAGGGGAGAAGAAGTCCAGAAAGAGGATTATCCATGTGATTGGTAGGCCTACCTCTATGTATGAAGAGCGAGAGGAGGCTGTTGGTGCTGCTGCTGAGGAAGAGGAGGAAGAGCATGTTGAGAAAGCCCCTCCCAAGAAGAAAGCCAAGAAGATTATGGCTGATGATATGCCAAAGTCTTGCACTTCCAAGATCAACAAGCCAACATTCAAGAAAGCTGCTACACAGAAGTCCAAGAGGACTACCAGAGACATTCTCGCCTCTGAGAAGAACAAGGGGACTGCCTGCAGAATTGAAGATGATGATGACTTGACTACTTTGATGAAGCTCAGACCACATCTTCCAGTACATGATGCCAGCCACTTAGTTGCTGAAGATATGAAGAAGAGGAAAGACTCAGGATTGAGAGCCTGGAGAGCCATAGATCCTTATGCCTAGAGGAATAAAACGGTTGTTAACTATAGGTTCTACACCAGAGAGCAACATGACTTTTATGAGACAGTGTTGCTTGACAAAAGCCCAGCTGTTAGTGATATGAGATATGTCGATTGGAAATTCATTAAGTAGAATATGGACTACTTTCCAAGTGTCCAAGATAATTTCCACTACATTGGTATGGATGAGTTCATTGGTAGAGATCTTACTGCATGGAACAACGAGATGATCATGCAATTCTACTCCACTTCACATTTCTACGGAGATGGTAGAATTGTTTGGATGAGTGAAGGAGCAAGGTATGAATCTACTGTTGAGGAGTGGGCTGCACTTCTAGGATTTCCTGATGCTCAGGAAGGTGATCTGGATGTATACTCAGAATCCAAGGCAAGTCACAATGCCATGAAGGATATATACACTCCGATCCCTGCAGACAGGGTGCAATCTCACAAGCTAGGATCCATCTACTATCTGCAAGCAGGCCTCCGTACCATGAACACTATTCTGAGGCATACCTTGTTTCCCAAGTCAGGAGATGATAAGATGATCCGAGGATACCCCATCAACATGTTGATCCACCTTGACAGGAACACTAGGATTAGAGTCATGGATTTGATTGTTGAGACAATCAAGAGGGTTGTTGCTGATCAAAAGCGCTCTTGCTGCTACGCACCCTACATCTAGTTGCTTATCAACTCTCAGTTGGAGAAGCACATTTTTTCTCTAGATCGTCCACATGTGCCCCTACAGCCAGATCTCAAGGATAATGTTGTGGTGATGGACCCAGATCATCCCACATCTGCTACAACACATGCATAGGAAGAAGCAGTTCGAGCCGCTAGTGCTCAAGCCCCCAGATCCAGAATGAGCAAATGGATCTTCTGATCTCAGTTGTTCAGGGCATGTAGAAGGATATCAAGGGGATTCTGGACAACCAGCACAGTCCTGTGAGGATCTTTGAGACAAGGATCAAGACTCTTGGTGATAAGGTGGACAAAGTGACAAAGACAATTATAGAGCTTCAAAAGGAAGTTCACTCCATGCACATCCCTTGGGTCTCTTCTAATTCTTCGGATGATGATGATGATAATGATGATGATGATGATGATGATAATGATGATGATGATTATGAGGAGGAGGAGGAGGAGGAGGATGGATAACCTCTCAGGCCAGGCACCCAGTTCACTACTTAGGCTAGATCAGCCACAGTGCCTGCACCAGACTTGAGGCCCTCTTCATCAGCTCCTGCTACTGTCAGCATAGCTCCTGCTCCATAAGCTCCAGTTCCTCCAGTGACCACTCCAGCTCCATCCACGACATTTGTAGAGATCTTCGCCAATGATGTTCTCTCGACTCCTTCATCAACAACCGGAGGAGATCAGCCAAGAACGATTAGATATATGCCTTTGAACTTTTTGGTAACTTGTTGCCAAAGGGGGAGAAGTGTATATAGATCTTTAGGCCTCGAGTGAGAGAGTGTTTGGTGTTTGTTGCTTTTTCAAAAACAATTGCTTTTGGTTACTATGATACTCTTTTGATTTGCTTGTGATACACGCTTGATGTTGTTTGATCATACGCTTTGATGTGTGATGCTACTATTTCCTATCATCTTAATGCTTATGTGATGATCATTCATCTTTTGTTGATTGTGTTGTGCTATGATGTTCATTCCAATTACTCTCGCACACCACCAAGTGGTACATGACATGTAAGAATTAACCCATGTCCCTAATCGATTGTGTATTTGCATTCAAATGAATTTTAAAAATAATGCACAAATTTAGGGGGAGCTCTTGCTTATCACATACTTCTCAAAGCGATGATTATATTCCATGATTATATCTTTGTCGAAGCTTTGATCTATATGTTGTCATCAATTACCAAAAAGGGGGAGATTGAAAGCACATTTGCTCCCTTGGTGGTTTTGGTAACTAATAACAACATATAAGTCATTGAACTGATGTTTCCTCCAAGTATATTTCAGGACGAGTTCAATGATAGGGATGGCCAAAGGATTATGGAATTACCCCAAGATTCAAGGAAATAGGTTGGCCACACTTTAAGCAAGAGGACTCTACATTTTACATTTGTGAGAAATCACTTTGTGTCCATAGGAAAGCCAATACTACTAAAAGGGGGTAAAGTTTTGATGGTGAACAATATGCTCAAACGTGCACAAGTGACAGTCACCAAAACATCCACAAACTCGACCACCAAAGTCTATCCTAAGCCAAATATGCAAAATCGGTGCAACCAACATTCCTATCCCGGTGCCACCGATTCTAAATCCTAGGCAGAATCAGCCAAACCCTATCACTTCTGTGTAGCCGACACTGCTCTTGGTGCCACCGAGTTGGGTTGCCAAAAATCTGTTATGCAAGTTCACATTTTCGGTATGACCGAGAATGGTGAATCGGCGTCACCGAGTTTGGTAAATCTGACCGTTGGTCAGCTTGTCGATACAACCGAGAATTGTATATTGGTCCCTCTGAGATTCAAAAGTTGCTACTTTTGGTCACTTCGGTACCATCGTGATTTACACATCGGTGTCACCGAGTTGGTCATTTTTTGTGTAACGGTTGGATTTTTGGGGATTCCTATATATACCCCTTCACCACCACCCACTCGATAGAGAAGCACTCGGAACTATTCCATACCTATCCTACTCAGTTTACTAAGAGAGAACCACCTAACCTTGTGTTGAGAACAAGATCTTCCACACCAACCATATGGATCTTGATTTCTAGCCTCCCCAAGTTGCTTTCCACCAATCCCATCTCTTCTACCAAGCTAAATCTGTGAGAGAGTGATTGTGTGTTGAGGAGTCTATCATCTTGAAGCACAAGAGCAAGGAGTTCATCGTCATTACCGAGCCTATTACCTTTTGGAGGGTGGTGCCTCCTAGATTGGTTAGGTGTTGCTTGGGAGCCTCCTACTTTGTTTTGTGGAGTGAACCGCGAAGTTTGTAGGGCAAGGAGATTGCCTACTTCATGAAGATCTACCCATAGTGAGGCTAGTCCTTCATGGACGGAAGCCGCATGGAATAGTCAAGGTTGCTTCTCCGTGGAACCCTCCGTGGGTAGAGCCCTCCATGGACTCTCGCGACCATTACCCTCCGTGGGTTGAAGACTCCATGAACGTGGACGTATGATAGCACCACCTATCGAAACCACGGGAAAAATCATCGTGTCATCACTTGTGTTTGCTTTCCTAACCCTCTCTTTACTTACATGTGCAGTGTCTTTACTTTCCGCTGCTACACTCTTAGACATGCATGTGTAGGGTGCTACTTGATATGCTATGAATGCTAAAACATGCCAAGAATTAAAATTGGGAAAAAGACGAAACTTTTATTTGGTCAAGTAGTCCAATCACCCCCCCCTCTAGACCTACTTTCGATCCTACAAGTTGGGGCTTACTAGGGACATGATGTTGTCTATGTATCCACACATGTATCTGAGTTTCCTATCAATACAATTCTAGCATGGATAATAAACGATTATAATGAACAAGGAAATATGATAATAACTAATTTATTATTTCCTCTAGGGCATATTTCCAACAGTCTCGCACTTGCACTAGAGTTAATAATCTAGTTCACATCACCATGTGATTTACACTCAATGAGTTCTAGAGTTTGATTATGTTTTGATTGTGAGAGAGGTTTTAGTCAACAGGTCTGCAACATTCAGATCCCTGCTTACTTTGCAAATCTCTATGCCATACTATAGATGTTCTTACCATGCTCCACTTGGAGCTATTACAAATGACTTCTCCACTATATGTATCCGGATTGCTACTCAAAGTCATCCGGATTGGTGTCAAAGCTTGCATTGACATAACCCTTTATGAAAAACTCTTTATCACCTTCATAATCGAGAAATGATTCCTTATTCCTCTAGTTACTAAGGATAATTTTGGCTGTTGTCCAGTGATCCACTCCTGGATCACTCTTGTACCCCTTGACAGACTCATGGCAAGGCACACGCCAGGCGCGGTGCATAACATGCCATACTATATAGAGCCTATGAATAAGGCATAGGGGACGACCTTCGTCTTTTCTCTTTCTTCTATCATGGTCGAGCTTTGAGTCTTACTCAAATTCATACCTTTCAACACAGCCAAGAACTCCTTCTTTGACTGATCTCTTTTGAACTCCTTCAAAATATTATCAAGGTATGTATTCATCGTAAGTTTTTTCAAGCGTCTTGATCTATCTCTATAGATCTTGATGCCCAATATTTAATTAGCTTAATTCTAGGTCTTCCTTTCAAAAGCTCCTTTCAAACAACCCTTTATGCTTTCCATAAATTCTACATCATTTCCGATCAACAATATGTCATCCACATATACTTATCCGAAATGCTATAGTGCTCCCACTCACTTTCTTGTAAATACAAATTTCTTGCAAACTTTGTATAAACCCAAATGTTGTGATCACCTCATCAAAGCTTATATTCCAACTTTGAGACGCTTGACCCAGTCCATAGGATCGCTGGATCTTGCATACCTTTTAGCGTCCTTAGGATCGACAAAACCTTTCGGTTATATCAAATACAACCTTTCCTTAAGGAAACCAATGAGGAACTGATGTTTTGACATCCATCTGCCCGATTCCATAATCAAAAAATGCAGAAAGTGCTAATAAAATTCCAATAGACTTTAGCATCGCTACAGGTGAGAATGTCTCATCGTAGTAAACTCCTTGAACTCGCCGAAAACTTTTTTGCGACAAGTCAAGCATTATAAATGGTGATATTTACCATCTGCGTCTGTCTTCTTCTTAAAGGTCCATTTGTACTTAACGGCCTACCATTCATCGGGCAAGTCTACCGAAGTCCATACTTGGTTCTCATACATGGATGCTTTCTCAGATTTCAAGGATCCTAGCCATTTGTTGGAATACGGGCCCACCATTACTTCTTCATAGCTCGTAGGCTCACTGTTGTCCAACAACATGACCTCCAAGACAAGATTGTCGTGCCACTTAGGGGCAGCACAAGTCCTTGACGACCTACGAGGCTTGGTAGGAACTTGATCCGAAACTGCATGATCATCATCATTTGCTTCCTCTTCACTTGGTGTAGGCATCGCAGAAACATCTTTCTGTGTCGTGCTACTCTCCAACTGAAGTGACATTTCAACAACCTCACCAAGTTCTACTTTCCTCCCCCTCAATTATTTCGAGAGAAACTCTTTCTCGAGAAAGGACCTGTTTTTAGCAACAAACACTTTGCCCTCAGATCTGAGATAGAAGGCATACCCAACTATTTCCTTAGGGTATCCTATGAAGATGCACTTTTCCGCATTGGGTTCGAGCTTATGAGACATAAGTGTCGCATTCCCAAACTCTAAGAAATGACAGCTTAGGTTTCTGCCAAACCATAATTCATACAATGTCATCTCAACGGAATTGCCCCATTTAAAGTGAATGTAGTTGTCTCTAATGCATAACCACAAAACGATAGTGGAAAATCAGTAAGAGACATCATAGTACGCACCATATCCAATAGAGCACGACTACGACGTTCGGACATACCATCACACCATGGTGTTCCAGGTGGTGTGAGTTGTGAAACAACTTCCACATTTTCCTAAGTTGTATACCAAACTCGTAACTCAAATATTCACCTCCATGATCATATCTTAGATATTTTATCTTCTTTTCATGATGATCTTAAACTTTACTCTAAATTTGCTCGAAACTTTTCAAACGTTTCAAACTTGTGTTTAATTAAGTAAATATACCCATATCTACTCAAATCATCAGTGAAGGTAAGAAAATAAAGATATCCACTACATGCTTCAACACTCATTGGACCGCATACATCAAACATGTATCATTTCCAATAAGTCTCTTGCCCACTCAATCATATCAAAAACGACATCTAAGTCATCTTGCCCATGAGGCATGGTCTGCATGTCTC
Source organism: Hordeum marinum (assembly GCA_022496015.1). Classification (NCBI taxonomy): domain Eukaryota; kingdom Viridiplantae; phylum Streptophyta; class Magnoliopsida; order Poales; family Poaceae; genus Hordeum; species Hordeum marinum. Next base: position 337,003,698 of record CM039675.1, read on the forward strand.
GACCAATTCGAAATCGAGTGAGCCCAAAGGTCCATCAACATGGAGTTTCTTCATGAGCTTTATACCAATCTGACCTTGCATCAGTCCCACAAGTATGTGGTACTATCATTATTAACTTTGCATCTTTTTGGCATCAATTTTATGAACATGTGTATCACTACGATCGAGATTCAAGAAACCGTTCACATTGGGTGCATGATCATTTAAGATATTATTCATGGAAACAGATTAACCATTATTCTTCGACTTAAAAACCGTATTGCAATAAACACGGTATAATCATGTGCGTGCTCTATGCTGATAACCCACAAGTATAGGGGATCGAAACAGTTTTTGAGGGTAGAGTATTCAACCCAAATTTATTGATTCGACACAAGGGGAGCCAAAGAATATTCTCGAGTATTCGCAGCTGAGTTGTCAATTCAACCACACCTGAAAGACTTAATATCTTCAATGTAATGTAGGCATGTATTCCATATATAGTCATACGTGCTTATGGGAAAGAACTTGCATGACATCTTTTGTCCTACCCTCCCGTGGCAGTGCGGTCCTAATGGAAACTAAGGGATATTAAGGCCTCCTTTTAATAGAGAACCGGACCAAAGCATTAGCACTTAGTTAATACATGAACTCCTCAAACTACGGTAATCACCGGAAAGAATCCCAGTTATTGTCACCTTGGGGGATGCAGATCATAACTCGTAATAGGTGTCTATAACTTGCAAGATAGGATCAAGAACACATATATATTCATGAAAACATAATAGGTTCAGATCTGAAATCATGGCACTCGGGCCCTAGTGACAGGCATTACACATATGAAAGTCATAGCAACATCAATCTGAAAACATAGTGGATACTAGGGATCAAACCCTAACAAAAATAACTCGATTACATGATAAATCTCATCCAACCCATCACAGTCCAGCAAGCCTACGATGGGATTACTCACGAACGGTGGAGAGCAACATGGCATTGGTGATGATGGATGGTTGGTGATGACGATGGAGTCGATTTCCCCTCTCTGGAGCCCAAAACGGACTCCAGATCTGGTCTCCCAAGGAAGAACAGGAGGTGGCGGCGGCTCCGTATCATGAAACGCGATGAACTCCTCTCTTTGGTTTTTTCTCTGTGAATAGGGTTATATGGAGCTGGAGAGGAGGTCGAAGGAGCCACGAGGGCACCACAAGCCTGCTAGGCGCGACCAGGGGGTGGTCGCGCCTAGTAGGCTTGTGGCCTGTTGGTGCCCCCCTCTGGTTGATTCGTGCGCCAGTATTTTTTATTCAATCCAAAAATATTCTCCTTAAATTTTCAGGACGGTCCGAGAACTTTTATTTCTGCACAAAAATAATACCAAGGCAATTCTGCTAAAAACAGTGTCAGTCCAGGTTAGTTCCATTCAAATCATGCAAATTAGAGTCCAAAACAAGGGCAAAAGAGTTTGGAAAAGTGGATACGATGGAGATGTATCAACTTCCCCAAGCTTAACCCATTGCTTGTCCTCAAGCAATTCAGTTGATAAACTGAAAGTGATAAAGAAAAACTTTTACAAACTCCGTTTGATCTTGTTGTTGCAAATACGTCCAACTGATGTTCAGATTTTCAGCAAAGATCATGGACTAACCATTTTCACAATAACATTTAGGTCCCACATTTACTCATATCAATGACATAATCAACTAGCGGGCAATAATAATAACTCTCGGATGACAACACTTTTTCAAAACAATCATGATACAATATGACAAAATGGTATCTCGCTAGCCCTTTCTGAGACTGCAAAACATAAATGCACAGCACCTCTAAAGAACAAGGACTAACTGGAAATTGTAATTCATGGTGAAATAGATCCATTCATGCTCATACGCAATACCAATTAACAGCAAGCATACAAAGGACGGAGGTGATCTCTAACTTGTGCCTTTTATAAGAAGATGATGACTCAACAATAACGTCAATGGAAAGGCCCTTCGCATAGGGAAGCATTGATTTGCATAGGTGCCAGAGCTCAAGTTTTTAAAACAAATATAAGTAATGATTTTTGGGTGGTATGCTTTCATTGCTCACATAACGACCAAAAGTTTTTCAATATCTTCCATGCTAGACACATTATATGTTGTTCCCAAACAGAATGATAAAGTTTTTACTCCCCCTCCACCAATCAATCACACTCCATGACGAGCCGAATCCACGGGTACCGTCCGTACAAACACAATCATGGGGGAGTTTGCTTAATTTTTTTTTAATTTGAGCATGGAACTGGGCATCCCGATTACCAGCCACTTTCTCGTGAATGATAGTGAATCAACACATATCGTGAGAATAACCCACCTAGCATGGAACATACTGACGGCCCCCAGTTGCCACATGAGCGATTTGGGCATACAAAACAAAATGTTTATTTGGATGTTTAAAGTTTAGCACATGAAAATTTACTTGGAATGGCAGGTAAATACCGCATATAGGTATATATGGTGGACTCATATGAAACAACTTTGGGTGTGAGGGATTGGATGCACAAGCAGCATTCCCGCTTAGTACAAGTGAAGGCTAGCAAAAGACTGGGGAGCGACCAACTAGAGAGCGACATAGTCATCATCATGCTTTGAGATTAACCAACATTGAATGCAAGCATGATTAGGATATAAATCACTATGAACATAAATATCGTGGAGGCTATGTTGATTTTGTTTCAACTACATGCATGAACATGTGCCAAGTTGAGCCACTTGAATCGTTCAGAGGAGGATACCACTCCATCATACTACATCAAAACCATTTTAATATGCATGTTGGCACCAAAACAAACCATTATCCACTCTTAGCTAATTAAGCATGGCATGAATAACTATAATCTCTAATTGTCATTGCAAATATGTTTCACCCGTGATGAACAGAATTCAGAACGATGAGCTAATCATATTTACAAAAGCAAGATAGGTCGAGTTCATACCAGTTTTCTCCATATCAATCTTTTCATCAAATATCGTCATTATTGCCTTTCACTTGCATGACCGAACGGGATGGATAAAAATAAAAGTGCACGTGCATTGGACTAAGCTGGAATCTGCAACCAATAACTCAAAGGAGAATACAAGGTAACATGGGCTCTCTAATAGGTAAACAATAATGCATATGAGAGCCACTCAACATTTTCATAGTGGTCTTCTCCTTATGACCCAAAGAAAGAAAAATCTAAACAAGAACGAGAAAACTATTTACACGGGAAAGCTCCCAACAAGCAAAAGAAGAACGAAAATCTTTTGGGGTTTTCTTTTTAATGCTACAACTAGGCAACTAGAAAATAAAGCTAGAACTGATTTTTTTGTATTTTTCTCAAAGTTAATTAAACACACAAGAAGAAAGAGAAACAAGAAAGTAAACTACCATGGATGGTACAACGAAAGAGTATGAACACCAACTAGTAAGGTGAGTGTGTGAACATGAATGTATTGCAATAAATGCGATCTAATCATGTTCATGTTAAACGCAAACACCAAATAACATTTATTTAGGTTCATCACTAATCCCGAAGGTAGAGAGAGCGTGCGATGGTGATCACATCAACATTGGAAACACTTCCAACACACATCGTCACCTTGCCCTAGCTAGTCTTCGTTTATTCTGTAGCTTTTATTTCAAGTTACTAACATTAGCAACTGAACCGGTTTCTAATACCCAGGTGCTACTCAGATTACTAGTAAGTTACACATCAATAACATGTATATGAAATATACTTTTCTTAACGTTGCCATCCTTCTTATCTACCAAGTATTTGGGGCAGTTCCGCTTCAGTGACTGTTCTCCTCATAATAGAAGCACTTAGTCTTAGGTTTGGCTTCAACCTTGGGTTTCTTCACTAGAGCTGCAACTGGCTTGCCATTCATGAATTTTCCCTTCTTTCCATTGCCCTTCTCAAAACTAGTGGTTTTACTAATCATCAACATTTAATGCTCCTTCTTGATTTCTACCTTCGTGGTGTCAAACATCGTGAATAGCTTAGGGATCATCTTTTCCATCCCTGACATGTTTATAGTTCATCAAAAAGCTCTAGTAGCTTTGTGGCAGTGACTTGGAGAACTATATCAATCACTATCTTATCTGGAAGTCAACTCCCACTTGATTCAAGCGATTGTAGCACCCATACATTATGACTACATGCTCACTGGTTGATCTATTCTCCTTCGTCTTGTAGGCAATGAATCTTGCTGAAGGTCTCATACCTCTCGAAGCGGGCACGAGCCTGAAATCCCAATTTCAGCTCTTGGAACATCTCATATGCTTCGTGACATTCAAAACATATTTGGAGCCTCAATTCTAAGCCGTAACGAATGACACACTGAACTATCAAGTAGTCATAAAAAATGTGCATGTCTGATGTTCTCAACACCCACAAACGACGTTTGAGGGGCTGGCGCACCGAGCGGTGCATCAAGGACATAAGCCTTTTGTGCAGGAATGAGGACAATCCTCAGTTTACGGACCCAGTCCGCATAATCACTACTACCATCTTTCAACTTAGTTTTCTCTAGGAACATATCAAAATACAAGGGAGCTACATCGCGGGCTATTGATCTAGAACATAATTTGGAAAGACAACTTAGACTATGTTTATGATAATGAGTTCAACTAATCATATTACCCAAGAACTCCCACTCAAATCAACATCCCTCAGGTTGTCTAAGTGTGACATGATCCAAATCCACCAACCCAAATCCGATCATTATGTGAGATGAGGTGGTTTCAATGGTGAATATCTCCATGCTGATCATATCTACTATATGACTCATGTTTGACCATTCGGTCTCCTATGTTCCGAGGCCATGTCTGTACATGCTAGGATAGTCAAGTTTAACCCAAGTGTTCTGCATGTGCAAAACTGGCTTACACCCGTTGGATGCGAACGTAGAGTCTATCACACCCGGTCATCAAGTGCTCCTTCGAAACAACAATCCTTTGCAAAGGTGCACACTTCGGGAGAACACAATTTTATCTTGAAATTTTTAGTGAGAGATCATCTTATAATGTTACCATCCTCCTAAGCAAAATAAGATGCATAAAAGGATTAACATCACATGCAAATCATATAAGTGACATGATATAGTCATCATCATCTTGTGCTTTTGATCTCCATCTCCAAAGCACCGACATGATCTCCATCGTCACCGACATTACACCATGATCTCCATCATCATGATCTCCATCATTGTGTCGTCACGAGGTTGTCGCGCCAACTATTGATTCTATGACTATTGCTAACACGTAATGATAAAGTGAAAGTAATTACATGGCGTTTAGTGATTGACACGCAGGTCATACAATAAATCAAAGACAACCCTATGGATCCTGCTGGTTACTGTACTCATCGGCATGCAAGTCGTTATAACTATTACAAAACATGATCATCTCATACATCAACATATATCAAATCAAGTCTTGGCCATATCACATCACAACATGCCTCACGGAAACAAGTTAGACGTCATCTATTTTGTTGTTGCAAGTTTTATGTGGCTGCTATGGGCAACTAGTAAGAAATGTTCTTACCAACACAATGCCACAACGGTGATATTCAAGTTTCCTTTTAGACTTTTACAAGGACCGCCTCTATCGAATCCGATTCAACTAAAGTGGGAGAGACAGACACCCGCCAGCCATCTTTATGCAACAAGTTGCATGTCAGTCGATGGAACCGGTCTCTCATATGTGGACGAGTAAGGCTGGTCTGAGCCGTTTCATCCCACAATACCGCCGAATCAAGATTGGACTAAGGAGGTAAGCAATCTTAACATCAAATCCCACAAACTCTTTTGTGTTCTACTCGTGCATATCATCTACACATAGACCTAGCTCATGATGCCACTGTTTGGGAACATTGCATGGGAAACAAAAAAATTACTACGAACACCCAAGATCTATCTATGGAGATCAACAACTATGAGAAGGAGAGTGTATCCACATGCCCTTGTAGATCGCTAAGTGGGAAGCGTTAAGAACATGGTTGATGTAGTCGAACAACTTCACGATCCAAATTGCAATCTGTCCTGCAATCCAATCATGATCCGTCCCGATATAGCGCCGAACGGACGACACCTCCGCATTCAGCACACGTACATCTCGATGACGTCTCCACCTCCTCGATCCAGAGAGCGAGGTCAAAGTAGTAGATGAGTTCTTTAGAAACACGACGGCGTGGTGGAGGTGGTGGTGGTGCTTGATATGACTCCAACGTATCTATAATTTTTGCTTGTTCCATGCTGTTATATTATCATTCTTGGATGTTTTACAATCATTTTACCAAAACTTTATATTATTTTTGGGACTAACCTATTAACCCAGAGCCCAGTGTCAGTTTCTATTTTTTCCTTGTTTTTGAGTTTACATAAAAGGAATATCAAACGGAGTCCAAACGAAATAAAAATTTATGGTTATTTTTTATGGACCAGAAGACACCCACGAAGCTTGGCGATGAATCCAGAAGATTTCCGACGAGGCCACATGCCTCAGGGGCACAGCCACTCCCCTGGGCGCACCCACCGGGGTTGTGGGCACCTCAGGAGTCCACCGACCTCCCTCTCAGCTCTATAAATCCTCAAATATTCCAAAATCCCAACACAGAACCTAGATCAGGAGTTCCACTGTCGCAAGCCTCCAAAGCCACGAAAAACCAATCGGGAGCCTGTTTCGACACCCTGTCGGAGGGGGAAACCATCACCGGAGGCCATCTTGATCATCCCGACGCTCTCCATGACGAGGAGGGAGTAGTTCACCCTTGGGGCTGAGGGTATGTACCAGTAGCTATGTGTTTGATCTCTCTCTCTCTCTCTCATGTTCTTGAGATGGCACGATCTTGATGTACCGCGAGCTTTGTTGATACAGATTGAATCATATGGAGTTTTCCCCTCTCTATCTTGTTGTGATGAATTGAGTTGTCCCTTCGAAGTTTTCTTATCGGATTGAGTCTTTAAGGATTTGAGAACACTTGATGTATGTCTTGCGATGCGATATCCATGGTGACAATGGGATGTTCTATTGATCCACTTGATGTATGTTTTTGTGATCAACTTGCGGGTTCCGTGACCATGGGAATCTAAGCATAGGGGTTGGCACACGTTTTTGTCTTGACTTTCTGGTAGAAACTTTGGGGCACTCTTTGAAGTTCTTTGTGTTGGATTGAACATGATGAATCTGAAATTATGTGATGCATATCGTATAATCAAGCCCATGGGTACTTGTGGTGACATTGGAGTATCTAGGTGACATTAGGGTTTTGGTTGATGTGTATCTTAAGGTGTTATTTTGGTATGAACTCTAGGGCTGTCCGTGACACTTATAGGGATAGCTCATAAGATTGATCAGAAAAGATAACTTTGAGGTGGTTTCATACCCTACAATAATTTCTTCATTAGTTCTCTACTATTTTTGACTTTGGAGTGAGCTCTTCGTCACATGAGAGGTACTTACATATGATTCAACTATGCCAATATTGTTGAGGGAAATTGCACTAGTGAAAGTGTGGACCCTAGGCCTTGTTTCCAAGCATTTATACAATGTTTTGCTCGCTGTTTACTATTTGTTACCTTGCTGTTTTTATATTTTAAGATTACAAAAACCTATATCTACCATCCATATTGCACTTTTATCACCATCTCTTCGCCGAACTAGTGCACCTATACAATTTTCCATTGTATTGGGTGTGGTTGGGACACAAGAGACTCTTTGTTATTTGGTTGCAGGGTTGTTCGAGAGAGACCATCTTCATCCTACGCCTCCCATGGATTGATAAACCTTAGGTCATCCACTTGAGGGAAAATTGCCATGGTCCTACAAAACTCTGCGCTTGGAGGCCCAACGCGAGTCTACAAGAAGAAGGTTGTGTAGTAGACATCAGTGCTATCCCAGTAGGGCTACGCCTAGCGCTACCGAAACCACGAACGGAGGAGAAAATGATCTAGGCAGAGATAGGGGCGCCATGGGCTTCATGTTTACTATTGGGGCGCCCCCTCCCCTCTATATATATATGTGGAGGGGCATGGAGATCAGCCCCTCCAAGCCCTAGGGCGCAGCCAAGGGAGACGAGTTGGACTCCTAGTCCAATTCCCTCCCTTTCCATCCATAGGTGGACTGTCCACCTCTCCCAAGCCACATGGGCCTTAAGGGACATGTGTGCCTGGACCAATAAATCCAAGGTGCCTTCCCTCAGCCCATGCGAAACCTTGGGACGTGGTGGATGAAAGCACATTTGCTCCCTTGGTGGTTTTGGTAATTCATAACAACATATAAGTCATTGAACTAATGTTCCCATCAAGTATGTTTCGGGAAAAGTTCAATGATGGGTTGGCAAAGAGATTGTGGAAACACCCCAAGATGAAAGGAAATGGATTGGCAAAGCTTCAAGAAAGAGGACTCTACATTTTATATTTGTGAGAAATCATTTTGAGTCCATAGGAAAGCCAACACTATTAAAAGGGGGTAAAGTTTTGTTGGTGAAAAAAAAACTCATACGTGCACAAGTGATACTCACCAAAGACACCCACAAACTCTCCCACAAAAGTTTATTCTAAGACATACACACAAATTGGTGCAACCAACATTTCCATCCTGGTGCCACCGATTCCAAACCCTAGACAGACTCAGCCAAACCCTAACCCTTCGGTGCAGCCGATACTGCTTTTGGTGCCACCGAGTTGGGCTGCCAACTTTCTGTTATGCAAGTTCACATTTTCAGTCCATACGAGAATGGTGAATCGGCATCATCGAGATTGGGCATACTGACTGTTGGTCAGCTTATCGATGCAACCGAGTTTCGTATATCGGTCCCTCCAAGATTCAAAAGTTTCCACCTTTTGGTCACTTCGATACCACCGAGATTAACACATCGGTGTCACTGAGTTGGTCATTTTGTGTGTAACAGTTGGATTTCTAGGGATGTCCATATATACCCCTCCACCACCACCTACTCGAAACAGAAGCACTCAGAACCATTCCATACCTATCCTATCAGTTTTCTGAGAGAGAACCACCTACTCTTGTGTTGAGGTCAAGATCTTCCACTCCAACCATATGGATCTTGATTCCTATCCTCCCCAAGTTGCTTTCCACCAATCCCATCTCTTCTACCAAGCCATATCTGTGAGAGAGTGATTGTGTGTTGAGGAGTCTATCATCTTGAAGCATAGGAGCAAGGAGTTCATCGACATTACCGAGCCTATTACCTTTTGGAGGGTGGTGCCTCCTAGATTGGTTAGGTGTCGCTTGGGAGCCTCCTACTTCGTGTTGTGGAGTTGAACCAAGAAGTTTGTAAGGGCAAGGAGATCGCCTTCTTTGTGAAGATCTACCCTGAGTAAGGCTAGTCCTCCATGGACATAGGCCGTCATGGTATAGTCAAGTTTGCTTCTTCGTGGAACCCTCCTTGGGTAGAGCCCTCTGTGGACTCTCACGACCGTTACCCTCCGTGGTTTGAAGAGTCCATGAAAGTGGACGTACGATAGCACCACCTATCGGAACCACGGGAAAAATCTTCATGTCACCAATTGTGTTTGCTTTCCTTACCCTCTCTTTACTTACATGTGCAATGTCTTTACTTTCCGATGCTATACTCTTAGACATGCATGTGTAGGGTGTACTTGACATACTATGAATGCTAAAACTTGCCAAGAATTAAAATTGGGAAAAAGCATAGTTTTATTTGGTCAAGTAATCTAATCATCACCCCCTCTAGACCTACTTTCTATCCTACAAGTGGTATCAGATCTTTGATCTCCATTGCATTGGTTTCACAACCTAGGAGAAGTATGGCATCTAGTTAGGGAAACTATCACCGTATAGGTCCGTAGTTTGATGGCACAAATTTTGCTACTAGGAAGCACAAAATGAAAATGCATTTGCTTGGTCATAATCCTACCATTTGGGTTGTTGTTCGTGTTGGCTTGCAAGGTGAATTCTTTGTGGAAGGAAAGGAACCCGATCATGAAGCGACTATGGATGAATTGAAGATGTTGCAAATCAATGCTCAAGCATGTGACATTCTCATCAACTGTCTATGCCCCGAAGAATTCAACAAAATCAGCCGTCTTGAACATGTAAAAGAGATTTGGGATACTTTGGTTGATATGCACGAAGGAACTGAGTTCGTGAGAGAATCCAAGTTAGATGTTCTTCAAGGTCAGCTTGACAAGCTCAAGATGAAGGATGGTGAAGGAGTCGCTGAGATGTACTCTAGGCTAGCTCTCATCACCAATGAGATTACCGGCTTAGGAGCGAAGAAATGACAAACACATTCATCATCAAGAAGATACTTCGAGCTTTCGATGATCGATATGACACCGTTTGCACATTGATCCAAATGATGCCCAACTACAAAGATCTCAAACCAATGGAAGTGATTGGTAGAATTGTTTCTCATGAGATGACACTCAAAGACAAAGAAGAGATTCACCACAAGTCTAGCGGTGCTTACAAAGCCACAAGCGATGCTCCTGCTACCTCAAGCGACAACCTTGTCACAAATGAAGAGTTAAGCCTCATGGTCAAGAAATTCAACAAGTTCTAGAAGAATATAAGCAAAGATTGAAGCTCCAACTCAAGACATGAAGAGAAGCGTTTGTCAAGTCATGACCGAATCTGCTACAACTATGGAAGGCCCGGACAGTACTCCAATGAGTGCACAATTCCTTACAAACGAAGAGAAGAGTCACCAAGAAGACGAAGATCAAGAGACGAATCACCTCAAAGAGAGAGAAGGGGTAGAGATGATCGTTATGAATGAAGACCCTCAAGGAGAAGTAGGGACTCGGAGAAGAAGGACAAATACACTAAGAGCTACTCAAGAAGGAAACATCAAGCTCATGTTGGTGAATGGTTTCCGGCTCCGACTCCGACAACCACTCCGAGAGAATCTATCACTCCAAATCGGACTAGAGTCAAGATGAAGGTGTTACCGGAATTGCTCTAGTGACAACCAACTCCTACAATCAATTTGATTCACCAAATGAAGGAAGTGGAAGTTGCTTCATGGCTAAAGGCCCCAAGGTATCACACCCTGAGTATCTTGATTTCAATAGTGATGAAGATGACTTGTTAATTGAAGATGACTTTCTATTTGACAAAACTAGTAATGATAGTCAAAATGAACTTGCTAGTACTCACTCTAGTAAAGATAAGTCATGCGACAATGATAAGCTGGAAATAGAATGACTAACTTAAGAACTAAAAACTGTTAAGTTAGCTCATGAGTCAACTCTACAAGATCATAGAGAGCTTGTAAGGACACATGAGAAGCTACGCTTCGAGAAGCTCAATTTACAGCAAGAGCATGAGTTCCTTAAAGCTATAAATGACGATCTTCGAAAGAAGACTTCCTCTTATCTAGCCAAATGACTTCTCTTATCTACATTTATGCCACAAGTCAAGTCTAAGCAAGCTAGTAACAAAGGAAAGAAAGGTTCTTCAACTAGTAGCAATAAAAATGATAAATCCAATGATATTGCTTCTAGTAGCTCTCTTAATCCCACTAACTCTTCTCTTTGACAAGCTACACTTGAGAAAGAATATGTACTCTTGAAAGGGATTATAGAGAAAGGTATCTACAAAAGTCTTGAAGGATGCAAACAATTTGATGAGATTGTACGCAAGCATGGAGGATACCAGAAGAATCGTGGTGTTGGCTACTTCAATGCTAATGGAGTTGAATGGGAAGAAGGTAAATACCCCAATCCCAAGTTTGTTCCTCAAAAGGAGAAGTATTAAAATACTCTCCCCAAGGGAACAAAGTTGCAAGATGACCTTCCACCACAAGATACCAAGCTCAAGGGCAATAACAAGCTTCAAGAGGACATTGACTCATATGAAGATCAATCCCAAGCTTTGGTGAAGTGGGTTCCCAAGGCTAATAAAATCTCAACTTCTACAAGTGCTACTTCAACACCAAGGATCCCCATCAACTTGATGTGGGTCCCCAAGAAGAAGAACTAGAGAGTTCTTGAGGGGTGACTCCGCCAATGAAATTCACTCATATTCATTATTGGCAAGGACTATTTGCAATCAACATCAACTCTATGCAATAGTTCAAGGAGTCACACATTCCCTCAAAGGTAAGCAAGGGACAAGGTAATCAACAAATCAATAGACATCATCACACATGCATTGCACTCCATGTCCATAGATATCCTTGTATTTGTCTCTTGTGTGTTGGGACTAACCCGTGTAGGTGAGAAGAGTAATGAAACAACAAGGATGATCCCAACTCTTGGTGATCTTCATCAACTTTGAGCATCCACCACTACCTCACCAACATGAAGTCTTCATCGACAAAACCCAAGGTTAGTTTATCCCTCTTATGGGGGGATGTCACATCTAGGGGGGCTTTACTCTAAGACTTGAGTTAAATCATCTCAAAAGAATGTGACAACATTAAATGATTTATGTGAAAGTGGTAACCCCACTTGAGCTTAAACGATGAGTATGACCTATGATCAAGTATTCTTACTTGGATCCCAAGTCAATATACTCATATATAGATGACTTTGCCATCGCCCAAGTGCTTGTTATATGCTATAACGTTTGTGCATGTTTGCCATGATTTCATTTGACATCTTATTGTGTGAGCATGTTGGTCTGCATTTATTTATTCATTCAAGGATATCCAATTGTTGCTAGTTGGCTCTTGATTTATCTTTTGCCAATTGGATATACAAGTATGCCTAGGACCACTTCTTTATCTATCTATGCTTTCTCACCTCATACTCTATTCATGTTGCATCACAAAATTTGAACAAGTGCTTTCGATCCCTCTCTGTGTGTGGAGCACTCGGAGTTTTGTATCGACAAGGACTGACCATTAAAACCTCCCAAGTGCATCTCGGTGGAACCAATACCAAAATCTCGGTCACATCGAATGCCTAGGGTTGATCTAGATTTCTTGCCTCAGTACTACCGATTCCATATTCTCGGTTACACCAAGTTTCCCTGTCAGCTGGCAGTTGAGGAACTCGGTGACACCCAAAATTTAGAATCGGCATCACCGACAGTGAAGGGTATATAATATCTGGACCCGACGGTTTGAAATTTAATTCATCAAATCATTGCACCCTAAGCCCTAAGTTGCCGCACAAGGACCCACTAGTCATCGCCCTTGTCTTCACGTGCTCCTCCGCCGCTAGGAATCGCCGCTGTCAATGGAATCTCGCCGCCGTTGCCGTCGTAGCGGATCCGTCGCCAAGCTAGGGTACGAATTCAGCCACCTCTTGTGCTCCAATCTCCAAATCTTGCGCATTAGGGTTTCTAAATTATCAATTTATCATGCCACAGATTGAAAGCCTTCCATCCTCAAAGAAAATCCCGTAGAGTAGAGAACCATGGATTTTTAGGGTTTTGTCATCCGCCCAATGAAACTCGGTGGAACCGAAGCAGGAAAATCGGTGTCACTGATTTGTATGTCTATGTTACTGAGAACTATCTCGGTGAAACCGAGTGCACCTTTCGGTCTCACTGAAAGGGGTGCCAAGTTTCAGCTAAGGAGAACATCAGTCTCGGTAGCTCTGATATTTTTGCTTTGGTTGTACCGATGTTCATTTGACATAATGCAAATCTTTCAAAATATTTTGTTCAAACTTTCAAAAAAACAGTTGAATATTTTGTGATGACTCAACCTATTCCACTCTTCTATACTCTATTCATAGGGTCAGCATGTCAGAGTCAGATAGTCAAAATCTGCCAGAGTAGGGATTTGACATGAGTTCACGCACTAGCGCAGAGCCTAGTTCACCTTCTGATCTAGGAACCTCCATCTCTCATGGGTTTCCCAAGGCTGCCATTAGGGCCAAGAAGAAGCTGAATTTAGATGAGGAAGATTCAGACTTCGTGATAGAAGAGGTTCTTGCCAAGAAGCAAGAGAAAGCTACCCAGAAGACAGCAAATGAGGCCATCTCTTCCAGGAGGGTTGTCAGCAAGATTTATGCACCTGCTTGTTGGAAATATGCCCTAGAGGCAATAATAAATTGGTTATTATCATATTTCCTAGTTCATGATAATCGTTTATTATCCATGCTATAATTGTATTGATCGGAAACTCGGATACATGTGTGGATACATAGACAACACCATGTCCCTAGTATGCCTCTAATAGACTAGCTCGTTGATCAAAGATGGCTATGGTTTCCTAGTCATGGACATGATATGTCATTTGATAACGGGATCACATCATTAGGAGAATGATGTGATGGACAAGACCCAAACTACAAACATAGCATATGATCGTGTCAGTTTATTGCTATTGTTTTCTGCATGTCAAGTATCTGTTCCTATGACCATGAGATCATGCAACTCGCTGACACCGGAGGAGTACCTTGTGTGTATTCAACATCACAACATAACTGGGTGACTATAAAGGTGCTCTACAGGTATCTCTGAGGGTGTCTGTTGGGTTGGCATGGATCAACACTGGGATTTGTTACTCCATGTGACGGAGAGGTATCTCAAGGCCCACTCGGTAATACAACATCACAATAAGCCTTGCAAGCAATGGGACTAAGTGTTAGCCATGGGATCTTGTATTACGAAAACAAGTAAAGAGACTTGCTGGTAACGGGGTTGAACTAGGTATGGAGATACCGACGATCGAATCTCGGGCAAGTAACATGCCAAAGAACAAAGGGAACATCATACGATATTAATTGAATCTTTGACATAGAGGTTTGACTGATAAAGATCTTCATAGAATACGTAGGAATCAATATGGGAATCCAGGTCCCGCTATTGTTTATTGACCGTAGAGGTGTCTCGTTCATGTCTACATAGCTCTCGAACCCGCAGGGTCTGCACACTTAAGGTTTGGTGACGTTTCGGTAGTATAGAGTTATGCATGGTAGTGACCGAAGGTTTTTTGGAGTCTCGGATGAGATCTCGGACATCATGAAGAGCTCTAGAATGGTACAGAGGTAAAACTTGATATGTAGGTAGTCATGTTTTGGTCACCGGAAAAGTTCCGAGCTCATCGGTAGTATATCGGGAGTGCCGGGAGGGTACCGGGGGACCATCGGGTGGGGTATTTCGACCCAAGAGGCTACATGGGCTGTGGGAGGATGAATACCAGCCCTTAGTGGAAGAATAAGACTCCTCCCTCCACTTCGGCTGAAGCCAAAAGGGCTGGCCCTTGCGGCCAAGCCTCCTCCTCTCCTCCTCCTATATATACTAGAGGGTTTAGGGTTTTTTGCACACAAAATTTTAGCCACGTGCTGCCCTCTCCTCTAGTCCGTAGTTTCTCCTCTAGATTAGTTTCAGCAGTGCTTAGGCGAAGGCCTGCTGGAATTACTCCACCACCATCGCCGCAACGCCTTCGCGCTATCAGAGAACTCATCTACCTCTCCGCTCCCTCTTGCTGGATCAAGAAGGCAGTGATCGTCATCAAGATGTACGTGTGCTGCACGCGGAGGTGCCGTCCGTTCGGCGCTAGATCGGAAGGACCGTGATCAAGATCGCGAGACGATTTGTGATTGGATCACGGGACAGATCGTGATGGGATCGCGGGACGCTCGGCAATTTGGATCGCGAAGACGTTCAATTACATCAACCGCGTTTCTTAACGCTTCTCGCTTAGCGATCTACAAGGGTATGTAGATCCACTCTCCTTCTCGTAGATGCTCATCACCATGGATAGATCTTGCGTGTGCATAGGATTTTTTTTGTTTCCCATGAAACGTTCCCCAACAGTGGCATCATGACCTAGGTCTATGTGTAGATGAGATCTCGAGTAGAACACAAAGAGTTTGTGGGTGTTGATGCTTAGATTGCTTCCTCCCTTGGTCGTGTTTTGGTTCAGCGGTATTGTGGGATGAAGCGGCCCGGACCAACCTTACTCTTACGCTTACAAGAGACCGGTTCCATCGACTGGCGTGTAACTTCGTTGCACAATGATGGCTGGCGGGCATCTATTTCTCCTACTTTAGTTGGATCGGATTCGACAAAGGCGGTCCTTGAGAAGGTTGAAAAGCAACTTATGTATCACCGTTGTGGTTCTGCGTAGCTAAGAATTGTTCTTGCTAGATACCCATAGCAGCCACATTAAACATGCAACAACAATTAGAGGACGTCTAACTTGTTTTTGCAGGGTATGTTGTGATGTGATATGGCCAATAGCATGATGAGATATATGTGATGTATGAGATAATCATCTATTGTATAGAATATCATGACTTGCATGTCGATATGTACGACAACCGGTAGGAGCCATAGGGTTGTCTTTAATTATTGTATGACCTGCGTGTCAATCATTAAGCGTTATGTAATGCTTTACTTTATCGCTAAAAGGTAGCAATAGTAGTAGAAGCATGGTGGGCGCGACAACCCAGATGGCAACACGTTGATGGAGATCATGGTGTCATGCCGGTGACGATGGAGATCATGCCGGTGCTTTCAAGAAGGAGATCAAAAGCACAAGTTCATGGCCATATCATGTCACTTATGATTTGCATGTGATGTTAATCCTTTTATGCACCTTGTTTTGCTTAGGACGACGGTAGCATTATAAGGTGATCCCTCACTTAAATTTGAAGGTAAAATTGTGTTCTCCCCGAGTGTGCACCGTTGCAAAAGTTCGTCGTGTTGAGACACCACGTGATGATCGGGTGTGATAGACTCTACGTTCACATACAACGGGTGCAAGCCAGTGTTGCACGTGCAGAACACTCGGGTTAAATTTGACGAGCCTAGCATGTACAGACATGGCCTCGGAACACAAGAGACCGAAAGGTCGAACATGAGTCATATAGTAGATATGATCAACATGATGATGTTCACCATTGAAACCACCTCAACTCACGTGATGATTGAACTTGAGTTTGTGAATTTGGATCATGTATCACTCGAATGACCGGAGGGATGTCAATTTGAGTGGGAGTTCTTAAGTAATATGATTAATTGAACTCACTATCATGAACATAGCCAGTAGTGTCTTTGCAAATTATGTTGTAGATTACTAGCTCACGCTGTAGCTCCCTTGAATTTTTATATGTTCCTAGAGAAACAAAGTTGAAAGATGATGGTAGAAATATTGCAGACTTGGTCCGTGATCTGATGATTGTCCTCATTGCTGCACAGAAGGCTTATGTCCTTAATGCACCGCTCGGTGCGCCACCCCCTCTAGCATCGTCTGTACATTTTGTGAACATATGACAGGCACGTTCCGATGACTACTTGATAGTTTAGTACATCATGCTTTACGTCTTAAAATTGAGGCTCCAAAAATGTTTTGAACGTCTTGGAACATATAAGATGTTCTAAGAGCTGAAATTAGGATCTCAGGCTTGTGCCCGTGTTGTGAGATATGAGATCTCCAACAAGATTCTTTGCCTGCAAGATGAAGGAGAATGGCTCAATCGTTGAGCATGTGCTCAGATTGTCTGGGTGCTACAATCGCTTGAATCGAGTGGGAGTTGATCTTCCAGATAAGAAAGTTATTGATATAGTTTTCCAAGTCACTGTCACTAAGCTACTAGAGCTTCGTGATGAACTATAAAATGCCAGGGATGGAAATAATGATCCCCTAGCTGTTCGCGATGTTTGACACCGCGAAGGTAGAAATCAAGAAGGAGCATCAAGTGTTGATGGTTAGTAAAACCACTTGTTTCAAGAAGGGCAAGGGCAAGGAGGGAAAACTTCATGGATGGCAAGTTAGTTGTTGCTCTAGTGAAGCAACCCAAAGATGAACCCAAACCCGAGACTAAGTGCTTCTATTATGAGGAGAGCGGTCGCTGAAGCGGAACAACCCTAGATACTTGGTAGACAAGCAGGCTGGCAACGTCGACAGAAGTATATTTTGATATACGTGTTATTCATGTGTACCTTAATAGTAATCCTAGTAGCACCTGGGTAAAGGATACCGGTTCGGTTGCCAAATGTTAGTAACCCAAAGTAAAAGCTACGGAATAAATGGAGACTAGCTAAGTGTGAGGTGACAATGTGTGTTGGAAATGTTTCCAAGGTTCATGTGATCAACATCGCACGCTCTCTCTACCTTCGGGATTAGTGAAAAACCTAAATAAATGTTATTTGGTGTTTGCGTTAAGCATGAACATGATTTGATCGTGTTTATTGCAATACGGTTATTCATTTAAGTGGGAGAATAATGGTTATTCTGTTTACATGAATAATGCCTTCAATGGTCATGCACCCAATGAATGGTTTGTTGAATCTTGATCGTAGTAGTACACATGTTCATAACATAGATGCCAAAAGATACAAAGTTAATAATGATATTACCACATACTTGTGGCACTGTCGCTAAATGTCATATTAGTGTAAAGCGCATGAAGAAACTCCATGCTAATGGATCTTTAGACTCATTAGATTTTGAATCGGTTGAGACATGCAGACCATGCCTCTTAGGCAAGAAGACTAAATACCCCGTTTTCCGGTTTGTTGGAATGGGCAAGTGACTTATTGGAAATGATACATATTGATGTATATGGTCCAATGAGTGTTGTAGCATGCGGTGGATATCGTTATTTTCTTACCTTCACTGATGATTTGAGTAGATATAGTGTATATTTACTTAATGAAACACAAGTCTGTAGCGTTTGAAAAGTTCAAGCAGAATCAGAGTGAAGATTGAGATCATCATGACGAGAAGATAAAATTTCTACGATATGATCATGGAGGTGAATATCTAAGTTACGAGTTTGGTATACAACTTAAGACAATGTGAAAGTTGTTTCACAACTCATGCCAGTTGGAACACCATAGTGTGATAGTGTGTCCGAACGTCGTGTCGTGCTCTATTGGATATGGTGCGAATTACGATGTCTCTTATCGTTTTGGGTTATGCATTAGAGACAACTACATTCACTTCGAATAGGGCACCATCTAGATCCGTTGAGATGACACCATATGAATTATGGTTTGATAGAAACATAAGCCGTCATTTCTTAATGTTTGGGGCTGCGACGCTTATGTGAAAAAGATTTTCACCTAATGAGCTCGAACCCAAAGGGGACAAATGCATCTTCATGGAATACCCTAAGAACAGTTGGGTATACCTTATATCTCAGATCCGAGTGCAAAGTGTTTGTTGCTAAAACGGGTCCTTTCTCGAGAAAGAGTTTCTCTCGAAAGAATTGAGTGAGAGGAAGATAGAACTTGATGAGGTTGTTGAACCTTTGTTCAACCAGAGAGTAGCGTAGCGTAGAAAGATGTTTCTGTGGAGCCTACGTCAGTTGAAGAGGAATTTAATGATGATGATCATGAAGCTTCGGATCAAGTTACTATCAAACCTCACAGGTCGACAAGGACACATACTACTCTTGAGTGGTATGACAACCCTGTCTTGGAGGTCATGTTGTTGGACAACGATGAACCTACGAGCTATGGAGAAGTGATGATGGGCCCGGATTCCGAAAAATGGTTAGAAGCCATGAAATCCGAGAAAAGATCCATGGATGAAAACCAAGTATAGTCTTTCGAAGACTTGCTCATTGGACAGCAGGTCATCGAGTACAAATGGACCTTTAAGATGAAGACAAACGCTGATGGTAAATGTCACCATTTATAAAGCTCGACTTGTCGCAAAGAAGTTTCCGACAAGTTCAAGGAGTTGACTCCGATGAGACTTTCTCACTCATAGAAATGCTAAAGTCTGTTGGAATTATGTTAGCAGTTGCTGCATTTTTCAAATATGAAATCTGGCAGATGGATGTCAAAACATCGTTTCCTTAACGGTTTACTTGAGGAAAGGTTGTATGTGATACAACCAGAAGGTATTGTCAGTCCTAAGAATGCTAAAAGGTGTGCAAGCTCTAGTGATCATTCTATGGACTAGAGCAAGCATTTTGGAGTTGGAATATACGCTTTGACGAGGTGATCAAAGTTTTTGAGTCTATACAAAGTTTATGAGAAACTTGTATTTACAATAAAGTGAGTGGGAGCACTATAGAATTTTTTATAAGCATATGTGGTTGACATATTATTGATCGAAAATGATGTAGAATTTCGGGAAAGCATAAATGGTTGTCTGAAAAGAGTTTTTCAAAGGAAGACCTGGATAAAGCTACCTAATTGTTAAGCATCAAGATCTATAGAGACAGATCAAGATGCTTGATGAGACTTTCAATCAGTACATACCTTGATAAGATTTTGAATGAAGTTCAAAATGGACCAGTCAGAGAAAGAGTTCTTGCCTGATTTGTAAGGTGTGAAGTTGAGTAAGACTCAAAGCTCGACCACGGCAGAAGAAAGAGAAAGGATGAAGGTCGTCCCCTATGCTTTAGCAATAGGCTGTATATAGTATGCCATGCTATGTACCATACCTATGTGTGCCTTGCCATGAGTCCGTCAAGGGGTACAAGAGTGATCAAGGAGTGGATCACTGGACAGCGGTCAAGATTATCCTTAGTAACTACAAGACTAAGGAAATGTTTCTCGATTATGGAGGTGATAAAGAGTTCATCGTAAAGAGTTACGTCGATGCAAGCTTTGCCACTAATCCAGATGACTCTTAGTAGCAATCCGGATACGTATAGTGGAGCAGAAATTTGGGATACCCCCAAGTGGAGTGTGGTAGCAGTGTCTACAGTATGACATAGAGATTTGCAAAGTACACATGGATCTGAATGTCGCATACCCATTGACTAAAAGACCTCTCTCACATGCAAAGCATGATCGAGCCCCAGAACTCATTGGGTGTTAGATTCATAACAATGCGAATCACATGGTGATGTGAACTAGGTTATTGACTCTAGTGCAAGTGGGAGACTATTGGAAACATGCCCTAGAGGCAATAATAAATTGGTTATTATCATATTTCCTTGTTCATGATAATTTTTTATTATCCATGCTATAATTGTATTGATCGGAAACTCACATACATGTGTGGATACATAGACAACACCATGTCCCTAGTATGCCTCTAATAGACTATCCGGTTGATCAAAGATGGCTATGGTTTCCTAGTCATGGACATGAGATGTCATTTGATAACGGGATCACATCATTAGGAGAATGATGTGATGGACAAGACCCAAACTACAAATGTAGCATATGATCGTGTGAGTTTATTGCAACTGTTTTCTGCATGTCAAGTATCTGTTCCTATGACCATGAGATCATGCAACTCACTGACACCGGAGGAGTACCTTGTGTGTATCAAACATCACAACGTAACTAGGTGACTATAAAGGTGCTCTACAGGTATCTCCCAGGGTGTCTGTTGGGTTGGCATGGATCAACACTAGGATTTGTTACTCCATGTGACGGAGAGGTATCTCAAGGCCCACTCGGTAATACAACATCACAATAAGCCTTGCAAGCAATGTGACTAAGTTTTAGCCACGAGATCTTGTATTATGGAAACGAGTAAAGAGACTTTCCGGTAATGAGGTTGAACTAGGTATGGAGATACCAACGATCGAATCTCGGGCAAGTAACATACCGAAGAACAAAGGGAACATCATACGGGATTAATTGAATCCTTGACATAGAGGTTCGATCGATAAAGATCTTCATAGCATATGTAGGAATCAATATGGGCATCCAGGTCCCGCTATTGGTTATTGACCGTAGAGGTGTCTCAGTCATGTCTACATAGCTCTCGAACCCGCAGGGTCTGCACACTTAAGGTTTGGTGACGTTTCAGTAGTATAGAGTTATGCATGGTGGTGATCAAAGGTTATTCAGAGTCCCGGATGAGATCCCGGACATCACGAGGAGCCCCGGAATGGTCTGGAGCTAAAGGTTGATATATAGGAAGTCATGTTTTGGTCACCAGAAAAGTTCTGAGCTCATCGATAGTGTATCGGGAGTGCCGGGAGGGTATCAGGGGACCATCGGGAGAGGTATTTTGACCCAAGAGGCTACATGGGCTGTGGGAGGATGAATACCAGCCCTTAGTGGGCTGGTCGAAGTCCCACATATGGCCCATGCGGCTGGGAAGGAAATCCAAAGTGGAAAAGGTGGAAAAAGGCTAATATAAGGAAGGAGTCCTAATCCAACTAGGAGTGGAGGAGTAGGACTCCTCCCTCCACTTTGGCCGAAGCCAAAAGGGCTGGCCCTTGCGTCCAAGCCTCCTCCTCTCCTCCTCCTATATATACTAGAGGTTTTAGGGGTTTTTTCACATAGAATTTTAGCCACGTGATGCCCTCTCCTCTAGTCCATAGTTTCTCCTCTAGATTGGTTTCAGCAGTGCTTAGGCAAAGCCCTGCTGAGATTATTCCACCACCATCGCCGCAACGCCGACGCTCTGCCGGAGAACTCATCTACCTCTCCGCTCCCTCTTGATGGATCAAGAAGGTGGAGATCGTCATCAAGTTGTACGTGTGTTGAATGGGGAGGTGTCGTCCGTTCGGTGCTAGATCGGAAGGACCGTGATCAAGATCGCGAGACGATTCGTGATTGGATCGCCGGGCGGATCGTGATGGGATCATGGGACGCTCGGCGATTTGGATCGTGAAGACGTTCAACTACATCAACCACGTTTCTTAACGCTTCCCTCTTAGCGATCTACAAGGGTATGTAGATGCACTCTCCCTCTCATAGATGCTCATCACCATGGATAGATCTTGCGTGTGTGTAGGAAATTTTTTGTTTCCCATGCAACGTTCCCCAACAGTGGCATCATGAGCTAGGTCTATGTGTAGATGAGATATCGAGTAGAACACAAAGAGTTTGTGGGTGTTCATGCTTAGATTGCTTCCTCCCTTGCTCGTGTTTTGGTTCAGCGGTATTGTGGGATGAAGCGGCCCGGACCAACCTTACTCGTACACTAAGGAGATTCTTGCAGAAGAGTTGTCAGAAACTGAGGAGATTCTTGCCAACAAGCAAGAAAAAGCTACTAAGAAGTCAGCAACTGAAAGTACTTCTTCCATAAGAGTTGTCAGCAAGATCTATGCCAGCTCAGAGACTATCAAAGCACATGAGAGTGCTAGAGCCACAATATCTGTTGATCCCCCAAGGAAGTCTATGCCTAAGAAGGCAGGGGATAAGAAGTCCAGAAAGAGGATTATCCATGTGACTAGCAGGCCTACATCCATGTATGAAGATCCAGAGGAGGTAACGGCTGTTGAAGAGGAGGATGAGCCAACTGCAAAGGCTACTCCCAAGAAGAAGGCCAAGAAACTTCTAGCTGATGCTATGCCTAAGATTGGTACATCCAAGAGCACCAAGTCTGTATCCAAGAAGGCTGTTGCTGAAAAGCCTAAGAGGACATCCAGGCAAATTCCAGCTTCTGAAAAGAACAAAGGAACTGCTTCCAGAATTGAAAATGATGATGAATTTACAACCTTGATGAAGCTTAGACCACATATTCTAGTACATGATGTCAGCCACCTAGTTGCTAAAGATATGAAGAAGAGTAAAGACTCAGGTTTGAGGGCATGGAGAGTTTTTGATTCATGTGCCCAGAGGAGGAAGACTATTGTTGATTACAGATTCTGCACCAAGGAGGAGCAAGACTTCTATGAGACAGTTCTGCTAGACAAGAGACCAGTAGTTAGTGACATGAGATATTTAGACTGGAAATTCATTAAGGAGAATGAGGACTATTTTCCAAGTGTCCAAGACAATTTCTACTGCATTGGTATGGATGAATTTGTTGGCTGAGAATTTACTGCATGGAATGATGAAATGATCATGCAATTCTACTCCACTACACATTTCTACGGAGATGGTAGGACTATATGGATGACAGAAGGAGCAAGATATGAGTCCACTGTTCATGAATGGGCTGCTATTATAGGAATTCTAGAGGCACAAGATGGTGATTTGGATGTCTACTCAGAATCCAAGGAGAGCCACAATGCTATGGCCAAAATGTACAAGGAGATCCCTGCTGCTAATGTGAAGTCTCACAAGCTAGGATCCATCTACTATCTTTAGGCTGGCCTCCGTACCATGAACACCATTCTGAGGCATACATTGATGCCCAAGTCGGGAGATGAAAAGATGATCCAAGGATATTCTATCAACATGTTGATCCACCTTGACAGACACACCAGGATCAGAGTCATGGACTTAATTGTTGAGACAGTTAAGAGGGTTGCTGCTGATCAGAAGCGCTCTTGCTGCTATGCACCCTACATATATATGCTCATCAAATCCAAGTTGGAAAAGCGCATATTTGCTCTGGATCGTCCCCATTTGCCCCTACAGCCAAATCTCGGGGACAATGTTGTGGTGATGGACCCAGATCATCCCACATCAGCTGCAGCTCAGGCAGAGGCAGAGGCAGTTAGAGCCACTAGCGCTCCAGTGCCTAGATCCAGAAGTCAGCAAATGGATCTGTTGATTTCATCAGTTCAGAACATGCAGAAGGACATTGAGGGGATTCTAGACAACCAGAACAGTCTTGTGAGGATATTTGAAACAAGGATCAAGACTCTTAATGATAAGGTGGACAGGGTGACTAAGACAGTCATAGTGCTTCAGAAGGAAGTTGGCTCAATGCACATAGCTCATGCTTCTTCTGATGATGACGATGAGGAGGAGGAGGATGACTATGCATCACCTCTCAGGATAGGCACACATATTCCTACTCAGGCCAGATCAGCCACAGTGCCAGCTCCAGACTTGAGGCCCTCTTCATCAGCTCCTACACTGTTAGCTCAGCTACTGCTCCATTAGCTCCAGTTCCTCCAGTATCCACTCCAGCTCCATCAACGACATCTATAGAGATCTTCGCCAATGCTATTCTCTCTACTCCTTCATCAACAACCGGAGGAGATCAGCCCAAGAACGATTAGATATATGCCTTTGAACTTTTTGGTAACTTGTTGGCAAAGGCAGAGAAGTGTATATAGACCCTTAGGTTTCGAGTGAGGGAGAGCTTTGGTGTTTATTGCTTTTCAAAAACTATTGTCTTTTGGTTGCTTGTGATAACTTTTATGTGATGCTACTATTTCCTATCATCTCATTAAATAGGGGGAGAAGTATGCTTCATGAGATGATCTTTTTACATTGCTTGATCGTGTTGTGCTATGATGTTCATTCTAATTATTATCACACACCACCAAGATGTATGTGACATGGAAGAAGTGCCCCATGTACCTAATTGATTGTGCATTTGCATTCGAATTGAATTCAAAATAATGCACAAATTTAAGGGGAGCTCTTGCTTATCACATACTTCTCAAAGTGACGAGTATATTCATTGATTATATCATATGTCGAAGCTTTGATCTATATGTTGTCATCAATTACCAAAAAGGGGGAGACTGAAAGCACATTTGCTCCCTTGGTGGTTTTGGTAATTCATAACAACATATAAGTCATTGAACTAATGTTCCATCAAGTATGTTTCAGGAAAAGTTCAATGATGGGTTGGCAAAGAGATTGTGGAAACACCCCAAGATGAAAGGAAATGGATTGGCAAAGCTTCAAGCAAGAGGACTCTACATTTTATATTTGTGAGAAATCACCTTGAGTCCATAGGAAAGCCAATACTCTTAAAAGGGGGTAAACTTTTGTTGGTGAACAAAAAGCTCATACGTGCACAAGTGATACTCACCAAAGACACCCACAAACTCTCCCACCAAAGTCTTCTAAGACATACACTCAAATCGGTGCAACCAACATTTCCATCCCGGTGCCACGGATTCCAAACCCTAGACAGACTCAGCCAAACCCTAACCCTTCGGTGCAGCCGATACTGCTTTCGGTACCACCGAGTTGGGCTGCCAACTTTCTGTTACGTAAGTTCACATATTCGGTCCGTTTGAGAATGTTGAATTGGTGTCACCGAGATTGTGCATTCTGACCGTTGGTCACCTTATCGGTGCAACCTAGTTTCGTATATCGGTCCCTCCGAGATTCAAAAGTTGCCACCTTTTGGTCACTTCGGTACCACCGAGATTAACACATAAGTGTCACCGAGTTGGTCATTTTGTGTGTAATGGTTGGATTTTTGGGAATTCCTATATATACCCCTCCACCACCACCTACTCGAAAGATAAGCACTCAGAACCATTCCATACCTATCCTATCAGTTTTCTGATAGAGAACCACCTACCCTTGTGTTGAGGTCAAGATCTTCCGCTCGAACCATATGGATCTTGATTTCTAGCCTCGCCAAGTTGCTTTCCACCAATCCCATCTCTTCTACCAAGCCATATCTGTGAGAGAGTGATTGTGTGTTGAGGAGTCTATCATCTTGAAGCACAAGAGCAAGGAGTTCATCGACATTACCGAGCCTATTACCTTTTGGAGGGTGGTGCCTCCTAGATTGGTTAGGTGTCGCTTGGGAGCCTCCTACTTCGTGTTGTGGAGTTGAACCAAGAAGTTTGTAAGGGCAAGGAGATCGCCTACTTCGTGAAGATCTACCCCGAGTAAGGCTAGTCCTCAATGGACGTAGGCCATCATGGTATAGTCAAGGTTGCTTCTTCGTGGAACTCTCCGTGGAATCTCGTGATCGTTACCCTCCGTGGGTTGAAGACTCCATGAACATGGACGTACGATAGCACCACCTATCGGAACCACGGGAAAAATCTTTGTGTCACAAATTGTGTTTAATTTCCTTACCCTCTCTTTACTTACATGTGCAATGTCTTTACTTTCTGCTGCTATACTCTTAGACATGCATGTGTAGGGTGTACTTGACATACTATGAATGCTAAAACTTTCCAAGAATTAAAATTGGGAAAAAGCATAGTTTTATTTGGTCAAGTAGTCTAATCACCCCCTCCCCTCTATACCTACTTTCGATCCTATAGTGGATTTCCGGACTCCTCCAGAAGTTTCTGGAACCATCTTGAAGCTTCCTGGTACAATATCGGAAAAACCCGAAACTGTTCCGGTAGCCAAAATACGACTTCCCACATATAAATCTTTACCTCCGGACCATTCTGGAGCTCCTCATGACGTCTGGATTCTCATCTGGGACTCCGAACAACATTCGGTCACCAACATACATAACCCAATAATACTCTATCGTCACCAAACTTTAAGTGTGCAGACCTTGCAGGTTCGAGAACTATGCAGACATGACCGAGACACCTCTACTGTCAATAACCAATAGAGGGACCTGGATGCCCATATTAGCTCCTAGATATTCTAGAAAGATCTTTATCGATCGAACCACGATGTCAAGGATTCAATCAATCCCGTATGCAGTTCCCTTTGTCCATCGGTATGTACTTGTCCGAGATTTGATTGTCGGTATCTCCATACCTAGTTTAATCTTGTTATCGACAACTCTCTTAACTCATTCCGTAACACAAGATCCCATGACTAACTCCTTAGTCACATTGCTTGCAAGCTTCTTGTGATGTTGCATGTGTTACCGAGTGGGCCCATAGATACCTCTCCATCAAATGGAGTGACAAATCCGAGTCTTGATCCACTCCAACCCAATAGACACCCTCAGAGATACCTGTAGAGCACCTTTTTAGTCACCCAGTTACGCTGTGACGTTTGATACACACAAGGCATTCCTATGGTGTCAGGGAGTTGCGTGATCTCATGATCACAGGGACAGATACTTGACATGGATAAAGCAGTAGCAATAAACTAACACGATCATATTCTATGCTTACAGTTGGGTCTTGTCCACGACATCATTTTTCTAATGATGTGATCTCGTTATCATATGACAACTCATGTCAATGGTCAGGAAACCTTGACCATCTCTGATCAACGAGCTAGTCTAGTAGAAGCTTACCAGGGACTTGGCATTGTATATGTATCACACATGTATTTGAGTTTCCTATCAATAAAATTCTAGCATAGATAATAAATGATTATCATGAAGAAGGAAACATGATAATAACTAATCTATTTTTGCCTCTAGGGCATATTTCCAACAAAAGCCTCTAGCGAACACTATGGCCCTCGGGTCTACTTAAAGATAAATTCTTAAACCTAAAAATACCTCATTGCATTTTTACTTATTTATTTACTTTACTTGTTTCCAATATCTATCTATCGGTATTTAATCCTTGCAAGTAACGAGTTCAAGGGGCTTGACAACCCTCTTGCCCGCGCTGGGTGCAAGTGTTTGATTTTGTGTGTGCAGGTGCTATTGGCGGGAGTTTGTGTGATTCTCCTATTGGTTAGATAACCTTGGTTATCAATGAGGGAAATACATATCTCTATTGTGCTGCATCTCCTCTCCTCTTCGGAGAAAATCCCAACACAGCTCACAAGTAGCAGGAAGAATTTTTGGCGCCCTTGCCGGGGAAACATCACCAAATTTGTTGTATGTACCTATACACAAATTTTCATTCACTTGTTCTACTTTTTATTTTCTGTTATATTTTACTTTATATAAAAATAAAAATAAAAAATATATTTCTATTTGCTTGTTTGCTTAGTTATCTAGTTTTCTCGTTTGCTAGTGTACTTGTTTTGTCACCATGTCTCAAGACACTACTAAGTTGTGTGACTTCTAAAATTGTTATAGTAATGATTTTATGATATTAATGTTGCTCTACTAAATCTTGTTATGAAAGAACAATTTCAGGGAAGTCCTAATGAGGATCCTACTTCACATCTTAATACCTTTTTTGAATTATGTGATATGCAAAAGAAAAAGGATATGGATAATGATGTGGTTAAATTTAAATTATTTCCTTTTTCACTAAGAGATAAAGCTAAAAGTTGGTTCTCATCTTGTCTACGCAATAGTATTGGAACATGGGATAAGTGTAAAGATTTTTTTTATTGCCAAGTATCCCCCCGATAAGATCATATCTCTCCAAAACCAAATTATGAATTTTTGAACAACATGAGCAAGAACATTTGGCACAATCATGGGAGAGAATGAAAATTATGATTAGAAATTGTCAGACTCATGACTTAAACCTATGCATGATTATACAAAATTTCTATGCAGGACTAAACTTTGTGTCGAAAAGCCTTCTAGATTCTACTAGAGGTGGTACCCTTATGGAGGTGACATTAGGAGAGGCTACCAACTAATGAACAATATCATGACAAATTATTCTCAGTGGCACATCGAGCGAGCTCCAACTGGTAAGAAGGTAAATTATGTCGGAGAAATTACTACTTTGAGTGATAAAATGAATGCTCTTATGAATATGATTACAAATAAGAATACTCAAGTTGATCCTAATGATATGCAACTACTACTTTGGTTGGGAAAAATAATTATGCTATTGATCTGAGCTTTGTCTCTCGGAATAATTTCAACAATAATGCTTGTAGAGGTAATTTCAATGCTAGGTCATACCCCGGTAATTTCTATAATAATATAGCAATAATTATGACAATTACTACATAAATTCATCTATTAATGATAGGATACCCTCTTATCTTGATAAAACCATTAACGAATTTATTAGTTTCAAAATATTTTCAACACTATGCTAGAAGCACAATTGCATAAAGTTAACGATATGGCTAGAACATGGATATGATTGCTCATGATGTGGAAACTCTTGAAAGTAAAAGTTTTCCACCCAATCATGATATTAATGGGTCTATTAAATCTAGCCAAATATTTATTAATGGAATTAGGGAGAGAACCGCTAGGTTGAGAGCTAAGCGAGAATTTCTGGAAAAGGCGCTTACTCCCGGTTTTTATCATAATCATGATGAAGAGGTTAAAATGATTGGTGTTTCTCCTATTAAATCTTTATTTACTAATACTAAAATATGTGATAAAGGGACTGGATATGAGTCAACTTTAGCTAGATGGCATCCCACTTGTTTCGAGGGTGACAAGCTTAATGATAAAATTGAAAAAAGTGAGTCTAGAGAGGTCAAAATTGTAGCTAGTGATGTACCCACTAGTTTGGATTACATCAGGGACTTTAATTATTAAATTTTCTCTTTATTTGATTGTACTTACTTGTTTCAATCCATGATTATCTCACACAATACTTATGAACAAAATAAAGCTTTTAGTAAACATATTGTAGGAGCTATTTTGATAAAAGATCATGAGGAGAAACTTGAGTTAGAGGTTTCTATACCTAGAAAGTTGCATGATGAGTGGGAACCTCCAATTAAAATTAATATTAAATATTATGAATGCAATTCTTTGTGTGACCTTGGTGCTAGTGTTTATACTATACCTAAATCTCTATGTGATGTGCTAGGTCTCACCAATATAAATGAATGTTTCCTTAACTTCCATTTAGCAGATTCCACCATTAAGAAACCATTGGGTATAATAAATGATGTTCTTATTCCTGATAATAGAAATTATGTTCCCATGTATTTCATTGTGCTTTATATGGAACACAGTCCATCTTGTCCAATTATACATGGTAGACCTTTCTTGCGAACTATAGGTGATATCATTGATATGAAGGAGGGAAACATAAGATTCCAGTTTCCATTAAAGAAATAATGTAACACTTCCCTAGTAAGAGAATTAAACTACCTTATGAATATATTATGAGGGCCACTTATAGACTGAGTGTCAAAGCTGACAACATTTGATACCATGCATTATTCCTAGCTAGGGGCATACAACAATAGCGGTTGTTGGGAGGCAACCCAATAGTTCTTTTTTTCATTTCTGTTTTGGTGTGTTGAAATGATTATTACCTCTGTAATGATTGCGTTTTTATGTTTAAATTAGTGTTTGTCCCAAGTAAAGCCTTTGGGGTGATTTGAAAAATAGTAGAATTGATACGGTGCAAAAACAGAAACTTTTGCGTCTAGTGCAGAATTTCTCTGATTTTACTCCGACGTATTTTTAATCTGTAATTTTTACATAGTGTTTGTATACAAATTTCCTAGGATTTACTAATTTTTCAGATTTTCGGACTTACATCATTATAGTTTTTCTACAGATCTTTACAAACTGTTCTGTTTTAGACAGATTCTGTTTTTGCTTGTATAGTTTGCTTGCTTTGATGATGCTATGGATTGTATTAGGGTTATAAGCAATGGTGAAGTTAGAATATAGTATCTATTATGAAATAATTAAATATTAATCCATTTATAACAGTACCTGAAGTATTTGATATGTTGATTATACTAACGGATCTCATGAGATTTTGTTGAGTTTTGTGTGCTAAAGTTTTTCAAGTTTTGGGTGAGATCACGATGGATGAAGAAATAAGGAGCGGAAATAACTTAATCTTGGGGATGCCCAAGGCACCAAAAGGTGAAATTCTAGGAAGAATCAAGCATCTAACTTGGGGATTCCCTGAAAGGCATTCCCTCTTTCGTCTCCATTCCATCAGTATGTCACTTCCATCGGTATGTCACTTGGAGCTATATTTTTATTCATCACATGATATGTGTCTTGCTTAGAGCGTCGAGTATTATAGTTTGCTTTATTTTATTTTTTGCTACAATCATTGTTTGCTGGAGACATGTTCATCATAATTTGTTAGAATACTCTATATGCTTCACTTACATCTTTTGAGCTTAACAGTTGCTCTAGTGCTTCACTTATATCTTTTAGAGCAGGGTGGCGTGTAGATTTTATAGAAATAATTGAATTGAACTCTAGTGATTCACTTATATTTGATTCAGAGTCTAAATAAATAGTAACGGTAATTTTCATGGGTTATAAGACTAGTCCAAAAAGGATAGGTATTCAAGGGGTGTATAATAAAAACTTCATGTAGCTCGCCATAAGAAGAAACTGTGGGTTAATGATATTGATGTAGTAATATGAAAGGGCATGAGCACATGATTGTTTGTTAGTAGAAATATCAGTAGTTAGAGCTTGTTACTTGTTTCTCATCTAAATATTGGTTATGGCATGATGATGATGATGATGTGTGAGCATTCTTATTCCTCATTGAAATCCTAATGTTGTTCGGGTCGGAGACACGCGATGGTTAACTTCTCCCAACCTCCTCCCTAGGGGCATGCAGTAGTAATTTTCTTCGATAGAGCTAATAAGGCTTTGAAGTAAGTATATGAGTTTTTTACGACTAATGGTAATACATGGACGTACGCACACTCACCTTTCTGTATATTGCTAGCCTCTTCGGTCCCGCGCATAGCCCATTGTCACCTCGAGGATTGGTGCAATTTTTGTCGGTGCATCCAAACCCCGTGATATGATATGCTCTATCACACATAAGCCTCCTTATACCTTCCTCAAAACATCCACCATACCTACCTATTATGGCATTTCCATAGCCATTCCGAGATATATTTCCATGCAACTTCCATCGTTACATCACATGACTTGTGTGGTCATCATCATATTGCTTTGCATGATCATATAGCTGACATAGTATTGTGGCAAAGCCACCGTTCATCATTGTTTACATATTATGCTAGATCATTGCACATCCTGGTAAACTTCCAGAGGCATTCATATAGAGTCATAATTACTTTACATTGAGTTTTTATATTGAGTAGGAAGTAAATAAAAGTGTGATGATCATCATTATTAGAGCATTGCCCCAGTGAGGAAAGGATGATGAAGTAATGATTCTCCGATAAGTCGAGATGAGATGCGGGCAAAAAATGAACATGAGGGAGGCCAAATGAACCCACCAAGATAAAAGAAGAAAAAATAAGAAAAGGAAAAGGAAAAAATGCGAGAAAAAGAGTGAAGGGACTTTGCTACTATCATTTACCACACTTGTGCCTCAAAGTGGCACCATGTTCTTCATATAGAGAGTCTCCTCAGTTTTCATTTTCTTATGCTAGTGCTATTTTTTATTATAGAACTTGGCTTGTATATTCCGATGATGTATTTCCTCAAATGCCCGAGCTCTTCATGAACAAGCAAGTTGGATGCACACCCACTTAGCTTCCGTTGAGCTTTCATACACTTATAGCTCTAGTGCATGTATTGCATGGCAGTCTCTAGTCCTCGCATTGATATCTATTGATGGGCATCTCCATAGGTTGTTGATACACCTAGTTGATGTGAGATTTTCTTTCTACTTTGACTCCTTTTGATCTCTACCACCATACTCTATGCCGCCCATATGCTATATCCATGGTCCACGCTCATGTATTGAGTGAGGTTGAAAATGTTGAAGCGCATTAGAAGTACGATCCAATTGCCTCACTTGACACCTTGGTGCTCATGATTTTGTACTTATGTGTTGAAGACGGAGTCATGTCCTTCTAATATGATAAAATGAGTGGGGAGTAACATTCTTTAAGGATCATATATTTTGAAAGTTAATGATTATATTATTTACATTTATGGATATTATTATGTGTATGTTTATTAGTTCACCGTTTCTCAAAGATCATACCTAAAAGAGATTACATGTTGGGTAGCATGTCGCATCAAAAATTCCGTTTTTATCATTTACCAACTCGAGGACAAGCAGGAACTAAGCTTGGGTATGCTGATATGTTCCAACGTATCTATAATTGTTGATTGTTTCCATGCTATTATATTATCATTCTAGGATACTTTATATATATTTATATGCTAATTTAGATCATTTTGGGAACTAACCTATTAACTCAGTGCCAAGTACTAGTTGTTGTTTTCTGTCTGTTTTTGATTTTCCAAAAAATCTATACCAAACGAAGTCCAAGCGCTACGGAACTTTTTGAAGATTTTTTATGGACAAAAAGGGACCTAGTAAGCTTCGGGAGGTGTCAAGAAGCCTCACAAGGAGGCTACAAGGCACCTCGGTGCACCCAGGAGTTAGGCGCGCCGACATGCCTTATGGGCCCCTCGTTGCTCCTCCTGACCTAATTCCACTTCTATAAATCCTCAAATATTCGAAAACCAATAGAGATCCACCCAAAACCCTTTTTCCACCGCGGCAAGTCTTTGTTTCGCCGTGTGACCATCTGGAGTCCTGTTCCGATACTCTGCTGGAGCGGGGATCGATCACGGAGGGCCTCTACGTCAACCTTGCTGCTCCCATGATGATGTGTGAGTAGCCCACCACAGACCTATGGGTCCATAGCTAGTACCTAGATGGCTTCTTTTCTCTCTTTTGATCTTTAGTGCAAAGTTCATTGCATCATCGCGATGATCTATTCATTGTAATCTTGTTTTGCAGTGTGTTTGTTTTGATCCAGTGAATTGTGGATTTATGATGAGATTATTCATGAAAGGTTATTGGGTCTCCTCTGAATTTCAATATGCATGATCTTATGGCTTCATATTTCTCTCTGATCTACCAGTCTAGTTTGGCCAACTGGATTGGTTTACCTTTAATGGGAGTGGTGCGTTGTAGTGGGTTCAATCTTGCGGTGCTCTATCCTCGTGAAAAAAGGGTTCATGACACGTGGGTGTATTGTTGACACTAAGGATAAAACGACAGGGTCTGAACAAATTGCTTGTCTTACTTTGTCTACATCATGTCATCTTGCTTCAAGCATTACTTCGTTTGTTATGAACTTAATAACATAGATGCATGCTGGATAGCGATTGATTGGTGAACTAATACTAGTAGAAGCAGAATCGTTTCGGTCTACTTGTCTATGGACGTGATGACTTCGTTTGTTATGAACTTAATAACATAAATGCATGCTGGATAGCGATTGATTGGTGAACTAATACTAATAGAAGCAGAATCGTTTCGGTCTACTTGTTTATGGACGTGATGACTATATACATGATCATTGTCATGAATAACATGTCATAACTATGCGTATGCTACTTTCGAGACAGAAGCCTCTACCGAACACTATGGCCCCCAAATCTACTTAAACATAAATACTAAAACCCTAAAAATATCTCGCTGCCTTTTATATTTTTATTTACATTACTTGTTTGCAATATCTATCTATCAGTATTTAATCCTTGCAAGTAATGAGTTCAAGGGTCTTGACAATCCTCTTGCCTGTCTTGGATGCAAATGTTTGATTCCATGTGTAGGTGTTGTTGATGGGAGTTTGTGTGATTATTCTATTGGTTCGATAACCTTGGTTCTACTGAGAAAAATATTTATCTTTAATGTGCCACGTCTGTTCTTCTTTTCGGAGAAAATCCCAACACAAGAATAAAAAACACATTGTCAAGAATTGAATCATGTACGTTTGCGCAATCATCGCACATGGTATGAAACAACGAAACATGTGTGACGGGACTCTACAATAGACACCCTCCAATGGTTTTGGATGGTGTGTGATAGCTCCTAGTCCCACACATGACCTTCAAAACAACCTTGTCCGATGCTAATGTAATCTCACTCATAAACTAGAAGATTAATATGCATGATGTCATGAACCATCGGACATTTAATTCTGATGAGGCGTGTGCGAGAGTTGAAACAATCACAAACACTCACCTTTTTTGAATATGTGCAATTTTAGTACCTAAATGACAAACGTTTCTTCTTCCGTGATTGTGTGTTATGGTCCAAACAATCACACACATGTATGCGATAGATCTGTGATCGCAAATGTTTGCTTCTTTTCAACCGTGTGCATTTGTTTAATCACCGCACATACATTGTTTTAGAAATTTGTGTGTCGTGGACTATCCATTCACACACGTTTTCTCCAGTCATGTGGATGACCCAGCCGCGCTGATTGTTCAGTTGTGTGTGAGAGTTTAAACCATGCGCGATGATCCTGTCTGTACCAACTATTACTTTAATAATTTGCAATATTTTGTACTTAGGAAAAAGATCCCCTCTCGCGTCGCCCCGACCCAGGCGACTCGAGGGGAGCCCCAGCCGCCGCCGGCCGGACCCCACACCTCCCCCCCCCCCCCCCCCCCGCGTCGCCGTCGGAGGGCTGGCCGGTGAAGCCGTGCCGGACCCTAGAATGGTGGCGGTGGGGCCATTTTGCTTGGTGATGCCTTTTGACTACGTCGGTGGCACATAGGTGCCGTGGCGTTGTCTCAGCCTGGCTTGACCTGTTGACTATACCTCGTGACCTTGGTGGTGTTGTGGCGTTGTGCAGTCTGTACCCCATGACACTTGGTGGCGCCGTGGCGTTGTGCAGTCTGTACCCCATGACGCAGGTGGTGTCGCGGCGTTGTGCATTCTATGCCCCATGACATCGGTGGTGTCGCGGCGTTGTACAGTTTTGGTTGTCCGGCGCCTCTCTACGGCGTCGACGATACAATGTCATGGCTTGGTCTTGGCTGACGGTTGCAGTCGAGTGCTCGGGGGTGCCCCCTCGTTCTGTTGTCCCCTCACCCTCTTCTATGTGTTTTTCACTTTATCTCTCTTCCTGTGTCCCTAGTACTTCTGGTTCACTTGAATCCATCTTGCGAGGCTGTAAAAAGCCTTATAGGCAACTTGAATACAATTTAGGTGGAGGGCTTTGTCCTCCCCCGGTGACCTTCAAATAATAATAATTTGGTACTTCATAGCTACTAAAGGATAACGCGCGCTTTGCAACGCCTTTCTTTGGTTTTAACATTAAGTTTATTTTTCTTCCAAAGCTTATTATGTCAATTCACATTCCGTGCTTACAGCGGAGGCGGTGGAGCGAATATGGACCCCCGCGGGCTGTATTGGGTTGGCGATGTAGGACGGTCCATTGGGTTTTGGCAAGGTTTTTTTATTCTTGTGTTGTCTACCTTTTTTCATGTTTTATTTTCCTGTTCATAATTATATTTGTTTTTTTATTTACTAAATTTATGTATGTTTTTCAATCTATGAACATTTTCAAATTTTAGGTACATAATTTCAAATCTTGAACATTGTTTAAAATTGAAAATGATTCCTTCAAAAGAGGGAACATATTTTAAAATCCATGATTTCAGCCATGAAAATTTTAAAATTTACAAAAAAATTAAACATATGCAAAAAATTAAATTGGTGACAATTATTAAAAATCATGACCAATTATTAAACTCATGTGATTTTTTTAGAATTAATGAGTTTTTTCATATTTGTGGATAATTTTAAATTTACGAACATTTTTTAAATTCAAGAATATTTTTTATATTTGTCAACATTTTTAAAATTTACAAAAAGTTACATGATATTTCTTTTGAAAAATGCTATAATGAATTGTGGGTTCCGGACCCATGCCCCTACCAGACCCTTATACGTGGATCCACTTTCGAGGAAAAACTTTGGCTGTCCTATGCCTCTATTTCTAGGGAGCCCGGGGCATGTGTACGAGAGCAAAGCTACGAGGCGCCGTACGCTAAAGCAAGTATGGGCACGTCCGTTGTGGTCGCTTCCAAGAAAGATTACATGTTACTTCATTTATTCAAGTGTCTTCCTCAGCAGAGAAGGGTTACATGCTTATTTCATTTCACTGTCCTTTGTGGACAGAGGAAGGTAACAACTTACAAGTGGGACACCCTTTGCCTTGGGAAAAATTAACACACAAGCCAATAAAGTCTAAGCAGCACACACAGGAGATGGAGGTTCCTAATCCTAGCTAGTATCGAGAAAATCCAGATTTGTGCTTTTGTAATATCACATTTTACACGACCCCCCATGTCCTACAAATCCTATTTCGCTAATAGTAGTACTACCTACGTACTTATTGCCTTCTCTGCACTGCATGCACCACCCCCACTCACGAAACAACAAGGACCTGTGAGTACGTGTTAGCAGACAGTTAGTCACTGCGAGGCACTCCATGGATCGATCACAACCTGGCCCCGGTGCTGGAGAGCAGCAGCCCGCACGGCTGAGACGTGCCACTGAACTGCAGCATGTCGAAAGGGTCCCTGGCGTCGAAGCCATTGGTGATCCAGGGCTCGCTATGGCGGTGGCGGTGGTGCTGCTGCAGAACATCCTCCAGGCCCAGGGCAGCGTCGTGGAGGGGCAGCTGGTGCAGCAGGGCATGATGATCCTGTGGCTGTGGGCTCGCCTCGCCTGGTCAGACACAAGAAACAAAAGTAAGAGTGAGATGACGGGGGGCTATGGCCTTAGGACGGAACCAACCAACAAACACCTGGTGGGAGAGCACTGACCACCTTGAGGAGGAAGGCCCGGGATCTGCTGCGTGCTCGCTGGACCCGGCGGTGTCGGCGACTGGTCGGCGCACTGCGACTGCACCTTGAACTCCACGATGCGGCTCGGGAACTTGTAGGCGTCTTGCTGGAGCTTCACCACCAGCGCCTGCATGCAACGCGATGCTGTTAATTTTACGAACGGACGATCCACGCATCGTTCATGAGAGACAGAGACCGAAATGAAGAAGTGTTTAGTACCTTCTGCGTTGTGGTGAGGGCGTTCAAGGAGAAGCAGTTACTCCCAACCACCACCCCGATGATCTCATGGATGCAGTTGAAGAGCAGGATGATCCCGTGCCCGCTGCAGTAGGAGTAGAGCTTGTCGTCCAGGACGCACTCCCGGGCATGCTCCACGGTTGACTCCCACATTTTGTTCGACATCCCACTGCCGAGCAACTGAAAATAGCCACATGCGTAGTACAGATGATGAGAATATATACAGCGTCCAGTTGGTTTGTTTGTAGCGCGTACGAAGCAGTGAACCTAATAAAAATTTAAAAACTCTGTAGAAAGAGGCAGGCCAGGTTCTTACGCCGCGCAGTCCATATTGATCCATCACCAAGTTCCTGAGGAAGTCCTGAACAGTGTAGATGCCAAAGTCGGCGAGCTTCTTGTGGAAAACGCCGTCTTTCCCAATCTTCTCCAAGCGCCATACATCGTCGGCTAATGCAGGAGGGTGATGCTTCTTGTAAACTGAAACATAAAAGTCCAACCAGTCAGTTAGACAGACTACAAGGAAGAAAAAGATTGCTTTTGGTTAAAATATGCACTGTATTAATAATCACAAACCTTCACCACGGTGATCCTTCACCAGGAAGGGGTTGCTGACAGCCTCCTGCACCCTCTCTTCGATGGAGCTGGCCCGAGACATCCTCGCGCCGAGCCTGAACTTCCTGCTTCTGATCCAGCTGGAGTTGTCCGTGAAGGAGATGTCGCGGACAGAGGCCACGCCTTTCTCGAGCACAATGACCACCTCGCCGGACAGCAGCGGCCTCTTGCCTTCTCTCTCGAAGACTATGCTTTCGCTGAACTCCTTCTCGGTGTGCTCAAGGCGCTCGTCGGCGTTGAAGTCGCCGTCGAGAACGAGGAGCTCCACCTTCATGGAGGACAAGGGACCAGAGGTGATCACCTGGTTATTGACGGCGTCCGTGAGAACAATTCGAAGTGGCTGCTTGTTCTCTGCTTCCACCCTGTTGCCCGTGAAAAGGGTCTGAGGCAGGTTCCCCTGGAACTGCAGCTTGTATCTTTTACTGCTCGTCTTTAGTTGAAGTGGAAGCCTGGGTAATGCAGAGCAGAAATTTTGTCAGAACAGGAAGGAGCCTATAAGTTAACAGGACACTTTCGGACAAAAATAGAATTGGCAGCCCTATAAATACACTTTCGGCCAAGCATATGCTGGCAATTTAAAGGGTTTTCAACAGCATTACGAGTAGTATATTCAGGTCCATATTGTTCGTTACTACTTTGAAATTTCAAATTCTGCAGTTAAAAAGACCTTCAGGGTTATTTCTGCCCCATATTATTGTCGCTGGTAGTGTTTCAGTAGTAACCTTGCATAGCATGTTAATGCAGCATGTAACTGCTCACAGAACATTGAATCACTAAACATAGTAATACTTCCTCCGTAAATTAATATAAGAGCATTTAGAACACTATTTTAATAACCTAAACGTTTTTATATTAGTTTATAGAGGAAATAGTATTTAGGCGCTAACCTTCCCGTCAAAAACTTTAGGAGCTAACC
This sequence comes from Hordeum marinum, assembly GCA_022496015.1. Taxonomy (NCBI): domain Eukaryota; kingdom Viridiplantae; phylum Streptophyta; class Magnoliopsida; order Poales; family Poaceae; genus Hordeum; species Hordeum marinum. The sequence goes on from CM039675.1 coordinate 337,043,210, forward strand.
TGTTTGCCGAATCGATGTGGCGGATAAGAACATTGTGCACTTCTTCCTGCACCTGAATCCGCAACGGAGTGAGCACATTGCTACGGAAAAAGCGAATTCTGCAGAGTAAACACGAAGAGAGATGTGCTTACAACTCTGCGCAGAAACGGCTCCAGCTTGGGTAGATGCTTCTGCATGTACTGCGCGCCAATGGCCTCCTGCATCGAGCTACTGCTGCACAGGGGAGAAGGTACGTACCAAGCATCGTCAGAACCGAGCAAACTGGAAGTCTGAAACCATTCTGCAGAGAATCAAGAATGAATGCACTCACTTGAGAAGCGTTCGCCGGCGCTTGGCGTCCGGGGAGGCGAGCTCCTCCTCGTCGCCGTCCACCACCTCCTCCTCCACGATGTCCAGGACCCTCTTCAAATCCATCACGACCGATTGCCTAAGCCCTAAGCTCACTAGCTATAGCTTCACCTGAGGTGAGGTGAGGTACGTGGGCGGCGTAGGAGTCTGAGCTGGCTGTGCAAGTGATGACCACGTACGTACATGGGCTATAAATAGCGGCGGCAAGGAGCAGAGGAAGCAGCGCCGAAGCTTCTCTCCCCCCTCCCCACAGGGTGGTGGCGGGTCGGTCTCGTCAAGGACACGCTCCCCTCGCCGGCAAGCCAAAAGACCGTAAAGCCTCATCAGAATCCCTAGAAATGCCAAGATTCGGCTCGGGCACGCCCACCCACCCGGGGCTTTGGCCCTTTTCCTCCCCGCCCCTCCCCATCCTCCTCCTCCTCCCCTCCTCCTCTCTTTCAGCGCCCGTCGACAAAAAGGGCGCGGAATTTTGTCAGAAAGCGGCAAAGCGGCGAGCCTTGCATGCATGGAGATCATGGAGATGATGATGGTGGTGGAGCTGGAGATGGGCTAGCGCTCTCCCGGCGCGTGCATCGAGAGGCGTGCCGGCGTACGTACGTGGTGATGGTGGTGGTGGCCGGTGCATGGCTGGATATCGATCGGAGAAGCTTCCGGGAAGCAGGCGGAGCGGTGGTGCGGTGGCGAACCCCTAGCGTGCATGGCATGGCGATGGGAGAGGCGCGTAGGCTTTCGGAGACGAAAGAAAGATGGGTACAAAGGCCAGCTTTCCGCCGGGAGGGGGGAGCTGCTGCCCTTCTCTCGGGTGCTCGCCTGCTCGGACGGAGAAGAAAGGAGGAGCAAAGCAGAGCTAGGAGAACAAAGCGAAGAATTTATTCTCCTCCAAGCCGCGCATGCTTTGCGCTGCGTTCGTGTGCCTGTGGGGAGAGGACAGAGGAGACGAGAAAAAAAATGAAATGGAGTGAACTTTGTCCATTTCCTTTTCTCTCCTTGTCCTCTTCGTCCAATCCGTCTCGCTTATCTGTAGAATCAGCTGAAAGGAAAGGACTTTCCCCGTTACTGAACGAATGATGAAATTCTCAGTTATCTGTTTCATCATTTCCTCTCCACTGTCCTTGGCTTCTTCGTCCGGTCCATCTCGCTTACCTGTAAAATCAATTGAGAGGACTTTACCCCGGTGATTGAGCGAATGATGAATCGCACGGTTATCAGTTCATGCATCATTTCTTCTTTACCGAGCTGTCGATCGAGTAGCACTGGCTTGAAAATCACGCTCGCATCTGGTCTTATTTATCTCCGGCGCGCGGATACGCAGCCAGCCAACTATATGCCCTAGGAGGAGGACGGACAGAAGAGCGGATTTTCCATTCTCGCCCGAATTCCCGAAAAGGAATCCTAGAAAGCGAGGAGATATCCGGGTTTCTGCAGGCACCCTCCCCTGCAGCTGCAGGATTAGATTACGATTACGAGGTATGTGGCTCTCGTGTGGGGGTCAGTCGGTCAGCTCTAGCGTTGCCTTTGCTGGCCCCTAGAAAAAGCGGCTTATTACATCATGCTCGCTCGCCCCGGCCCTTTATCGCCACTGCTGCTATCTCCAAATCTCCCAGAAAGCACCCAGCCCCCATGCATGTGAGGGAGGGCTTTAGCATACGATGCTGATGCTCCCAGTCCCGGCCGCTTTGGGCGTGTGCGCGCGCCATGTCCCTAGCTACTACTCACGTACTCGTATGGTGGTATCCGAGGCAGCCACCTGCTTCTCGTGGGATTTCTCTTCGAGGTTAGGATTAAGGAGACAAATGGTCACACAGATGCTGCCATGTGTTACAAATATACTCCTAATTGAGTTTGAGTTGGAGAGATAAGGAGATACCCCATCCCTCTCAAAATAAGTGTCACAGATTTTATAGTAACTAGTACAATTTTTGTACTAGATCATCGATACTTATTTTAGAACGAAGGGAGATATAGACGAAACACCAACAAGCCTATCTCCTTATTATACACCAATACAGCTTGATGAGGATGAGATGAATGCACCACAACATAAAAAATGTCTCATTGCATAATTTCATATGGTATTAAAGTAGTTAGTCTCACCACGCCATTTCTAGATTATCCCACTAGTCCCGCAACATGTCTCATTGGGGAGATTAATCTCCTCTCCCCGAAGACACAACGTCCCACATATTCTTTAGGTTCGAACTTTAATATTCCTTTAGATAAAAAAATCATAAACCAAATAAGTCTGATCTATTCATTGTCCAAAGAAAAGAAAATCCAACAGAAATCAGTGCTTCGGCTATGACAACAACGAGGAGCACGACGTCGAGCGCGGCAAACCAATGAGCGCCCCTTCATATGCAACACACGGACGCGACAACAACATAGCACGACTCAATTAACAAACATCAAGGAAGTCAAAAGAAGTAGAGTCTCGCATCAAATCACGGGTAGGCCAGGTGGACAAGCCTCAGAGTAGTATGTCAATGGTGCAGGGAACTCCGTCGACACCTATCTTGCACCCGATATGTAGGCTCGACTCTAGTCCGATCGGCAAGGAGCCAGCTCCCCAAGGACATGCTTGGTTGTCTGTGTAACACCCAACCTACTCTGGGGATGCAATTTTTGGGCTGTTTGGTTACCTGCATGTGCGGTTTAGCCTGCAGAGCTCAATACCAAAAGCAGCCATGGGCCAGGCCTAATCGAGCACAAGGATGAAATGCGAATGCATCCATGAGGGCGAGTGGGACGTGTCAGTTGTTTCCCGAAGCCATGACATAAATCCCTCACCCCTCTCTTAGCGCTCACTCCCCCATCTATGCAATCTCTCTCTCTCTCTCTCACACACACACAAACACACACACAAACACACACGCGCGCGCGCACACACACACAGGTAGCAACAACGACCAACAGAGGGTGGAAGATATGGATGACAAACACCGATGACGACCATCGGCTGCATCACCCATGTATGCTAACGTACTACCCTACGATTTTTGACCGTACGATAGCACCCATGAACCCTATGAAGATAGGATAGATCAAATATCATCAACAAGAGTATAGTGGAGAGGAAGATGTTGGCGATGATTTGACGATTTCCGCAGCTAGGTTATACCTTCCAACCGTGAGAATTATTTCACCAATGTATGAGTCGAAGTAGATGACTCCTCTATGGTATCCACACATCCTGAATTAGTGATCTGGCAACTCAAAGTGTCCTAGACTAGGGGAGTCAACCCTGACGGCCAGTCGTCCATGGGTCGGGCTAATGATCCGCTGACCACTTGAGGAAGGACTACCAAAGCTATAGCCCACGGCATGAGCAAGATGGAAACTTCCAAAGACTTGGCGTGCACCTCAAGGATTGTTTAGGTATCCGACAAGTTTACCCCTAGATGACAACCGGCCATATATGTAACCTAGGTACCCCTAGTGCATATATAAGACAAGGGGTTTAGTCTTTCGAGGCATGAATACGATCCTTAGAGTTTAGAACACAATCATACGATCTCGAGGTAGGTCACCCTGTACTTTGTAACCCATCAATCAATACAATCGAAGTAGGATGTAGGGTTTTACCTCTTCAAGAGAGCTCGAACCTAGGTAAAACATTGTCCCATTTGTCTCTTGTTCACTATCGTTCCTAGATCACCAGCTCGGGGCGCCTACCCGAGATCCGCCGGTTCTAGCACCGACATTGGTGGCCCATGCAGGTCTCAATATGTGCTCACAAAGGATCAATGACTCGTCTTCAGAACGCCAAGGACATTGGATGTGAGGGCACCTTTGTGCCCGACCAGCTTTTTGCCTTCGACAACATCGTGCTTCACACCAATACAACCGATCACCTCGGTCGAGTCGAAAGTTTCACCCCAAGTCAAGTCATCAGATTTCGAAACTTGGAACACTGTTGATTCCCGTGGCGAACTTGCTCTCTCGGGTTGGGTGTCATACCATCCCGAGAATTCCACGGGCGCCTCTATCCAAACCTCAGATTCGATCTAGGGACAAGATTTTGGAGAAAATATTTCCTCGGAACTAACTTCGAGTTCAGATTCGACCACCCCGTCGCCACATCAGGCCTCAACCATTGTTGAAGAATGCTCCAAAGTTGTGCCACACAACGCGGCGAGTGTATTGTAGGTCAGCCCCTCCTACAGCCAAGAGTGGGCCAGGCCGACCTCTCGCTTTTGAATGAGATCCTATACCGGATCTAGAATCTCGAGATCTCACACGAGCAGACTTCGGTCTACGATCAGTTTGGATGTAAAGACGATGATAGGGAAATTTTTGTCCCACCAACCACCCACCTAGTCGCTACAGTTGAAGATTAACCGACGTGTTGGACTATGCCTTTGACGAGGCAACCGACATGGATGAAGATGGCAGTGGTATGATTAGTACTGCATCTCCCAAGGAAACTTCCAATACAAGCAACTTGGCGGCCACCTCCACCTATGATGTCTATATGATATATGCACCAAAGGATGATGAAGGGGAGGAAGCAAAGGAACCCAACAAGCAACGACGTAGGCAGAAACGAGATAAAGGCACATGTAATGGGGACGCCGGCAATAACAATATAATGGTGACACCATCTATAAAGGCACTATTCCGAGAGCGTCGAGGACCAAGACAATGGCGTATACGCCAAAACCGGCCATATCGATGTCACCATGGAAGGTGAGGATAACGTTGATCCCAAAGACGACAATTGCATGCCTGCATCCGATGATAACAAAAGCCTTGGGTCCAATGAGTTTGAAGTCCCCAAGGACCCCTTGCAATAGAAAGTTTTCGACAACAACTCATTAGCATGTCTAGAAGCATAAATATGTAGTGCCAGCAGCAAGCCGATCAGGGCATACTTAATGACAAGTGGGTTGATGTCCTCGAAGCCTAGCAAGACCTGGGTCAAGTACTTGTGGTGCAAGCCAGCCCTACCCATGAAGACGTCTTCTTCATGCCTTTGATGACGAACTCGATGACAACGTGTTATCAAAGCACGAAAGGGCCGACCGGCCTGACCACCCTCCTCAAGCATGGGATAGAATCACCCTCAAGTACCCCCTAGTTCTTATTCTTTGGGACCCACATCAACTTGATGGGAATCCTTGGAGTTCAAGTAGCACTTGATGAAGTAGAGCTTGTAGTAGCCTTGGAAGCCCACTTGACCATAGCTAGAGGTGGTTCTTCAAATGAATCAATCTCTTCTTGAAGCTCGTCATTTCCCTTTAGCTTGTGTCTTGTGGTGGAAGATTATATTGAGCTTGTGTTCCCTTGAAGAGTAGGATCATACTTCTCTTGCTGAGGAAAAAATACGTCTTGGCATATTGATCTTTCTCCCATTTAACTCCACTAGCATCGTACTTCCATTCAATACCAACACCTTGATTCTTCCAATGACGTCCTTGCTTGCGTGAAATCTCTTCAAATTGCTTACTCCCGGCAAGACTTTTTTAGACACCATTCTCTTTCAATAAATTGTTCTCTTTCTCAAGTGTAACTTGGCTAAGAGAATCATTAGTGGAATCAATAGAGGTACTAGGAACAACATCATTGGATTTAACATGTTTGTTATTGTTACTAGATGAAGAACCTTTCTTGCCATTGTTACTAGTTTGCTTAGTTTTAACTTGAGGCATAAAAGTGGACAAGAGAAGTCATTTGGCAAGATAAGAAGAACTCATCTTTCGAGGATCGTCATTGATAGCTTTAAGAAACTTGTGCTCTTATTCTAAATTTAGCTTCTCGAAGCGTAGATTCTCATGAGTTCTTAGAAGCTCTCTATGATCTTCTTGAGTAGATTCATGAGCTAACTTAAGAGTGATTAGTTCTTTAGTTAAATGCCCAATATCCTTCTTAGCATCAACAAATGATTCATCTTGACTATCATGATTACTAGCAAGTTCATTAGAGCTAACATCACCAGTTTATCAATGAGCAAGTCATCGTCACCTAATAAGTCACCATCCAAACTATTAAATTCAATGAATTCGGGGTGTGATATCTTGGGGACTTTAGCCGTGAAGCATCTTCCAATTCCTTCATTTGGTGAATCAAATAGGTCATAGGAGTTGGAGGATATGAGATCTAGTCTGGTGACACCTTCAGCTTCACTATCGCCGGAGTCGGAGTGGTAACTTATCTTGGATTGGTTGTCGGAGTCGGAGCCAGAAACTCATTCACCAACATGAGCTTGATGTCTTCTTCTTGTGTAGCTCTTCGTGCATTGTCGTTTCTCTTTGAATCTGTCACGCCCAAAATGCAGTACTATCCTTGCGACGACTCGAGGGTGTAACAGCCCGGGATTGACGCTCCAGAAGATTCCCCTTTGTTTCCATTCTCGTCCATGGTTCATTTGGTTGTTGCATTCATCATTGCATCATTTGCATCATCTGCGTGGCATCATCACTTGTTTTCGAAAACTTGCATCCGTTAGTAGCTGCCGGTTCTCTCCGTTCGTGTCGCTGACCGTTTCGAGACCAACCACACATGCCCGCGCCTGCGACATCATTTAAAAATATTGTTTCTAAAATGCGTATAAAACTTTCTCGGATCGGGTAGAAACTTGGCGTGCGATCTTGTTTTATTGTAGGTAGGTCGCTTGCCAAATTTCGCCGCAATCAAAGGTCGTTTGTTATTCGAACGGTCAACTGTAGCAGTGCGGTCATCGGTAATTCGTCGGACGTTTTGGGTTTATAAAACTCGTGTCACGGGCTACAATTCTTTCTCTCATCCCCTCCTGGCCCAACTACACAGCCCACTAGCCCAACTTATCCCCCCCTCTGTTCATGGTCATCGGATCGTGATCGAATGGACGAGACCCAACCAACCCCTAGTGCCTCCCCTATATATAACCCCCATGGAGAGAGCCTCCTTACTCTCTAGGGTTTTCCCCTTGCCAAATTGCAACCACCCCCTAGAAAAACCCACCTTCTAGCCCCACACCCCTCCAATCTCGAAATTCACTCCTCCCCTCCATTTTCTACCCAAAATCCAGCAATTAGGGGTCCAAATTCGTCCCTGCAGCCTGCCGGACATTGTCCGCGGCCAACCCTGACATGTCCGACCAACCGCAGAGCCAGCCGAGCCTTCCGCAGCTGTCCGCCACGCCCGAGCTCCTCGTCCCCGCATAGCCCCTTGTCGGAGCCCTCGGAGGCCGCCGCCTCACCGGACCAGGTGCCCCAGGTCGTCGGGCTTCCCTCCCTTCCTTCTCTCTTCCCTTTCCTTCTTCCTCCTCTCTCCATCTTCCCTTACCTCCCGTCGGTCTCTCTCTCTCTCCTGCAGGCCAAAGCCTCCATGGCGCCAGGGAGCTGCCCTACCACCGTTGGATGCCAGCCCAGACCGGATCTGGCCGCCGGAGACCGGATCCGCCCCCAGTGCCCCGCCTCGACACCCCGGCCTCCTCCTACGGCAAGCATTGCCGCCGTTCACCCTGCCTCCCGCTGGAGAATGAGCGAGGTGGAGGACGAGCGCCCGTCGCCCTGTCGCCCGCATGAGCCGGCCCAGCAGCTCCTTGCCCCGGCCCAGCTACCCCACCGACCGGCCCAAGAGGCCCTAGGTGAGCCCCTGCAGTCCCCGCTATATCGTGCATGTGCGCTTGGTAGCTATCTAACGCCCATGTCCTGTTGGGCCAGATACCAGATTCGGCCCGTAGACGTTTTTTTCAGTTCTGTGAATTTTGCTAAATATCCAATGAAACCAGTTTGCAGAAAATACCCTACACTTCATGCATTTAATAACTCACCAACCGGGCATCGTATGTAAAAAATTTATATATGTAAAATGACTAGAATTTCGTGTAGGTTCATAATATCCAACTCTCACATATCTTAAAATGTTTAAATTGCTGTTTTCATGTATTTTGCATATATGCCATGCTAAAATGATTTATTTCATAACTACAAAACCGTAGCTCCGATAAAAATGTTCCACATATGTAACTTGGCTAGAAAAATGTGTAGAATCTCGTGACATTTATTCTGCTGTTTAATAACTCTAAAATGTTGTTAGTTCAGATCTGGACCTAAATCATAATATGCATATGAGGTCGTTCCGGAATTGTTATTAGTTGTTTTCGGTCTCATTTAAGATGCCTAGATAGAATAGTTTACTTATGCTTCACCTCTTGCCATGTTTAACAACATTTAATATTAATGAGTACCTAAACGGGAATGAACTAAACAATTATAATGTCGAGTTTGGTCAATATGCAACTCGTTGCATATTGAACTTCACTTAATATGTAGTAGCTGTTTGTTGTTCTTGCCATGACATGCCATGTGTTGCATATTAAACCGGACATGCATCATATTTGGTTGTGCATCATGTCATACATATGTTGTGTTGTACCGTGTGTTGATTGTTGTTTTCGGATTGTTCCTTCTCGATAGAGTTCTGAAAGCGTTCAGAGTGTGACAATTCGTTCGACTACGTTGGCACGTTTTCTTCATGGACTCGATCTTGTTCCGAGTGGGATCTCAGGCAAGATGACACATTTCCCTCGATACCACTACTATCATTGTTATGCTAGTTGTCCCTCTTTTATCGTTATGTCTCGCTACCTACCACTTGTTTTCAAGCCTCCCAACATTTCCATGAAAAGCCTCTAACCCTCCACCTTCCCAGCAAACCTTTGTTTTGCTATGTTATCGCTTGCTCAGCCCTTCTTATAACGTTTCTTGTTGGGGAACGTTGCATGGGAAAAAAAATCCTACGCTTCACCAAGATCAATCTAGGAGATGAGCATCTATGAGAGGAGAGATTGGATCTACGTACACTTGTAGATCGCTAAGCGGAAGCGTTAAAGCACGCGGTTGATGTAGTGGTACGTCTCCACGATCCAAATCGCAAGCTATCCCACGAACTCCCGATCAAGTGCCGAACGGACGGCACCTCCGCGTTCAGCACACATGCAGCTCAATGAAGATCTCCGTCTTCTTGATCCAGCAAGAGGAAGCAGAGAGGTAGATGGGTTCGCCGGCAGCATGACGGCGTGGCGACGCTAGTGGTGCAGCTGATCCGGCAGAGCTTCGCTAAGCGGCGCTGAACCAATCTACTAGAGTAGAGACTATCTGAGAGGGAGGAAGGGTTGTGCCATGGCTTGAAGTGCGGCTGCCCTCCTCCCTCTCTCATATATATAGGGGGAAGGGGGAAGGGGCTGCGTCCTAGGGTTCCCACCCCTAGGGGCAGCGGCCAAGAGGAGGGGGTGGTAGCCAAGGGGTGGTTTGGCCCCCAAGGCAGGGTGGCCGGCCCCCTTAGGGTTTCCCCCCTCCACCCTTCGGTCGCATGGGACCTTGTGGGAGGGGTGGCCAGCCCACCAGAGGCTCGTGCTCATTCTCTCATAGCCCATGTGGCCCTTCAGGGCTGGTGGCCCCTTCCAATGGACCCCCGGGACCCTCCTGGCACCCCCGATACGTTACCGGTGACGCCCGAACTTTTCCCGCTGACCAACACGGAACTTCCTATATATGAATATTTATCTCCGGACCATTCCGGAGCTTCTTGTCACGTCCGATATCTCATCCGGGACTCCGAACAACCTTCGGTCACCAACACACATAACTCATCTATACCAAAACGTCACCGAACCTTAAGTGTGTAGACCCTGCGGGTTCGATAGCCATGTAGACATGACCGAGACACCTCTACAACCAATAACCAGTAGCGGGACCTGGATGCTCATATTGGTTCCTACATGTTCTACTAAGATCTTTATCGGTTGAACCTCTATGTAAAGGATTCAGTGAATCCCGTATGTTGTTCCCTTTGTCCTTCGGTATGTTACTTGCCCGAGGTTCGATCGTCGGTATCTCTATACCTAGTTCAATCTCGTTACCGGCAAGTCTCTTTACTCATTCCGTAATACAAGATCCCATGACTAACACTTAGTCAAATTTTTGCAAGTCTTGTTGTGATGTTGTATTACCGAGTGGGCCCTGAGATACCTCTCTGTCACACGGAGTAACAAATCCCGGTATTGATCCATGCCAACTAAACAGACACCCTCGGAGATACCTGTAGAGTACCTTTATAGTCACCCAGTTACGTTGCGACGTTTGATACACACAAGGCACTCCTCTGGGGTCAGTGAGTTGCATGATCTCATGGTTATAGGAACATATACTTGACATGCAGAAAACAATAGCAATAAACTGACACGATCATATGCTACGTTCATAGTTTGGGTCTTGTCCATCACATCATTCTCCTAATGATGTGACCCCGATATCAAATGACATCTCATGTCCATGGCTAGGAAACCTTAACCATCTTTGATCAACGAACTAGCCTGCTAGAGGCATACTAGGGACACAGTGTTTGTCTATATGCCCACACATGTATTTAGTTTCCAATCAACACAATTGTAGCATGGACAATAAACGATTATCATGAACAAGGAAATATAATAATAAACACTTTAATTATTGCCTCTAGGACATATTTCCAATGGTCTCCCACTTGCAGTAGAGTCAATAATCTAGTTCACATCACTATGTGATTTACATTGTTATGAATCGAACACCCATGCAGTTCTGGTGTTGATCATGTTTAGCCCTTGGAAGAGGTTTAGTCAACAAGTCTGCAACATTCAGATGCGTGTGCACTTTACAAATATTTATGTCCTTCTCCTTGACGTAATAACGGATGGAATTGAAGCGTCGCTTTATGTGTCTGGTCCTCTTGTGAAACCTTGGTTCCTTGGCCAGAGCAATGGCACCAGTGTTGTCATAGAACAGAGCCATTGGATTCAGTGCGCTGGGCACTACTCCAAGATCTGTCATGAACTGCTTCATCCAGACACCTTCCTTTGCTGCCTCCGAGGCTGCGATGTACTCCGCTTCGCATGTAGAATCGGCTACCATGCTTTGCTTGGAACTGCACCAGCTTACTGCTCCCCCATTGAGAATAAGTACGTATCCGGTTTGTGACTTAGAGTCATCCGGATCAGTGTCAAAGCTTGCATCGACGTAACCCATTACGACGAGCTCTTGATCACCTCCATAAACGAGAAACATGTCCTTGGTCCTTTTCAGGTACTTAAGGATATTCTTGACCGTAGTCCAGTGCTCCATTCCTGGATCACTTTGAAACCTTCTGGCCATACTTATGGAAAGGCTGACATTGGGTCTTGTGCACAACATCGCATACATTATAGAGCCTATGGCTGAAGCATAGGGGATGACACTCATCTTCTCTCTATCTTCTGCAGTCACTGGGCATTGAGTCTTACTCAATGTCACACCTTGTAACACAGGCAAGAACCCCTTCTTGGACTGATCCATTTTGAACTTCTTCAAAACTGTATCAAGGTATGTGCTTTGTGAAAGTGCTATCAAGCGTCTTGATCTATCTCTATAGATCTTAATGCCTAATATGAAAGCAGCTTCTCCTAGGTCCTTCATTGAAAAACTCTTATTAAAATATTCCTTCACGCTTTCCAGCATTTCTATATTGTTTCCAATCAGCAATATGTCATCCACATATAATATTAGAAACGATACAGAGCTCCCACTCACTTTCTTGTATATACAAGCTTCTCCATAAACTTGTATAAACCCAAACGCCTTGATCACCTCATCAAAGCGCTTATTCCAACTCCGAGATGCTTGCACCAGTCCATAAATGGATCGCTGGAGTTTGCAAACTTTGTCAGCATTCTCTAGATCGACAAAACCTTCTGGTTGCATCATATACAACTCTTCCTCGAGGAAACCATTAAGGAACGCTGTTTTGACATCCATCTGCCAAATTTCATAGTCAAAATATGCAGCTATTGCTAACATGTTTCCGACGGACTTAAGCATTGCTACGGGTGAGAAGGTCTCATCATAGTCAACTCCTTGAACTTGTGAAAAACCCTTTGCCACAAGTCAAGCTTTATAGACAGTGACATTACTGTCTGCGTCCGTCTTCTTCTTAAAGATCCATTTATTCTGAATGGCCTTTCGCCCTTCAGGTAATACTTCCAAAGCCCATACTTTGTTTTCATACATGGATCCCATCTCGGATTTCATGGCCTCTAACCATTTCGCGGAATCTGGTCCCATCATTGCTCCTCCATAGCTCGTAGGTTCATTGTTGCCTAACAACATGACCTCCAAGACAGGGTTGCCGTACCACTCAGGAGCAGTACGCATCCTTATCGACCTACGAGGTTCAATAGCGACTTGATCCGAAGCTTCATGATCATCATTAACTTCCTCTCCAACTATCGTTGGCTCCACAGAAACATCTTTCTGCATTGCACTACTCTCTGTTTGAAGTGAAGGTTCAACAATCTCATCAAGTTCTACTTTCCTCCCACTCAATTCTTTCGAGAGAAACTCTTTCTCAAGAAACGTTCCGTTCTTAGCGACAAACACTTTGCCTTCGGATCTGAGATAGAAGGTATACCCAACTCTCTCTTTTGGGTATGCTATGAAGACGCATTTCTTCGCTTTGGGTTCCAGCTTTTCAGGCTGAAGCTTTTTGACATAAGCATCACATCCCCAAACTTTAAGAAACAACAACTTTGGCTTCTTGCCAAACCATAGTTCATATGGCGTCGTCTCAACGGATTTTGATGGTGCCCTATTTAAAGTGAATGCAGCTGTCTCTAATGCATAACCCCAAAACGATAGTGGCAAATCGGCAAGAGACATCATAGAATGCACCATATCTAATAAGGTTTGATTACGATGTTCGGACACACCACTACGCTGTGGTGTTCCAGGCGGTGTCAGTTGTGAAACAATTCCAGACTGTCTTAAGTGACTGCCAAACTCATAACTCAGATATTCTCCTCCTCGATCAGATGGCAGGAATTTAATCTTCTTGTTATGATGATTCTCAACTTCACTCTGAAATTGCTTGAACTTTTCAAACGTTTCAGACTTGTTTTTCATCAAGTAAAATATCCATATCTACTTAAGTCATCCATGAAGGTGAGAAAATAACGATATCCACCACGCGCCTCCATGTTCATCAGACCGCACACATCAGTATGTATTATCTCCAACAAATCACTCGCCCATTCCATATTCCAGAGAACGACGTTTTAGTCATCTTGCCCATAAGGCATGGTTCACATGTGTCAAGTGATTCAAAATCAAGTGACTCCAAAAGTCCATCAGCATGGAGCTTCCTCATGTGTTTTACACCAATATGACCCAAACGGCAGTGCCACAAGAAAGTGGTACTATCATTATCAACCCTACATCTTTTGGCATCAATGCTATGAACATGTGTATCATCACTATTGAGATTCAACAAGAATAAACCCCTCACATTGGGTGCATTACCATAAAAGATATTACTCATATAAATAGAACAACCATTATTCCCTGATTTAAATGAGTAACCGTCTCGCAATAAATAAGATCTAGATATAATGTTCATGCTTAACGCAGGCAGTAAATAACAATTATTCAGGTTCATCACTAATCCCGATGGTAGTCAAAGAGCGAGCGTGCCGACAATGATCACATCAACCTTGGAACCATTTCCCACGCGCATCGTCACTTCATCCTTAGCCATCCTCCATCTATTCCGTAGGTCTTTCTTTGAGTTGCAAATGTGAGCAACCGAACCGGTATCAAATACCTAGGCACTACAACAAGAGCTAGTAAGGTACACTCAATAACATGTATATCATATATACCTTGCTTGGTGTTGGACGCCTTCTTGTCGGCCAGGTACTTGGGGCAGTTCCGCTTCAGTGACCAGTTCCCTTGCAATGAAAGCACTCAGTTTCTGGCTTGGGTCCAGCCTTGGGTTTCTTCACGGGAGGAGCAACTGGTTTGTCACCCTTCTTGGAGTTACCCTTCTTGCCCTTGCTATTCTTATTGAAACTAGTGGTTTTATTGACCATCAACACTTGATGTTCTTTCTGGATTTCAAACTCAGCGACTGTCAGCATCGCAAATAGCTCGGCGACAAACTTGTTCATCCCGTGCATGTTATAGTTCAACATGAAGCTCTTGTAGCTAGGTGGCAATGATTGAAGAACTCTATCAGTGATCGCCTCCGGCGGAAGGGGCATCCCTAACTCCGCTAGACGGGTCGAATACCCAGACATTCTGAGTATATGTTCATTGATAAACCCGTTCTCCTCCATCTTGCAAGCATAGAACTTATTGGAGGTCTCATACCTCTCGATCCGGGCATTCTTCTTAAAGATAAAATCCAACTCTTGGAACATCTCATATGATCCATGACGTTTGAAACGTCTTTGAAGTCCCGGTTCTAAGCCATACAACATTGCACATTGAACTATTGAGTAATCTCCAGAACATGCCTCCCAAGCGTTCTTAACGTCTTCGGATGACACGGGAGCGGGTGGGTCACCAAGTGGTGCATCAAGGACATAAGCCTTCTAGGAAGCCATGAGGATAATTCTCAAATTACGGCCCAGTCAACAAAGTTACTTCCATCATCTTTCAACTTAGGTTTCTCTAGGAACGCATTAAAATTCAGGGGTGCTACTGCGCGAGCCATTGATCTACAACATAAATAAGCAAAGGTTACTAAGACTATTATTCATGATAATGAGTTTAGTTAATCAAATTACTAAAGCTCCCACTCAAATTGACATCCCTCATGTCATCGGAGTGATACATGATCCACATTCACCAACTCAAGTCCGATCATCATGTGAGTTAAGGTGGTTTCAATTGTGAACATCATCATGTTGATCATATCTACTATATGACTCATGCTCGACCTTTCGGTCTCTTGTGTCCCGAGGCCATGTATGTACATGCTAGGCTCATCAAGTTTAACCCGGGTGTTCCGCATGTGCAACATTGTCTTACATCCGTTGTATGCGAACGTAGAGTCTATCACACTTGATCATCACGTGGTGTCTCGACACGACGAACTTTCGCAACGGTGCACACTCGGGGAGAACACAATTCATCTTGAAATTTAAGTGAGGGATCACCTTATAATGCTACCCTCGTCCTAAGCAAAACAAGGTTCATAAAAGGATTAACATCTCATGCAAATCACAAGTGACATGATATGCCCATGAACTTGTGCTTTTGATCTCCATCTCCAAAGCACCAGCATGATCTCCATGGTCATCGGCATGACACCATGATCTCCAGCATCATGATCTCCATCATCGTGTCGTCATCGGGGTTGTCGCACCCACCATGCTCATACTCCTATTGCTACCGCTTAGCGATAAAGTAAAGCATTACATAGCGCTTAAAGGTTGACACGCAGCTCATACAATAATCAAAGACAACCCTATGGCTCCTGCCTGTTGCCATACTCGTCGACATGCAAGTCGTGATGTTCTATACAACACATGATCATCTCATACATCACATATATGTCATCATATAATTGGCCATATCACATCACAACATACCCTGCAAAAACAAGTTAGACATCCTCTAATTGTTGTTGCATGTTTTACGTGGCTGCTATGGGTATCTAGCAAGAACGATTCTTACCTACGCAAAATCACAACGGTGATATGAAGATTGCTTTTCAACCTTCTACAAGGACCGCCTCAATCAAATCCGGTTCAACTAAAGTGGGAGAGACAGACACCCACCAGCCATCTTTATGCGACGAAGTCACATGTCAGTTGATGGAACACGGTCTCTCGTAAGCGTACGAGTAAATTTGGTCCGAGCCACTTCATACCACAATACCGCTGAACCAAGAAAAGAGTAAGGAAGGAAGCAATCTGAATATCAACACCCACAAACTCTTTCTGTTCTACTCAAGATCTCATCTACGCATAGACCTAGCTCTGATACCATTGTTGGGGAAAGTTGCATGGGAAACAAAAAAATTCCTACACTTCACCAAGATCAATCTAGGAGATGAGCATCTATGAGAGGAGAGATTGGATCTATGTACCCTTGTAGATCACTAAGCGGAAGCGTTAAAGAACGTGGTTGATGTAGTGGTACGTCTCCGCAATCTAAATCGCAAGCCATCCCACAAACTCCCGATCAAGTGCCGAACGGACGGCACCTCCGCGTTCAACACACGTGTAGCTCAATGAAGATCTCCGCCTTCTTGATCTAGCAAGAGGAAGCGGAGAGGTAGATTGGTTCGCCGGCAGCACGATGGCGTGGCGGCGGTGGTGGTGTAGCTGATCCGGCAGAGCTTCGCTAAGCGGCGCCGAACCAATCTACTAGAGGAGAGACTATCTGAGAGGGAGGAAGGGCTGTGTCATGGCTTGAAGTGCGGCTGCCCTCCTACCTCTCTCATATAAATAGGGGAAGGGGGAAGGGGATGCGCCCTAGGGTTCCCACCCCTAGGGGCGGCGGCCAAGAGGAGGGGGCGGCGGCCAAGGGGTGGCTTGGCCCCCAAGGCAGGGTGGCCGGACCCCTTAGGGTTTCCCCCTCCACCCTTCGGTTGCATGGGTCCTTGTGGGAGGGGCGGCCAGCCCACTAGAGGCTGGTGCGCCTTCTCTCACAGCCTATGTGGCCCTTCGAGGCTAGTGCCCCTTCTGGTGGACCCCCGAACCCTCCCAGCACCCCCGGTACGTTACCGGTGACGCCCGAACTTTACCCGGTAACCAACACGGAACTTCCTATATGTGAATATTTACCTACGGACCATTTCGGAGCTCCTCGTCACATTCGAGATCTCATCCGGGACTCTAAACAACCTTCGGTCACCAACACACATAACTCATCTATACCAAAACGTCACCGAACCTTAAGTGTGCAGACCCTGCGGGTTCGAGAACCATGTAGACATGACCGAGACACATCTACGGGCGATAACCAATAGCGGGACCTGGATGCCCATATTGGTTCCTACATGTTCTACAAAGATCTTTATCGGTCGAACCTCTATGTCAAGGATTCAGTCAATCCCATATGTTGTTCCCTTTGTCCTTCGGTATGTTACTTGCCCGAGATTCGATCGTCGGTATCTCTACACCTAGTTCAATCTCGTTACGGGCAAGTCTCTTTACTCATTTCGTAATACAAGATCCCGCGACTAACACTTAGTCATATTGCTTGCAAGGCTTGTTGTGATGTTATATTACCGAGTGGGCCACGTCACACGGAGTAACAAATCCCAGTATCGATCCATGCCAACTCAACAGACACCCTCGGAGATACCTATAGATTACCTTTATAGTCACCCAGTTACGTTGCGATGTTTGATACACACAAGGCACTTCTCCAGTGTCAGTGAGTTGCATGATCTCATGGTTATAGGAACATATACTTGACATGCAGAAAACAGTAGCAATAAACTGACACGATCATATGCTACATTCATAGTTTGGGTCTTGACCATCACATCATTCTCCTAATGATGTGATCCCTATATCAAATGACATCTCATGTCCATGGCCAAGAAACCTTAACCATCTTTGATCAACGAGCTAGCCTGCTAGAGGCATACTAGGGACACAGTGTTTATCTATATGCCCACACATGTATTTAGTTTCCAATCAACGCAATTATAGCATGGACAATAAACGATTATCATGAACAAGGAAATATAATAATAAACACTTTATTTATTGCCTCTAGGGCATATTTCCAACATTTCTAGCTGCAGGTGCAATTGCTTCCATGTGTCAACATGGACATTCTTTTGTTATCACAATATTATTGCTATTTAATTTAATTCACTTATACACTTGGTAATGGGTGGAAGGCTTGGCCTTTTTCTCGGTGTTTTGTTCCGCTCTTTCCGCCCCTAGTTACTTGTTAACCGGTTTTATGTTCCATAATTGAGCGCTCCTAACATGCTCGGGGTTGTTATGGGGACCCCCTTGATCTTCGTTTTAGGATAAAGCTTGTCTGGCAAGGCCCAACATTGGTACTATTTTCTTAATAACAACTAAACTTTGCATAGGGCATGATCACCCCGTGGATAATTAATCAAAAAACCGAGCCAGTGCTCCTCATGAGTGTTGGTCCAAACTGGACTGCCCGCGGGGCCGCCTCGAGGAAACTCGTGGATTGGTTTTCCCTGTAGCTAGTCCCATCCGATCGTGTCGTGAGAACGAGATACGCGGCTCTTATCGGGTTCCTCAACACGTCGGGCGGTCTTGCTGGACCTGTTTTACCTTTCTCGAATGTCTTGCGTGAGGAACTCTGATCTTCTTCGGGCTATCTTGAGGTGTCGGATTTCCTTTGGAATTGCCTAGGATGATCATGAGATCCGTGGTCGAGGTTATTCCCGCGTCGTGTGGTAATTTGTGATGGATGAGTTGGAGCACCCCTGCAGGGTTAAATCTTTCGGAAAGCCATGCCCACGGTTATGTGGCAAACTTGGATACTTTGTTTAATACCCGGTCATAGCAAACTTGAAGTAAACTCAAATAAAATACACCAACTGAGTGCATAACCATGACTGTCTCTTCTCGTGAGTTCTTATTCGAGAGAGAACACAATGGGGTTATGTTTGACGTAAGTAGGTGTTCATGATCAGTTAGTGATCATTACTGGTTCATGTCTGTTATGCATAGACCACCATACTTTACTTTCTGTATTCGTAAGTTAGCCACTCAAATAAATGCTTGGTCACTTGCTGCAGCCTCACCACTTAACCATACCTCACCCATTAAGCTTTAATAGTCTTGATACCCTTGGAAATGAGATTGTTGAGTCCCTGTGGCTCATAGATTACTACAACAATTGTTGTAGGTACTGGTAATGCGATGATTGAATGTGAGCATGATGCTTGTTTGTTTGGAGTTCTTCTTCTTCATCATCAATCTAGGATGGGTTCCAGGCGTCAGCCTGGAATAGGAAGGATGGATGTCATTTTATCGTTTGATTTCATCCGTAGTCGAACCCTGCTCTTCTGTATGATGTTTGAGTATGTTTTTGTATTGATGTGATATTGATGTAGCTTGTGGCAAGTGTAAGCCAATTCCATATACTCATCTCTTCTATACATGTACTTGTAATGATATCCATTCTTGCAACACGAAGAGATGCGCTTCTATCCTTGTCAAGGCGCTCATGCCAAAATAAGGATAGGATCACATCTTGGGCGTGACAGAGGGCCTCGATAAGGATAGAAGCGCATTTCGGGTTGCTTCGCAAGAATCTAAATCGTCACAATACATGTAAAGAAGAGATGAGTATATCAAGTTGGCTTACACTCGCCACATGCTACAAGATAAGTATCTCAATACACATAAAAATCATCGTACAGAAGAGCAGGATCCATCTACAGATGAAATCAAACAAAAAAGAAGACGACGTCCACCCTGCTAATACCAGGTTGTCGACAAGGAACCCATCTTATGATTGATGAAGAAGAAGAATAAGAACTCCAAACAGAACAATCATCGCTCTCACGTCAAAGTTTCACATTACATTTACCTACATCTATTGTTGTAGGAATCTGTGAGCCACGGGGACTCAGGAATCTCATTACCAAGGGTATCAAGACTAGCAAAACTTAATGGGTGAGGTATGATTAAGTGCTGAGGTTGCAACATCACTAAGCATTTTATCTGGCTAACTTAAAGTATAAGAATAAGAAGAGTGACCTACGCATAACGAACATGAACTAGTAATGATCAAGAAGTGATCATGAAACCCTACTTACGAGTCAAACATAACCCTACTTTGTTCTCTTTCTGAACTCCCTCGAAAAGACACGATCATGGTTATACACGCAGTTGGTGTATTTTAATTGGGTTTACTTCCAATTTTCTATAACCGGGTATTATAAAATTTCCAAGTTGCCACATAACCACGGGCATGGCTTTCTGAAAGATATAACCCTACAGGGGTGCTCCAACTCTTCCATCACAAACAAGACATAAGCTACAGTGGAAAAGCACAACCGCGGGATAACCCGTCGTATCCTCGGAATCCTGGTGCACAACACATTCTTCAAAGGTAAAAAATCCAGTAAGACCGCCCAACATGTCGGCACCCCGATAGGAGTCGTGTATCTCGTTCTCAGGACATGACGAATGAGCGATGGTTACATAGCCAATCCTCGAGTTGCCTAGGGGTGGTGTTAATAAGCTGCTCTAGTTTGGACCAGCACCATCGACACTATCCCACCTATATTATGTAGATTAAAATCTATGGGTTCATGATGCCCTATGCACTAATAAAGGTGTTTAGTATTATTATGTTGGGAAAATATCAGTACATATGTTGGGCCTTGCTGGAAGAGCTTTATTCGAGAATGAATTATCAAGGGGGTCCCCATAACAACCTCAAGCATGATAGGAGCGCTCAATATGGAACATAACACCGGTAATCAAAAACTAAGGTGGCAAGAGTGGAACAAAACACAAGGCAAAAGGCCGAGCCTTCCACCCTTTACCAAGTGTGTAGATACATTAATAAAACAACAAAAATAATGTGATATCCCAAGATATCCATGTTTCCACATGGAACAACTTGCACCTACAACTGGAAACACTATAAGAGGATTTGAGCAAGCGATAAGATAGTCAAACAATGGTTTGTTGGGAAGGTGGAGGTTAGAGGCTTATCATGACATTTTGGGAGGAAAACAAGTGGTGGGTAGCGAGACATCGTGATAGAATTGATACAACTAGCATAGAAACAATAGTAGTGGTATCAAAGGTAATGATCATCTTGCATGGTACCCAACAAGTTTAAATGTTTTTTTATCATGGCAAGAGGTAAAGCATAGCTAAACTATCTATCCAGACATTTTAAGTGAGGCCAGAAACAACATATACCATTTGCAAACATTTCCCATATGCAATTTTCGAATTTGCTCCAGATCTGCCTAAAAGATATTCTTATTGTTTTTAATCAGGAATATAAAGTGCACCATCTAATTCGACACGTTTTCTAGTCAGGTTATACATATAAGTTTTTTTAATTAGGAGCTACGGTTGTTTAGCTATGAAATAAACCATTTAGCATGGCATCTGTGCAAATTTCATCAAACATCAATTTTTAACATGCATGGAAGTTGGATATTGTGAAACTACATAAAATTCTACCCAAATTACATATATGACATGTTTTATTTTGACCCATGGTTAATTAGTTATTAACAATTTAAAATAATGACAAATCTGTAAATATGCACGCCTTGGAAATTAGATAAATTCGTCCACGGGAAAAAGTGAATCGGGCTGAATCTAAAGTGGAGGCCCACTGGCAACTGAGCATAGGATAGCATGGAGCGCCTCGGGCAAGAAACAAGGGGAGCTGGGCGGTGCTCACCATGGGCCAAGGCCTGTCGGTGCAGAGGTTTGGGTACACCGACGTGGTTGGGCCGGTACCGTGGGGTGGAGGTGGGGATTGGAGCTGGCACAACCCATGAGACGTGATACATCTCCAACGTATCTAAATTTTTGATTGTTCCATGCTATTATATTATGCGTTTTGGATATTTTATATGCATTAATATGCTATTTTATATTATTTTTGGGACTAACCTATCAATCTAGAGACTAGTGCCAGTTTCTGTTTTTTCCTTGTTTTTGAGTATTGCAGATAAGGATTATTAAACGAAGTCCAAACGGAATAAAATCTTTGGAATAATTTTTCTTGACCAGAAGCAACCCAGAAGACTTGGAGATGAAGTCAGGAGAGCATCCATGTGGCCACAAGCCATAGGGGCGTGCCCTAGGGGGGGGCTGGCTTGTGGGCCCGCGACAGCTCCCCCAACCCTATTTCCCGGCCTATAAATTCACAAATATTCCCTGTATACCAGAGAGAGCCACGAAAACACTTTTCCGCCGCTAGGAGCCTCGATTCCCGCGAGATCCAATCTTGGAGCCTTTTTCGATAATCCGCCGAAGGGGGATTCAATCATGGAGGGCATCTACATCAACTCCATTGCCCCTCCGATGATGTGTGAGTAGTTCACCATAGACCTTCGGGTCCATATCTAGTCGCTAGATGGCTTCTTCTCTCTCTTTTTTCTTCAATACCATGTTCCTCATGATCTTCATGGAGATCTATCCGATGTAATACTCTTTTGTAGTGTGTTTGTCGAGATCCGATGAATTGTGGGTTTATGTTCAGATCATCTATGGATATTATTTGAATCTTTTCTAAATTCTTATATGCATGATTTCATATCTTTGCAATTCTGTTCGAGTTATTGGTTTGGTTTGGCCAACTAGATTGGTAATTCTTGCAATAGGATAAGTGCTTAGTTTTGGGTTCAATATTACCGTGTCCTCACCCAGTCACAAAGTAGGGGTAGCGAGGCACATATTGTATTGTTCCCATCAAGGATAAAAAGATGGGGTTTTCATCATATTGCTTGAGTTTATCACTCTATATCATGTCATCTTACCTAATGTGTTACTCTGTTCTTCATGAACTTAATACTCTAGACGCAGACAGGAGTCAGTCGATGTGTGGAGTAATAGTAGTAGATGCATAATCGTTTCGGTCTACTTGACATGGATGTGATGCCTATATGCATAATCATTCGCTTTTCTACCAATTGCTCGACAGTAATTTGTCCACCCACCATAATACTTGCCATCATGAGAGAAGCCTCTAGTGAAACCTATGGCCCCCGGGTCTATTTTCCATCTTATACTTTCAGATCTAAAACCAAAAATACCAAAAATACCTTTCTGCATTATTTTTACCTTTTGTTTTACTTTCCGTTCAAGCAATCTATTCTATCTATCTCCATGAGATCTCATCCTTGCAAGTGAACGTGAAGGGATTGACAACCCCTTTATAGCGTTGGGTGCTAGTGTTTTATTCTTTGTGTAGGTACATCTATTGGGTACTTGCTTGTATCTCCTATTGGATTGATACCTTGTTTCTCAACAAATTAGGGAAATACTTATCTACTTTGCTGCATTACCTGTTCCTCTTCACGGAAACCAATGCATGCTCGAGAAGTAGCAAGAAGGATTTCTGGTGCCGTTGCCGGGGAGATACATAGCAAGTCAGGATAAGAACTCTCCCATCAACTTGCCAATTTCTAGCACCGTTGCCGGGAAGATCCACATGAAGCCTACAAAGTACCCATCACAAACTTATCTTTTGCATTTACATTATCTGTCATTTGCCTCTCGTTTTCCTCTCCCCCACTTCTAAAACTATTTTCCAAAAAGATTTTCCTTTTTATTTGCCCTTTTTCCATTCGTCTTTTTGTTTGCTTTTTGCTTGCTTGTGTGTTAAATTGGTTGGTCGTCTTTATGCCTCAACCCAAAGGCTTTGATCCTTATCTTAGAAAGTTGGAAGATATTGAACGTTAAAGTTTCATGTTGCTTCAATATGAGCATAATAGCTTCTTCAAGAATGAACTTAAAGAACAAACGACTATGTGGGAGTACATGAATAAGGAACTTTATGATATGTCTAAAGAGTTCTATGGTTTGAAATCTCAATTTACTCAGCTTGAAAACTTAGTGGGCCAAATTTCCGATAAACAAACTACTTTAGTCAATAAAATGGCCATGAAGCCAGAATCTATGAATATTGATGAAGATCTTAAAGTGATTGATGCGACTCCTATTGAATCTTTGTTTTCCAATGTTAATTTTGATAAAGATGGGACTGGAGATGAGTAAACTTTAGTTAAAATGCGTCCCAATGATTCGAAGTTTATAGATCTTAATGCTAAGATTGATAAATGTGGGATTGAAGAGCTCAAAACTTTAAATAGAAATGAACCCACTCTTTTGGATTTCAAGGACTTTAATTATGATAGCTGATCTTTGATTGATTGCATTTCTTTGTTGCAATCCATGTTGAATTCTCCTCATGCTTATAATCAAAACAAAGCTTTTACTAAACATTTTGTTGATGCTATGATGAAATCTTTTATAGAAAAACTTGAGTTGGAAGTTTCTATACCTAGAAAGCTATATGATGAGTGGGAACCTACTATTAAGATTAAGATTAAAGATTATGAGTACCATGCTTTGTGTTATTTGGGTGCTAGCGTTTCCAGGATTCCAAAAACTTTATGTGATGTGCTAGGTTTTCGTGAATTTGATGATTGTTCCTTCAATTTGCATCTTGTAGATTCCACTATAAAGAAACCTATGGGAAGGATTAATGATGTTCTTATTGTTGCAAATAGGAATTATGTGCCCGTAGATTTCATTGCTCTTGATATAGATTGCAATCCTACATGTCCTATTATTCTTGTTAGACCTTTCCTTAGAACGATTGGTGCAATTATTGATATGAAAGAAGGGAATATTAGATTCCAATTCCCATTAAGGAAAGGCATAGAACACTTTCCTAGAAAGAAAATAAAATTACCTTATTAATCTATCATGAGAGCTAATTATGGATTGCATACCAAAGATGACAATACCTAGATCTATTGCGTTTTGCCTAGCTAGGGGCGTTAAACAATAGCTCTTGTTGTGAGGCAACCCAATTTTACTTTTGCTTTCTGTTTTTCTTTCTGTTTTGGTGTGTTTTTCACATTATTACTTCTGTAATAATTGTGTTTTCTTGTTTAAATTAGTGTTTGGGCCAAGTAAGACCTTTGGGATGGTCTACGGTGTTTGCAATTTGATTTTGCAGAAAAACATAAACTTTTAAGCTTAGTCCAAAATTTGTATAAATTTACTCGAACGTTCTTTTGATCTGAAATTTTTACACAAGATTGATATACAAATTTCCCTGATTTTCCTAATTTTTCAAAAAAATAGAGTTACCTACGTATTCGAAGTCTACAGATTGCTACAGACTGGTCTGTTTTTGACAGATTCTGTTTTCTTTGTGTTGTTTCTTATTTTGATCTATCTACGGGTTGTATCAGGGGGTATGAACCATGGAGAAGTTAGAATACATTAGGTATTACACAAATATAAATAAATAATGAGTTCACAACAGTACCTAAAGTGGTGATTTATTTTTCTTATACTAACGGATCTCATGAGTTTTCTGTTGAGTTCTGTGTTGTGAAGTTTTCAAGTTTTGGGTGAAGATTTGATGCACTATGGAATAAGGAGTGGCAAGAGCCTAGCTTGGAGATGACCAAGGCACACCAAGCCATATTAAAGGATACCAAAAATCCTAAGCTTGGGCATGCCTCAGAAAGCATCCCCTCTTTTGTCTTCAATCCATCGCTAAATTTACTTGAGGCTATATTTTTATTCACCACATGATATGTGTTTTGCTTGGAGCGTCTTGTATGATATGAGTCTTTGATTTTTAGTTTGACACAATCATCCTTTCGGCACACATCTTTTGAGAGAGACATGCTGAATCATGAATTTATTATAATACTCTATGTGCTTCACTTACATCTTTTGAGCTAGGCAATGTTTCTCTAGTGCTTCACTTATATCTTTTTAGAGCATGGTGGTGTTATATTTTATAGAAATTACTGAACTCTTGTACTTCACTTATATTATTTTGAGAGTTTATTAAAACAGCATGGCAATTTGTTTAGGTTATGAATTTAGTCCTAATATAATGGACATCAAAGAGGGATATAATAAAAACTTTCATATTAAGTGCATTGAATACTATGAAAAGTTTGACTCCTTGCATATAGTTTTGAGATAATAGAGATGGTAATACGAGAGTCATGCTAGTGAGTAGTTGTGAATTGGAAGAGATACTTGTGTTAAAGTTTGTGATTCTCGTAGCATGCACATTTGGTGAACCGTTATGTAACAAAGCCGGAGCATGATTTGTTTAATGATTTTAAACCTTTGTGTGAGGGTCGGGAGCGCGCGATGGTTAACTCCTACCAACCTCTCCCCTAGGAGCATGCGTCTAATGCTTTGTTTGATAACTAATAGACTTTTACAATAAGTATGTGAGTTCTTTATGACTAATGTTGAGTCCATGGATTATACGCACTCTCACCCTTCCACCTTTGCTAGCCCCTCTAGTACCGCGCAACTTTCGCCGGTAATAAAACCCTCCTTACTCAAAACAGCCACCATATACTTTCCTCAAAACAGCCACCATATCTACCTATTATGGCATTTCGATAGCCATTCTGAGATATATTGCCATGCAACTTCCACCATTCAGTTTTTCATGACATGAACCCATCACTTCATCTTGCATATAGAGTCATATTTTGTTTTAGGTATCGAGTTGTAAGTAAATAAAAGTGTGATGCTTTTCAGTAATAGAGCATTGTCCCGTGTGAGAAAATAATGATGGAATCCATGACTCCCTCACAAGTTGGGATGAGTATCCGGACTTCACAAAAAATAAAAGAGGCCAACGAAGCCCAAATACAAAAAAGAGGCCAAAGATGCCCACCAAAATAAAAAAATGATAGAAAGAGAGAAGGGACAATTGCTACTATCTTTTTCCACACTTGTGCTTCAAAGTAGCACCATGATCTTCATGATAGAGAGTCTCCTATTTTGTCACTTTCATATAACTAGTGGATATTCATCTTGGATGACCACTTAGTTTTATTTTTGAGCTTTCATACACTTATAGCTCTAAGTGCATTTGTTGCATGGAAATCCCTACTCACTCACATTGATATCAATCGATGTGCATCTCCATAGCCCCGTTGATACGCCTAGTTGATGTGAGACTATCTTCTCCCTTTTTCCTTGCAACCTCCTCCATATTCTATTCCACCTATAGTGCTATATCCATGGCTCACGCTCATGTATTGCGTGAGAGTTGAAGAGGTTTGAGAACACCAAAAGTGTGAAAAAAATTGCTTGACTTGTTCATCGGGGTTGTGCATGATTTAGATACTTTGTGTGGGGAAGATGGAGTATAGCCAGACCATATGATTTTGTAGGGATGACTTTCTAAGGCCATGTTATTTAGAAAGGACACGATTGCCTTGTTAGTGTGCTCGAAGTATTACTGTTTTTATTTCAACATTAGACTATTGTTTTGAATCTTACGGATCTGAATATGCATGCCACAATAAAGAATATTACATGGATAAATATGTTAGGTAGCATTCCACATCAAAAATTCTGTTTTTATCATTTACCTACTCGAGGACGAGCAAGAATTAAGCTTGGGGATGCTTGATACGTCTCCAACGTATCTATAATTTTTTATTGTTCCATGCTATTATATTATCTATTTTAGTTGTTTTATAAGCATTAATATGCTATTTTATATGATTTTTGGGACTAACCTATTAATCTAGAGCCTAGTGTCAGTTTCTGTTTTTCCTTGTTTTTGAGTATTGCAGATAAGGAATATTAAACGGAGTCCAAACGGAATAAAATCTTCGGAATATTTTTTCTTGGACCAGAAGCAACCCAAAAGACTAGGAGATGAAGTCAGGAGAGCAGCCGTGTGGTCCCAAGCCACAATGGCGCGCCCTAGGAGGGGGCACCCCTGGCTTGTCCCCCAACCCTATTTCTCGGCCTATAAATTCACAAATATTCCCTATATACCAGAGAGAGCCACGAAAACAATTTTCCGCCACCAGGAGCCTTGGTTCTCATGAGATCCAATCTTGGAGCCTTTCCCGCTAATCTACCGGAGGGGGATTCGATCACGGAGGGCATCTACATCAACTCCATTGCCCCTCCGATGATGCGTGAGTAGTTCACCACAGACCTTCGGGTCCATAGCTAGTAGCTATATGGCTTCTACTCTCTCTTTGATCTTCAATACCATGTTATTCATGATCTTCATGGAGATCTATCCGATGTAATACTCTTTTGCGGTGTGTTTGCCGAGATCCGATGAATTGTGGGTTTATGTTCAGTTTATCTATGAACATTATTTGATTCTTTTCTGAATTCTTATATGCATGATTTCATATCTTTGCAAGTCTCTTCGAGTTATTGGTTTGGTTTGGCCAACTAGATTGGTAATTCTTGCAATATGAGAAGTGCTTAGTTTTGGGTTCAATATTGCGGTGTCCTCACCTAGTCACAAAGTAGGGGTAGCGTGGCACATATTGTATTGTTGCCATCAAGGATAAAAAGATGGGGTTTTCATCATATTGCTTGAGTTTATCCCTCTACATCATGTCATCTTACCTAATGCGTTACTCTGTTCTTCATGAACTTAATACTCTAGATGCAGGCAGGAGTCGGTCGATGTGTGGAGTAACAGTAGTAGATGCATATTTGTTTCGGTCTACTTGACACGGACGTGATGCCTATATGCATAATCATTGACTTGTATATCTTCATAATTATTTTCTTTTCTATCAATTGCTCGACAGTAATTTGTCCACCCACCGTTATACTTGCCATCATGAGAGAAGCCTCTGGTGAAACCTATGGCCCCCGGGTCTATTTTCCATCTTATACTTTGAGATCTAAAACCAAAAATACCAAATATACCTTGCTGCATTATTTTTACCTTTTGTTTTAATTTCCGTTCAATAAATCTATTCTATCTATCTCTATTTGATCTCATCCTTGCAAGTAACCATGAAGGGATTGACAACCCCTTTATAGCGTTGCGTGCAAGTGTTTGATTCTTTGTGTAGGTACATATATTGGGGACTTGCTTGTATCTCCTACTGGATTGATACCTTGGTTCTCAACAACTGAGGGAAATACTTATCTACTTTGCTACATCACATGTTCCTCTTCACAGAAACCAATGCATGCTCGAGAAGGAGCAAGACGGTGCAACCATGGGAGGCGCGGGTCAACACATGATCGAGTGTGCTTGTTGGTTCGTTCTCTGGCGGCGGGCTACCTCTTGAGCGTGCATTGGTTTTCCCTTGAAGAGGAAAGAGTGATGCAGCGAAGTAGATAAGTATTTCCCTCAGTTGTTGAGAACCATGGTATCAATCCAGTAGGAGGAACAAGCAAGTCACCAATGTATGCACCTACACAAACAATCAAACTCTTGCACCCAACGCTATAAAGGGGTTGTCAATCCCTTCACTTTTATTTCCAAGGATTAGATCTGATAGAGATATATGTAAAATATTGCGGAATGCAAAAAGTAAATAAATTGCAGCAAGGTATTTTTGGTTTATATATATAGAAATATATTATAGAAAGTAGACCTAGGGGGCATAGGTTTCACTAGAGGCTTCTCTCTTGAAGGAAAGTACCACAGTGAGTGAACAAATTACTGTCGAGAAATTGATAGAAAAGTGAATAATTATGAAGATATCCAAGGCAATTATTATGCATATAGGCATCATGTCCGTGTCAAGTAGACCGAAATGTTTCTGCATCTACTACTATTACTCCACACATCGACTGACTCCTGCATGCATCTAGAGTAGTAAGTTCATGAAGAGCAGAGTAACACATTAGGTAGGATGACATTATGTAGAGGGATAAACTCAAGAAATATGATGAAAACCCCATCTTGTTACCCTTGATGGCAACAATACAATACGTGCCTCGCTACCCCTACTTTGTCACTGGGTGAGGACACCGCAAGATTGAACCCAAAACTAAGCACTTCTCCCATTGCAAGAATTATCAATCTAGTTGGCAAAACCAAACCAATAACTCATAGATACTTGCAAATATATGAAATAATGCATATAAGAATTCAGAAAAGAATCAAATAATATTCATGGATAATCTAAACATAAACCCACAATTCATTGGATCTCGACAAACACACCGCAAAAGAGTATTACATCGGATAGATCTCCATGAAGATCATGAAGAACATGGTATTGAAGCAAAAATAGAGAGAACAAGCCATCTAGGTACTAGCTATGTACCCGTAGGTCTATGGTGGACTACTCGCTCATCATCGAAGGGGCAATGGAGTTGATGTAGATCCCCTCCATGATTGGATCCCCCTCCGACAGATTACCGGAAAAGGCTCCAAGACTAGATCTTTCAGGAATGGAGGCTTCTAGCGGTGGAAAAGTATTTGTGTTGCTATTTTTGGTATTGCGGGAATATTTGGGTATTTATAGGACAAAGATTAGGGCTAGGAGACCTCCCAGGAGGTGGCAAGCATGCTAGGCATGACCTGGGCCGCCCCTTGACTTGTGACCTCCTGGTAGATGCCCTGCCGTGCACTCCATGTCTGGTAGATCTCTTTCCTTCTAGAAAAAATCATTCAGAAGATTTTATTCCTTTTTTACTTCGTTTAATATTCCATATCTGCAATACTCAGAACACGGAAAATACATAAGCTGGCACTACGCGCTAGATTAATAAGTTAGTCCATAAAATAATATAAAATAGCATATTAATTCATATAAACATCCAAAACAGATAATATAATAGCATGACACAATCAAAAATTATAGATACGTTGGAGACGTATCAGCATCCCCAAGCTTAATTCCTGCTCGTCCTCGAGTAGGTAAATGATAAAAACAGAATTTTTGATGTGCAGTGCTAGCTAACATATTTATACATGTAATATTCTCTATTGAGGCATGAATATTCAGATCCATAAGAATCCAAACAAAATCTTAAAGTTGACATAAAAACAATAATATTTCAAGCATACCAGAAAAGCAATTGTATCTCTTCAAAATATAATGGCAGAATAAAGTTATCCCTATAATATCATATAGTCTCGCTATGCTCCATCTTCCCCACAGAATGTATTTATATCATGCACAACCCCGATGAAAAGTCAAGCAATTGTTTCACACTTTTATTTTCTCAAACTTGTTCAACTCTCACGCAATACATGAGCGTGAGCCATGGATATAGAACTATAGGTGGAATAGAATATGGTGGAGGTTGTGAAGTAAAAGGAGAAGATAGTCTCACATCAACTAGGCGTATCAATGGGCTATGAAGATGCCCATTAATAGATATCAATGTGAATGAGTAGGGATTACCATGCAATGGATGCACTAGAGCTATAAGTGTGTGAAAGCTCAAAAGGAAACTAAGTGGGTGTACATCCAACTTGCTTGCTCATGAAGACCTAGGGCAATTTGAGGAAGCCCGCCATTTGAATGTACAACCAAGTTATATAATGAAAACTTCCCACTAGTATATGAAAGTGACAAAATAGGAGACTCTCTATAATGAAGATCATGGTGCTACTTTGGAGCACAAGTGTGGAAAGAGATAGTGGCATTGTCCCTTCTCTCTTTTCCCTCATTTTTTTATTTTGGTGGTCATCTAAGGCCTCTTTTTTTATTTGGGCTTCGCTGGCCTCTTTTATTTTTCATAAATTCCGGAGTCTCATCCCCACTTGTGAGGGAATCATCGCTTCCATCATCCTTTCGTCACATGGGACAATGCTCTAATAATGATGGTCATCACACTTTTATTTACTTACAACTCAAGAATTACAACTCGATAACTATGGTGCGTGTTATAATAAAGGGAACGGTGGAAGTTGCATGGCAATACATCACGGAATGGCTATGGAAATGCCATAATAGGTAGGTATTGTGGCTGTTTTAAGGAAGGTAATATGGTGGCTGTTTTGAGGAAGGTGGATTTAATGCACCGGCGAAAGTTGTGCGGTACTAGAGAGGCTAGAAAAGGTGGAAGGGTGAGAGTGCGTATAATCCATGGACTCACATTAGTCATAAAGAACTCACATACTTATTGCAAAAGTCTATTAGTTATCGATGCAAAGTATTAGACGCATGCTCCTAGGGGAGAGGTTGGTAGGAGTTAACCATCCCGTGCTCCCGACCCTCACACAAAGGATGACAATCAATCAAAATATCATGCTCCAACTTCGTTACATAATGGTTCACCATACGTGCATGCTATGGGAATCACAAACTTCAGCACAAGTATTTCTACTATTCCACAATTACTCACTAGCATGAATCTAATATCACCATCTTTATATCTCAAAACTATATGCAAGGAATCAAACTTCTCATAGTATTCAATGCATTTTATATCAAAGTTTTATTATATCCCTCTTGGATGCCTATCATATTAGGACTAAATTCATAACCTAAACCAATTACCATGCTGTCTAAAGACTCTCAAAATAATATAAGTGAGGTAACAGAGTTCAATAATTTCTTATAAAACCAAACACCACCTGCTCTAAAACGGTAGAAGTGAAGCACTAGAGCAAAATTGCCTATCTCAAAAGATATAAGTGAAGCACATAGAGTATTCGAGTAAATTCACGATTTAGTGTGTCTCTCTTAAAACATGTGTGTAGCAAGGATGATTGTGGAAAACTAAAAAGCAAACACTCATATCATACAAGACGCTCCAAGCAAAACACATATCATGTGGTGAATAAAAATATAGCCTCATGTAAATTTACCGATGGATTGAAGACGAAAGAGGGGATGCCTTCCGGGGCATTGATACGTCTCCAACGTATCTATTATTTTTTATGATGGCATGCTATTATATTATCTATTTTGGATGTTTTATATGCATTAATATGCTATTTATATTATTTTTGGGACTAACCTATTAATCTAGAGCCAAGTGCGAGTTTCTGTTTTTCCTTGTTTTTGAGTTTTGCAGATATGGAATATTAAACAGAGTCCAAACGGAATAAAACATGTGGAAGGAATTTTTCTGGAAGAAACAAGTCATCTCGGAATGACAAGCCTTGGCTCATTTATACATATCAATGTGAGTGAGTAGGGATTGCCATGCAACGGATGCACTAGAGCTATAAGTGTATGAAAGCTCAAAAGGGAAGTCAGTGGGTGTGCATCCAACTTGATTTCTCATGAAGACCTATGGCAATTTGAGGAAGCCCATCATTGGAATATACAAGCCAAGTTATACAATGAAAAAATCCCACTAGTATATGAAAGTGACAAAATAGGAGACTCTCTATCATGAAGATCATGGTC
The DNA here is from genome assembly GCA_022496015.1 of Hordeum marinum. Taxonomy (NCBI): domain Eukaryota; kingdom Viridiplantae; phylum Streptophyta; class Magnoliopsida; order Poales; family Poaceae; genus Hordeum; species Hordeum marinum. Next base: position 337,076,141 of record CM039675.1, read on the forward strand.
TACTTTGGAGCACAAGTGTGGAAAAAGATAGTAGCATTGTCCCTTCTCTCTTTTCCCTCATTTTTTTATTTTGGTGGGCATTTAAGGCCTCTATTTTTTATTTGGGCTTCGTTGGACTCTTTTATTTTTCATAAAGTCCGGAGTTTCATCCCCACTTGTGAGGGAATCATTGCTTCCATCATCCTTTCCTCACATGGGACAATGGTCTAATAATCATTGCTTCCATCATCCCCACTTGTGAGAGACACACTGAATCGTGAATTTACTCGAATACTCTATGTGCTTCACTTATATCTTTTGAGATAGGCAATTTTGCTCTAGTGCTTCACTTATAACTTTGTAGAGCATGGCGGTGTATGGTTTTATAAGAAATTATTGAAATCTTGTACCTCACTTATATTATTGTGAGAGTCTTTAGACGGCATGGTAATTGGTTTAGGTTATGAATTTAGTCCTAATATGATAGGCATCAGAGAGGGATATAATAAAAACTTTCATATAAAGTTCATTGAATACTATGAGAAGTTTGATTCCTTGCATATAGTTTTGAGATATAAATATGGTGATATTAGAGTCATGCTAGTGAGTAATTATGGAATGGTAGAAATACTTGTGCTGAAGTTCGTGATTCCCATAGCATGCACGTATGGTGAAACGTTATGTAACGAAGTTAGAGCATGATTTGTTGATTGATTGCCATCCTTTGTGTGAGGGTCGGGAGCGCGCAATGGTTAACTCCTACCAACCTCTCTCCTAGGAGCATGCGTCTAATACTTTGCTTCGATAACTAATAGACTTTTGCAATAAGTATGTGAATTCTTTATGACTAATGTGAGTCCATGGATTATACACACTCTCACCCTTCCACCTTTGCTAGCCTCTCTAGTACCGCACAACTTTCGTCGGTGCATTAAACCCACCTTCCTCAAAACAGCCACCATATTACCTTCCTCAAAATAGCCACCATACCTACCTATTATGGCATTTCCATAGCCATTCCGAGATATATTGCCATGCAACTTCCACCGTTTCCTTTTATGACATGCACCATCACTTCCATATTGCATATATAGTCATATTTTGTCATAGGTATCGAGTTGTAATTTTCTTTTGATTTGTAAGTAAATAAAAGTTTGATGATTATCATTATTAGAGCAAGTCCCATGTGTGGGAAGGATGATGGAAGTTATTATTCCCTCACAAGTGGGGATGAGATTCCGGACTTTATGAAAAATAAAAGAGGCCAACGAAGCCCAAATAAAAAATAAAAATCAAAGAGGCCTTAGATTCCCCCATAAAAAATGAGAGAAAAGATAGAAGGGACATTTATACTACCTTTTTTCCACACTTTTGCTTCAAAGTAGCACCATGATCTTCATGATAGAGATTCTCCTATTTTGTCACTTTCATATTGCTAGTGGAATTTTTCCTCATGATGCACATCCACTTAGTTTCCTTTTGATCTTTCATACACTTATAGCTCTAGTGCATCCGTTGCATGGCAATCCCTACTCACTCACATTGATATCTATTGATGGGCATCTCCATAGCCCGTTGATACGCCTAGTTGATGTGAGACTATCTTCTCCCTTTCCTTCACAACCTCCACCATATTATATTCCACCTAAAGTGATATATCCATGGCTCGCACTCATGTATTGCGTGAGAGTTGAAAAAGTTTTAGAAAATAAAGGTGTGAAAGCAATTGCTTGACTTTTCATCGGGGTTGTGCATGATATAAATACTTTGTGTAGGGAAGATGGAGCATAGCTAGACCATATGCTATGGTAGGGATAACTTGCTTTTGCTAATATATTTTGAAGAGATACAAGTGCCTTGCTAGTATGCTTGAAATGTTATTGTTCCTATATCAGTATTAAGCTTGTGTTTTGAGTTTTATGGATCTGAATATTCATGCCACAATAAAGAATATTACATGGATAAATATGTTAGGTAGCACTCCACATAAAAAAATTGTTTTTATCATTTACCTACTCGAGGACGAGCAGGAATTAAGCTTGGGGATGCTGATACGTCTCCAACGTATCTATAATTTTTGACGATGCCATGCTATTATATGATCTGTTTTGGATGTTGTATATGCATTAATATGCTATTTTATATCATTTTTGGGACTAACATATTAATCTAGAGCAAAGTGCCAGTTTTGGTTCTTCCTTGTTTTTGAGTTTTGGAGATATGGAATATTAAATGGAGTCCAAATGGAATAAAACCTGCAGAAGGAATTTTTATGGAAGGAAACAAGTCATCCAAGCTTGGAGTGCACATCAGGGGAGGAGCGAGGGCGCCATAAGCATGCTAGGCGTAGGCCCCCTAGCCGCGCCTAGCAGGCTTGTCTCTCCTTGACAGGTCTCCTAACCCTAATTCTTCGCCTATAAATACCCAAATATTTCCCCAACATCAAAATAGACACGCAAATACTTTTTCGCTGCCGGAAGCCTCCATTCCCTAGAGATCCAATCTTGGAGCATTTTCTGGTAATCTGCCGCAAGGGGTTTCGATCATGGAGGGCATCTACATCAACTCCATTGCCCCTCCGATGATGTGTGAGTAGTCCACCATAGACCTACGGGTCCATAGATAGTAGCTAGATGGCTTCTTCTCTCTCTTTGATCTTCAATACCATGTTCTTCATGATCTTGATGGAGATATATCCGGTGTAATCCTCTTTTGTGGTGTGTTTGTCAAGATCCGATGAATTGTGAGTTTATGTTCAGATTATCCATGAATCTTATTTGAATCTCCTTTGATTTCTTATATGCATGATTTCATATCCTTGCAAGTCTCTTCGAGTTATTGGTTTGGTTTGGCCAACTAGATTGGTAATTCTTGCAATGGGAGAAGTGCTTGGTTTTGGGTTCAATCTTGTGGTGTCCTCACCTAGTGACATAGTTGGGGCAGCGAGGCACGTATTGTATTGTTGCCATCAAGGGTAACAAGATGGGGTTTTCATCATATTTCTTGAGTTTATCCCTCTGCATCATGTCATCTTTCTTAATGTGTTACTTTGTTCTTCATGAAATTAATACTCTAGATGCAGGCAGGAGTCGGTCGATGTGTCGAGTAATAGTAGTAGATGCAGAATCGTTTTAGTCTACTTGTCACGGACGTGATTCCTATATGCATGATCATTGCCTTGGATAACTACATGATTATTCACTTTTGTATCAATTGCTTGAGAGTAATTTGTTTACCCACCATGATATTTGCCTTCAAGAGAGAAACCTTTAGTGAAACCTATGGCCCCGGGTCTACTTTCCATAATATACTTTCCGCATTCGTTTACATCTATCTCTTTCAGACCTAATCCTTGCAAATAATCGTGAAGGGATTGACAACCCCTTTATAGTGTTGGGTGCAAGAGTTTGATTTTTTGTGTAGGTGCAACCATTGGTGACTTGATTATTCCTCCTACTGGATTGATACCTTGGTTCTCAACAAGTGAGGGAAATACTTATCTACTTCGCTGCATCACCCTTTCCTCTTCAGGGGAAAACCAACGCATTCTCAAGAGGTAGCATGCATCCCCAAGCTTAGGCTCTTGCCACTCTTTATTCCATTGTTCATCAAATCTTTACCCAAAACATCAAAACTTCACAAGACAAAACTCAACAGAAAACTCGTGAAATCCGTTAGTATAAGAAAATAAATCACCACTTTAGGTACTGTTGTAAACTCATTCTTTATTTATATTGGTGTTATACCTAATGTATTAGAACATCTCCATGGTTCATACCCCCTGATACAACACATAGATACATAAAAATAGGTTAACAACTCAAATAAAACAGAATCTAACTAAAACAGAATAGTCTGTAGCAATCTGAAAACTTCGTGTACTTCTGCAACTCAGAAAGTTCTGAACAATTAGGAAAACCTGGGAAATTTGTATATCAATCTTGTGTAAAAATTTTAGACTCATTCGGTGCTCTTAAGAATTTAGAAAATTCCTGGACTGAGCGTAAAAGTTTCTATTTTTTAGCAAGATCAAATCAACAACCACCATATACCATCCCAAAGGTCTTACTTGATTCAAACACTAATTAAAACACCAAAAAAAATTACTACAGAAGTAATAATGTGTTAAACACTCAAAAACATAAGCAAAAATAGAACAAAAAATAAAATTGGGTTGCCTCCCAACAAGCGCTATTGTTGAACGCCCTAGCTAAGCAAAACACAAAAGATCTAGGTTTTGTCATCTTTGGTATGCAATCCAAAAGTAGCACTCATAATAGATTCGTAAGGCAATCTTATTTTATTTCTAGGAAAGTGTTCCATGCCTTTCCTTAATGGAAATTGGAATATAATGTTTCCTTCTTTCATGTCAATAATTGCACCAATCGTTCTAAGGAAAGGTGTACCAAGAATAATAGGACATGTAGGATTGCAATCTATATCAAGAACATTGAAAACTACAGGCACATAATTCCTATTTGCAACAATAAGAACATCATTAAACCTTCCCATACATTTCTTAATAGTGGAATCCGCAAGATGCAAATTCAAAGAGCAATCTTCAAGATCATGGTAACCTAGCACATCACATAAAGTTCTCAAAATCATGGAAACCCTGGCACCCAAATCACACAAAGCATGGCACTCAACATCTTTAATTTTAATCTTAATAGTAGTTTCCCACTTATCATGAAGCTTTCTAGGGATGGAAACTTCCAACTCAAGTTTTTCTTCCATTTATTTCATCATAGCATCGACGATATGTTTAGTAAAAGCCTTATTTTGATTATAAGCATGCGGAGAATTCATCATGGATTGAAACAAGGAAATACAATCAATAAAATAGAAGCTATCATAATTAAATTTCTTGAAATCCAAAAGAGTGGGTTCATTGCTATTTAAAGTTTTGACCTCTTCAGTTCCACTTTTATCAATCTTAGCATTAAGATCTATAAACTCTGAATCATTGGGATGACTTTTACTAAAGTTGACTTATCTCCAGTCCCATCTTTATCAACATTTATATTGGAAAACAAATATTCAATAGGATTCACATCAATCACTTTGAGACCTTCATCATTATTATCACGAGAACACACTTTTTCAAGCCATTCACGCTTAGCACGTATTCTAGCGGTTCTTTCCTTACTTTCATCAATAGAAATTCTCATAGATTTTAAACACCCATTAATATCATGCTTGGGTGGAGTAGATATAAATTTCAAAGAATCAATATCAAGCGAAATTCTATCAACGTTCCTACCCAAATCATCAATCTTGAGCAATTTTTCTTGAATCGTAGCATTGAAAACCTTTTGTGAACCAATAAATGCTTTAACGATATTCTCAAGATCAGAGGGCATCTTATTATAATTTCCATAAGAATTGTTGTAGGAATTACTGTTGGGGAACGTTGCATGGGAAAGAAAAAATTTCCTACGCACACGCAAACCTATCCATGGTGATGAGCATCTACGAGAGGGAGAGTGGATCTACGTACCCTTGTAGATCGCTAAGCGGGAAGCGTTAAGAAACGCGGTTGGTGTAGTCGAACATCTTCGCGATCCAAATCGCCGAGCGTCCCGCGACCTCATCACGATCCGTCCCGCGATCCAATCACGATCCGTCCCGTGAACTCATCACAATCCGTCCCGCAATCTCATCACAATCCGTATCACGATCTTGATCACGGTCTGTCCCGCGAACTCATCACGATCCGTTCGGCGATCTCATCACGAACTGTCTCGCGATCTCGATCACGGTCCTTCCGATCTAGCGCCGAACGGACGGCACCTCCGCGTTCAGCACACGTGCAGCTTGATGACGATCTCCACCGTATCGATCCAGCGAGAGGAGGTGGAGAGGAGAGAGAGTTCGCCGGCAGCGTGACGGCGCTCCGGTGATGGTGGTGGAGCAATTCCGGCAGGGCTTCGCCTAAGCGCTGCAGAAAACCGATCTAGAGGAGAAAACTATGCACCGGTGTAACGGGTAGCACGTGGCCGGAAATTCTGTCCAAAAACCACCCAATCCACTAGTATATATAGGAGGAGAGGAGAGGAGAGGCAGCCAAGGCCTTTGGGTCGGCCGAAATAGGAGGTGGGAAGCAATCCTACTTCACCTCCAATCCTAGTTGGAGTAGGATTGCCTCCTATTGGCTGATTTTCCACTTTTTGCTTTAGGACTTTCTCTCCTGCGCCATGGGCCTTTGTGGCTGTTTTCCCAGCCCACTAAGGGCTGGTTATTATTCTTACACAGCCCATGGACCTCTTGGGGTCGAAATACCCCTCCCGGAGGCGTCCCGGTACACTCTCGGCACTCCCGGTACACTACCGATGAGCCCGAAACTTTTCCAGAAACCAAAATGGGACTTCCTATATATGAATATTCACCTACGGACCATTCCGGAGCTCCTCGTGACGTTCGGGATCTCATCCGGGACTCTGAACAAACTTCGGTCACCACCATACATAACTCTACACTACCGAAACGTCACCGAACCTTAAGTGTGCAGACCCTGCGGGTTCGAGAACTATGTAGACATGACCGAGACACCTCTACGGTCAATAACCAATGGCGGGACCTGGACGTCCACATTGGTTCCTACATATTCTACGAAGATCTTTATCGGTCGAACCTCTATGTCAAGGATTCAGTTAATCCCGTATAACGTTCCCTTTGTTCTTCGGTATGTTACTTGCCCGAGATTCGATCGTCGGTCTCTCCATACCTAGTTCAACCTCGTTACCGGAAAGTCTCTTTACTCGTTCCGTAAAACAAGATCCCGCAACTAACAATTAGTCACATTGCTTGCAAGGTTTATTGTGATGTTGCATTACCGAGTGGGCCCCGAGATACCTCTCCGTCACACGGAGTAACAAATCCCAGTCTCGATCCATGCCAACTCAATAGACACCATCGAAGATACCTGTAGAGCACCTTTATAGTCACCCAGTTACGTTGCGACGTTTGATACACACAAGGCACTCCTCCGATATCTATGAGTTGCATGATCTCATGGTCATAGGAACACATACTTGACATGCGGAAAACAGTAGCAATAAACTGACACGATCATATGCTACGTTTGCAATTTGGGTCTTGTCCATCACATCATTCTCCTAATGATGTGACCCCATTATAAAATGACATATCATGTCCATGGCTAGGAAACCTTAACCATCTTTTGATCAACGAGCTAGTCTATTAGAGGCATACTAGGGACATGGTTTTGTCTATGTATCCACACATGCATCTAAGTCTCCGATCAATACAATTATAGCATGGATAATAAACGATTATCATGAACAAGGAAATATGATAATAACTAATTTATTATTGCCTCTAGGGCACATTTCCAACAATTACCATAATTATTAGAGGAATTACTAGGAAATGGCCTAGGGTTGAAATTACCTCTATACGTGTTATTACCAAAATTGTTCCTACCAACAAAATTCACATCCATAGATTCATTATTATTTCCAATCAAATAATAAAAAGGCATATCATTAGGATCAATAGGATCACTCTTACCAGCAAACAATTTCATCAATTCATCCATCTTTTCACTCAAAGTATTTATTTCTTCAGTAGTATGCACCTTTTTACTAGTAGGAGATATTTCAGTATGCCATTGAGAGTAATTTTCCATAATATTACCTAGGAGTTTAGTAGCTTGTCATAATGTGATTTACATAAAAGTACCACCCGCGGTGGAATCTAGAAGATTCCTAGAAGCAAAATTCAACCCCACATAAAAAATTGTCTAATCATCCATAAACTCAAGCCATGTGCGGGGCAATTTCTAATCATTAATTTCATCCTCTCCCAGGATTGTGCAACATGCTCATGATCAAGTTGCCTAAAATTCATTATATCGTTCCTAAGGGAGATGATCTTAGCGGGCGGAAAGTACTTGGAGATAAAAGCATCTTTACACTTATTCCATGAATCAATACTATTTTTAGGCAAAGATGAAAACCAAGTTTTAGCATGATCTTGTAGCGAGAACGGAAATAGTTTCAATTTAACAATATCATTATCCACATCTTTCTTCTTTTTCATGCCACACAACTCAATGAAAGTATTTAGATGGGATGCGACATCTTCACTACGAAGGCCAGCAAATTGTTCTATCATAACAATATTAAGCAAGGCAGCATTGATTTCATAAGATTCCGCACTAGTGGCGGGAGCAATCGGAGTACTAATAAAATCATTATTATTAGTATTGGAAAAGTCACACAACTTGGTATTCTCAGACATCATGACGAAGCAAGCAATCAAGCACACAAGCAAGCAAAAGGAAAACGAAAAGGTGAACAGAAGAAGCGCGAATGAAAAGGCAAATGTTTTTGGTATTTTCTGTAAATCGTTTTAGAAGTGGGGAGAGGAAAATGAAAGGCAAATGTCAAATAAAGTAAATGCAAGAGATGAGTTTGTGATGAGTTCTTGGTGGGCTTGATGTGTATCCTCCCCGGCAACGGTGCCAGAAATCCTTCTTGCTACCTCTTGAGCATGCATTGGTTTTCTCTTGAAGAGGAAAGGGTGATGCAGCGAAGTAGATAAGTATTTCCCTCAGTTGTTGAGAACAAAGGTATCAATCCAGTCGGAGGAACAAGCAAGTCACCAATGTATGCACCTACACAAACAATCAAACTCTTGCACCCAATGCTATAAAGGGGTTGTCAATCCCTTCACGGTTATTTGCAAGGATTAGATCTGATAGAAATAGATGTAAAAGATTACGGAAAGTAAAAATTAAATAAATTGCAGCTAGGTATTTTTGGTTTATAGTTCTGAAAATATATTGTGGAAAGTAGACCCGGGGGCCATAGGTTTCACTAGAGGCTACTCTCTTAAAGGAAAGTATCACGGTGGGTGAACAAATTACTGTCGAGCAATTGATAGAAAAGCGAATAATTATGAATATATCCAAGGCAATGATTATGCATATAGGCATCACGTCTGTGTCAAGTAGACTGAAACGATTCTGCATCTACTATTACTCCACACATCGACCGACTCCTGCCTGCATCTAGAGTATCAAGTTCATGAAGAACAGAGTAACGCATTAGGTAAGATGACATGATGTAGAGGGATAAACTCAAGCAATATGATGAAAACCCCATCTTATTACCCTTGATGGAAACAATACAATACGTGCCTCGGTACCCCTACTTTGTCACTGGGTGAGGACACCATAAGATTGAATCCAAAACTAAGCACTTCTCCCATTGCAAGAATTACCAATCTAGTTGGCCAAACCAAACCAATAACTCGAAGAGACTTGCAAATATATGAAATCATGAATATAAGAATTCAAAAAAGACTCATATAATATTCATGGATAATCTAAACATAAACCCACAAATCATCAGATCTCGACAAACACACCAGAAAAGAGTATTACATCGGATAGATCTCCATGAAGATCATGAGGAACATGGTATTGAAGAACGAACAGAGAGAGAAGATGCCATCTAGCTAATAGCTATGGACCCGTACGTCTTTGGTGGACTACTCATGCGTCATCGAAGGGTTAATGGAGTTGATGTAGATGCCCTCCGTGATCGGATCCTCCCCGGCAGATTATCGGAAAATGCTCCAAGATTGGATCTCTCGGGAACGGAGGCTTCCAGCGTCGGAAAAATATTTGTGTTGCTCTTTTTGGTATTGGGGGCATATTTGGTTATTTATAGGATGAAGATTAGGGCTAGGAGACCTTCCAGGAGGTGGCAAGCCTACCAGACACGACCAGGGGGTGGCCGTGCCCCCTGGCTTGTGATCTCCTGGCAGATGCCCTGCAATGCACTCCAAGTCTGGTAGATCTCTTTCCTTCCAGAAATAAAAATTCCGAAGATTTTATTCCGTTTGGACTCCATTTATATTCCATATCCGCAATACCCAAAAACAAGGGGAAAACATAAACTTGCACTAGGCTCTAGATTAATAAGTTAGTACAAAAAATAATATAAAATAGCATATTAATGCATATAAAATATCCAAAACAGATAATATAATAGCATGACACAATCAAAATTTATAGATATGTTGGAGACGTATCACGGCGCCATGGACAAAGGCAGTGGTGGGTTCCGACGACACGAGACACACATGAGGTCCAACGGGCATGGGGAGGCTCGGATCGACCGGATCCACAACATGGTGCACGTGGACAGGGAGAGACCTGATACGTCTCCAACGCATCTATAAATTTCAATCATTCCATGCTGTTATATTATCAATCTTGGATGTTTTACAATCATTTTATAGCAACTGTCGGAATCGGGGCTCCGCAAAACCCAACAAGGTTCGAACACTAGGGCGTGCGCGTGGATCTTAACCGTCTTGTAGTCTCAAGCTTGTATCCCTACGACCTAGCTACGTCGACTAAGTGAGAGCGGGGAAGGAGATGGACTCAGGGATTTACCCAGGTTCGGGCCACCTTGCGATGTAAAATCCTACTCCTGCTTTGTGGTGGATTGGCCTCCGGAGGGGGCTGGGATGAACTAGTAAAGTGGGTGGGTGGCCTCGCGAGGGCTCTTGGTAGTGATAAACTGGTGTGTTCGACTTGCCTTCTACAATGGGAGCTCGTCCCAATTTATAAGGGCCACGGTCCTCTTACCTTATGGCATAGGCAGGAAGGGATCCACAACGGACAAATTTGAAGGGGGACATGAGGAACATCCTATCCTAACTAAAGGTGGTCTTCGCCTGCAAAGCTTCAGGGCGTGATGATGTGATGGGCTCGGCGATGACATCCGTGCTGCCGAGCTCATGGTCTTGGTCTTGTTACACTGGGAAGGAAACATTTGGGGGTGGTCCTTGGGATCCCGCGTATGTCCTTGTCTTCTTAGCACGAAAGAGGAAATTGTCCTTCCTCTACGCCCCCTAGCGCCCGCCTGGCTCTGTCGTCAGAGCCCACGTCACCCCGGCCCGAGGGGCGGGTACTTGCATAGGAATCTCTGCTTCTCGAGAGGTAGCCTAGGGAAATGCCACTCCTCCGGAGGTCCTAGTGTTGTTCTCCTTGTGAGGCGGGGGGCTCTCGCGAGGGTCTTGACTTGAGAGGCTTGTTGCTGGACCGTACCGGCCCATTGCGGTGGGCCACGTGCTAGGACATAGGTAGGCAAGTCTGGGTACCCTCGGTCCCAGAACGCTGACAACAGCCCCCAGGACCAAGGCGTGCCTGCCCTGGATTCGAATCGATGGCAAGGAGCAAAGGGCGAAGCGCTGCGGGCCCCAACTCGCGTGTGGGCCCGACGCGAGGCACTCGGTAGGTCGCTGGTCTCCTCCTCCACGGGGCCTCGGGAACCATCTCGGGTCAAGTTGATTCATAGTCTATGTGCCGTGTAGGTCATCATTGCTCTTCCTCGATTGTTGTTGCCTTCCTGCTCTCCTCTCATCTCGGGCCTATGCCGAAGTGACCTGTCAGGGGAACCGAGGCAACACAAGGCAGATCTACCCATGAGCTGAGTATCGCGCGTGGCTCCTAGAGAGCTCATGTTGCCTCCGCTCCCCACGATGCCTTGGGGATTGCAATTGCGCCTATAGACCCGCCTCACCCGAGGGGCAGTTCCATCTTGGCTTGCCTTCTTGTTCGCCTGTTTCCATTACTGATCATCCTCCTTTGCAGGAAAACCTCCTTCTCTCCCTTTCCTTCCTCTGATGGCGTCCAGGGGAGTGCTGCCGATGCTGGAGCGTGAGTAGGGTCCTCAGTGCCGCCCCCGCCCCTGGGGAGCAGCGGTCGCCAACCTCCGTAGCCAGTCTAGGCGTGCCGGCGTTGGACCGTCATCAACGAGTAACTGCTTCGTCGGCTCTGCTTTTCTTGTGCATCTCGTTTGTCTTGTCGAGTTTAATCGCCGACCGTCCTGAGGGCGCCCACGCCCAAGAGGCACATGCTTGACGCACTCCATTGGGTGGCGGACGCCCTCACGACCCAGCTGTTGAATGCCAAGGCTACTCTTCAAGCCGCGCTGCTGGGCGAGGAAGACACCAAGCCAGCTGGCGTCACTCTAGGTCAAGGTTGAGGAGGCCGCCAACACCGTCCAAGCAGCCAAGTATGATGCGGCGCAGACGAAGTTGATGGAGGCGCAGCGCGCCAAGCAGTACATGGACATCGCCCACCGCGCAGGCAGTGTAGTTTGCCAGTTCGTCAGGGGATGCCCTGCTTACCGTGCACGCACGACGACGGGGGCTACCTTACCTTCTTCCAGAACGTGGTGGAGGCGCTTGATTTCGGCGTCTCCCAGGTGGACGAGGAGGTTGATTCCAGTGCACGTGACCTCCTAGACAGCGCGTTGACGCGCGTCTTCTCCAACCCACGCTGCTACGCCCCCACATTTGATCTCTCCCGCACGATGGAGCCGGTGTCGGAGGTGCTCTAGAGGCCTCTCAAGGACGAGAACATAGAGCCCCTGATCGAGCGGTTTGCCTCGGAGGCGTCATCCGAGGGGTTGGGAGCTCCGGCGAAGAGCCCTCTAGCAGCCACGATGGAGACAACGCCTCCTCTGCCTGAGTTGCTTTTCCTTTTACCCCTGTTGCATTATGAACCATTTGGCCCCTGTGGGGCATTTAACATTGTATGATACCTTGCTTTTGCGTAGTAGTTGTCCGTTGTGCTTCGAGCATCTTTATTTCTTTCGTGTAGCCTTCGGTTTTCTTTGCGCGCCTTCCGCATCCCGGCTAGCTGGGTCTGTGGCGAGCTGCTCCCGAAGTCCTTGCTTCCGGCATGCGATGGAGGCCACGGGTGGCAGCCCCCGTGCTCCTTCTTATACCTGTGCTCACCTTGCTGGGCTGCTAGTTTGCCTTGGATCCATCCTTAGGGGCGCGGGAGCCTCTGAGAATGTCACACTGCTCCCGGCGTCAGCTGCTCGCTCAGTCCTCATGAGGCTGGTGCCCTCATGACAACTTTGTTCACGGGGCCAGGGCTGCGCCAGCGTCAGGACCTTGGGGGCGGCACCGCGAGAGCCCAACTCCCCTCGTTCTGCATTGTTTCTTTTCCTTTTCTGTAGCATCCGCGACAGTCTTGCGAGTGCAGCGAGAGGTCTTGCGCCCCCATGCCCTAGTGTTGAGGTCGCGAGGGATCCAGAGGCGTGGGGCTTGCGGGTCCATCCTGGACTCATGGCGGTTCGCACCAGGGAGAGCATTGCTCACGAGGCCTGCCCTGTGGGGCCTACGAATGAAGGTCCTGCAAGGAAATCATCCATTCCAAATGTTATGCGCACACCCGCCTGCATTTGGGCGTCCCCGCTTGCATTCAGGCATTACATGAGAAGGGTGGGCCTTAAGACCCTGGAGGGCCAATACGCTAGCAACATGCCCTCGAGCCAGAGCTCGGCCTACCACACTGTTTGTGTAGTGGGGGTGGACCCAAGCATTGATTCCATTCTTCGACTGCGGGTGCGACCCTCGTACGCATTTTTTCTTCTTCACATCATGGAGCGTGGGATCCTCCACTTGGCGTGGGTGGGAGCCCTTCCCTGTGTGGCCACGACGCAGCTCATTGTGGGCTTCCACTTTGGGGGTCCGGACCATGTACAACCCCTAACTCATTATTACGTGAGAGTGTCACGACGTTGATAATTGGGAGGATACCCCAGGCACAAGGCTCAGGAGCTCTTAACCCGGTCTTCTAATGCCCCCGCACATTTCGGCGTAGGGGTGCACAAAGGGGCGTTGTGGCCCAGCGGCCTGCGTACGAGCGCCATCATGCTCCGCGTGGCCATAGGAATGTTGTTGCGTTCCCCTACGACCCCAACATGAGCATAGTGGCACGCCCCACGTGCCTGTAAGGGCACGTCTGCTGGGGAGCCGTGGTTCATTAGTTGGGTGTCCAGCGGTTGCGTGCCCTTACGGCCCAAATATGAGCGCCATGGCAAGCCCCACGCGTACGTAAGGGCACGTCTACACGAGGGTCTTTGATAATATCTCGGGAACGAGGCTCATGAGGTCCCATCCAGGTCTTCTGCTGCACCCTTACATTTCGGTGCGAGAGCGCGCAAGTCGGCGTTGCGCCCCTACGGCCTGTGTACGAGCGTCGTTGTACACCGCGTGGCCACAGGAATGTTGTTGCGTGCCCCTATGGCCCAAACATGAGCGCCATGATACGCCCCACGTGTCCGTAAGGGCACATCTTTAGGGGAGCCATGGTTCACCTGTTGGGTGTCCTGCGGCCGTGTGCCCTTATGACCCAAACATGAGCGTCATGGCACGCCCCGCTCATCCATAAGGGCACGTTTGCAGGGGGCAAGTTGCCCGCTTTGAGGAAGCATGATCCAAGCCACCTTCTGTTCCTTTGCTCGCAATGGTTCACTGAGGGGGCGTGACACTAGGGTAGATAACCAACACGGGTGGCCAGCCTATGGGTCAGAGCTAGGGTACTTAGATTTTTCAACAATTTACTAGGAGGACGAGTCCTACGCAGATGTCCTGCCCAGCCCCCGGGCGGAACCATCGCGTGGAAGTCTTGGGGGCTCGCCAGCCCCCAGTATCGGTGAAGCGCCAGAGCCTATGGTTGGACTAACAATACTATCTCGAGTGGGGGGTTAGCCAAACTCGTTATGTATTCAAAAGAATCATGCTCAAGGCGATACAAAATGCAGAGAATCGCTTGACGAGAACAACACAAAAGGTCACCTGACGACCATGCCGCCGACGGGGCCGCTGGCCGCTTCTCGATGTATGCCGTGGAGATCCATCGGCGGGGGGGGGGGGGGTTGGCTAGCTTCCTTACGCCTCAAGGAACCATAGTGCCTCAGTATCTCGTGGGGCTCGCGTGATCTGTCTCTTCTGCCGATCGTCGCCCTTGAAAACACCGAACTCCCGCGCTCCTGGCACCCGCTCTTTGCTCCTTGCTCACGGGGTCGTGTGTCGAAGCGCGCCTCCGGACGGCGCCCGAGTTCGTCCCTCATTGCGCCGGTTAGGTCGTGATATTTCAAAGTGGATGTGCCCGAGCCCGTCCTGAGGGAGGCGTCGGGCGCTCCTTCCTATGCAGGAGGGGGAGACGCCCCAGCTGTGGACATGGGGCCTAAGGCAGCGGCAATGGGGGCTCCAGCCCCCAGGCAGATCTTAGGTAGGGGCCGCTTGATGTCGTAGTTGGAGGCTGGGGTCTGCACACCGCCCAGGAAGCAGGCGATCGCCCGGGGCTCCTGGAAGCCCCCAGCCCTGTCAGCCTGCTGGTCATCATTCTTTCTTGGTGGCAACGACAATGGGATAAGGCCGGTCCTGCCCTGAGGGCGGACCTCCCGAGGATGATCATGCCAGGGTCCGTCACAAGGCTCTCCGCGCCAGCGATCCCCTCGAGGCTGGTCCCGCCAGTTTTGTCGTGGGTCGTGGTTGTGCCAATGGCTCCCATTTTGGCCCTCCCTGCAGCCATTGCCATGGTTGCCGTAGCCGGGGCAGTGGACTAAGCGCTCGTCATGGAGCTCCCTGAGCTCTAGGCAGTTGTTGGTGTTGTGGCTGTTGGTGTAGTGGAAGACGCAAAATGGGCGGCAGTGCTCCCCTAGGCCTCGGGCATAGCTACCGGCACGGCGGGGCCCTTGTGTTTCACCTCCTTGACCCTAGCCCCCTTGTCCTCATGGTCTGCCTCCGAGTGAACTTGAAGGGAGGTGCGGCCTGCCTTGACCTCGGTGCACTTGTTTGCCAGGTTTAACTTCGTGTGCACGCGCCAGCGCCCCACATGGCGGTTCATGGGGTCACACTTCGCACCTGGGCGTACGGTCAGCCCTTCGTGGGGAAGGAGGAGGTGGCACGCTGCGAGACACATCGCCCGCCTAGAAGAGCGGGGGGCGAGGTGAGCAACCAGGCGTCGGGGCTTCGCTAGCGGCGTCGGCGGGCTTGGTGACGCGGCTCGGCTAGTCTTAGGAGTGATCATCGTCTGGGTGGTAGCACAACAGCTCGTGCACCATGAGTAGCGCAGTTGGTGCATTTGCCGGTCCGCGGCGGGAGTGGGAAGATGGCGCTATGGCAGGAACGGGGGATGGAGTGGTGGTGTAGCCGTCGTGCCGCCCAGGGGGTGGCATCGTTGAGTCTTGCTTCCCATGTGTAGCTCGATCGATAGCAGCATGGATCGCGGGAGAAGCTGGGTGACGTGAGGCGCCATGGCGCGCTAGTGCCATCTGGGCAACGCAGGCTGCCCGGCGTTCGACACGGACTCGGCAGGCGTCGGCCATGGGAGTGGCGGAGTAGAGACGAAGTGGAACTGGAGGAAGTTCACGACGCACCCCTACCTGGCATGCCAAAGGTCGGAATCGGGGCTCCGCAAAACCCAACAAGGTTCGAACATTAGGGAGTGTGCGTGGATCTTAACCGGCTCGTAATCTCAAGCTTGCCGCCCTATGGCCTAGCTGCATCGAGCAAGTGAGAGAGGGGAAGGAGATGTTCTCAGGGATTTACCCAGGTTCGGGCCACCTTGCGGTGTAAAAGCCTACACCTGCTTTGTGATGGACTGGCCTCACGAGGGGGCTAGGATGAACGAGGACAGTGGTAGGGTGGCCTCACGAGGGATCTTGCCGGTGATGAACTGGTGTGTTTGACTTTCCTTCTAAGATGGGAGCTCATCCCTATTTATAGGGGGCATGGTCCTCTTCCCTTATGGCACAAGCGGGAAGGGATCTACAACGGCCAAATTTGAAGGGGGGGGGGGAAGGAGGTACATCCTATCCTCACTAAAGGTGGTCTTCGCCTGCAAAGCTTCAGGGTGTGACGCAGTGGTGGGCTCAGTGATGACATCCGTCCTGCCGAGCTCGTGGTCTTGGTCTTGTTGCACTAGGAAGGAAACCTTTGGGAGATTCCTTGGGAACCCGTGTCTATCCTTGTCTCCTTAACACAAAAGAGGAATATGTCCTACCTCTGCGCCCACTAATACGTCTCCAACGTATCTATAATTTATGAAGTATTCATGCCATGTTTACAATAATTCCATATGATTTTGGTATGATTTTATTAGAACTAACTCGGACTAACGCTGTTTTCAGCAGAACTACCATGGTGTTGTTTTTGTGCAGATATAAAAGTCCTTGAAATGGGCTAAAAATGTATGGAGAATATTTTTGGAAAATATAAAAAATACTGGAGTGAAGAGCTGGGCCAGGAAGTGGACGAGGAGTCCACAAGCCTGCTGGGCGCGGCCATCCCCCTAGGCCGCGCCCAGCAGGCTTGTGGACTCCTCGAGCACCCGCTTGACGTGAGACCGACACCAAAAATTCCTTGAAATACTAAAACCTCCAGAAAGAAACCTAGATCGGGAGTTCCACCGCCGCAAGCCTCTATAGCCACAAAAAAACCAATCGAGAGCCCTTTCTGGCACCCTACTGGAGGGGGAAACCATCACCGGAGGCCATCTTCATGATCCCGGCAATCTGCATGATGAGGAGGGAGTAGTTCACCCTAGGGGCTAAGGGTATGTACCAGTAGCTATGTGTTTGATCTCTCTCGTGTTCTTAAGATGACACGATCTTGATGTACCGCTAGCTTTATTGATATAGATGAATCATATGGACTTTTCCCCTCTCTATCTTGTTGTGATGAATTGAGTTGTCCCTTCGAAGTTTTCTTATCGGATTGAGTCTTTAAGGATTTGAGAACACTTGATGTATGTCTTGCGATGGGATATCCGTGGTGACAATGGGATGTTCTATTGATCCACTTGATGTATGTTTTGGTGATCAACTTGCGGGTTCCGTGACCTTAGGAATCTATGCATAGGCGTTGCGTTTTTGTCTTGACACTCCGGTAGAAACTTTGGGGCACTCTTTGAAGTTCTTTGTGTTGGATTGAACATGATGAATCTAAAATTGTGGGATGCATACCGTATAATCAAGCCCATGGGTACTTGTGGTGCTATTGGAGTATCTAGGTGACATTAAGGTTTTGGTTGATGTGTATCTTAAGGTGTTATTTTAGTACAAACTCTAGGGCTGTTCGTGACACTTATAGGGATAGCTCATAAGATTGATCGAAAAAGATAACTTTGAGGTGGTTTCGTACCCTACAATAATTTCTTCGTTAGTTTTGTGCTATTTGTGACTTTGGAGTGAACTCTTTGTCGCACGTGAGGTATTTACATATGATTCAACTATGTCAGTATTGTCGAGAGAAATTGCACTAGTGAAAGTATGAACCCTAGGCCTTGTTTTCAAGCATTGCAATATCATTTTTGCTCACTTTTTTTACTAGCTACCTTGTTGTTTTATATTTTCAGATTACAAAAACCTATATCTACCATCCATATTACACTTGTATCACCATCTCTTTGCCGAACTAGTGCACCTATACAATTTACCATTGTATTGGGTGTGTTGCGGACACAAGAGACTCTTTGTTATTTGGTTGCAGGGTTGTTTGAGAGTGACAATCTTCATCCTACGCCTCTCACGGATTAATAAACCTTAGGTCATCCACTTGAGGGAAAATTGTTGCTATCCTACAAAACTCTGCGCTTGGAGGCCCAATAGGAGTCTACAAGAAGAAGGCTGCGTAGTAGACATCACCCGCTCGCGCCCACCTAGCTCTATCGTCAGAGCCCACGTCACCCCGGCCTTAGGAGGCAGGGTACTTGCATAGAAATCTCCGCTTCTCGGGAGGTAGCCTGGGCAAATGCCACTCCTCCGGGGGTCCTGGTGTTGTTCTCCTCATGAGGCGGGGGTCTCTCGCGAGGGTATTGACTTGAGAGGCTTCTTGTTGGACCGTACCAGGCCATTGCGGTGGGCCACATGGTGAGACACAGGCAGGCAAGTCTGGGTATCCCGTTCCTAGAATGCCGACAACAACTTTATATCATTTTTTGGACTAACCTATTGACATAGTGCCAAGTGCCAATTGTTGTTTTTTGCTCGTTTTTTTACTTCGGAGAATATTAGTGCCAAACAAATCCCAAACACCGTGAAACTTTGTGGAGTTTTTTTGGGATAGAAGACACCTAGTGGGCCAAAGAAGTGCTAGAGAGGAGGGGCGAGGAGAGCACAAGACACCAGGGTGTGCTAGGGGCCCCAGGCGCACCCTGGTGGGTTGTGCCAACCTCGGGAGGCCTCTCCACAGCCTATCAACTCTATAAATACCCAAATATTTAGAAAACCATAGGGGAGTAGACGAAACACAATTCCAGCCGCCGCATGTTCCAGAACCGCGAGATCCAGTCTAACACCATCACGGAGGGGTTCATCTTCTTCATAGGTGCCTCTCTAATGGTGCACGAGTAGTCCACCATAGAATTACGGGTTCATAGGTAGTATCTAGATGGCTTCCTCTCTCTCTCCTGATTCTCAATACAATGGACTCTTGGAGATCTATTTGATGTAATGACTTTTTGTGGTGTGTTTGTTGGGATCCGATGAATTTTGAGTTCTTGATCAGTTTCTATCCATGTATATTATTTGAGTCTTATTTGATCTCTTATATGCATGATTACTTATAGCCTCGTATTTCTTCTTCGAATCTTTGGTTTAGTCAGGACAACTAGATCGATTTTTCTTTCCATGGGAAGAGGTGCTTTGTGATGGGTTCGATCTTGTAGTGTCCTTTCCCAGTGAAAGAAGGGGCAAGAAGGCACGCATGTATCGATACCATTAAGGATAAGAAGATGGGGTCTGTTCCTACATGAATAGATCGTGTCTACATCATGTCATCGTTCTTATTGCATTACTCTATTTTTCCATGAACTAAATGTACTAGATGCATGCTGGATAGCGGTTGATGTGTGGAGTAGTAGTAGTAGATGCGGAATCATTTCGGTCTACCTACCTTGGATGTGATGCCTATATAATTATCATTGCCTTGGATATCATCATGATTGTTTGATCTCCTATTAATTGCCCAATAGTAGTTTGTTTACCCACCATGTGCTATACTCATGAGAGAAGCCACTAGTGAAATCTACGCCCCCCCCGGTCTACTTTTCCAACATATTGCTTTCCGATCTATCTTTTTGCTGCTTTTGTTTTCAGATCTATTAATCCAAAAACCCAAAAATACCTTGCTACACTTTTTGTTTACTTCTTTTATTTTTCGTTCTTGTGATATCTATTTGCCCAACCTATTACAATCCACTGTTCAAAAAATCTTCCAAAACAACAATTTATCGTCCGATTTATCACTACTCATGGGGTGACCGATAAGATTATGCCTTATCTTCACCTTTTATCTTTTGGGCCAATTTATCACTCTGACATGCGATTTATCATGAATCTACCGATAAATTAGGCATATTCCTAGCACCATGTTTCCAAAAAACTATGTTTATTTGTGTTTTTGTCGACCTTGTTATGCAATATGTACTATTGCCCTATTTTTTTCATTATACGAGGATTCAATGGCTAGGAATCAAGGTAACATTTCTATCCAATATTGTTTTGGTGTTGAATATATCATATTTCAGTGTTGTGAACATGGGATTTGCAAAAGATGGCCGATTAATAGTCGACCGATAAAATCGATTAATCTGACCGAGACGCTAACGATAAGTGATATTCTCAACATTGTTACAATCTAATCAATCTTTTTATCTTTGAGAGATTGACAACCTCTCTTACGCGTCGGGTTGCAAGTATTTGTTCTTTGTGTGCAGGTGCAGTTTACATAGTCACTTGGTCTTCCTCTAGGGATTAATACCTTGGTTTCTTAACTGAGGGAAATATTTACCGTAGATGTGCCGCGTCATACCTTCCTCTTTTGGGAAATACAGATGCAGTCTCAAACCACGTCAGGACCATGGGGTGAGGGGGAGGGGGAGAAGAAGTCGGGAGAAGGAGGAAGAAGGGCGCGCAGGGGCATCGGCACAGTGGAGTCCGACGAGGCTCGAGGCAACATGACGATGCGGAAGAGGTGAAGAAGGATGATGCACCTGATCGGGAGCTCCTCTATCAATCTGGAGCTCGAACAGAGGTTGTGGGAGTATCGGGTGCAGGGGCGTGTCGTGGGAGTGGGGTGTGCGAGGAGATCCGTCCGATCTAGATCCAACGGTCCAGATCGCGGTGGTGGGGCTGGCTATGAGTGGATCTGAGAGAGAGAGATGGTTGGTCCGATGCTGAAATCAAGGGAAGACCAGGTAGGCGGCAGCATGCTTGGGATTGCAGGGATCTGGTCTCCCTAGGGTCTAAGGTTTGCCAAAATAGGTAGGGATTCATCTGTTATTTATAGCAGGTAGGTAATAGGAGGGGGTTATGGGTCGATTTGTAGCCCTCCAATTCTGATCAAATGGCTCCCGATAGAGGGGGGGGCTAGGTTGTGCTAGGTGGGTGGTGTAGAATGTCTTGGTTTGAGATAACAGGGAAGATGGACAGTCCGACAACACATTTTGTATTACGAAAATGTCTCACAATTTAACTGTCTATAGTGTTGCATGTGTTTAACTGTGGGGCTGGCTATGAGTGCATCTGAGAGAGAGAGATGGTTTGTCCGATGCTGACATCAATGGGAGACCAGGTAGGCGGTGGCATGCTTGGGATTGGAGGGATCTGGTCTCCCTAGGGTCTAGGGTTTGCCAAAATAGATAGGTATTCATCTCTTATTTATAGTAGGTAGGTAATATGAGGGGGTTATGGGTCGATTTGGAGCCCTCCGATGCCGATCGAATGGCTCCCAACAGAGGGGGCTTGGTTGTGCTAGGTGGGTGGTGTAAAATGTCTTGCGCTGAGATGAGAGGGAAGACGGGCAGTCCAACAACATATTTTGTTTTACGAAAATGTCTCACAATTTAACTACCTATAGTGTCGCATATGTTTAATGGTTGGGGTATCAAATGGACTTCCATTTGCAGAGGTGCCAAAGCTCAAGGTTTAAAACAGGATTGAAATTATAGTTTTTGTTTGGTGCACTTTTTCTGTCAAAGTCATGACAAAGGATTTCAATATCTTCCATGCTAAACACATTATTGGCGGTTCCCAGTGGAATTGTAAAGTTTATTCCCATCAATCATACATACAGAAGCCATGGCTGACCGAATACAAGGATGCCCTCCAATATTTCAATTGTCCCGGGATTTTTGTTTAATTAATTTTGTTTTGCCGGACTAGGCATCCTTTTTACCAGCCTCTCTTATGCAATGAAATGCGAATAAACACCCATCTTTAGAATAACCCACTTAGCATGGAAGATACTGATTGCCCCGTCGCTCCACGAGCGGTATGAGTGCACAAAACAGACGTTTATTCGAATATTAGAGGTGTCATATGCAAATTTACATGGAACAGCAAGGTAATACCATATATAGGTAGGTATAGTGGACTCATGTGGAATAACTTAGTTTAAGGATGTTGGATGCACAAGCAGTATTCCCGCTTAGTACACGTGGCGGCTAGCAATGGGTTGAGAAGCAACCAGCTAGAGAGCGTAAACGGTCATAAACATGGATTATAAATAATTAACATTGGATATAGCATGAGTAGGATATGAACACTTTGAATTTCAACATCATGGAGGGTGCATTGGTTTTGAATCAACTATATGTTTGCACATGGGCCAAGTCAAGCAACTCGAAATACTAAGAGGGAAATACCATACTACCATATGACATCATAGCCATTTTAATGCATGTTCACACATAAGATAAACCATTATACACTCCTATCTATTTAAGCATGGTGTGAGAAATGATAATCTCTAATTTTCATCATAAACATATTCACTCAGGATGTACTGAATCAAGGTCGAACGACCTAAACATATTTACAAAAACGGAAAACAAGAAGGGTCCATACTAGCTTCCATTACCATGATCACCTTATGAGATATGGTCATTATTGCCTTTCACTTGCACGACCGAATAATGTGATAATAATGGTAGTGCAAGGGTGCCGTGGGGTAAGTTGGAATCTATAGAGCAGTTTTATACAAAGGAGAAGACAATGTAATATAGGCTCTCTGTTAGATAAACAATAAAGCATATGGGAGCCACTCACATTTTCATCGTGGTCTTCTCCTTTCATGACTCAACGAAAAAGAAAAGAAATTCAGAGAAACACATTGGGATATTTTTGGAGTTTTTGTTTTTCTCAAGAAATCAAATGAACAAAGGAAAAATAAGAAAGAGAAAAAATATTTACACGGGAAAGCTCCCAACATGCAAAGGAATTCTTTTTGGGTTTTATTTTTAGTACTAAAATTAATTAAATGGGGAAAAAACCAAAAAGAAGCGAGAAATATTTTTGGATTTTCAAAGTTTTTCAAACACACAAGAAGAAGGCAGAAAAATAAAGCTAACATGAATATACAATGAACGAGGATGGAAACTTACAATTTATATGAAGTTTGTGAACATGAATGCAATGTCGATGAGAAATACGTATTCCCCCAAGCTTAGGCGTTTGCCTAGCTTGGTGATCACCACTGGTCTGGATAATAGTTGAAGTGGTATCTTGTGGAGGCGTTTCTTGTCGCCTCCTCCGCCAAGCGAGCAGCCTCTACTGAAGCGTTGTACTCCCGCACCTCGTATTTAAGAACATAGTATCTCTGGCGAGCCTGAAAATCAAAGAGAGCAGGCGCATGCAACATAACAGATATATGCTTATATTTATAAAACGTCAAGTTGTACTCATAACCCCTAGCACTGTCCATGATAAAGTCATGAAGACGCATGGCTTCAAAGTCTAAATATCTCTCAGACAACATAGGGTCATTAGGTTGAGGTGCCAATCTCAATTTTGTAGCTATGCGGGAGGCATAAATTCCTCCATACAAATCGCTGCTACCTGCGTTAGCATGCAGCCCGCAGACAACAATTGCAGCAATGTTATAATGTTTTTCACCGGTCACCGGAGTGTGAATAAGGCTTAAGTCCGCAGCACACAATGCACTACAATATTGTTTACCTATTACACATTTCCCATTAAATAGTGCAAAGTAACGAATAGAGGGGAAATGAATACTTTCTATTCTATCATGCGTAACTCCTCTATCCTCTCCAACGCAAAGACTTTCAAGGAACATATTATAATCAATTGTTTTTGTTTTTTCTAGAGATCCACATATTGGCAGTTTGCATGCATAAAAGCATGCTTCTGGAGTCATACTAAATGTATCATAGAGATTAAATAGCACCCTAGAGGTATTGGGATGATACTAAAATCCATGCGTGAATGTATAGGTAAGGTTATAGTGTTGGACACACTTACCTGTAAGGAAGTCGGTGAGGCCGGTATCATAATTGTAATGTTGAAATTGCTACTTGATACCCGCACCTCTCATGAACACATCGCTTGGCCAAGGACATGATTTGGCGTCAGCCATGACTATCAGGCTTGTCCAGGGCTCAACATAAGCTTGTCATATCGAGCCCTCGCTCCATGACTCACCAGAAATACGCCTTCTTGAGGAGCTCTTCCTAAAGAAACTCATCTTCCGAAGCATAAATTTCTGGAAAAAATTAGCCACAAATTTAAGCCAACAAGACTTTTGTGAGATTGATAGCAACTACTCATATAGGTACCTAGAGGCCATATGAAGCATTCATACTACCTAGAACTCAAAAAGTTCAACATGCAAGCTCATTTTCTGTAACACAAAGTGTAGCAAAATATGCAAAATATAAACCACTAAATCAAGAAAACTAATTGGAGTAACAGGAGAGTCACATACCAAGGAGCAATTCCTCAAAACAGTTTTGGAAACTAAGTTCCGAGCAAACTGATCGAAAATTTCAGTTTTAGGTGGAAGAACACAGGACAGGGAGAGCTAGGGAATATTTATTCAAGGAGAGGGATGAGGTGAGCCGGAGGGATAAGGCATGGGGGCCTTATGGGCCCCACAAGCCACCAGGGCGCGCCTAGGGGGTGGGTGCGACATGTTGGCTTGTGGCTCATAGGTGCACCTCCCTGATGTATTTTCAGCACCAAAATTCTGAAATATTCTAGAATAAGATCGTGTTAAAATCTTGTGGCAATCTGAGACATTTTATTTTTGGGTCATTTTTAATTGCACGGTAAACTCTGAAAACATGCTAATCATGGCATTTTATTTTTCTGTTAACTAAAAATAACAGAGGAAAAACTTGTGATACAGAGAATTGTGCATACTAAATTCAACAATCACATGTCTTTCAAAAAGGATCCATTAATAAGGTTGATCAAGTCTTATTAATAATTGTTTCTGATTGACATGAAACCAAAGAATTTTCATATAACACTAAGTTACCTCAATGGGGATTTGCATCTCCCCAACAACAAGATTATAATATTTATTATTGGTAGTAGGTAGAGGGATTTTGAAACCTCCAATGATAACCGTGGCACTAGGCTCAATGATATTAATATTATTGTCCAAAGTTTGCTTCTTCCGAAAATGCAGAGTATGTTGTTTGCCATTGACGTGAAAAGTAACCATGCTTTTGTTGCTATCAATAACAGCCCCTGCAGTATTTAAAAAGGGTCTACCAAGGATGATCGACATGTTGTCATCCTCGGCATATCAAGAATAACAAAGGCTATTAAGATAGTAACATTTGCAACCACAACATGAACATCTTCATAAATTCCAATAGGTAAAGCAGTGGATTTATCAGCCATTTGCAAAGATATCTCATTAGGTGTAAGCTTATCAAATCAAGTCTTTTATATATAGAGAAAGGCACAACACTAACACCGACTCCTAAATCACACAAAGCAGTTTCAACATAACTTCTTTTAATAGAGCAATGTATTATGGGTATACCCGAATCTCCCCACTTCTTAGGTACTCCACCATCAAAAGAGTAATTAGCAAGCATGGTAGCAATTTCAGTTTCAGGTATTTGTTTTGGTAAGAATATCCTTCATATACTTAGCATACGGAGGCATTTTCAATATATCCGTCAAGCGAGTGCGCAAAAGAACGAGTCTAATCATTTCAGCAAAGTGTTCAAATCTTCATCATATTTACTTGTAGAATACTTACGAGGGAATGGCATGGGTTTTTTAACCCAGGTCTCTCTTTCCCTACCGTGTTTCCTAGCAACAAAGTCTCTTTTATCATAACATTTATTTTTAGGATGTGGGTTATCAAGATTTTCAGCAGGTTCTATTTCCACATCATTTTCATGTTCTTTATTATCATCTAATTGAACATCTACGTGAACATCATCATTAATATTATCATTTTCATTAGCACTAGGTGACCAGACTGTATCTCAACATCAGAAACATAAACATCATTATGGTTGTGAGCAGGTTTTTCTATAACAGGTTCACTAGAAGCATGCAAGGTCCTATCTTTTTTCTTTTTCTTTTGTCTTCTGAGATGGACTAGGTGCATCATCATTAATTCTCTGAGAATATTGTTCAATCTTTTAGGATGACCTTCAGGATAAAGAGGTTCCCGATTCATTCTACCGCCCCTAGTCATTACTCTAACAGCATGATCATTCATATTATCTTTTATTTCAGCAAGCAAATCATTTTGTGACTTAGCAACTTGGTCTAGTTGGGTGTGAACCATAGAAGCATGTTCACCTAGACCCTTCACATCATTAGCATTTCTAAATATCAAGTCACTTAAGTGATCTATCATCATGGCATTACGTCTTAATTGATCCTTAACATAATTATCGAAATGCTCTTTCTTAAGAATATAATTATCAAATTCATCCACGCATTGACTGTTGAAAATATGCCCTAGAGGCAATAAATAAAGTGTTTATTATTATATTTCCTTTTTCATGATAATTGTTTATTATCCATGCGATAATTGTATTGACTGGAAACAAATTGCATGTGTGGATAAATAGACAACACTTTATCCCTAGTATGCCTCATCAAAGATGGTCAAGGTTTCCTAGCCATTGACATGAGATGTCATTTGATAACAGGGTCACATAATTAGGAGAATGATGGGATGGACGAGACCCAAACTATAAACGTAGCATATGATCGTGTTAGTTTATTGCTACAGTTTTCTGCATGTCAAGTATATGTTCCTACGACCATGAGATCATGCAACTCACAGACACCGGAGAAGTGACTTGTATGTATCAAACGTCACAATGTAACTAGGTGACTATAAAGGTGATCTATAGGTATCTCCGAGGGTGTCTACTGGGTTGGCATGGATCAAGACTGGGATTTGTTACTCCGTGTGACGGAGAGGTATCTCAGGGCCCACTGGGTAATACAACATCCCAACAAGCCTTGCAAGCAATGTGACTAAGTGTTAGCCACGGGATCTTGTATTATGGAAATGATTAAAGAGCCTTGCCGGTAACGAGGTTGAACTAGGTATGGAGATACCGACGATCGAATCTCGGGCAAGTAACATACCGAAGAACAAAGGGAACATCATACGAGATTAACTGAATCCCTGACATAGAGGTTCGACAAATAAAGATCTTTGTAGATTATGTGGGAACCAATATGGGCATCTAGGTCCCGCTATTGTTTATTGACTATAGAGGTGTCTCAGTCATGTCTACATAGTTCTCAAACCCGTAGGGTCTGCACACTTAAGGTTCGGTGACGTTTCGGTAGTATAGAGTTATGCATGGTGGTTACCGAAGGTTGTTCAGAGTCCCGGATGAGATCCCGGACATCACGAGGATATTCGGAATTGTCCGGAGGTAAAGATTGATATATAGGGAGTCCTTTTTTGGTCACTGGAAAAGTTTTGGGCTCATCGGTAGTGTACCGGGAGTGCCGGGAGGGTACCGGGGGACCATCGGGAGGAGTATTTCGACCCAAGAGGCTACATGGGCTGTGGGAGGGTGAATATTAGCCCTTAGTGGGCTGGCCGAAGTCCCACGGAAGGCCCATGCGGCTGGGAAGAAAGTCCAAAGTGGAAAAGGTGGAAAAAGGCAAAAAAGGTGGAAATAAGGAAGGAGTCCTAATCCTACTAGGAGTGGAGGATGAGGACTCCTCCTCTCCACTTCGGCCGAAGCCACCAAGGGCTGGCCCTTGCGCCAAGCCTCCTCCTCTCCTCCTCCTATATATACTAGAGGTTTTAGGGGTTTTGCACATAGATTTTCAGCCACATGCAACCCTACCCTCTAGTCTTGAGTTTCTCCTCTAGATCGTTTTCAGCAGTGCTTAAGCGAAGCCGTCGCGCTGTCGGAGAACTCGTCTAACTCTCTGCTCCCTCTTGCTGGATCAAGAAGGCAGAGATCGTCATCAAGCCGTACGTGTGCTGAACGCGGAGGTACCATCCGTTTGGTGCTAGATCAGGACGGTTCGTGATTGGATCGCGGGATGCTCGGTGATTTGGATCGCGAAGACGTTCGACTACATCAACCGCTTTACTTAATGCTTCCCGCTTAGCGATCTACAAGGGTACATAGATCCACTCTCCCTCTCGTAGATGCTCATCACCATGGATAGATCTTGCGTGTGCCTAGGAAAATTTGTGTTTCCCATGCAACGTTCCCCAACATTGACTAGGAGTCTTAGTATAAGGTATATCACTTACATTAAAAGTACAGAGAGAATTTACCCTCTACTACCTGTGTCAGGGTGTGAAGTCCATGTATTTCTTTGATAGGTGGTAATTTCTTGACATCTTCGATTTTAATACCTTTCTCTTTCATATATCTTTTTGCTTCTTGCATATCTTTAGGACTGAGAAATAGAATACATATCTTCTTTTGAATAGGTTCCGACGGTGGTTCAGGAAGTGTCGAATCATCGACATTTTGCAATATGTTATTCAATAGTTCTTCAGCTTGTCCAACAGTTCTTTTCCTGAAAACACAACCAGCACAACTATCTAGGAAGTCCCTATAAGCATCAATTAGTCCATTACAAAATATATCAAGTATTTCATTTTTTAAGAGGATGACCAGGCAAAGCTCTAAGTAACTCGAGAAGCCTCCCCAAGCCCGGGGGAGATTCTCATCTTCAATTTGCATGAAGTTAAATAATTCTTGTAAGGCAACTTGTTTCTTATGAGAAGGAAAATATTTTTCAGAAAATTAATAAAGCATATCCCGGGGACAACACACACAACCAGGAGCAAGAGAAAGTAACAATTCTTTGGCCTCGCCTTTTAGCAATAAGGGGAAAGCTTAAGGATATAGGCCCTGTTTGTTTGGGCTATGGCTGAAAAAGAAGTGGCTGGAGATTGTAGAAGCTAAGAAGCTAGTTGGAGTTGGTAGAAGCTAACAAAACCAAAAATCCTGTTTGGTAACTTTTTTAGGACGCCTGGTGAGGCTGTAGCTGGTGGTGAAAGTCTATAATGCCCCTGGCTACTGAAGATGTTATTTAAACACAGATTTATTAGGCTATGTTGTACATTAGCTCAAATAACACGTTTACCACATAAATTAGCCTAAAAATATATTCCAATGCTTAGTAAGTGTCGCTAATAAAAATTCTATGTGTGCAAATTTATACACACAAAGGAATCATCGGTTTATATACAAAGGCCCATGAACGTTGTAAATTGTTATATTATACAGTAAATACAAATAATATAATGTACTTGTTTTACCTCAAATAAGGAGTTCATCCGGGAACAAGACACTACTATATCCACGACCACGGCTATCGGGACGGACATATGGGCACGTGGTTCATGCCGGCGACGCTAGATCCGCCCGGCGGCGTAGTCACTAAGGAAGAAGATGGTCGGAGGAGCCTCCTTGGGAGAGAGGGTGGTCGATGACAGACGGATGGGCACGTGGTTCAGGTGGTGCCAACAGATCCGGTCGGTGGCGTGGTCGTAGATGTCGGTGGCTGTTGGTGTGGAGGGACGAGGAGGAGAGCGGGGACGAGTCGGGGAGGCGGGGAAGTGGGTTGTGGCCGACGAGGAGGCACCCACTGACCGCCGAAGATGGCAGCGGTGGTGGTGGCTGAAACCCTAGTGTCATGCTCTCTCATCTCTCATCGAGAAGGAGGGGGAAATGACGTCGGGGTGGGAGTAGACCAGAATTTGTTAAGGTTGCCTTGTTATATATGGAAATGACATTTTGACTGTAAATAACATGAAGTTGGATGGCAGTCTTTTGCAGAGGGGTGAGAAGCCGATGGGTGTTGCAGGAAGCTAGTCTAGACGAGCTTCTACCTCATAGTGCATTTTCGATATGTGCTTCTGAGAAGCCCCGGTTGCGAGATTAGCTATTTGGCTCTGTTTCAACTTTTAGGAGGCTACAAGCAGCAAAAGCTGAAGCCCAAGCTCAAACAAAAAGGGCCATAGTAGTAGCGTATATTTTCCTTATTACTAAATAAAGTAGCAATATCATTCAGTTTCATGAGATGTTCGACAATAGTTTCAGTTTCATAACCTAGAAAGGATCATACTATACTATAGGAATCAATTCATGGTCTATAGAGAATTCATAATCCTTATCAGTGAAAAATATAGGAGAAGTAGCAAATTTAGGATCATGTTGCATTTTATCCATCATAGATTTTTCTTTTAGTTTGCATAGTAGTTTCTTGAAGTCATATCTATTTTCATAAGCAAGAAAGTCCCTAGCAACTTCTCCATCCATAACATAACCTTGAGGTACATAAGGCAATTCATATCTAGAGCGAGGTGTAACAGGTTATTCAAAATCTTCATCAGTCGCAGCATTCCCAAGTTCTTAGCTTTACCAATATGAGCATCAATTAATTCACTCAGTGGCACAATTTAAGTTTCATCATGTCAAGAAATAGTATCATCATTAATTTCAGAAGTAGCATCATCAACTTCATGTGACAAATCAGGATGATCAACATGTGGTGGTGTAACAAGATGATTCAAGACAGTAGGTGAATCAAAAGTAGAGCTAGACGATAGTTCCTTACCTCCTCTCGTGCAAGAGGGGGTGATCTTAGTTCGAGTAGCTTTCAGATTCTTCATAGTGGCAATTGGATATCCTCAAGTTAACACAAAAAATAGAGCTATGCTCCCCAGCAACAACACCAGAAAAAGGTATTGATAACCCACAAGTATAGAGGATAGCAACAGTCTTTGCAGGTAGTATTTCACCCTGATTTATTGATTTGACACAAGGGGAGCTAAAGAATATTTATCATCCTTAGAAGTTGAGTTGTAAATTCAACCACACCTCGAATATCTCTCTGCAGCAAAGTTTAATAGCACGACAATAATAGTAGTAACAGTAGCAGTAATAGTGACAATAGTAATTTTGTAGCAGTTGTGACAGTAGCAGCATGTCACACCCTGTGTTTGTATCACTTTGCAATAATATGGATTCACAAAATTTGGATCCAAATAAAACTTTTGAGTGCATAAGCTTGTTTGAATTGTTTGATGCTTGCCTCTTTGGTTGATTGTGTTTGGCACTCATAGATTCTACTTCTCTCAATACTCATCTCTTTAATCCAAACTTTTTGCCCAATGATCATACCATGTGTATATTACCTAAAACTATTTTTATCAAAATTTAGTTTGGCCAAAAAGGATTTATTCAAATTAGGTTTTAAAAAAACGAATTGAGGTTTGTACTACAAGTCCTCAAATTGGGTGGATCCTTTTTTCCCCAAATAGTTTATTTGGAACCTACTATATATATATATATGTGACTTCCCAAAACCATAAAATATTAATTTTAAATATTATTTTCCTATTTTATTTAAAGGCTTTTTCTTCAGGCCATAAATGGTCTTTTATAGGTAAAAAATATTTAAATGCCTTAAAAATATTTGAGAAAATTTAGGCAAACTCAGTGGACATATATTTTCCATATATAAGAGTTTCAACACATGGTCATGTTCAAAATCATGGGCAGAACCCTCGACACCCTTTCTACATAAATAAAGCATTTGAAATATTTCCATACGAAATATTATCAATAAATTCTATGGAAATTCCAGGAGGTCACACATGCCATATGTGATGATCTTGCAAAGTTTCATCTCAATCCCAATTGATTTGATTCACCGAAATATTCCAACACCATTCATGTCCAGAATCAAATTTGAGCAACTTTACAATGTGAAGTATCTCCTATTGATCCAAAAAATTGTGAGCATGTTCTATTACCCAAATGATGATGCTACAACAAGTGGTGCATCAACAAGAATGGAATTGCATGCATAGATCCATAGGAATTTGATTCTATTGATTTCTAGGGTTTACAATGCCTACATGAACTTTCTCCAAACCAGCTCAAACTTGGCGATCGACCCAATTTTTAACGACAATTTGACCATGTTAAATGTCAAGTCAAGAAAACTCTATTTGCTTGCCCAAATCTTCATCAAACACCTTCTGATGATTTGGTAAAAACCATGGTTGACCCTCTTTTACTATTGTCCTTCACTTTAAACTTTTACCACAATCCCATATTGATGTATTCACCTCCAGTAAAGTTTGCAGGGCTCGGATCAATTGTTAAGTGGGGTAAAACCCCATTTTACCCTCCTGGACAACAAGAATCCCTCTCTCTCCCCTCCCCTCTTATTCTATAGACCTTCGAGAGCATCCAATGCTATATTCC
The DNA here is from genome assembly GCA_022496015.1 of Hordeum marinum. NCBI lineage: Eukaryota > Viridiplantae > Streptophyta > Magnoliopsida > Poales > Poaceae > Hordeum > Hordeum marinum. Next base: position 337,108,458 of record CM039675.1, read on the forward strand.
AATTGTTTACACCCTCCTAAACCCCCTAGACAAGGTTGTCCATGCCCGATCACACTGTAGTCGTCACCCTATGCATGGCCTTGACAACCTCGGGCTTCCCCCTCTTGCCACCTAGCCCTCCTCGACATCCACAACACATCACCCTGTCACCCCTCTTCTCTCTCCTCCTCCTTCTCTCTCCTCTTGCGCGTGTCGAGCGACACCCGACTTGGCCAGTGAGCATGCTCACATGCGCGGGCTTCCCTCTCTATATCTCTCTCTCTCTCTCTCTCTCTCTGCCTCCCTCGCCCGTAGACCAACCCCAGGAGCACCCCCGGGCAAGCCCCGTGTGCTCTCTCCCCCTCCAGAGAGCAGCTCGACCTCACTGGCGCATGGGTCTGCAGTGGACTCGTGCCCCGGCTATAAAAGGCCTCCTCGAGCTCCCCTTTCTCGTCCTCCGGATCACATCCACTCCCAATCGACCACCACAAGCCCGCATTTTGAGCTCCCCGAGCACCAGCGGTCGAGATCAATAGAGGCACCGCCGCGTCAGGGCTCCGTCAATCTCGGGTTACCGGCCCGCTCTAGTCCTCCTCTCCTACTCTCTGGAACCGTGGGGCCCCTTTGAACCTTTCTCCTTCCTCGTCGATCATTTGCAGCTAAGGAACGATGCTGACGACCTCCTCCCGAAGCGGCTCTGCCATGCTTCCTCATCACCGGCGAACCAGTGCATCTTCGACCTTCTCTCCCCCTCTAGAGGAACGTCGGCTCGATGCTGAGTCCATCCCCATCTCCCGCTCACCTCGTCGTTCCCTCCTTCATCGCCGATGAGCTCCGCCACCTCCGTGTCAAGAGGACGGAGATGACCGGTGGTCCCCACCTGTCATCCTCTCCTCCCTCTCTCCTCCTCTCTGTGTGGCTGCCCGTCGAGCCCCGCCCGTTAGGGTTTAAAACTTCCGCGTGCGCGGGGGCACCAATTCGCCTAGGCTGGCTAGCTACTGGGTCGGCCCAGCTGTTGGGTGGCTCTGGCGCAGGGGAACTGTGGCCCCTTTTCTTATTATTTTCTGGTAGTATTTTGCACCACAAATCTTGTAATAATTTGTAGCATTTTATTCGACCAAAAATCTTGTAATAATTTGTAGCATTTTATAGTGCCACTTGTAAAAATATCTCAAAACATTTTATGTATTGTTTTATATGAAAACCCCTTTGTAGGCATTTTCGGCCACTGTTAAAAAAGTTTGCAAACTCCTTTTCACTACAAAATCTTAGGGAGATATTTTTAGTTTATATTTTAGTATTTTACAGAGTAGAGTAACATTTTAGAAGTGGAGTTTGGGCTCTGTTTTTGTTCTGATTCTTATTATTGACGTTATTATCATGACCATAGATTACGCTGTTGGCGAGGGAGTTGGACCTGAAGACTTTGCAGACCCCGAAGACTTTGTTGAGCCAGGCAAGCAACCCTTTGACCATATTAAGAAACTTTTCCTGCATGTCATATAGCACTTTGTGTTTTGACGAATTGATCATGGTGATGTGGTAACAACTTCGGTGGGTTGCCTCCAATACTTTCTTGTTGATACCTACATCGTGCATTACCCTACCTCCTTATGAGGATTGTGCGGGTGGGAGTAGATAGGATGCTTAGCAGATACTACGCAAAGTGGACAGGAATATGCATGGTGATGAAAACAAATCAGTTTTTCAAAGACTTTTTGAAAACCCCATCAGGTGCCATTAATGCCCAAGGGAGATGAATTTGAGCTAGGTAAACACTTGATAAAGAAGTGGTGTACCGGAGCAAGTGAGTGTGTGTGGTTTTCAAAAACGGATTGGTGTAAGTTGCGAAAGTTATTCCAACCTTATGTTTACAACCATGATACCCCTTTTGGGACGGGGGCTTGTTGATTAGTTTGATGGGTAAGTGGCGGGAGAGTATGAGTTACTCTCTCGATATGGGATCATGCCTAGTAGGGCCACCATGCACTGCCTTTACACGCACCGGGCACACTGTTGTGTTCCTTCATGGATGGTACTATGTGGAGCGATGCTCGTGTTTGTATGATACGTCCAATTTGCATCATGATTTTATATTGATATTTATTGCATTATGGGTTGTTATTACACGTTATGGTACAATACTTATGCATTTTCTCTCTTATTTTACAAGGTTTACATGAAGAAGGAGAATGCCGGCAGCTGGAATTCCGGACTAGAAAAGGAGCAAATCCAGGAGACCTATTATGCACGAATCCAAAAGTCCTGAAAAGTTACGGAGAATTATTTTGAAGTATATAAAAAACATTGGGCGAAACAAATACCAGAGGGGGCCACCAGGAGGTGACAAGCCTGCCAGGCGCGGCCACCCCCTGGTCGTGCCTAGAGGGCTTGTGACCCACCTGGGAGGCCCCCGATGCCCATCTTCTGCTATATTGAGGATTTTGACCTGGAAAAAATCAGAAGGAAGCTTTCGGGATGAAGCACCGCCGTCTTGAGGCGGAACTTGGACAGAACCAATCTAGAGCTCCTGCAGAGCTATTCTGCCAGGGAAACTTCCCTTCCGGAGGGGGAAATCAAAGCCATCGTCATCACCAACGATCCTCTCATCGAGAGGGGGTCAATCTCCATCAACATCTTCATCAGCACCATATCCTCTCCAAATCATAATTCATCTCTTGTATCTGATCTCTGTCTCAAACCTCAGATTGGTACATGTGGGTTGCTAGTAGTGTTGATTACTCCTTGTAGTTGATGCTAGTTGGTTTACTTGGTGGAAGATCATATGTTCAGATCCTTTATGATAATTAATACCGCTTTTATTATGAACATGGACATGCTTTGTGAGTAGTTACGTTTGTTCCTGAGGACATGGGATAAGTATTGTTATGAGTAATCATGTGAATTTGGTATTCATTCTATATTTTGATGAGATGTATGTTGTGTTGGGGAACGTCGCATGGGAAAAAAATTCCTACGCTTCACCAAGATCAATCTAGGAGATGAGCATCTATGAGAGGATAGATTGGAACAATGTACCCTTGTAGATCGCTAAGCGGAAACGTTAAAGAACATGGTTGATGTAATGGTACGTCTCCGCGATCCAAATCGCAAGCCATCCCACGAACTCTCGATCAAGTACCGAACGGACGGCACCTCCGCGTTCAGCACACGTGCAGCTCGATGAAGATCTCCGCCTTCTTGACCCAGCAAGAGAGAGTGGAGAGGTAGATGAGTTCTCCGGCAGCGTGAAGGCGTTGCGGCGATGGTGGTGGAGCAATTCTAGCAGGGCTTTGCCTAAGCACTGCTCAAAACCGATCTAGAGGAGAAAACGATCTAGAGGAAGAAGAGGGCGGCACTTGGTAGAATTAAGGTTGGGGCTCCTCCAAGGAGAGGTTCGACCGGAGCATAGGGGGAGAGTCCACCTCCCACAAGGGAGGTGGATTCCAAGTGGGACTCTTTCCCAAACTTGGCCCCTACTCTATCTCTTCCTCCATGCGCATAGGGCCTCTTGGGCTGGGTTGCCCAGCCCACCAGGGGCTGGTGCGCTCTAAGGCCCGTGTCTCCCCTTGGGGTATGTGGGCCCCACTTGGTGGTCCCTGGAACCCATTCGTTACTCCCGGTACACTACCGGAAATGCCCGAAACTTTTCCGGAGTTCGAATACCACTTTCCTATATATAAATCTTTACCTCAGAACTATTTCGGAGCTCCTCGTGACGTCCGGGATCTCATCCGGGACTCCGAACAACCTTCGGTCACCACCATACATAACTCTATACTACCGAAATGTCACCAAACCTTAAGTGTGTAGACCCTGCGGGTTCGAGAACTATGTAGACATGACCGAGACACCTCTACGCTCAATAACCAATAGCGGGACCTAGATGCCCATATTGATTCCTACATATTCTACAAAGATCTTTATCGGTCGAACCTCTATATCAAGGATTGAGTTAATCTCGTATGATGTTCCCTTTGTTCTTCGGTATGTTACTTGCCCGAGATTCGATCGTCGGTATATCCATACCTAGTTCAACCTCGTTACCAGCAAGTATGTTTACTCATTCCGTAATATAAGATCATGTGGCTAACACTTAGCCACATTGCTTTCAAGTCTTGTTGTGATGTTGTATTACCGAGTGGGCCTTGAGATACCTCTCCTTTACACAGAGTAACAAATCCCAGTGTTGTTCCATGCCAACCCAGTAGACACCCTCAGAGATACCTGTAGAGCACCTTTATAGTCGCCCAGTTACATTGCGACGTTTGATACACACAAGGCACTCCTCCGGTGTCCGTGAGTTGCATGATCTCATGGTCATAGGAACATATACTTGACATGCAAAAAACTATAGCAATAGTCTGACACGATCATATGCTACGTTTACAGTTTGGGTCTTGTCCATCTCATCATTCTCCTAATGATGTGATCCCATTATCAAATGAAATCTCATGTCAATGGCTAGGAAACCTTGACCATCTTTGATCAACGAGCTAGTCTACTAGAGGCACACTAGGGACAAAGTGTTGTCTATATATCCACACATGCAATGTGTTTCCAATCAATACAATTATAGCATGGATAATAAACAATTATCATGAACAAGGAAATATAATAATAAACACTTTATTTATTGCCTCTAGGGCATATTTGCAACAGTCTCCCACTTGAACTAGAGTCAATATTCTAGTTCACATCACTATGTGATTTACATTGTAATGAATCGAACACCCATGCAGTTCTGGTGTTGATCATGTTTAGCCCTTGGAAGAGGTTTAGTCAATGGGTCTGCAACATTCAGATCCGTGTGCACTTTGCAAATATTTCTGTCCTTCTCCTCGATGTAATCGCGGATGGAATTGAAGCGTCGCTTTATGTGTCTGGTCCTCTTGTGAAAACTTGGTTCCTTGGCTAGAGCAATGGCACCAGTGTTGCCACAGAACAGAGTCACTGGATTCAGTGCACTAGGCACTACTACAAGATGTGTCATGAACTGCTTCATCCAGACACCTTCCTTCGCTGCCTCCGAGGCTGCGATGTACTCCGCTCCGCATGTAGAATCGGCTACCATGCTTTGCTTGGAACTGCACCAGCTTACCGCTCCCCTTTTGAGAATAAATACGTATCCGGTTTGCGACTTAGAATAATCCGGATCAGTGTCAAAGCTTGCATCGACGTAACCCTTTACAACGAGCTCTTGATCACATCCATCAACGAGAAACATTTCCTTAGTCCTTTTTAGGTACTTAACGATATTCTTGACCGTCGTCCAGTGCTCCATTCCAGGATCACTTTGAAACCTTCTGTCCATACTTATGGCAAGGCTGACATCGGGTCTTGTGTACAGCATTGCATACATGATAGAGCCTATGGTTGAAGCATAGGGATGACACTCATCTTCTCTCTATATTCTGCAGTCACTAAGCATTGAGTCTTACTCAACCTCACACCTTGTAACACAGGCAAGAACCCCTTCTTGGACTGATCCATTTTGAACTTCTTCAAAACTTTATCAAGGTATGTGCCTTGTGAAAGTGCTATCAAGCGTCTCGATCTATCTCTATAGATCTTAATGCCTAATACGAAAACAGATTCTCCTAGGTCCTTCATTGAAAAACTGTTGTTCAAATATTCCTTCACACTTTCCAGCATTTCTATATTGTTTCCAATCAGCAGTATGTCATCCACATATAATATTAGAAACGCTACAGATCTCCCACTCACTTTCTTGTAAATACAAGCTTCCCCGTAAACTTGTATAAACCCAAACTCTTTGATCACCTCATCAAAGCGCTTATTACAACTCCGAGATGCTTGCATCAGTCCATAAATGGATTGTTGGAGTTTGCAAACTTTGTGAGCATTCTCTGGATCAGCAAAACCTTCCGGTTGCATCATATACAACTCTTCCTCAAGGAAACCGTTAAGGAACGCTATTTTGACATCCATCTGCCAAATTTCATAGTCGAAATATGCAGCTATTGCTAACATGATTTTGACGGACTTAAGCATCGCTACGGGTGAGAAGGTCTCATCGTAGTCAACTCCTTGAACTTGTGGAAAACCCTTTGCCACAAGTCGATCTTTATAGACAGTGACATTACCGTCTGTGTCCGTCTTCTTCTTAAAGATCCATTTGTTCTGAATGGCCTTTTGCCCTTTAGGTAATACTTGCAAAGTCCATATTTTGTTTTCATACATGGATCCCATCTCGGATCTCATGGCCTCTAACCATTTCTTAGAATCCGGGCCCATCATCGCTCCTCCATAGCTCGTAGGTTCATTGTTGTCCAACAACATGACCTCCAAGACAGGGTTGTCGTACCACTTAGGAGCTGTACGCGCCCTTGTCGACCTACGAGGTTCAATAGTAACTTGATCCGAAGCTTCATGATCATCATCATTAACTTCCTCTTCAACTGTCGTAGGCTCCACAGAAACATCTTTCTGTGCTGCGCTACTCTCTGGTTGAAGTAAAGGTTCAATAACCTCATCAAGCTCTATTTTCCTCCCACTCAATTCTTTTGAGAGAAACTATTTCTCAAGAAATGTTCCATTTTTAGCGACAAACACTTTGCCTTCGGATTTGAGAAAGAAGGTGTACCCGACTGTCTCTTTCGGGTATCCTATGAAGACGCATTTTTCCGCTTTGGGTTCCAGCTTTTCAGGCTGAAGTTTTTTGACATAAGCATCACATCCCCAAACTTTAAGAAACGACAACTTTGGCTTCTTGCCAAACCATAGTTCATATGGCATTGTCTCAACGGATTTCAATGATGCCCTATTTAAAGTGAATGCAACTGTCTCTAATGCATAACCCCAAAACGATAGTGGCAAATCGGCAAGAGACATCATAGATAGCACCATATCTAATAAGGTTCGATTAGGACGTTCGGACACACCATTACGCTATGGTGTTCCAGGCGGTGTCAATTGTGAAACAATTCCACACTATCTTAAGTGACTGCCAAACTCATAACTCAGATATTCACCTCCTCGATCAGATCATAGGAATTTAATCTTCTTGTTATGATGATTCTCAACTTTACTCTAAAATTTCTTGAACTTTCAAACGTTCCAGACTTGTGTTTCATTAAGTAAATATACCCATATCTACTTAATTCATCAGTGAAGGTGAGAAAATAATGATATCCACCACGCGCCTCAATGTTCATTGGACCGCACACATCAGTATGTATGATTTCCAACAAATCACTCGCCCGTTCCATTGTTCCAGAGAACGGTGTTTTAGTCATCTTGCCCATGAGGCATGGTTCACATGTGTCAAGTGATTCAAAATCAAGTGACTCCAAAAGTCCATCAGCATGGAGCTTCCCCATGTGTTTTACACCAATATGACCCAAACGGTAGTGCCACAAGAAAGTGGTACTATCATTATCAACTCTACATCTTTTGGCATCAATGTTACGAACATGTGTATCATCACTATCAAGATTCAATATGAATAAACCCCTCACATTGGGTGCATGACCATAAAAGATATTACTCATATAAATAGAACAACCATTATTCTCTGACTTCAATGAGTAACCGTCTCACAATAAACAAGATCCAGATATAATGTTCATGCTTAGCACAGTCACTAAATAAAAATTATTCAGGTTCATCACTAATCCCGATGGTAATCGAAGAGAGAGCATGCCGACCGCGATCACATCAACCTTGGAACCATTTCCCACGTGCATCGTCACTTCGTCCTTCGCCAGCCTTCGTTTATTCCATAGTTCCTGTTTTGAGTTGCAAATCTAAGCAACCGAACTGGTATCAAATACCCAGGCACTACAACGAGAGCTAGTAAGGTACACATTAATAACATGTATATCATATATACCTTGTTTGTTGTTGGCCGCCTTCTTGTCAGCCAGATACTTGGGGCAGTTCCGCTTCCAGTGACCAGTTCCCTTGCAATGAAAGCACTCAGTTTCTGGCTTGGGTCCAGCCTTGGGTTTCTTCACGGGAGGAGCAACTGCTTTGCCACCCTTCTTGGAGTTACCCTTCTTGCCCTTGCCATTATTCTTGAAACTACTTGTTTTATTGACCATCAACACTTGATGTTCTTTCTGGATTTCAGACTCAGCGACTTTCAGCATCTTAAAAAGCTCGACGACTGACTTGTTCATCCCGTGCATGTTATAGTTCAGCATGATGCTTTTGTAGCTAGGTGGCAGTGATTGAAGAACTCTGTCAGTGATCGCCTCTGGTGGAAGAGGCATCCCTACCTCCGCCAGATGAGTTGAATACCCAGACATTCTAAGTATATGTTCACTGATAGACCTGTTCTCCTCCATTTTGCAAGCATAGAACTTATCAGAGGTCTCATACCTCTCGATCCAGGCATTCTTCTTAAAGATAAACTCCAACTCCTGGAACATCTCATATGCTCCATGACGTTCAAAATGTCTTTCAAGTCTCGGTTTTAAGCCATACAAATTTGCACACTGAACTATTGAGTAATCTCCAGAACGTGACTCCCAAGCATTCTTAATGTCTTCGGATGACAAGTCTGCAGGTTGATTACCAAGCGATGCGTCAAGGACATATGCCTTCTAGGAAGCCATGAGGATAATCCTTAGATTACGGGCCCAATCCACAAAGTTACTTCCATCATCTTTCAACTTAGCTTTCTCTAGGAATGCATTAAAATTTAGGGGTGCTACTGCGCGAGCCATTGATGTACAACATAAATATGCAGAGATTACTTAGACTATTATTCAAGATCATGAGTTTAGTTAATCGAATTACTTAAGCTCCCACTCAAATTGACCTCGGGTAATCTGAGTGAAACATGATCCATATTCACCAACTCAAGTCCGATCATCACGTGAGTTAAGGTGGTTTCAATGGTGAACATCATCATGTTGATCATATCTACTATATGACTCATGCGCGACCTTTCGGTCTCTTGTGTTCCGAGGCCATATCTGTACATGCTAGGCTCGTCAAGTTTAACCCTGAGTCTTCTGCATGTGCAACACTGGCTTACACCTGTTGTATGAAAATGTAGAGTCTATCACACCCGATCATCACATGCTGTCTCGACACAACGAACTTTCGCAAGGTGCACACTCGGGGAGAACAAAGTTCATCTTGAAATTGAAGTGAGGGATCACCTTATAATGCCACCGTCGTCCTAAGAAAAACAAGGTGCATAAATGTATTAACATCACATGCAATTCATAAGTGACATGATATGGCCATGAACTTGTGCTATTGATCTCCATCATGAAAGCACCGGCATGATCTCCATTGTCACCGACATAACACCATGATCTCCATCAACTTGTTGCCATCGGGGTTGTTGCGCCCACCATGCTTCTACTACTATTGCTACCGTTTAACGATAAAGTAAAGCATTACATAGTGCTTAATAATTGACACGCGGGTCATATAATAATTAAAGACAACCCTATGGCTCCTGCCAGTTGCCATACTCATCGACATGCAAGTCGTGATATTCTATACAAAAACATGATCATCTCATACATCACATATATCACATCATGAAATTGGCCATATCACATCACAACATACCCTGCAAGAACAAGTTAGACGTCCTCTAATTGTTGTTGCATGTTTTACGTGGCTGCTATGGGTATCTAGCAAGAACGATTCTTACCTACGCAAAACCACAAAGGTGATATGAAGATTGCTTTTCAACTTTCTACAAGGACCACCTTAATCAAATCTGATCCAACTAAAGTGGGAGAGACAGACACCCGCCAGCCATCTTTATGTGACGAAGTCACATGTCAGTCGATGGAACATGGTCTCTCGTAAGCGTACGAGTAAAGTCAGTCCGAGCCGCTTCATCTCACAATACCGCTGAACCATGAAAAGACTAAGGAAGGAAGCAATCTGAATATCAACGCCCACAAACTCTTTGTGTTCTACTCAAGATCTCATCTACGCATAGACCTAGCTCATGATGCCACTGTTGGGGAACGTTGCATGGGAAACAAAAGTTTTCCTACGCTTCACCAAGATCAATCTAGGAGATGAGCATCTATGAGAGGAGAGATTGGATCTACGTACCATTGTAGATCGCTAAGTGGAAGCATTAAGGAACGCGGTTGATGTAATGGTACGTCTCCGCGATCCAAATCGCAAGCCGTCCCATGAACTCCCGATCAAGTACCAAATGGACGGCACCTCTGCGTTTAGCACACGTGTAGCTTGGTGAAGATCTCCGCCTTGTTGATTCAGCAAGAGGGAGCGGAGAGGTAGACGAGTTCTACGGCAGCACAACGGTGTTGCGGCGATGGTGGTGGAGCAATTCCAGCAGGGCTTCGCCTAAGCAATGCTAAAAACCGATCTAGAGGAAGAAGAGGGCAGCACTTGGCAGAATTAGGGTTGGGGCTGCCCTGAAAATCCTGTAGTATATATAGGAGGGAGGGGAGAGGAGGCAGCCCTATCCTCTCCTCCAAGGAGAGGTTCGGCCGAAGCATAGGGGGAGAGTCCACCTCCTACAAGGGAGGTGGATTCCAAGTGGGACTCTTTCCCAAACTGGGCCCCTACTCTATCTCTTCCTCCATGCACATAGGGCATCTTGGGATGGCTTGCCTAGCCCACCAGGGGCTGGTGCACCACCTCTAAGGCCCATGTAGCCCCTTGGGGTATGTGGGCCCCACTTGGTGGTCCCGAAACTCATTCGTCACTCCTGGTACACTACCGGAAATGCCCGAAACTTTTCCGAAATTCAAATACCACTTTCCTACGTATAAATCTTTACCTCCGGACTATTCCGGAGCTCCTTGTGATGTCCGGGATCTCATCTGGGACTCCGAACGACCTTTGGTCACCACCATACATAACTCTATACTACCAAAACGTCACCAAACCTTAAGTGTGCAGACCCTGCGGGTTCGAGAACTATGTAGACATGACCGAGACACCTCTACGGTAAATAACCAATTGTGGGACATAGATGCCCATATTGATTCCTACATATTCTGCGAGGATCTTTATCGGTCGAACCTCTATGTCAAGGATTCAGTTAATCCCGTATGATGTTCCCTTTGTTCTTCGGTATGTTACTTGCCTGAGATTCGATTGTCGGTATCTCCATAACTAGTTCAAGCTCATTACCGGCAAGTCTCTTTACACGTTTCATAATATAAGATCATGTGGATAACACTTAGTCACATTGCTTGCAAGGCTTGTTGTGATGTTGTATTACCGAGTGGGCCCTAAGATACTTCTCCATCACACGGAGTAACAAATCCCAATGTTGATCCGTACCAACCCAGTAGACACCCTCGGAGATACCTGTAGAGCACCTTCATAGTCACCCAGTTCCGTTGCGACATTTGATACACACAAGGCACTCCTCCGGTGTCCGTGAGTTGCATGATCTGATGGTCATAGGAACATATACTTGACATGTAGAAAACTGTAGCAATAAACTGACACGATCATATGCTACATTTACAGTTTGGGTCTTGTCCATCTCATCATTCTCCTAATAATGTGATCTCGTTATCAAATGACATCTCATGTCAATGGCTAGGAAATCTTGACCATCTTTGATCAACGAGCTAGTCTACTAGAGGCACACTAGGGACAAAGTGTTGTCTATATATCCACACATGCAATGTGTTTCCAATCAATACAATTATAGCATGGATAATAAACAATTATCATGAACAAGGAAATATAATAATAAACACTTTATTTATTGCCTCTAGGGCATATTTCCAACATGTTGACTCTCCTCTAGTGGTGTTATGTGAACGTTGACTACATAAAACTTCACCATTATTTGGGCCAAGGGGAAGGCATTGGGAAGTAATAAGTAGATATGGGTTGCTAGAGTGACACCAGCTTAAACCCTAGTTTAGGCGTTGCTTCGTAAGGGGCTGATTTGGATCCATATGTTTCTTACTATGGTTAGATTTATCTTAATTCTTCTTTTGTAGTAGTGGATGCTTGCGAGAGAGGTTAATCATAAGTGGGAGGTTTGTCAAAGTAAGGGCAGCACCCAAGCACCGGTCCACCCACATATTAAATTATCAAAGTAACGAACGCGAATCAAATGAAGATGATGAAAACTAGCTTGACGGAAATTCCCATGTGTCCTCAGGAGTGCTTTGCTTCATATAAGAGTTTGTCTAGGCATGTCCTTTGCTACAAAAAGGATTGGGCTACCTTGATTCACCTTTTCTACACTTGTTACTTGTTATCATTACAAATTATCTTATCACAAAACTATCTGTTACCGATAATTTTAGTGCTTGCAGAGAATACCTCGCTGAAAACCGCTTGTCATTTCCTTCTGCTCCTCGTTGGGTTCGACACTCTTACTTATCGAAAGGACTACGATAGATCCCCTATACTTGTGGGTCATCAAGACTCTTTTCTGGCACCATTTTCGGGGAGTGAAGCGCCTTTGGTCAATGGAATTTGGTAAGGAAAAATTTATATAGTGTGCTGAAATTTACTGTCACCTCTTACTATGGAAGTTAATCCTTTGAGGGGCTTGTTCGGGGTATCTTCACCTCAACCGGAAACACAAAGAGTTGTCCCTCAACCTACTGAACCTACTAAAAATATTTATTATGAAATTCCTTCGGGTACGATAGAGAAACTACTGGCTAATCCTTATGCAGGAGATGGAACACTACATCCTGATTTGCATCTAATCTATGTGGATGAAGTTTGTGGATTATTTAAGCTTGTAGGTCTGCCCGAGGATCACGTCAAGAAGAAGGTATTTCCTTTATCTTTGAAGGAGAAGGCATTGACATGGTACAGTCTATGTGATAATATTGGATCATGGAACTACAACCGATTGAAAATGGAATTTCATCAGAAGTTCTATCATATGCATCTAGTTCATCGTGATCGGAATTATATCTATAATTTGTGGCCTCGTGTAGGAGAAGTAATCGCTCAAGCTTGGGGAGGCTTAAGTCAATGTTATATTCCTGCCCCAATCATGAGCTCTTAAGAGAAATTCTTATTCATATTTTTTATGCTCGGCTTTCTCGTAATGATCAATCCATGCTCGATACTTTTTGTGTTGGTTCCTATATGAAGAAGGATATTGACTTCAAATGGGATTTATTGGAAAGAATTAAACGCAACTCTGAAGATTGGGAACTCGACGAAGGTAAGGAGTCAGGTATGAACCTTAAGTTTGATTGTGTTAAATCTTTCGTAGACACTAATTCTTTTCATGAATTTAGCACTAAATATGGACTTTACTCTGAGATAGTAGCTTCTTTCTGGAATCTTTTTATTCTCATGTTTATCTCCCTAAGGAGAAGTGGTTTAGATATCATCCTCCGATTGAAGTGAATGTAGTTGAACCTATTAAACTTGAAGATGAAACTATTACTTATAATGTTGATCCTGTTATTCCTGTTGCTTATATTGAGAACCCACCTTTCCCTGTTAGAATAAAGGAACATGCTAAAGCTTCAACTGTGGTTCGTAAGAGCTGTGTTAGAACACCTACACCCCCTGAGCAAATTAAAGTTGAGCCTAGTATTGCTATGGTTAAATATCTCTTGGATGATAACATTTAGGGGCATGTTATTCAATTTTGTGATGAAGCTGCTAGAATTGCTAAACCTGATGCTAAAGATAAACATAGACCCATTGTTGGCACGCCCGTTGTTTCTGTTAAAATAGGAGATCATTGTTATCATGGCTTATGTGATATGGGTGCTAGTGTTAGTGCAATTCCCTGTACCTTATATAAAGAAATTATGAATGATATTGCACCAGCTGAGTTGGAGGAAATTGATGTTACAATTAAGCTTGCTAATATAGATACTATAACACTAGTTGGGATTATTAGAGATGTTGAAGTCTTGTGTGGGAAAAGAAAATATCCTACTGATTTTCTTATCCTTGGTTCCCCACAAGATGATTTTTGTACCATTATATTTGGTTGACCTTTGTTGAACACTGTTAATGCCAGGATAGATTGTGAGAAGGAAACTATTACTATAAGTTTTGGGGACATGTCTCATGAGTTTAATTTCTCTAAATTTCGTAGACAACCCCATGATAAAGAATTTTCTAGTAAGTATGAAATTATTGGTCATGCTTCTATTGTTGTGCCTCCTACTAATCCCTTAGAACAATATTTGCTAGACCATGAAAATGATATGCATATGAATGAAAGGAATGAAATAGATAAGATTTTCTTTGATCAGCATCATGTTTTGAAACACAACTTGCATGTTGAAATACTTGGGGATCCCCTTCCTACCAAGGGTGATCCCGTGTTTGAGCTTAAACAATTACCAAATACTCTGCAATATGCTTATCTTGATGAAAAGAAGATATATCATGTTATTATTAGTGCTAACTTTTCAAAGCATGAAAAACAGAGATTATTGAAAACTCTAAGGAAGTAGCACGCTGTTATTGGATATACTCTTGATGATCTCAAGGGCATTAGTCCCACTCTATGCCAGCATAAAATCAATATGGAGCTTGATGCTAATACAGTTGTTGATCACCAACGACGGTTAAATCCTAAAATGAAGGAAGTGGTCAGAAATGAAATATTAAAGCTTCTGTATGCAGGTATTATCTATCCTATTGCTGATAGTAGATGGGTTAGCCCCGTTCATTGTGTCCCTAAGAAAGGAGGTATTACCGTAGTTCCTAATGACAAAAATGAATTGATCCCACAAAGAATTGTTACAGGTATAGAATGGTAATTGATTTACGGAAATTAAATAAAGCCACTAGGAAAGATCATTACCCTCTACCTTTTATTGATCAAATTCTAGAAAGGTTATCCAAACACACTCATTTTTGCTTTCTAGATGGTTATTCTGGCTTCTCTCAAATACGTGTGTCAAAAGAGGACCAAGAGAAGACCACTTTTACTAGCCGCTTCGGTACCTTTGTTTATAGACATATGCCTTTTGGTTTATGCAATGCACCTGCTACCTTTCAAAGATGTATGACTGCTATATTCTCTGATTTTTGTGTAAGGATTGTTGAGGTTTTCATGGATGATTTTTTCGTTTACAGAACTTCTTTTGATAATTGTTTTAGCATCCTTGATCGAGTTTTGCAAAGATGTGAAGAAACTAATATTGTCTTTAATTGGGAGAAGTGCCACTTTATGGTCAATGAAGGTATTGTATTGGGACACAAAATCTCCGAAAGAGGTATTGAAGTTGACAAATCCAAAGTTGATGCCATTGAAAAAATGTTGTGTCCTACGGATATCAGAGGTATAAGAAGCTACCATGGTCATGTTGGTTTCTATAGGAGGTTTATTAAAGACTTCTCTAAGATTTCTAGGCCTCTCACTAATATCTTGCAAAAATATGTTCCATTCATTTTTGATGATGATTGTGTAGAAGCATTTGAAATTCTTAAGAACGCCTTGATTTCTGCACCTGTTGTTCAACCACCTGATTGGAACCTACCCTTTGAAATTATTTGTGATGCTAGTGATGATGCCGTTGGTGCTGTTCTAGGACAAAGAGTTGATAAGAAATTAAATGTTATCCATTATGCTAGAAAAACTCTAGACAATGCTCGAAGAAACTATGCTACCACTGAAAAGGAATTTTTCGCAGTTGTGTTTGCTTGTGATAAGTTCAGACCTTACATTGTTGATTCTAAAGTAACTGTTCACACTGATCATGCTGCTATTAAATATCTTATGGAAAATAAAGATGCTAAACCTAGACTTATAAGATGGGTTCTTCTGCTACAAGAATTTGATTTGCATATTGTTGATAGAAAGGGTGTTGATAACCCCGTACAGGATAACTTGTCTAGGCTAGAGAATGTTCTTGATGACCCACTACCTATTGATGATAGTGTTCCAGATGAACAACTAGCTGTCATAAATGCTACGCGTAATGCTCCTTGGTATGGTGATTATGCTAATTACATTGTTGCTAAATTTATATCTCCTAGTTTCACATACCAACAAAAGAAAAAGTTCTTCTATGATTTAAGACATTACTTTTGGGATGACCGATACCTTTATAAATAAGGAGTAGATGGTGTTATTAGATGTTGTGTACCTGAGCATGAACAGGAACAGATCCTATAGAAGTGTCATTCTGAGGCCTACAGAGGACACCACGCTAGAGATAGAAATACACATAAGGTATTACAATCTGGTTTTTATTGGCCTACTCTCTTCAAGGATGCTCGTAAGTTTGTCTTGTCATGTGATGAATGTCAAAGAATTGGGAATATTAGTAGACGTCAGGAAATGCCTATGAATTACTCTCTTGTTATTGAACCATTTGATGTTTGGGGTTTTGACTATATGGGACCTTTTCCAGCATCCAACGGGTATACTCGTATTCTAGTTGCTGTTGATTATGTTACTAAGTGGGTAGAAGCTATTCCAACTAGTAGTGCTAATCATAACACCTCTATTAAGATGCTAAAAGAAGTTATTTTCCCTAGATTTGGAGTCCCTAGATATTTAATGATTGATGGTGGTTCACATTTTATTCATGGTGCTTTCCATAAATTGCTTGCTAAGTATGATGTTAATCATAGAATTGCATCTCCTTACCATCCTCAGTCTAGTGGTCAAGTAGAATTAAGCAATAGAGAAATTAAATTGATCTTAGAAAAGACTATTAACACATCTAGAAAGAACTCGTCTAAGAAACTTGACGATGCATTATGGGCTTATAGAACTGCTTACAAGAACCCCATGGGTATGTCTCCGTATAAAATGGTTTATCGTAAAGCATGTCACCTACCTCTAGAACTAGAGCATAAAGCTTATTGGGCAATCAAAGAGCTCAACTATGATTTCAAACTTGCTGGTGAGAAGAGGTTATTTGACATTAGCTCACTTGATGAATGGAGAACCCCATGCCTATGAGAATGCCAAGTTGTTTAAAGAGAAAGTTAAGAGATGGCATGATAAAAGGATACAAAAGAATAAATTCAATATAGGTGACCATGTCTTTCTATACAATTCTCGTTTAAGATTTTTTGCAGGAAAACTTCTCTCCAAATGGGAAGGGCCTTACATTGTTGAAGAAGTATATCGTTCCGGTGCCATCAAGATTAACAACGCCGAAGTCACAAATTCGAAGGTGGTAAACGGGCAAAGAATCAAACATTATATCTCAGGTACTCCCATAAATGTTGAAACCCATATTATTAATACCATAACTCCGGAGGAGTATATTAGGGAGACCTACCGGAACGCTTCAGACTCCGGAAAGGAATAAGTATGAGGTACGGTAAGTAAACCGACTCCAAAACTTTCCCAATAGCAATTTTACTCAATTTTGAATATTTAATAAATTAGGAAAATGAAAAGTAGTCTCAAAGACGCACGAGAAGGTAACAAGCTTGCCAGGCATGACCACTCCCTGGCCGCGCCTAGGTGGCTTGCCACCACCTCGTATGCCCTTCGAACTCCGTTTTCTTGTGGTACACTCCTTTGGGTCGGCAAAAATTCATTATATAATCTCCCGAAGTCTGGGACTTTCGCATCATGACAACACCTCATGTTTTCATTTTGAGCTGTTTCTGCAGCAGATTTAGAGTAAGATGTCATCCCAAGAGTCCGATGGGGAGAGCTATATATCACATTATCTTGCCAATCCCGAGCTCTATGGGGACCTAGATCCTTATGGATTATTCTCTGAGGAGGGACAAGAAGGCAAGTATGAGGAAGAAAGCTCGAACAAAGAAGAGATCCCTCTTCCTCAACCAGGAGATATGCATGTGGAGTTCAAGAAATCAAGCCTCCCAAACGCAAGGAGAAAACCTAAGGTCCTATTTATCCCTTATGGCAAGGATAAAGCCAAGCTTGGGGGAGGTGCCCCGGTATCGTATCAACATCACACCTTTTCCTTTTCTTGTTTTCTTAGTTCGACCCTTTTGATTTTGTCTTGATCTAGTAGAATAAAATTGTAGTATGATCTATATTTGAGTTTTTACTTTTCGTTCCCCTTATGCAAGCAAGTCCGAGAGTTATATAATAAAAGTAGTTTTGATGTGAGGGCTTTGCTTGTTTGCTATAATCTTGAGAAATAATTTAGGAATAAAATAAGAATAGAATAAAAGCAAAGAGTATATAAAATGATCTTATGGGGAGTAATGACATTACATATAAGAAGTATGTCGGTTGAAATTTGTTGGGAGTTGACAAACATAGGAATTGGGCATTGGTGCAATTAAAAAGGAAGTGACAAACAAAGAGAGATTCACATATAAATATATTATCTTTGACATCTTTTGTGATTGTGAGCACTCATTTAAATATTGTATGCTAAGAAGTAGATGTTGGACAAGGAAGACAACATAATGGGTTATGTCTGCTCACTTCCGAATAGAAGTTATATGGTTATAGATCCTTCAACATGTAGTGCTTGCTTCTACCCAAAACAAGCCAAAACTTCCGCACCACGTAGAGATACTATTTGTGCATCCAAATACCCTCAACCCAGTTTTGCCAAGAGAGTCCACCATACCTACCTATGGATTGAATAAGATCCTTCAAGTAAGTTGTCATCGGTGCATAAAGCAATAAGAATTGCTCCTAAATATGTTGGATCTTTATTGTAAGGGGAATAAGCGTTGTACGAATTTGTGATGGCAAAGAAATAAAAGCGATGGATTGCATAATAAAGGTTTTTATCACAAAGGGCAATACAACGATGCATTCCTTTGTATTAGGGGTTTGTGCATCCAAAGACAAAAAGCGCTTGACAACATCCGCTTCCCTCTATGAAGGGCCTATATGTTACTTTTACCTTTTTAGTACTTACCCTTATGCAAGAGTCATGGTGGTCTTCAGCATTTCCTATATTTTGCCTTTGTCTCTTGGCAAGCATTATGTGTTGGAGAATGATCTAGATGCATATATCCACTCGGATGTGGGTCATTATGAGTTATTATTGTTGACATCACCCTTGAGGTGAATAGTTTGGAGGCAAAACTATAAGCCCCTATCTTTCTCTGTGTCCGATTAAAGCTTTGATCTCATGGATACCGCGTGAGTGGTCACAACTGTGAAAGACTAAAAGATGATTGAGTATGTGGATTTGCTTTACCAGCTCTTATATTGACTCTTTCCGATGTTATGATAAATTGCTAATTGCTTCAATGACTGAGAGCATAGTTTGTTGGTTGTTAAAGAGTTCTTGGTTCATACTTTATCTTGTGAATGAATTGTTACTTTACCATAAGAAATCATGTACCAATAAGTATTGTTGTTCTAAAGATGATCATGATGCCCTCATGTCCGTATTTTATTTTATCGACACCTCTATCTCTAAACTTGTGGACATATTTACCGATCTCGGCTTTTGCTTGAGGACAAGTGAGGTCTAAGCTTGGGGGAGTTGATATTTCCATTTTGCATCATGCTTTTATATTGATATTTATTGCATTATGGGTTGTTGTTACACATTATGGTACAATACTTATGCCTTTTCTATCTTATTTTACAAGGTTTACATGAAGAGGGAGAATGTTGGCAGCTAGAATTCTGGACTAGAAAAGGAGCAAATCTGGGAGACCTATTCTGCACAACTCCAAAAGTCCTGAAAAGTAAGGAGAATTATTTTGGAATATATGGGCGAAACAAATACCACAGGGGGGCACCAGGAGGTAATAAGCCCGCCAGGCACGACCACCCCCCTGGTCGCGCCTAGAGGGCTTGTGACCCACCTAGTAGGCCCCCGATGCCCATCTTTTGCAATATTGAGGGTTTTGACCTGGAAAAATCAGAAGGAAGCTTTCGGGACGAAGCGCCGCCGTCTCGACGCGGAAGTTGGACAGAACCAATCTAGAGCTCACACAGAGTTGTTCTGCCAGGGAAACTTCCCTCCCGGAGGGGGAAATCTAAGCCATCGTTATCACCAATGATCCTCTCATTGATAGGGGGTCAATCTCCATCAACATCTTCATCAGCACCATCTCCTCTCCAAACCCTAGTTCATCTCTTGTATCCGATCTCTATCTCAAACCTCGGATTGGTACGTGTGGGTTGCTAGTAGTGTTGATTACTCCTTGTAGTTGATGCTAGTTGGTTTACTTGGTGGAAGATCATATGTTTGGACCCTTTATGATAATTAATACCCCTCTGATTATGAACATGAACATGTGTGAGTAGTTACGTTTGTTCCTAAGGACATGGGATAAGTCTTGTTCTAAGTAATCATGTGAATTTGATATTCGCTCGATATTTTGATGAGATGTATGTTGTCTCTCCTCCAGTGGTGTTATGTGAACATCAACTACATAACACTTCACCATTATTTGGGCCTAGGAGAAGGCATTGGGAAGTAATAAGTAGATGGTGGGTTGCTAGAGTGACAGAAGCTTAAACCCTAGTTTATGCGTTGCTTCGTAAGGGGCTGATTTGGATCCATATGTTTCATGCTATGGTTAGATTTATCTTAATTATTTTTTCGTAGTTGTGGATGCTTGCAATATAGGTTAATCATAAGTGGGAGGTTTTTCAAAGTAAGGGCAGCACCCAAGCATGATAAAAACTAGCTTGACGGAAATTCTCATGTGTCCTCAGGAGCGCTTTGCTTCATATAAGAGTTTGTCCATGTTGGGGAACGTCGCATGGGAAACAAAAAATTTCCTACGCACACGCATACCTATCCATGGTGATGAGCATCTACGAGAGGGAGAGTGGATCTACATATCCTTGTAGATCGCTAAGCGGGAAGCGTTAAGAAACGCGGTTGGTGTAGTCGAACATCTTCGCGATCCAAATCGCCGAGCGTCCCGCGATCTCATCACGATCCGTCCTGCGATCCAATCACGATCCGTCCCGTGAACTCATCACGATCCGTCCCACGATCTCATCACGATCCGTCTCATGATCTTGATCACGATCTGTCCCGCGAACTCATCACGATCCGTTCCGCGATCTCATCACGAACTGTCTCTTGATCTCGATCACGGTCCTTCCGATCTAGTGTCGAACGGACGACACCTCCGCGTTCAGCACACGTGCAGCTTGATGACGATCTCCACCGTCTCGATCCAGCGAGAGGAGGTGGAGAGGAGAGAGAGTTCACCGGAAGCGTGATGGCGCTCCGGTGATGGTGGTGGAGTGATTCCGGCAGGGCTTCGCCTAAGCGCTGCGGAAAACCGATCTAGAGGAGAAACTGTGCACCGGTGAAACGGGTAGCACGTGGCCGGAAATTCTGTCCAAAAACCACCCAATCCACTAGTATATATAGGAGGAGAGGAGAGGAGAGGCATCCAAGGCCTTTGGGTCGGCCGAAATAGGAGGTGGGAGCAATCCTACTTCACCTCCAATCCTAGTTGGAGTAGGATTGCCTCCTATTGGCTGATTTTCCACTTTTTGCTTTAGGACTTTCTCTCCTGCGCCATGGGCCTTTGTGGCTGTTTTCCCAGCCCACTAAGGGCTGGTTATTATTCTCCCACAGCCCATGGACCTCTTGGGGTCGAAATACCCCTCCCGGAGGTCCTCCGGTACACTACCGGCACTCCCGGTACAATACCGATACTCCCGGTACACTACCGATGAGCCCGAAACTTTTCCGGAAACCAAACTGGGACTTCCTATATATGAATCTTTACCTCCGGACCATTCCGAATCTCCTCGTGACGTCCGGGATCTCATCCGGGACTCCGAACAACCTTCGGTCACCACCATACATAACTCTACACTACCGAAACGTCACCGAACCTTAAGTGTGCAGACCCTGCGGGTTCGAGAACTATGTAGACATGACCGAGACACCTCTACGGTCAATAACAAATGGCGGGACCTGGACGTCCACATTGGTTCCTACATATTCTACGAAGATCTTTATCGGTCGAACCTCTATGTCAAGGATTCAGTTAATCCCGTATATCGTTCCCTTTGTTCTTCGGTATGTTACTTGCCCGAGATTCGATCGTCGGTATCTCCATACCTAGTTCAACCTCGTTACCGGCAAGTCTCTTTACTCGTTCCGTAATACAAGATCCCGCAACTAACAATTAGTCACATTGCTTGCAAGGCTTATTCTGATGTTGCATTACCGAGTGGGCCCCGAGATACCTCTCCGTTACACGGAGTAACAAATCCCAGTCTCGATCCATGCCAACTCAACAGACACCATCGGAGATACCTGTAGAGCACCTTTATAGTCACCCAGTTACGTTGCGACGTTTGATACACACAAGGCACTCCTCCGATATCCATGAGTTGCATGATCTCATGGTCATAGGAACATATACTTGACATGCAGAAAACAGTAGCAATAAACTGACACGATCATATGCTATGTTTGTAGTTTGGGTCTTATCCATCACATCATTCTCCTAATGATGTGATCCCGTTATCAAATGACATCTCATGTCCATGGCTAGGAAACCTTAACCATCCTTTGATCAACGAGCTAGTCCATTAGAGGCATACTAGGGACATGGCTTTGTCTATGTATCCACACATGCATTTAAGTCTCCGATCAATACAATTATAGCATGGATAATAAACGATTATCATGAACAAGGAAATATGATAATAACTAATTTATTATTGCCTCTAGGGCATATTTCCAACAGTCGCCCACTTGCACTAGAGTCAATAATCTAGTTCACATCACCATGTGATTCGCATTGTTATGAATCTAACACCCAATGAGTTCTGGGGCTCGATCATGCTTTGCATGTGAGAGAGGTCTTATAGTCAACGGGTCTGCGATATTCAGATCCGTGTGCACTTTGCATATGTCTATGTCAAACTGTAAACACTGCTACCACACTCCACTTGGTACTATTTCCAAATGGCTGCTCCACTATACGTATCCAGATTGCTACTACTAGTCATCCGGATAGGTGTTAAAGCTTGCATCAACGTAACTCTTTACGACGAACTCTTTATCACCTCCATAATCAAGAAACATTTCCTTAGTCCTCTGGTTACTAAGGATAATTCCGACCGCTGTCCAGTGATCCACTCCTGGACCACTCTTGTACCCCTTGACAGACTCATGGCAAGGCACACATAGGTGCGGTACACAGCATGGCATAATATAGAGCCTATGGCTAAGGCATAGGGGACGACGTTCGTCCTTTCTCTTTCTTCTGCCGTTGTCGAGCTTTGAGTCTCACTCAACTTCACACCTTACAAATCAGACGAGAACTATTTCTCTGGCTGATCCATTTTGAACTCTTTCAAAATCTTGTGAAGGTATGCACTCATTGAAAGTGTCATCAAGCATCTTGATCTATCTCTATAGATTTTGATGCTCAACAATTAGGTAGCTTTATCCAGGTCTTCCTTTGAAAATCACTTTCCAAAAAACCGTTTTATGCTTTCCAGAAACTCTACATTATTTCTGAACAACAATATGTCATCCACATATACTTATCAGAAATTCTATAGTGCTCCCACTCACTTTATTGCAAATACAAGTTTCTCATAAACTTTGTATAAACATCAAAACTTTTCTCACTGTCCATGGAAGGATCACCGAAGCTTGCACACCTTTTAGCATCCTTAGGCCTGACAAAACCTTCTGGTTGTATCACATACAACCTTTCCTCAAGTAAACCATTAAGGAAACGATGTTTTGACATCCATCTGCCAGATTTCATAATTGAAAACACAGCAACTGCTAACATAATTCCAACGGACTTTTAGCATCGCTACGAGTGAGAAAGTCTCATCGTAGTCAACTCCTTGAACTTGTCACAAACATCTTTGCAACAAGTCGAGCTTTACAAATAGTGACATTCACCATCAATGTCTGTCTTCATTTTAAAGATCCATTTGTACTCAACGACCTGCCGTCCAACGAGCAAGTCTACCAAAGTCTACACTTGGTTTTAATACATGGATCCTATCTCGGATTTCATGGCCTCCAACCATTTGTCGGAATCCGGGCCCATCATCGCTTCTCCATAGCTCGTAGGTTCATCGTTGTCCAACAACATGACCTCCAAGACAGAGTTGTCGTACCACTTAGGAGCAGTACACATCCTTGTCGACCTACAAAGTTTGATAGTAACTTGATCCTAAAGCTTCATGATCATCATCATTAACTTCCTCTTCAACTAACGTAGGCTTCACAGTAACATCTTTCTGCGCTGCGCTACTCTCTGGTTGAACAAAGGTTTAACAACCTCATCAAGTTCTATCTTCCTCCCACTCAATTCTTTCGAGAGAAACTTTTTCTCGAGAAAGGACCCAGTTCTAGCAACAAACACTTTGCACTCGGATCTGAGATAGAAGGCATACCCATCTGTTATTAGGGTATTCTATGAAGATACATTTGTCCGCTTTGGGTTCTAGCTTATTATGTGAAAACATTTTCCACACAAGCATCGCAGCCCCAAACATTAAGAAATGATAGCTTAGGTTTCTATCAAACCATAATTCACACGGTGTCATCTCAACGGATTTAGATGATGCCCTATTTAAAGTGAATGTAGTTGTCTCTAATGCATAACCCCAAAAATTATAGTAGTAAAACTATAAGAGACATCACAGTATGCACTATATCAATAGAGCATGACTATGATGTTCGGACACACCATCACACCATGGTGTTCCAGGTGGCATTAGTTGTGAAACAAATTTCACGTTGTCTTAAGTTGTATGCCAAACTCGTAACTCAGATATTCACCTCCACGATCATATCGCGGTCATTTTTATCTTCTTGTCACGATGATCTTTAAACTTCACTCTGAATTTGCTTGAACCTTTCAAACGATTCAGACTTGTGTTTCATTAAGTAAATATACACTATATCTACTCAAATCATCAGTGAAGGTAAGAAAATAACGATATCCACTTCACGCTACAAGACTCACTAGATTGCATACATCAACATGTATCATTTCCAATGAATCACTTGCCCGCTCCATCCAACGGGGTCCTTTAGTCATCTTTCCCAAGAGGCATGGTTCGCATGTCTCAACCGATTCGAAATTGATGAGTCCAAATATCCATCAGCATGGAGTTTCTACATGCGCTTTATACCAATATGACATTTAGCGGCAGTGCCACAAGTATGTGGTACTATCATTATTAACTTTGTATCTTTTGACATCATTGTTATGAACATGTGTACTACTACGACCAAGATTTCAACAAACCATTCTCACTGGGTGCATGACCATTGAAGGTATTATTCATGTAACCAGAATAACTATTATTCTCTAACTTAAATGAATAACCATATCGCAACAAACATGATCTAATCATGTTCAAGCTCAACGCAAAACACCAAATAACATTTATTTAGGTTCGTCACTAATCCTGAAGGTAGAGAGAGCGTGCGATGTTGATCACATCAACCTTGGAAACATTTCCAACACACATCGTCACCTCACCCTTAGCTAGTTCTCCATTTATTCCGTAGCTTTTATTTCGAGTTACTAACATTTAGCAACCGAACCGGTATCCAATAGCCAGGTGCTACTAGGAGTACTAGCAAGGTACACATCAATAACTCGTATATCAAATATACTTCTGTCGATGTTGCCAGCCTTCTTATCTACCAAGTATCTAGGGTTGTTCCGCTTCAGCGACCTGTCACCTCATAATAGAAGCACTTAGTCTCGGGTTTGAGTTCAACTTTGGGTTGCTTCACTGGAGCAGCAACTGACTTGCTATCCATGAAGTTTCCCTCCTTGCTCTTGCCCTTTTCGAAACTAGTGGTTTGATTAACCATCAACACTTGACGCTCCTTCTTGATTTCTACCTTCGCGGTGTCAAACATCGTGAACAGCTCAGGGATCAATACTTCTATCCCTGGTGTATTATAGTTCATCACTAAGTTCTAGTAGCTTTAGTGACAGTGACTTGGAGAACTATATCAATCACTATCTTATCTGGAAGATCAACTCCCACTTGATTCAAGCGATTGTAGTACCCAGACAATCTGAGTACATGCTCAACGATTGAGCTATTCTCCTTCATCTTACAAGCAAAGAATCTTGTTGGAGATCTCATATCTCGCAACAAAGGCACGAGCCTGAGATCACAATCTCTTCTCCTAGAACATCTCATATGTTCCGTGACGTTCAAAACGTTTTGGAGCCTCAATTCTAAGCCATAATGCATGACGCACTAAACTATCTAGTAGTCATCGAAACGTGCCTGTTAGATGTTCACAACATCTATAGACGACGCTAGAGGGGGTGGCGCACCGAGCGGTGCATTAAGGACATAAGCCTTCTGTGCAGCAATGAGGACAATCCTCAGATCACGGACCCAGTCCGCAATTTTGCTACCAACATCTTTCAATTCTATTTCTCTAGGAACATATAAAAATACAAGGGAGCTACATCGCGAGCTAGTAATCTACAACATAATTTGCAAAGACACTTTGACTATGTTCATGATAATGAGTTCAATTAATCATATTACTTAAGAACTCCCACTCAAATTGACATCCCTCCGATCATTCGAGTGATACATGATCCAAATTCACCAACTCAAGTCCGATCATCACGTGAGTTGAGGTGGCTGCAATGGTGAACATCATTATGTTGATCATATCTACTATATGACTCATGTTCGACCTTTCGGTCTCTCGTGTTCCGAGGCCATGTCTGTACATGCTAGGCTCGTCAAGTTTAACCCGAGTGTTCTGCGTGTGCAAATCTGGCTTGCACCCGTTGTATGTGAACGTAGAGTCTATCACACCCGATCATCACGTGGTGTCTCAACACGACGAACTTTCGCAACGGTGCACACTCGGGGAGAACACAGTTCATCTTGAAATTCAAGTGAGGGATCACCTTATAATGCTACTGCCGTACTAAGCAAAACAAGGTGCATAAAAGGATTAACATCTCATGCAATTCATAAGTGACATGATATGGCCATGAACTTGTGTTTAAGATCTCCATCTTCGAAACACCGGCATGATCTCCATCGTCACCAGCACAACACCATGATCTCCATCATCTTGATCTCCATCAATGTGTTGCCATTGGGGTTGTCACGCGCTGCATGCTTCTACTACTATTGCTACCGTAGCGATAAAGTAAAGCATTACATAGCGCTTAATGATTGACACGCAGGTCATACAATAATTAAAGACAACCATATGGCTCCTGCCGGTTGCCGTACTCATCGACATGCAAGTCGTGATAATATATACATCACATGATCATCTCATACATCACATATATCTCATCATGTAATTGGCCATATCACATCACAACATACCCTACAGAAACAAGTTAGACGTCCTCTAATTGTTGTTGCATATTTTACGTGGCTGCTATGGGTATCTAGCAAGAACGATTCTCACCTACGCATAAACCACAACAGTGATACACTAGTTTGCTTTTCAAACTTCTCAAGGACCGCCTTTGTCGAATCCGATCCAACTAAAGTGAGAGAAACTGTCACCCGCAAGCCATCTAGGCAACAAGTTGCGTCGAGGGAACCGGTCTCTCGTAAGCGTACGAGTAATGTTGGTCCGGGCCGCTTCATCTCACAATCCCGCTGAACCAAAATACGACCAAGGGAGGAACAAATCTAAGCATCAACGCCCACAAACCTTTTGTGTTCTACTCGAGATCTCATCGAACCATCAACCTAGCTCATGATGCCACTGTTGGGGAACGTCGCATGGGAAACAAAAAATTTCCTACGCACACGCAAACCTATCCATGGTGATGAGCATCTACGAGAGGGAGAGTGGATCTACATACCCTTGTAGATCGCTAAGCGGGAAGCCTTAAGAAACGCGGTTGGTGTAGTCGAACATCTTCGCGATCCAAATCGCCGAGCGTCCCGCGATCTCATCACGATCCGTCCCGCGATCCAATCACGATCCGTCGCGTGAACTCATCACGATCCGTCCCGCGATCTCATCACGATCCGTCTCATGATCTTGATCACAATCTGTCCCGCGTACTCATCACGATCCGTTCCGCGATCTCATCACGAACTGTCTCGCGATCTCGATCACGGTCCTTCCGATCTAGCGCCGAACGGACGGCACCTCCGCGTTCAGCACACGTGCAGCTTGATGATGGTCTCCACCGTCTCAATCCAGCGAGAGGAGGTGGATAGGAGAGAGAGTTCACCGGCAGCGTGACGGCGCTCTGGTGATGGTGGTGGAGTGATTCCGGCAGGGCTTCGCCTAAGCGCTGCGGAAAACTGATCTAGAGGAGAAACTGTGCACCGGTGAAACGGGTAGCACGTGGCCGGAAATTCTGTCCAAAAACCACCCAATCCACTAGTATATATAGGAGGAGAGGAGAGGAGAGGCAGCCAAGGCCTTTGGGTCGGCCAAAATAGGAGGTGGGAGCAATCCTACTTCACCTCCAATCCTAGTTGGAGTAGGATTACCTCCTATTGGCTGATTTTCCACTTTTTGCTTTAGGACTTTCTCTCCTGCGCCATGGGCCTTTGTGGCTGTTTTCCCAGCCCACTAAGGGCTGGTTATTATTCTCCCACATCCCATGGACCTCTTGGGGTCGAAATACCCCTCCCGGAGGTCCTCTGGTACACTACCGGCACTCCCGGTACAATACCGATACTCCCGGTACACTACCGATGAGCCCGAAACTTTTCCGGAAACCAAACTGGGACTTCCTATATATGAATATTTTCCTCCGGACCATTCCAGAGCTCCTCGTGACGTCCGGGATCTCATCTGGGACTCCGAACAACCTTCGGTCACCACCATACATAACTCTACACTACCGAACCTCACCGAACCTTAAGTGTGCAGACCCTGCGGGTTCGAGAACTATGTAGACATGACCGAGACACCTCTACGGTCAATAACCAATGGCGGGACCTGGACGTCCACATTGGTTCCTACATATTCTACGAAGATCTTTATCAGTCGAACCTCTATGTCAAGGATTCAGTTAATCCCGTATATCGTTCCCTTTGTTCTTCGGTATGTTACTTGCCCGAGATTCGATCGTCGGTATCTCCATACCTAGTTCAACCTCGTTACCGGCAAGTCTCTTTACTCGTTCCGTAATACAAGATCCCGCAACTAACAATTAGTCACATTGCTTGCAAGGCTTATTGTGATGTTGCATTATCGAGTGGGCCCCGAGATACCTCTCCGTTACACGGAGTAACAAATCCCAGTCTCGATCCATGCCAACTCAACAGACACCATCGGAGATACCTGTAGAGCACCTTTATAGTCACCCAGTTACATTGCGACGTTTCATACACACAAGGCACTCCTCCGATATCCGTGATTTGCATGATCTCATGGTCATAGGAACATATACTTGACATGTAGAAAACAGTAGCAATAAACTGACACGATCATATGCTATGTTTGTAGTTTGGGTCTTATCCATCACATCATTCTCCTAATGATGTGATCCCGTTATCAAATGACATCTCATGTCCATGGCTAGGAAACCTTAACCATCCTTTGATCAACGAGCTAGTCCATTAGAGGCATACTAGGGACATGGTTTTGTCTATGTATCCACACATGCATTTAAATCTCCGATCAATACAATTATAGCATGGATAATAAACGATTATCATGAACAAGGAAATATGATAATAACTAATTTATTATTGCCTCTAGGGCATATTTCCAACAGTCCATGCCTGTCCTTCGCTACAAAAAGGATTGGGCTAACTTGCTGCCCTTTTGCTACACTTGTTACTTGTTACTCGTTACAAATTATCTTATCACAAAACTATCTGTTACCGATAATTTCAGTGCTTGTAGAGAATACCTTACTGAAAACCACTTGTCATTTCCTTCTGCTCCTCATTGGGTTCGACACTCTTACTTATCGAAAGGACTATGATGGATCCCCTATACTTGTGGGTCATCATTGTACATCATGAAGACACGAACCAACAAGTGGACTCTTTGTTGGTATCGTCAGGGGAAAGGTGATGTTCGGGTACTTACCTTGGGTATGAACAATTCCGCAAGTCGTGGCTTGACACGGAAGTTTCCCGAATCTTGTGGGTAAAGTGTGCAACCTCTACAGAGTGTAAATCTATTCAAATAGCCGTGTCCAAGGTCAAGGATAGTTGGTTGACCGCTCTTGTGCTACGTCCATTGTTTACAAACTTGGTGTGGGTGTGTGTGACAAGATGAAACTTGTGCCAAGTCAGATGACTTGACATGATGATTGAACATGAGATGTTCAACCCCTGCTTATGATGGTATCTGTAACTTGTTCATATGGATATCTGCTACCTCATGATGCATGCTTTTAATTAGTATTGACCATGTCATTGCACTCAAAATTAGCTTTCGGCAAAACTTACCTACTTAGTGTTATATCATGCATTGCTATACCTTGTTCCAAAACATGGGTTGCTTATGAGTATATTCAAAGTATGCAATTGCTTGCCACAGGTTATTTAATTGTCCAGGCATAGAAGACCAGGTATATGGAGAAGAGTTTGTTGGAGACGAACATGCGAACTAGGATGCTTCCCAGTCAGAATGCATGTAGGTTAAGGCAGATGGCATGGGTCTATGGTTTCGATCAAGATTTCATCTGCTAGTTATGTTTGCTATTTGGCCTTTCATGGCCCTATCTATGTAAGACTTAAACTTCATGGTCTTTATGTGTGTAAGATGTTAAGTATGGATGTAAGACTCTTGTTGTGCAGCTTCTTTGTGTTCAGTGAGCATTGATCTCTGGGATCAATGTACACGTGCATTCGGTGATCATGACTTATGAGTCAGGGTAACCAAATATCTGGTATAAGAGCCATCCTGACTGTAGGAAGCCTTAGTTAGCATGGGCATTAGTTAGGATAAAACCCTTTTCAAAAATGTGCCTAGTTGCTAGGTGCAACAAATTCTATACCTCTCTTCTCTTTGAGTCTATTTCAAACTCTCGTTGACTCTCCTTCCTTCAAACCTTGTAGATGGTCGTCGTACCCGAAGCCTTCCTAGCATCTAGCTTTCTCCTACTCGTTGAGGATAGCCTAGAGAAGTGCCAGTATCACTGACCACCCGTTTTCCTCTACCACGAGCACTGGGTCGATGACTTCACGAAGGAGTACCACGTTGATGTGGTCGTGAAGGAAAACGACTCCCCTACTAGTTGGTTCTTTGAGGGACCATAGGTGGAGACCCTGGCACTTGCAGTCGAGACGGCATCATCAACGTTGATGTGGTCGTGAAGGCAAACGACTCCCCTACTAGTTGGTTCTTTGAGGGACCATCAGTGGAGACCCTGGCACTTGCAGTTGAGACGGCAGCATGCAAGGCACTTGTCCATCTTCGAGACATCATTCCACAGATGGACGACGAGTCCGCTACTCATTATCTACCCTTCAGAAAGGATGACATCAGTGAAAGCCAGACGTTTATTCCATCCAAGGAAGATGGCACCCCATTCAGGATCCAGACCTACTTCAGCCTCTCTGCTGACATCTTGGCTCACAACCTGGTTAAGGAGTCCGTGAAGCTCCGCCAGGAACTTCACCACACCCGAGAGTTGCTTTGCCAAACTACTGATATCTTGACCCAAGGCCGAGTAGCAACCTCTGCCTATTTTGGGTGCCGCGAATGTGGGCATCCCGCCAAAGGGAACCCCAATAAGCAACTGAGTCTTCCTCCCTCCTGGACAGGAGGCACAACACTCCACCACTTGAGTCCGAGAACCCCTAGGGTAGGATCAGTCATGTACCCCTCATGCAAAGTTGAGTTTGTGTGATGGTTCTTATGAAACCATGTATGCTTGTTGTTTTTTTCTGGTGTTTGTGTTCCAATGCAAGTCGCGCTTTTTCCTTAGGCAGCATGTAAGCGACTCCATCGTCTATCTTATCTTAATATATGTGTTGGTTTTTCGACCTTTGTTTTACCACACTTACACTATACCAACCCCCTTATGCATGCTTTCTTCGTTATTGCTTTTCCACTTGTCTATCCCAGTTATTTGACTAGGCTGTTACAAACAGGATGGTGACTGCAACCCGCAATAGATCCTTCACTAACCTTGAAGCCGGCAACTCCAGCGAGCAACAGGGAACTGTCAGGACTACTCAGGCTAGAGAGCACCAGGAGCAGCCACAAGGCGACATTCCCCCACCACTACCTCTAACAGAGAACATGACCATAGCTCAGTTTCTCCAAGTTCTCTGGGAGGAACTCCAAGACAACACTATTGTTATCCAACAGATGGCCCAAGTTCTCGTGAACAACCAGCAGCAAGGCAGGAATGGCAATGGCCGCTCCACTCTATCTGAGTTCATGAGGAATTCGCCCCCAACCTTCACCGAGACTGCTGAACCACTAGATGTTGATGACTGGATCCGCACAATCGAGGACCTCCCTGCACTGCTCAATTGCAATGAGGACCGTGAGAAGGTGTTGTATGCCTCTCACTACCTTGGAGGTACCGCCAGAGCTTGGTGGGATGGATTCAAGGTCATGCATGGCGATCGTGTGATCACCTGGGATAACTTCAAGGAAGGATTCCGCACCGCCCACATTTCTTGTGGGATCATGGCTATCAAGAAAAGAGAATTCCAAGTGTTGAAGAGAGGAAGTGAATCTGTCAAGGAGTACATGCAGATGTTCAACCTACTGTCAAGGTCTGCATCGAAAGATGTCAACACTAAGGCTGCTAAGATGGAATGCTTCATGGAAGGACTCCAACAAACCCTAAAGTACCAAATCATTGTCTGCGACTATCGGACCTTCTTCAATCTGTTGAACAAGGCCCTCATGCTTGAATACAAGCGTCATGCCATGGATGACACTCGCAAGTGCAAGATGATTAACAAGGGTAGTTCCAGCAACCAGAAGCCTCGCCCCTGGCAGCCAGCCCTAGCCAAGCCAACCTATCAGCCGCAACAGGCCAGACCTCATGCGCCTCGTCCGAGCTACCAGCCTCAGCAGTATGACAATCCCAGGCTAGCCTACAACAACCACAATAACAACAATGGCGGCAGGAACAACAACAACAACTATGTTCAGGTCACTTGCTTTGGGTGTGGTCAGCCTGGACACATCTCTAAGCAATGCCCCAACAAGAAGCCATATGCACCGCGCCCTAATGCGCCAAACCAAGGTCAAGGCCTTGGAGCACCACCAAGGAACCCAGCTCCCCGCAACCAGCCCAACAATGGCAAGGGACGTGTGAATCACGTCACCACCGAGGAAGCCCGGGAAGACCC
This sequence comes from Hordeum marinum, assembly GCA_022496015.1. Classification (NCBI taxonomy): domain Eukaryota; kingdom Viridiplantae; phylum Streptophyta; class Magnoliopsida; order Poales; family Poaceae; genus Hordeum; species Hordeum marinum. Next base: position 337,141,513 of record CM039675.1, read on the forward strand.
GGACGTCATACTGGGTATGTTCCTCGTCAACTCAACCCAAGCAACCGTACTGTTTGATTGTGGAGCTTCACATTATTTTGTTACTCAAAAGTTTGCACTGGAGAGTGGTATGAAGCCTACACCCCTGGGTAGTCACATGTTGATACAAACCCCGGAATCAGTTATGAAGTCCAGAATTGGATGTAAAGGAGTTGAGATTAACATCAACAGGGTGGACTTCCTAGCAGACCTCATAGTTCTGGATTCACCAGGCTTGGACATCATCCTTGGCATGAATTGGTTGACCAAGCACCAAGGCTTGTTAGACTGTGCCAAGAGGACTGTCACCATGACCAATAGCCAAGGAGTGAAAGTCAAGTATGTTCCCAACCCTATCTCCACTCAAGCCCCTCAGGCTAATTGTCTGTCGGGAATTGAGTTGGATCAAGTGCCAGTGGTATGTGAATACCTGGATGTATTTCCTAGTGAGCTGCCCGGAATGCCTCCTGAATGCGACATTAAGTTCATCATTGAGCTAATGCCTGGAGCAGGACCCATCTATAAGAAGCCCTATAGAATGGGATCCAAAGAGTTGAGTGAATTTAAGAAGCAACTAGCAAAGTAGCTCACAAAAGGATTCATTCTCCCTAGTGCCTCTCCTTGGGTATCACATGTTCTATTTGTGTCGAGAAGGGATGGAACTATCTGACTCTATGTTCATTACCGTTCTCATAATGAGGTCACAATAAAGAACAAGTACCCACTTCCCAAGATTGAAGACTTGTTCGATCAGCTGGATGGAGCTAAGGTGTTTTCCAAGATTGAATTCAGATTTGGGTACTATTATCTGAAGATCAAACCCCAAGGCATTTCGAAGACGACATTTGTAACATGGTATGGCATGTATGAATACACAGTCATGTCATTTGGCTTAACCAATGCCCCTGCCTACTTCATGTACCTCATGAACAAGGATTTCATGGAGTATTTGGACAACTTTATTGTTGTCTTCATCGATGAAATACTCGTCTTCTCCAAGTCTGAAGAAGAGCATGCACAACCCTTGAGATTGGTCCTAGACAAGCTTCGAGAGCACCAGCTTTATGCCAAGTCCAGCAAGTATGAATTTTGGCTACATGAAGTTGGATTCATGGGTCATGTGTTGACTCCAGAAGGATTGTTAGTGGATCCTGCCAAGATTGAGGCCGTGACTGAATGGCAATCCCCAAGAAATGTGAAGGAAGTGACAAGCTTCCTCGGACTCGCGGGATATTACCGCAAGTTCGACGAAGGATTCTCGAGCATTGCCCGACCCATCACTCTGCTTTTGAAGAAGGACAAGAAGTTCGAATGGATGCCAAAGTGTGAAGAAAGCTTCCAAGAGCTCAAGAAGATATTGACAACATCCCCAGTTTTGGCCACCCCCAATATTCACAAGGATTTTGTGATATATTGTGATGCATCGAGAATCGGGCTTGGGGTGTTCTGATGCAAGAAGGCATAGTCATAGCATATCTACCCAGATAGCTACGTCCTCACAAAGAGAACTACTGAAAGCACATTTGCTCCCTTGGTGGTTTTGGTAATTAATAACAACATATGTCTCATTGAACTAATGTTTCCACTAAGCATATTTCAGGAAAAGATAAATGATGGGTTGGCAAAAGGATTGTGGAGAAACCCCTAGATGAAAGGAATTGGATTGGAAAAGCTTCAAGCAAGAGGACTCTACATTTTACTTTGTGAGAAATCACTTTGAGTCCATTGGAAGGCCAATACTAATAAAAGGGGGTACGATATTGTTAGTGAACAAAATTCTCCGCGTGCACAAGTGATAGTCATCAAAAACACCAACAAACTCTACCACAAAAAGTCTATCCAAGCCTATCATGAAAATTGGTGCAACCAACAAGTCCCACTCGGTCCCATCGATTTCCCACTCAAGCATAACCCTGCTAGACCCTAGATCATCGATACAACCGATTCTTCATCGGTGCCATCGAGTTTAGGTTGTAAACATTCTGCTGCCCCATTTCTCAAAATCGGAATTTCCGAGATTTTGGGCCGGCGTCACCGAGTTTTGCGATCTGACCGTTGGTCACTTTATCGGTAAAACCGAGATCTTTGTATCGGTCTCACCGAGATTCAAAAGTTGCTACCTTTGGAGAAACCCGGTACCACCGAGATTTACACTTCGATGTCACAGAGTTGGTCACTTTAGGTGTGACGGTTGGATTTTTGGAGATGCCTATATATACCCCTCAACCACCACTTACTCATAAGAGAAGCACTCAAAACATATCCCCACTTATCGCATCAAATTTTCTAAGAGAGAGCCCCCTACTCATGTGTTGAGATCAAGCCATTCCATTCCAACCATATGAATCTTGATCTCTAGCCTCCCCAAGTTGCTTTCCACCCAATCAATCTCTTCCACCAAAGCCAAATCTGTGAGAGAGTGATTGAGTGTTGAGGATTCTATCATCTTGAAGCACAAGAGCAAGGAGTTCATCGACATTATTGAGTCTATTACCTTTTGGAGGGTGGAGCCTCCTACTTCCTGTTGTGGAGTGAACCAAGAAGTTTCTAAAGGAAAGGAGATCGCCTACTTCATGAAGATCTACCCGAGTTAGGCTAGTCCACCGAGGACGTAGGCCATCATGGTATAGACAAGGTTGCTTCTTTGTGGAATACTCTGTGGGTACAGCCCTCCGTGGACTCTCGCAACCTTTACCCTTTGTAGGTTGAAGTCTCCATAAACATGGACGTACGATAGCACTACCTATCGGAACCACGGGAAAAATCTTCGTGTCTCCAAATTGTGTTTGATCTCCCTACCCATCCTCTACTAGATATGTGTGTCTTTACTTTCCGCTGCTATACTCTTAGACATGCATGTGTAGGGTGTGTTTGACTTGCTATCATTGCTAAAATCTGCCAACACTTAAAATTGGGGAAAGTTAGAATTTTTATTTTGTCAAGTAGTCTAATCACCCCCCCCCCTCTAGACATACTTTAGATCCTACAACTACGCTAATCATGATCTTGAGTTGGCAGTCATAGTTCATGTGTTGAAGATATGGCAACATTACCTTCTGGGGAAGCGATATGAGATATACACAAACCACAAGAGTTTGAAGTATATTTTCACTCAAAAGGAATTTAACATGAGGCAATGAAGATGGTTGGAGTTGATCTAGGACTATGACCTTAGTGTTCAATACAACCCTAGAAAGGCTAATGTGGTAGCAGACGTCTTAAGTAGAAAGGCTTGTTCCTTGAATACTATGATTAAGGAAAGGCTACCCGCCCTGTACGAAGAGCTTGAAAGCTTTGGCTTGGAACTAGTCGCACCTGGATTCCTAGCCAACCTCGAAGCAAAGCCTACCTTGATGGATGATAATAAGGAAGCTCAGAAGGGACATGAGAGCATTGAAGGCATCAAGAGGAAGATCAAGGCAGGCAAGGCCCCAAGATTCTTAGTGGATGAGCAAGGAGTTGTATGGTTTGGGAACCACATCTACGTACCCAACAAAGTTGAGCTCAAGAACTTGATCTTGCAAGAAGCTCATGACACTCCATATTCCATCCATCCTGGAGGAACCAAGGTGTACCAAGACCTCAAAGAAATATTTTGGTGGCATGGCATGAAGCAGTAGATAGGCACCTTTGTTGCTAAGTGTGACATATGCCAAAGAGTCAAAGCTGAGCATCAGCGACCCGCTGGACTATTACAACCTCTCAAAGTGCCTGAATGGTAGTGGGACAAAGTCGGTATGGACTTCATCATCGGATTGCCAAGGTCAAGCAAAGGACATGATTCCATTTGGGCCATTGTCGATCACCTGACCAAGGTAGCCCACTTCATTCTCGTCAAGACGAACTACAATGGGAACCAATTGGCCAACCTCTACATCAACCGAATCGTGAGCCTCCATGGAGTTCCTAAGGAGATCGTGTCAGACCGAGTGAGGGAGTCCTGGATTAGGGGTCCTCGGATAGCCGGCCTATTGTTCATGGGCCGGACTATATGGGTTGCAAGGCAGGCATCGGATGATCGAAGACCACCCGCGCAAGATGAAAGCTTTGAGGAGTCATGATGTATTCTCCAAGTTATTAGTTGTAGTTAGGCATGTTATCTCTTCGGCATGTAACCGACCATGTGTAAGCCTAGGGCACCCTCGGCATCTATATAAGCTGGAGGGTTTTAGGGTATAGGGACAGAACAACTCATCTAGGGTTAGACATACGATCTCGAGATAGATCAACTTTGTAACCCCTTACATCGTCAATACAATCAAGCAGGACGTAGGGTATTACCTCCATAGGAGGGCCCGAACCTGGGTAAACTTGTGTCCCCCTAGTCTCACAGTTCGGGACCCCCTACCCGAGATCCGCCAGTTTTGACACCAACATTGGTGCTTTCATTAAGAGTTCCACTATGAGCGCCAAAGGAATCGATGGCTCGCCCCGTCACAAGTAGTGAGATCTATATCGACGGGACTCTTGCCCCCCGATCAGTGTTTCATCGGCAACGACAACTCATCGCATGCTGGCCCGATCGACCGTCGTGGCTAAATTGGAAGGTTTCCCCCCAATCAAGTATCAAATTTGGAACCCTAGAGTTCGTGGCTGATTCACGAGGAACCCTCAATCTTCGAAGAAAATCCTGTAAGTCTGGATGCTTTGACATCCAAGACATCAGGTCCCACAGTGGAACGGAACATAGATCCGCTTCGGCGTAACTCTGGAACCGTCACACCACTTGACGAATCCACTCGTATCAGCGACACGCATCCTACCATCGCCTCGTTCTTAAACGAGTTTTTTGATCGGATCAAAGCGATGCGTATATCGGATGACCAGGTTCTGATCTATGATTGGCTCGGTATCAGACATGATGATAGGGAGAATCATGTCCCTTCGCTCACCCACCTTGTTGCTACCATCGAGTGTCCTGTTGCGGATTCTGCCCGCCAGCCAGAATTGAAAATCGTCTATACTTCGGTCCTCCATCTCGAAGACCCCATCGGTGAATCAGAGGCGGCAAATCGCTCTAAAATCGTACCATCACCGGTCCAGGATTCATTGCACGATTTGGGAACTGTAATTCCGAACACTCGTTGCGACAGGGAACCAATTTTTTTCCCACCCACCGCCCAAGATGATCATCCAAGTACCGCACCAAAGCCCACCTCTTTGGACTTTAGGGATATCAAGCAAATACAAGGAGAATCAGTCCACCACTTTTGGGCAAGACTCCTATTCGCTAGGAGTAGAGTAAAAGGTCTTAGTGACCAAGATGTAATGGCAATCTTCATTCGCAATTGCCATGATGAAGGGATTCTCAATGCCCTGGCCGCCGACGCATAAGCGACTTTTCAGAGTTATCCGAATTGGTACAGAAGTACTGTGCCATGGAGAGTTTCTGGCAATCTGAACGGTTATTCTCGGAACCAATCTTCTATGAACACCCTAGAGGAGCTTGGAAAAAGAGGATACCTCCAAAGTAGCGAGCCAGGTATGAACCCGTCAAAAAAAGAAACAAGTCCCTTTCCAGGACCGGCACCTTCCTCGATGAACTCTTGGATAAACCCTGCCCCATTCATTCCGTGTTTTTGAACACAAACACTACTCATAGCCTTCGAGCTTGCTGGGTCATTAGGCAGGTCGCAAAAAGTGGCGAGGCCATCCTCGACACTCCTCCGTCGAACAGGCGCTCTCCTTCGCCAACCGGATTTAATGATGAAGTCCTGTGGTCTATGAGATCTTCCCCTCGAGGAGCAGGTGTAAAAGAGGTCTTAGGGAGCACGAGTAAGTCTACCACATGGCAGCTACTAGCCCATGGGCAGACGTACCAATTACTTTCAGGGACACTGACCAGCCGCCCATCCTTCCCGGTCATTCACCGGACACTCTAGTCTTGAATTCCATCATTGATGGATACATGCTACATAATGTGCTAATGGACGGCGGCAGTGGTCTTAACCTCATATACGAGGGCACTCTGGAAAAAATGCAGTTCGGCCGATCCCGCATCGAACATAGCAACACAACCTTCTGGGGAATTATCCCAGGGAAAGAGGCACGTTGTTCCGAATGTATCATCCTGGACGTTGTTTCAGTATGCCTGAAAACTACCGATCCAAAGAACTTCTCTTCTACATCGTCCCCTTCCCAAGTGGCTATCACGCCCTATTGGGACGTCATGCCTTTACAAAGTTCCAGGCTATACCACATTATGGGTACATAAAACTCAAAATGCCAGGACCAAATGGAGTGATCACGATCATCAGTGATCCGAATATAGCCCTTCGGGCCGAAAACAAAACGGCATCACTCACCCTCAAGGCATTAGAGGAAACCAATAGGGGCGATGTGATCCTTAGCAAAAGGCCCAAGTCCACGTCCTTTAAACCGCAGAGGAAATCATCAAATTTTAGGTGCATCCAGCGGAGCCCAATAAAAAAGCGTCCATCGGAGCCCAGCTCGATCCCCTTATGGACGAAGCATTGCGAAATTTCCTCCACGAAAATTGGGACATTTTCGCTTGGCATCCTTCCGATATGCCTGGAATCCCACGGCGGCTCACCAAACACATCTTAAACATTATTCTGGGCTTTAAGCTTGTGAAACAGACCCTGCGTGGTTTCTTTGAGACCAAACGGCAAGCCATGGGTGAAGAATTAGCCAAATTGCTCGAGGCCGGATTTATTTGGGATATTAAACACCCTGAGTGTCTAGCAAACCTGGTGATGGTACCTAGGAAAGACAAGTCCTGACGACTGTGTGTCGATTTCAAAGACCTCAACACAGCATGCCCCAAAGACCCTTTCCCCTTACCACGCATAGACCAGATCATTGATGCCACAGCCGGACACAATTTTTTGTGCTTCCTCGATGCTTACTCCAGATGTCATCAAATTAAAATGAAGGAATCTGATCAAGCGACTACTGCATTCATCACCCCCTATGGGCCATTTTGCTTCAACATGATGCCCTTTGGGCTAAAAAATGTCGGTGCCACATACCAGCGCATGATCCAAACCTGCCTCGAGACACAGGTCGGAAAGACTGTCGAGGCATATGTGGATGATGTGGTAATCAAAACCAAACACGTCGACCAATTGATCGACGACTCATGTCAAATTTTCGCTAATCTACACGAATATGATATATGGCTCAATCCGGAAAAATGTGTATTCGGAGTTCCCTCTAGTAAGCTGCTTCGATTCATCGTCTCCCATAGAGGAATAGAGGCAAATCCAGCTAAAATTTGTGCTCTATCAGAACATGCAATTGTAACATCCCAAAATTTCATTTTGGAATGTTATGAAATATAGCTATGCATATATCTGCATCATTGCTCGAATACATGTATTTGTTGAAATGTTCTTTCTAAATTTCTGAAACCCCTTTCTACTTTCAATGTGTTGCTTTCACCTATTTGAAATCTTGGTAAAATGTTCAAAATAAGAGGGGAGTAACATGACACTCCACACCAGGGTCATTTTGGTGATCTATTTGAACAAAAGTAACCAGGGGTTATTTTGAAAATATTTGCAAAAAAGGTTTTAAAAACAAATAGGCAATTCTGAAAATAATATTTTTCTGAAAGTATTCAAATGACAGAATAAAAATGTTCATTAAATAGCATTTATTATTCTGTTAATTTTGATATATAATACCCCTATATTTATAAACCGTTTGAATGTTGTAAAAGCTTTTGAATATTGCTGGAAAAACATTAAACAGAAAACGGTAACGGTTTTAGAATTAAAACGGGCCGGCCCACAGGATTTTACTCGCGTATTGATTAAAAGCCGGCCGACCGACGCGCATTCATCTCCCCCTCTCTCTCTGCCACCGGGTCCCACCCCGACCGCCCGAAGACCCGCGCGGTCATCCCTCTCCCCTCGCCGACCACGTCGCCGGCCGTTTCCACCTCCGCAGATCTCACCTCCCATTCACTCCCCTCCCCTCCCCCGCACCGCCCGAGCACCCTATATAAGAGCCCCAAGTCCCCGCTCTCCATTCCCCCCCAAGCCCCCTCTCTCCCTCGCCGAGGCGCTGCCAAATTCCTCGCCGGAGCCCCTGCCACCACCGGAGTCCCATCGCCCGTGCCCGTCGCTCCACTCTCCCCCTCGCCCCACGGTTGCCACCAATCGACGCCGGACGTCAAGCGCCGCCGCCCGGACCACTCCGCAGCTTCCCTCGACCTCCGGAGCCCCTCACCGACGACCTCACCACCTCGGAACCCGCCGGAGATCCCCTCGCCGGTGACCCCTTCCTCTGTAAGCTCCCTGGACCGTCAGATCTATAACCAACGCATAGGATTAGAATAGTTTAAAACCCGAACCGGTATCCCCATTAGTTCGGTCGACCGCCCGTTACCCCGCTCGGACACCCCCCTTAGACACTCACAGGCTGCCACGTAGCCTCTGGCCGTCCGATAGTTTTCAGTTTTCTTTTCTGTTTTTGTTTTAGTTAACAGAGTGAATCCAAATTTTGTTTTGCTTATAACTTTTAATCTATTAAATGTTTTGAGTTGATTCTTTTGGCAATAGCTCACATTTTTCATGTAGTTTCACCCTGTACTTTTAAATTTCAAATTTGAACTATAAAATTTGAATTGAATCAAATTTGCTCAAATCATTCAAATCTGAATAACTAGAGTTTGAAAATAGATTTTGATATGAATCTTTTTGCTACTGTTTGGTCTTAGTCAGGACTACCTTTATGCTTAGTTTGAAAAAAATTAGGATGATTTTGATTAGTGTTCTAGCTATAAACAGAATCTGCCTAGTATTATAGTATAGTTTTATTTACTTAGTTTTAGTTAGTTTAACTTAGATTTAGTTTTAATTTGTTTAGTAGGTTCTGTTGATTAAACATTTATTGTTCTACTTATTGGTAATAAAAATATAAAATTGATTAGTTTATTTTCTTTGTTAATATAGGAATCACAACTTCTTTTTAAATAGGTTTATTTTGATTTAAACAACTAGTTAGTAATAGTTTTGTTTTCAAACAAAGTTTTATATAATCTAATTCTGTTTTCTAAGACAAGTTTATTTGTAAAATTCTTTTCTGTTAAGAACATGTTTTGCTAATAAGTAATAAGTTTTGTTTTGCTCTTTTGTTAGTAAAACTATAGTTGTTTCATATAGTGTTTATCAAAACTTTCAAAAACTTTACTAAAAGTTTTCCCAACAAACTTAAATTGATTTTTCTTCTTTTAGTTAATAAAATATTTTATTGTTTTCTTGTTGTCAACTATTGTTTTGGTTAATACCAATAGTTTCATTATGTTAGTAGTGTTTTATCAATCATCTTTTAGAAAACAAAACTTTGTGTGTTTTCTTGCTTGTGATTTTTGTGCATTGTTTTGTCTTGATTGTTTACTAGTTCTTGGTTGATGGTTGTGAGTTACAATATTTTGTTGTATGCTTATTTTGAGTGATCTTGTTTGCTTCGTTAGATTATCCGGAGTGTGAAGCTTGTTACTTAGAGTCACTCACGTTCGAAGATCATCAATCAGGCAAGTCACTTTGATCATGTTTACCCATGTTTTATATGCATTAGTTCTACCATCTTCCCCAGTTTCATGCAAGATAGGTTAGTTGGAAACTTGGTTACTTTGTAGTAGTATCATGTGGTAGGTACCCCCTCAACCCCTTTGACAACATTGGCCCCGGGAAACGTTGTTTTACTTTTGCTATGCTATTAGTAGACGGGGTTGGTTGTGTGATTCATGTGAGTTGAGAGAGTTAATAATTTCAAGACCTGCATAACGATCAAGACTTCAAGACTCAGAGTTTTCAACATACCTCTGGGTGGATGATGGTTGAACGGCACCCTGGAGAAACCAGTGGATTTGCCTAGGTGATGCTGGAGATGGCCAGTATTCACGCGGAAAGATCCACCCAGGCACAAAGAGATGGATGGGTGCTTCAAGACCCAAGGCTTACCTGCACAGCCACAAGTCATTATGGGCTCTGGCTTGGTTGGATATCGTGGTGACCCTGGACAGGCGGTGCTACGAGAGGTAGAAGAACGGTAGGAAAGGATGGGCACCGACAGAGTCGTAGGGAAACCCTTTGGAAGACCATGTTTTGGTCATCCGTTTCTCAAACACCCTGAAGTGCGAGAAATCAAACGAAGGAGACCAAATCTTGTGGGGAACGTGTGCAAAACTCTGCAGAGTACTCAAACCTAATCGATTAGCCGTGTCCACGGTCATGGACGACTTGAGCCAAAGCAACTGAAACATTCGGAATTCTCAACACAATTAATATGATGATGTGGGTATTAACAATTTGGGTATGAGAATTGGTTGGTGGAACCATCTCATTAATCAACCAACTTAGTAATAATTTTTGCTTATCCCTCTCTTGATGTAGGAAAAATTGGCTTTACGCAAAAACTTACCACCCCACCTGCCATATAAGCATGTAGACTAGATGATTATCTTTTCACCCCTCTTTTGTGAATTTGCCGGCATATTCCACATGCTGACCTCCACGGCTGCAACGTATCATGTTACAGAGTACTTTTCCGACCAGGAGTGAGGACACGTTCTATGCTCAGTGAGATGCCCTTGGAGTCAGATGGACTCATCTACCTTCGACGCTTCCGCAAGATTTAGATATTCTCATGAGTTGGCTTTCAGCCACTTTATTGTAATTTTTATTGTAATAAAGAACTCGATATGAGATTTCGATTAATATAATGCTGTGTGATTTCCCTTTGATATATACATTAATGTACCGTGTGTGTACCAGCATGATCTTGGGATGGTACGGAAACACCGGAGATTCGACCTTTCAGGTCGGGTCGCTACAGCAATCCCCACAAAGCTGAAGCATGTCCAGAGGCTAGTCGGGTGCGTAGCGGCGTTAAGTCGCTTTATCTCCTGCCTCGGAGAAAAGGCTTTGCCGCTCTATAAGTTGCTGAAACGGACCAACAATTTCGAATGAACCGATGAAGTAGCGGCTGCATTGGAAGAAATCAAAACACTACTGGCAACCAGTCCCATACTCGTGGCCCCAGGCGCCGGTGAGCCCATGTTGTTATACATATCGGCCACCAACAAAGTTGTAAGTGTGGTTCTCGTCGTTGAACGAGATGAGGAGGGACATAAATTCCAGACTCAGAAGCTGGTATATTATCTGTCAGAGGTGCTAACGCAGTGCAAGTCCAGATACCCACATTATCAAAAAAAATAGCCTATACAATATTCATGGCATCGAGGAAACTCGGACACTACTTCCAGGAGTGTGCGGTAACAGTGGCATCGGAAGTCTGCCTGAATGATATAATCAACAACAGGGACGCCACCGGTCGCATAGCCAAATGGGCTATTGAGCTCCTTCCCTTTGAAATAACCTACAAGCCACGCTGCGCCATTAAATCTCAGGTACTGGCGGACTTCTTGGCTGAATGGATAGAGGCCGAGCTCCCCAAGGAATATAGTCCATACTCCCAATTGACAATGTACTTTGATGGATCCAAGACCTTGGTCGGTCTGGGGGCTAGATTTATCCTCACATCCCCCACAGGAGACAACGTAAGATACGTGTTGCAAATCATGTATGCTGACTCCAACAATGCCGCCGAATATGAAGCTCTTCTTCATGGTCTTCAGATGGCAGTGTCAATGGGCATATGATGGCTAGAGGTACGGGGAGACACAAACCTGGCCATATCCCAAATTAAAGGTGAGTTCGACGCCAAAAACTCGAAGATGGCGGCATATAGAAATGCCATCCTCAAGATATGTCCTCAGTTCAAGGGGTTGGAATTCCACCAAGTTGCTTGAGACAACAATCAAGTCGTTGATGTACTGGCCCGTATGGGAGCCAATGCGATCCCGTCCTGAGAAACACCTTCCTGGAGCAGCTCTTCAAGCCCTCCGTAGTGTGGCAGGACGACAATAATGGCGCCGGTCCGAATACGGTGGACGAACTTATTCCCCCTATAAACGAACCAGATCATGGCATTATCGGTGGCTCAACGATGAATGAGACGCCCTCGACTCATGAGGTAATGGAAGTAATTGCGCTAGGGACAGAGCCTTCCTCGCTTACCTTCTCCACAAGGAACTCCCCGATGATCAAACTGAGGTGCGGCGCATAGTTCGGCGATCCAAGGCCTACAAAGTACACGAGGGTGAGTTATACAAGAAAAGCACCACAGGAATATTACAGAGGTGTATATCCGAGGAAGAAGGACGGGAGCTCCTTGCCAAAATCTATGAGGCATGGGTGGGCATCATGCCACGGCAAGATCCCTTGTTGGCAAGGCCTTCCGAGCCGGTTTCTTTTGGCCTACAACTCGGACGGATGCCCAGTCAGTTGTTCAACATTGCGTCGGGTGTCAACTCTTCGCAAATCAAAGTCACATGCCCCCAACAACTCTTCGAACTATTCTGATCACCTGGCCTTTTGTGGTCTGTGGGCTCGACATGGTCGGACCCCTTAAAGGGGGGACCAAGAAAAATAAATACCTACTGGTCATGGTTGACCATGTTCACCAAATGGATAGAAGCAAAGCCTGTTAAATCAGCTAAACCTGGACCAGTGATTGACTTTATTTCTAGCGTAGTACACCATTACGGTGTCCCGCATAGTATAATAAGGGATAATGGATCCAACTTCACAGCCCAAGAGGTCAAGGACTGGTGCACAAAAATGGGCATAAAGCTTGATGATGCATCGGTCTATCATCCGCAGACCAATGGTCAGGTCGAGCGAGCAAACAGTCTCATTATGAGTGGCATCAAGCCACGTTTGGTCCGATCACTTCACGAGTCTAACTATCATTGGGTGGAGGAACTCGACTCCGTTCTATGGGGCCTGCGTACCACCCCGAACAGATCAACGGGTTACACACCATTTTTTATGGTCTATGGGGCAGAGGCAATTCTCCCCTACGATATTATCCACGAAACACCAAGAGTGCGCATATACAAGGAAAAGAAGGCCAAGTTAGATCGAAGGGACAACTTAGACGCCTTGGAGGGGAGCGGGACATAGCTCTGGCTCGATCCACTCTTTATTAACAGCAAGCTCGACGATACCAAAGTAGGGAGGTTAGGGCAAAAGCATACAACATAGGAGAACTCGTCCTACAGCTCCTGGAGAAACAGAAGCACAAACTCAACCCCAAATGAGAGGGTCCTTTCATCATCGACGAAGTGCTCGTGGGTGGGGCCTATCGTTTGCGGAGTCCATCCGATAACCACCTTGAACCAAACCCATGGAACGCAGCTCGTCTTCGGCACTTATACAAATAAACCGGTGTCGTCTAAACTCCCCTACATCTTTTCCTTTTCGTTATTTTTTGCCTTTTCCCTTCCCGCTCTACTGTTCGATAGGGACAACTTCTTTTCTTACACTATGTTCGGTTGGACCAATCTTGTACTACACATAATCGGCATATACCATAAAGTGTTAAATCCGAACACAGCACGTAGGGGCTTCTTTTAATAGCCAAAATTTTATTTGCTTGTACTTACTGGGCGCGCATGTTTCTTTTGTCATGTTCTAGCCATCATATGCATCAATTCGAACTAAGACTTTGCCAAGCTGGGTTGCCTCACAACTGTGGTTACTCTCTACGTTCCCGATTGTTCGGCTAAAGAGTAAAGGGAGCACCTGTGCGATTGTTACGACTGGGTCATCTGGACACGTACCTCAGACGGGTGAAGCCAAAAGCTAGCTATCTTACATAGACAATTGGTCGGCTATGACGGAAACACCTTATACAGCTCTGGCTACTATTATTGTTGTTTGGGTTTTTTCTTCCCAAAGAACAATTAGCCGCATACTACAAGTATGGGGATTTCTATCTACGCTCTTCATAGAACCCCGACGAAAGGTATCGATAGAGGTACTATTTTGATTGGAAGATGTGTCTTATGCTACGTCATAATATAACATATCATTCTGTGTGCTCTTTGTCTGTTCGCACCACATAGCCGGATTGCCTAGTTCGCCAAATGCAGTTCGCTCTTTTGCAAGGGAATAATAAGGAGGAACACTTCCGAGCTCTTCGCACGGTAGGGAGAAGCCGATGGCCATTTAAGACAAAGTTTACAACATGGATTGTTTATACACATGTACATATAAATTACATGTGCTGATGATCGAGATCAACGGTTATTGTGTTGAGGGGGCAGTCTGCTTGCGAAAGACGGGTGGCTGGCATCACCTGATCATATAGCAAGTGGAGTGGCACTTCTTTTCCATCCGATCCCACAGGACCAACCCGCACCATATGCTCGGGGCTAAGTCCGGTGAAACGGGTCTTGACCATTGCCCATGCCTACCGTGCTCCCTCACGGTAGGCCGAAGTCTTCCACAGCTCGAACCCATCCCGATCCCCCCTAAATCGATCCACAAGTGCGGCTAGTCCTTCAGGTGGCTGTTCGGTGGGCCATAGTGCCTTCACCATCCCTTCCACCACTTTTTGCATGCACTTATGGAGAGAGGTCAGCTCCTTGAGCAGGTCCCCTTGGTACGATTCGATCTCCTCTTCAGGATGTCCGAATAGGAGACCTGCACATAAGATAACAGTGGAGTTACTATCATTCCCTACATCAGAAATATTTACTGACAGCGGAATTGTACTTACCGAATACGCCCCTCTGAAGCTTTCGATTCTAATCTTGAGCTTGGGCCAATTGAGTCTTTAAACTCTTTATTTCCTCAACTTGTTTTTGTATAACAAGGCAGCCAGCCTGATGTTGGGATTCCGCATACCTCTGAGAATCTCGGGCTTCTTCCAGCTGCCTTTCCATATGTTCTGTTGATTCGGCTGCTACACGGAATCCATATTTCAGGCACGATGGTATAAAAAGATTAGCAGTAAATGCATACTCACCATGGGCCTCTCGCATGAAGCTCTTCACTTGTGCTAGTTTGGCCTTCATGGATTATACTTCCGTGCGGCTCTCCTTGAGTTCCTTGGCCAATTGCTCAGACTGTTGCTTTGAGGCATGTGTCAGCAGTCAAACAGTGCGGAGATCCTTAATTAATTTGTTCTATAAAAAAATTAAGGCTCGGGGGCTACTAGGCTTACACAAGTATGTGTATTCTATAAAATCCGATCACTTACCTGAATGTTGGTTGTTATCAACTTCATAGCGTCGCCGAATCCAGCTCGGGCGGCCCAAGGTGTGCATCCGCCGAGCGTAGGGCGCCAAACTCCTGGTCGGAGAAAATTGGGTGCCGCATGGCCTCCCATCGATGCTGATGATGCATGGCACTCTCCACCTCCGATTTGGTGACGGATACTCCATCACCAGATTCAGCGGGCGCCGGATTGGCCATGGGGGCTTCTGTAGCAGAAGCTGCATGGGTCGTGGCCCGGGAGCTTCGGGCATCTCCTGACACCCAGACAGCCCCTTTGGTAGGAGAGGATTGGGTGTTTCGCCTAGGTATTTCAATAAAACGAGTTGCTATGATACTCTGCTAACTACAACGATAAAACAGATATCCGAACAATGTACCTTCGGGATGAGCGGACGGGTGAATTCGTCCCCATGTTCGGCTCGTTCATAGGGTCCCGGTTGGCCTCTGATTCACCTGCAGCTTTGGCTGCAGGCGCATGGCATGCGGATCGGCGGTGCTTGGGGGTCGGGACCGGCACGTATGGGGCGCTCTTGGTAGCGGACCTCTTGTGAGAGGAACTTTTCTTCTTGCCCGTGACAGGAATGGAGAATGACTCGGGGTAATCAATTATGATAGCCACCGGGGTCTAGACGATGCTGTCCTGGAAATAGACTCCGTTTTCCAAGTCAAGAAGAAGATATGGGTCCTCGTTGAAGACCGGATCGTTGTCGCGTGAATGGTTCTCGGGCTGAGGAGCCGAACAGTTGACTGTCTCGATGAAACTCCTCCATTCCTGTTCACGCCAAGACCTCGGTTAAATAGAGTGTGGAATAAAACCCCGAACTATTTCATGATTGAAAAAGAAAGGCTTGCCTGTTCGATGGGGTTGTGGGCCAGAATACCCTTCCTTGGTTGACCGTCGAATGAAGTCTTCTTGCTCTCCATTGTACATATCGGCAAGTGCGGCGGCCAACGCTATTGGATTGGCGGGACCTTGTTTTCTGGAGCGCATGGCGTCGCTTGTCCCGTTGTACCGCCATAAGGGGAGTACCCTCTGTTGGAGGGGCTGCACACACCGGGAGATAGCGAAGGCCATGACATATGTCATGGTCAGTCGGTGGTGGGCAAGCATCCGCACCTGTGCGGCCAGGCGTCGCTCCTCGACGCTTTCCTCCTAAGATGAGTTCTTGGGTCGCCAGTTGTACCTCTTCTTCGGGAGGAGGTCGGAGTATTCGGGTAGACTTGTCTGAGTTGGCTTGAATAGGGGGACATCTTCAATATAGAACCACTCTGAGGTCCATTCTTTGGATTTCCTCGGTGTGCCAGCCGGATACCCCCATCCCGCTATGCGGCATACTTCAACCCTGTCGACCTCTAAGATTGTCTTGTCCTGAGTTCGTGGGATGAGACATAAGTATTTCCTCCACAGATTGAAATGAGCTTCGCACCGTAAGAACATCTCGCAGAGGGCGACCAAGCCCGAGATGTGTAAAATTGACCCTAGAGTGAGATGGTGGAGTTGGATATCCTAGAACTCTAGTAATGAAAGCACATTTGCTCCCTTGGTGGTTTTGGTAATTCATAACAACATATAAGTCATTGAACAAATGTTTCCATCAAGTATATTTTAGGAAAAGTTCAATGATGGGTTGCCAAAGAGATTGTGGAACACCCCAAGATGCAAGGAAATGGATTAACAAAGCTTCAAGCAAGAGAACTCTACATTCTATATTTGTGACAAATCACCTTGAGTCCATAGGAAAGCTAATACTATTGAAAGGGGTAAAGTTTTGTTGGTGAACAAAAAGCTCATACGTGCACAACTGATAGTCACCAAAGACACCCACAAACTCTCCCACCAAAGTTTTTCCTAAGCCAAACACTTAAAATCGGTGCAACCAACATTCCACATCCGGTGCCACCAATTCCAAACCCTAGACACACTCAGCCAAACCCTAACCTCTCAGTATAGCCAATACTGCTTTCGGTGCCACCGAGTTGGGCTGCCAACTTTCTGTTATGCAAGTTCACAGTTTTGGTCCCTCCGAGATTGTTGAATCAGCGTCACCAAGAATGGGCATTCTGACCGTTGATCACCTTATCGGTGCAACCGAGTTTCCTATATCGGCCCCTCCAAGATTCAAAAGTTGCCACCTTTTGGTCACTTTGGTACCATCGAGATTAACACATCGGTGTCACCAAGTTGGTCATTTTTGTGTAACGGTTGGATTTTTGGGGATGCCTATATATACCCCTTCACCACCACCTACTCGAAAAACAAGCACTCAAAACCATTCCATACCTATCCTATTAGTTTTCTCAGAGAGAACCACCTACCCTTGTGTTGAGGTCAAGATCTTCCACTCCAACCATATAGATCTTGATTTCTAGCCTCCCCAAGTTGCTTTCCACCAATCCCATCTCTTCTACCAAGCCATATATGTGAGAGAGTGATTGTGTGTTGAGGAGTCTATCATCTTGAAGCACAAGAGCAAGGAGTTCATCGACATTACCGAGCCTATTGCCTTTTGGAGGGTGGTGCCTCCTAGATTGGTTAGGTGTCGCTTGGGAGCCTCCTACTTCATGTTGTGGAGTGAACCAAGAAGTTTTTAAGGGCAAGGAGATCGCCTACTTCGTGAAGATCTACCCCGAGTAAGGCTAGTCCTCCATGGACATAGGCCGTCAAGGTATAGTCAAGGTTGCTTCTTTGTGGAACCCTCCGTGGGTAGAGCCCTCCATGGACTCTCGCGACCGTTACCCTCCCTGGGTTGAAGACTCCATGAACGTGGTGTTGGGGAACGTTGCATGGGAATTAGAAAATTTCCTACGCATATGCAAGATCTATCCATGGTGATGAGCATCTACGAGAGGGAGAGTGGATCTACATACCCTTGTAGATCGCTAAGCGGGAAGCGTTAAGAAACGCGGTTGGTGTAGTCGAACGTCTTCGCAATCCAAATCGCCGAGCGTCCCGCGATCTCATCATGATCCGTCTCGCGATCCAATCACGATATATCCGCGAACTCATCACAATCCTTCCCGCGATCTCATCACGATCCGTCTCGCGATCTTGATCACGGTCCTTCCGGCCTAGCGCCAAACAGATGGCACCTCCACATTCAGCACACGTACGGCTCGATGACGATCTCTGCCTTCTTGATCAGCAAGAGAGAGCAGAGAGGTAGACGAGTTCTCCGGCAGCGCGACGGCGTTGTGGCGATGGTGGTGGAGGAATTCCAGCAGGGCTTCGCCAAAGCACCGCTGAAAACCGATCTAAAGGAGAAAACGATCTAGAGGAGAAAACGATCTAGAGGAAGAAGAGGGCAGCACGTGGCAATTAGGGTTAGCTCTTCCCTCAAAATCCTCTAGTATATATAGGAGGGAGGGAGGGGAGGAGGCAGCCTCAAACCTGGCCGAAATTGGAGGTGGAGGAGTCCTACTCCAATCCTATTAGGAGTAGGATTCCTCCTTTCCACTTGGAAACTCTTTCCACCTCTCCACCTTTGGATTTTTTCCTTCTCATACCACTCCAATCGCATGGGCCCTTAGAGGAGGCTTCGGCCAGCCCACCGGGAGCTGGTTTACCTCCTCCCACAGCCCATGTAGCCACTTGGGTCGAGACACCCCTCCCGATGGTCCCCCGATACCCTCCCGGCAATCCCGATACACTACCGATGTGCCCGAAAAATTTTCCGGCGACCAAAACAGGACTTCCTATATATCAATCTTTATGTTCGGACCATTCTGGAGCTCCTCGCGATGTCCGGGATCTCATCTGGGACTCCGAATACCTTCCGTCACTACCATACATAACTCTATACTGCCGAAACATCAACGAACCTTAAGTGTGCAGACCCTGCGGGTTCGAGAACTATGTAGACATGACCGAGACACCTGTACGGTCAATAACCAATAGCGGGACCTGGATGCCCATATTGGTTCCTACATATTCTACGAAGATCTTTATCGGTCGAACCTCTATGTCAAGGATTCAGTTAATCCCATATGATGTTCCCTTTGTTCTTCGGTATGTTACTTGCCAGAGATTCGATCGTCGGTATCTCCATACCTAGTTCAATCTCGTTACTGGCAAGTCTCTTTACTCGTTCCGTAATACAAGATCTCGTGACTAACACTTAGTCACATTGCTTGCAAGGCTTATTGTGATGTTGTATTGCCGAGTGGGCCCTGAGATACCTCTCCGTCACACGGAGTAACAAATCCTAGTCTTGATCCATGCCAACCCAACAGACACCCATGGAGATACCTATAGAGCACCTTTATAGCCACCCAATTACGTTGTGACGTTTGATACACACAAGGTACTCCTCTGGCGTTAGTGAGTTGCATGATCTCATGGTCATAGGAACATATACTTGACATGCAGAAAACAGTAGCAATAAACTCACATGATCATATGCTACGTTTGTAGTTTGGGTCTTGTCCATCACATCATTCTCCTAATGACGTGATCCCGTTATCAAATGACATCTCATGTCCATGACTAGGAAACCATAGCCATGTTTGATCAACGAGCTAGTCTATTAGAGGCATACTAGGGACATGGTGTTCTCTATGTATCCACACATGTATCTGAGTTTCTGATCAACATAATTATAGCATGGATAATAAACGTTTATCATGAACAAGGAAATATGATAATAACCAATTCATTATTGCCTCTAGGGCATATTTCCAATAGTCTCCCACTTGCACTTGAGTCAATAATCTAGTTCACATCACCATGTGATTCGCATTGTTATGAATCTAACACCCAATGAGTTTTGGGGCTCGATCATGCTTTGCATGTGAGAGAGGTCTTATAGTAAATGGGTGTGCGACATTTAGATCCGTGTGTACTTTGCAAATCTCTATGTCAAACTGTAAACACTGCTACCACACTCCACTTGGAGCTATTCCAAATGGCTGCTCTACTATACGTATCCGGATTGCTACTAAGAGTCATCCGGATTGGTGTCAAAGCTTGCATCAACGTAACTCTTTACGATGAACTCTTTCTTACCTCCATAATCGAGAAACATTTCCTTAGTCTTTTAGTTACTAAGGATGTTCTTGACCACTGTCCAGTGATCCACTCCTGGATCACTCTTGTACCCCTTGACGGACTCATGGCAACGCACACACAGGTGCGGTACGCAGCATGGCATACTATACAGAGCCTATTGGTAAGGCATAGGGGACAACATTCGTCCTTTCTCTTTCTTCTAACGTGGTCGAGTTTTGAGTCTCACTCAACTTCACACCTTACAAAGCAGGCAAGAACACTTCTCTCTGACTAATCCATTTTGAACTCTTTCAAAATCTTGTCAAGGTATGTACTCATTCAAAGTCTCATCATGCATCTTGATCTATCTCTATAGATCTTGATGCTCAACAATTAGGTAGCTTTATCCGGGTCTTCCTTTGAAAACTCCTTTCAAACAATCCTTTATGCTTTCCAGAAATTCTACATCATTTCCAATCGACAATATGTCAACCACATATGCTTATTAGAAACTCTATAGTGCTCCCACTCACTTTATTGTAAATACAAGTTTCTCATAAACATTGTATAGACTCAAAAACTTTGATCACCACATCAAAGTGTATATTCCAACTCCGAGATGCTTGCTTCAATCCATAGAAGGATCACTGAAGCTCACTCATGTTTTAGCATCCTTAGGACTGACAAAACCTTCTGGTTGTATCACATACAACCTTTCCTCAAGTAAACCGTTAAGGAAACAATGTTTTGACATCCATCTGCCAGATTTCATAATTGAAAAATGCAGCAACTGCTAACATAATTCCAACAGACTTTAGCATCGCTACGAGTGAGAAAGTCTCATCGTAGTCAACTCCTTGAACTTGTCGGAAACTTCTTTGCGACAAGTCGAGCTCTATAAATGGTGACATTTACCATCAGCGTCTGTCATCATCTCAAAGGTCCATTTGTACTTAATGACCTACCATCCAACGAGCAAGTCTACCAAAGTCTATACTTGGTTTTCATACATGGATCCTTTCTCGAATTTCATGTCCTCTAACCATTTGTTGGAATCCAGGCCCATCATCGCTTCTCCATAGCTCGTAGGTTCATCGTTGTCCAACAACATGACCTCTAAGACAGGGTTGTTGTACCACTCAGGAGCAGTACACGTCCTTGTCAACCTGCGAGGTTCGATAGTAACTTGATCCGAAGCTTCATGATCATCATCATTAACTTCCTCTTCAACTAACGTAGGCTTCACAGAAACATCATCCTGCGTTGCGCTACTCTCTCATTGAAACAAAGGTTCAATAACCTCATCAAGTTCTATCTTCCTCCCACTCAATTCTTTCGAGAGAAACTTTTTCTTGAGAAAGGACCTAGTTTTAGCAACAAACATTTTATGCTTGGATCTGAGATAGAAGGTTCACCCAACTGTTCTTAAGGTATTCTATGAAGATGCATTTGTCCGCTTTGGGTTCGAGCTCATTAGGTGAAAAAAATCCACACAAGCGTCGCAGCCCCAACCATTAAGAAATGACAGCTTAGGTTTCTATCAAACCATAATTCACATGGTGTCATCTCAACGGATTTAGATGGTGCCCTATTTAAAGCGAACGTAGTTGTCCCTAATGCATAACCCCAAAATTATAGTAACAAAATGATAAGAGACATCATAGCACGCACCATATCCAAGAGAGCACGACTATGACGTTCGGACACACCATCACACTATGGTGTTCCAGGTGGCGTGAGTTTTGAACAACTTTCACATTGTCTAAAGTTGTATGCCAGACTCGTAACTCAGATATTCACCTCCATGATCATATCTCAGACATTTTTATCTTCTTGTCACGATGATCTTAAACTTCACTCTGAATTTGCTTGAACCTTTCAAACGATTCAGACTTGTGTTTCATTAAGTAAATATACACTATATCTACTCAAATCATCAGAGAAGGTAAGAAAATAATGATATCCATCGCACGCTACAAGACTCATTGGATTGCATGCATCAACATGTATCATTTCCAATAAAAAACTTGCCCGCTCCATCAATCCAGAAAATGGGGTCCTTAGTAATCTTGCCCAAGAGGCATGGTTCGCATGTCTCAACTGATTCGAAATCAAATGGGTCCAAAGATCCATCAGCATGGAGTTTCTTCATGCGCTTTATACTAATATGACATTTAGCGGCAGTGCCACAAGTATGTGGTACTATCATTATTAACTGTGTATCTTTTGGCATCAATGTTATGAACATGTGTATTACTACAATCAAGATTCAACAAACCATTCTCACTTGGTGCATGACCATTGAAGGTATTATTCATGTAAACAGAATAACCATTATTCTCTAACTTAAATGAATAACCGTGTTGCAATAAACACGATCTAATCACGTTCATGCTCAATGCAAAACACCAAATAACATTTATTTAGGTTCGTCACTAATCACGAAGGTAGAGAGAGCGTGCGATGTTGATCACATCAACCTTGGAAACATTTCCAACACACATTGTCACCTCACCCTTAGCTAGTTCTCCATTTATTCCGTAGCTTTTTTCGAGTTACTAACATTTAGCAACCGAACCGGTATCCAATACCCAGGTGCTACAAGGAGTACTAGCAAGGTACACATCAATAACACGTATATCAAATATACTTCTGTCGACATTACCAGCCTTCTTATCTACCAAGTATCAAGGGTTGTTCTGCTTCAGCGACCGCTCTCCTCATAATCGAAGCACTTAGTCTCGGGTTTGGGTTCAACTTTGGGTTGCTTCACTAGAGCAGCAACTGACTTGCCATCCATGAAGTTTCCCTCCTTGCCCTTGCCCTTCTCGAAACTAGTGGTTTTACTAACCATCAACACTTGATGCTCCTTCTTGATTTCTACCTTCGTGGTGTCAAACATCGCGAACAGCTCAGGGATCATTATTTCTATCCCTGGCATTATATAGTTCATCACCAAGTTCTAGTATCTTAGTGACAGTGACTTGGAGAACTATATCAATCACTATCTTATCTGGAAGATCAACTCCCACTCGATTCAAGCAATTGTAGCACCCAGACAATCTGAGCACATGCTTAACGATTGAGCTATTCTCCTTCATCTTGCAGGCAAGGAATCTTGTTGGAGATCTCATATCTCACAACATGGGCATGAGCCTGAGATCCCAATTTCAGCTCTTAGAACATCTCATATGTTCCGTGACGTTCAAAACGTTTTGGAGCCTCAATTCTAAGCCATAATGCATGACGCACTAAACTATCAAGTATTCATTGGAACATGCCTGTCAGATGTTCACAACATCTACAGACGATGCTAGAGGGGGTGGCGCACCAAGCGGTTCATTAAGGACATAAGCCTTTTGTGTAATAATGAGGACAATCCTCAGATCACGGACCTAGTCCGCAATATTGCTACCACCATCTTTCAACTCTATTTCTCTAGGAACATATAGAAATTCAACGGAGCTACAGCGTGAGCTAGTAATCTACAACATAATTTTGCAAAGACACTACTGACTATGTTCATGATAATGAGTTCAAATAATCATATTACTTAAGAACTCCCACTCAAATTGACATCCCTCCGGTCATTCGAGTGATACATGATCCAAATTCACCAACTCTAGTCCGATCATCATGTGAGTTGAGGTGGTTTCAATGGTGAACATCATCATGTTGATCATATCTACTATATGACTCATGTTCGACCTTTCGGTCTCTTGTGTTCCAAGGCCATGTTTGTACATGCTAGGCTCGTCAAGTTTAACCCGAGTGTTTTGCATGTGCAACACTGGCTTGCACCCGTTGTATGTGAATGTAGAGTCTATCACACCCGATCATCACGTGGTGTCTCGACATGACGAACTTTTGCAATGGTGCACACTCGGGGAGAACACAATTTATCTTGAAATTAAGTGAGGGATCACCTTATAATGCTACCATCGTCCTAAGCAAAACAAGGTGCATAAAAGGATTAACATCACATGCAAATCATCAATGACATGATATGGCCATGAACTTGTGCTTTTGATCTCCGTATTGAAAGCACCGGCATGATGTCCATCGTCACCGGCATGACACCATGATCTCCATCATCTTGATCTACATCAACGTGTCGCCATCGGGGTTGTCGCGCCCACCATGCTTCTACTACTATTGCTACCATTTAGCGATAAAGTAAAGCATTACATAGCGCTTAATGATTGACATGCAGGTCATACAATAATTAAACACAACCCTATGGCTCCTGCTAGTTGCCATACTCATCGACATACAAGTCATGATATTCTATACAATACATGATCATCTCATACATCACATATATCTCATCATGTAATTGGCCATATCACATCACAACATACCCTGCAAAAACAAGTTAGACGTCCTCAAATTGTTGTTGCATGTTTCACGTGGCTGCTATGGGTATCTAGCAAGAACAATTCTCACCTACGCCAAACCACAATGGTGATACATAAATTGCTTTTCAACCTTCTCAAGGACTGCCTTTGTCGAATCCGGTCCAACTAAAGTAGGTGAAACAGACACCCGCCAGCCATCTTTGTGCAACAAAGTTACACATCAATGGATGGAACCGGCCTCTCGTAAGCGTACGAGTAAGGTTGGTCCGGGCCGCTTCATCCCAAAATACCGCTGAACCAAAACACAACCAAGGGAGGAAGCATGTCTAAGCATCAACGCCCACAAACTCTGTGTGTTCTACTCAAGATCTCATCTACACATAGACCTAGCTCATGATGCCACTGTTGGGGAATGTTGCATCGGAAACAAAAAATTTCCTACACATATGCAAGATCTATCCATGGTGATGAGCATCTACGAGAGGGAGAGTGGATCTACATACCCTTGTAGATCGCTAAGTGGGAAGCATTAAGAAACGCGGTTGGTGTAGTCGAACGTCTTCGCGATCCAAATCGCCGAACATCCCGCGATCTCATCACGTTCCGTCTCGCTATCCAATCATGATCCATCCGCGAACTCATCACGATCCGTCCCGCGATCTCATCATGATCCGTCTCGCGATCCTGATCACGGTCCTTCCGATCTAGCGCCGAACGGACGGCACCTCCGCGTTCAGCACACGTACGGCTCGATGACGATCTCTGCCTTCTTGATCCAGCAAGAGAGAGCGGAGAGGTAGACAAGTTCTCCGGCAACGCGACGGCGTTGTCGCGATGGTGGTGGAGGAATTCCAGTAGGGCTTCGCCTAAGCACTGCTGGAAACCGATCTAGAGGAGAAAACGATCTAGAGGAAGAAGAGGGCAGCACGTGGCAATTAGAGTTAGCTCTTCCCTCTAAATCCTCTAGTATATATAGGAGGGAGGGAGGGGAGGAGGCAGCCTCAAACCTGGCCGAAATTGGAGGTGGAGGAGTCCTACTCCAATCCTATTAGGAGTAGGATTCCTCCTTTCCACTTGGAAACTCTTTCCACCTCTCCACCTTTGGATTTTTTCCTTCTCAAACCACTCCAGGCGCATGGGACCTTAGAGGACACTTCGGCCAGCCCACCAGGGCCTGGTTTACCTCCTCCCACATCCCATGTAGCCTCTTGGTTCGAGACACCCCTCCCGATGGTTCCCCGGTACCCTCCCGGTAGTCTCGGTACACTACCGATGAGCCCAAAACTTTTTCGGTGACCAAAACAGGACTTCCTATATATCAATCTTTACATCCGGACCATTCTGGAGCTCCTTGTGATGTCCGGGATCTCATCCGGGACTCTAAACAACCTTCCGTCACCACCATACATAACTCTATACTACCGAAATGTCAACGAACCTTAAGTGTGCAGACCCTGCGGGTGTGAGAACTATGTAGACATGACCGAGACACCTGTACGGTCAATAACCAATATCAAGACCTGGATGCCCATATTGGTTCCTACATATTCTTCGAAGATATTTATCGGTCGAACCTCTGTGGCAAGGATTCAGTTAATCTCGTATGATGTTCCCTTTGTTCTTCGGTATGTTACTTGCCCGAGATTCGATCGTCGGTATCTCCATACCTAGTTCAATCTCGTTACCGGCAAGTCTCTTTACTCGTTCCGTAATACAAGATATCGTGACTAACACTTAGTCACATTGCTTGCAAGGCTTATTGTGATGTTGTATTACCGAGTGGCCCCTGAGATACCTCTCCGTCACACGGAGTAACAAATCTCAGTCTTGATCCATGCCAACCCAACAGACACCCTTGGAGATACCTGTAGAGCACCTTTATAGTCACCCAGTTGCGTTCTGACATTTGATACACACAAGGTACTCCTCCGGCGTTAGTGAGTTTCATGATCTCATGGTCATAGGAACATATACTTGACATGCAGAAAACAGTAGCAATAAACTAACACGATCATATGCTACGTTTGTAGTTTGGGTCTTGTCCATCACATCATTCTCCTAATGACGTGATCCCTTTATCAAATGACATCTCATGTCCATGACTAGGAAACCATAGCCATCTTTGATCAACGAGCTAGTCTATTAGAGGCATACTAGGGACATGGTGTAGTCTATGTATCCACACATGTATCTAAGTTTCCAATCAACACAATTATAGCATGGATAATAAAAGATTATCATGAACAAGGAAATATGATAATAACCAATTTATTATTGCCTCTAGGGCATATTTCCAACACGTGGATGTACGATAGCACCACCTATCGAAACCATGGGAAAAATCATAGTGTCACCAATTGTGTTTGCTTTCCTTACCCTCTCTTTACATACATGTGCAATGTCTTTACTTTCTGCTGCTATACTCTTAGACATGCATGTGTAGGGTGTACTTGACATACTATGAATGCTAAAATCTGCCAAGAATTAAAATTGGGAAAAGGTAGATTTTTATTTGGTCAAGTAGTCTAATCACCCCCTCTAGACCTACTTTCGATCCTACAAGTGGTATCAGAGCTTTAGTCTCCATTGCATTGGTTTCACAACCTAGGAGAAGTATGGTGTCTTGTGAGGGAAATTATCACAATAGAGGTCTATACTTTGATGGCACAAATTTTGCTAGTTGGAAGCACAAAATGAACATGCATTTGCTTGGTCATAATCCTGTCGTTTGGGTTGTTGTTCGTGTTGGCTTGCAAGGTGAATTCTTTGCGGAAGGAAAGGAACCCGATCGTGAATGCAGATGAATTGAAGATGTTTCAACTCAATGCTCAAGCATGTGACATTCTATTCAACTGTCTATGCCCCAAAGAATTCAACAAAATCAGCCGTCTTGAACAATCAAAAGAGATTTGGGATACTTTGGTTGATATGCATGAAGGAACTGAGTCCGTGAGAGAATCCGACTTAGATGTTCTTCAAGGTCGGCTTGACAAGTTCAAGATTAAGGATGGTGAAGGAGTCGCTGAGATGTACTCTAGGCTAGCTCTCATCAAAAATGAGATTGCCGGCTTAGGAAGCGAAGACATGACACACAAATTCATCATCAAGAAGATACTTCAAGCTTTGGATGATCGATATGACACCGTTTGCACATTGATCCAAATCATGCCCAATTACAAAGATCTCAAACCAATGGAAGTGATTGGTAGAATTGTTGCTCATGAGATGACACACAAAGACAAGGAAGAGCTTCATCACAAATCTAGCGGTGCTTACAAAGCCACAAGTGATGCTCCCGCTACCTCAAGCGACAACCTTGTCACAAATGAAGAGATAAGCCTCATGGTCGAGAAATTCAACAAGTTCTACAAGGATAGAAGCAAAGATCGAAGCTCCAACTCAAGACATGAAGAGAAGCGTTCGTCAAGTCATGACCGAAACTGCTACAATTGTGGGAAGCCCGCACACTACTCCAATGAGTGCACGACACCCTAAAAATGAAGAGAAGAGCCACCAAGAATACGAAGCTCAAGAGACGAGTCACCTGGAAGAGAGAGAAGGAGTGGAGATGATCGTTATGAACGAAGACCCTCAAGGAGAAGTAGGGACTCGGAGAAGAAGGACAAGTACACCAAGAGCTACTCAAGAAGGAAAATCAAGCTCATGTTGGTGAATGGGTTTCCGGCTCTGGCTCCTACTCCGATAACCACTCCAAGAGAAGCTATCACTCCAACTCCGACTATAGTCGAGATGAAGGTGTTGCCGGAATTGCTCTAGTGACTACCAACTCCTATGATCTATTTGATTCACCAAGTGAAGGGAGTGGAAGTTGCTTCATGGCTAAAGGCCCCAAGGCATCACACCCCGAGTATCTTGATTTAAATAGTGATGAAGATGACTTGTTAATTGAAGATGACTTGCTATTTGACAAAACTAGTAATGATAGTCAAAATGAACTTGCTAGTACTCACTCTAGTATAGATAAGTCGTGTGATGTTGATAAGTTGGAAATATAATGACTAACTCAAGAACTAAAAACTCTTAAGTTAGCTCATGATTCAACTCTAGAAGATCATAGAGAGCTTGTAAGGACCCATGAGAAGCTACGCTTCGAGAAGCTCAATTTAGAGCAAGAGCATGAGTTCCTTAAAGCTATCAATGACGATCTTTGAAAGAAGACTTCCTCTTATCTAGACAAACGAATTCTCTTATCTACATTCATGCCTCAAGTTAAGTCTAAGCAAGCTAGTAACAAAGGAAATAAAGGTTCTTCAACTAGTAGCGATAAAAATGATAAATCCAATGATATTGCTTCTAGTAGTTCTCTTGATCCCACTAACTCTTCTCTTAGCCAAGTTACACTTGATCATGAAAATGAACTCTTGAAAGGGATTATAGAGAAAGGTATCTACAAGAGTCTTGAAGGGTGAAAACAATTTGAGGAGATTGTACACAAGCATGGAGGATACCGGAAAAATCATGGTGTTGGCTACTTCAACGCTAATGGAGTTGAATGGGAAGAAGGTCAATACCCCAATCCCAAGTTTGTTCCTCAAAAGGAGAAGTATGAAAATACTATCCCCAAGGTAACAAAAGCTCAAGATGACCTTCCACCACAAGACACCAAGATCAAGGACAAGAACAAGCTTCAAGAGAACTTTGACTCATATGAAGATGAATCCCAAGCTTTGATGAAGTGGGTTCCCAAGGCTACTACAAGCTCAACTTCTACAAGTGCTACTTCAACACCAAGGATCCCCGTCAACTTGATGTGGGTCCCCAAGAAGAAGAACTAGAGAGCTCTTGAGGGGTGACTCCATCAATGAAATTCATTCATATTCATTATTGGCAAGGACTATTTCCAATCAATATCAACTCTATGCAATAGTTCAAGGAGTCACACATTCCCTCAAAGGTAAGAAAGGGACAAGGTAATCAACAAATCATGGATATCATAACGTATGCTTTGCACTCCATGTCCATAGATATCCTTGTATTTGTCTCCTGTGTGTTGGGACTAACCCATGTAGGTGAGAAGAGTAATGAAACAACAAGGATGCTCCCAACTCTTGGTGATCTTCATCAACCTTGAGCATCCACCACTACCTCACCAACATGAAATCTTCATCGACAAAACCCAAGGTTAGTTATCCCTCGTATGGGGGGATGTCACATCTAGGAGGAGCTTTACTCTAAGACTTGAGTTAAAGCATCTGAAAAGAATGTGACAACATTAAATGCTTTATGTGAAAGTGGTAACCCCACTTGTGCTTAAACGATGAGTATGACTTATGATCAAGTACTCTTACTTGGCTCCTAAGTCAATATACTCATATATAGATGACTCCGTCATCGCCAATATGCTCGTTAGATGCTATTGTGTTTGTGCATGTTTGCCATGATTTCATTTGACATCTTATTGTGTGAGCATGTTGGTGTGCATTTATTTACTCATTCGAGGATATCCAATTGTTGCTATTTGGATTTTCATATTTATTTTCCAATTGGATATACAAGAATGCCTAGGACCACTTCTTTAGCTATCTCTGCTTTCTCACCTCATACTCTATTCATGCTGCATCACAAAATTTGAACAAGTGCTTTTTGATCCCTCTGTGTGTGGAGCACTCAGAGTTCCGTATCAACAAGGACTGACCATTAAAACCTCCCAAGTGCATCTCGGTGGAACCAACACCAAAATCTCGGTCACACCAAATGCCTAGGGTTGATCGGGATTTCTTGCCTCGGTACTACCGATTCCATACTCTTAGTTACACCGAGTTTCCCTGTCAGCTGACAGTTGAGAAACTCGGTGACACCAAAAATTTAGAATCGGTGTCACACACAGTAAAGGGTATATATTCGGTGGTCCCGACGTTTCGAAAATTCACTCTTCAAACTGTCGTGCCCCAAGCCCTAAGTTGCCGCAGAAGGACCCCTGGTCATCTCCCTTGTCTTCCCGCACTCCTCCGCCGCTAGGAATCGCCGCCGTCGACGGAATCTTCGCCCCCGTCGCTGCCGTAGCGGATCTGTCATGGAGCTAGGGTACGGATTTGGCCCCCTCTTGCGCTCCAACCTCTGGATCTTGCGCATTAGGGTTTCACTAGTATCTTGCCACAGTTTGAGATTGTTCTATCCACAAGATTAACTCTATGGACTAGCGAATCGAAAAATTTAGGTTTAGTTGCCCGTGAAATTGCATCTCGGTGAGACCGAGTCAAAAAAATCGATCCCACCGATTGCCTCTTTGTGCTACTGAGGAAGAAACTCGGTGAGACCGAGTGATATTATTCGGTCTGACCGAAACTGTTGCCAAGTTTCGGTTAAGGGTTTTGTGAGTCTCGGCAGCACTGAAAGGTTTGACTCAGTGACACCGAAATTCAATTTTGCAATGAACTACACCTATGGTTTTTCTGTTCAAAATTTCAAAAACCAGCTGAATATTTTGTGATAACTCAATCTATTCCACTCTTCTCTACACTATTCACAGGGTCAGCATGTCAGAGTCAGACAGTCAGAATCTGCCCGAGCAGGGTGTTGACATGGGTTCAGGCACTAGCCCTGAGCCGAGTTCTTTTTCAGATCCAGGCACCCCTAGCTCCCATGGGTTGCCCAAGGCTGCCACTAGGGCCAGGAAGAAGCTGAATTTAGATGAAGAAGATTTAGACTTTATGCTAGAGGAGGCTCTTGCCAAGAAGCAAGAGAAAGCTACCACGAAGTCAGCAAATGAGGCCACCTCTTCTAGGAGGGTGGTCAGCAAAATTTATGCACCTGTTGGAACTATCAAAGCACATGAGAGTGCTATGGCTACAGTGACCATTGATCCCCCAAAGAAGTCTATGCCTAAGAAGGCAAGGGAGAAAAGAGCCAGAAAGAGGATAATCCATGTGACTGGCAGGCCTACATCTATGTATAAAGATCCAGAGGAGGCAGTTGCTACTGAAGAGGAGGATGAGCCAGCTGCAAAGGCTCCTCCCGAGAAGAAGGCCAAGAAACTTCTAGCTGATGCTATGCCCAAGTCTGGTACATCCAAGAGCACAAAATCCCAGAAGGCTGTTGTTGAAAAGCCTAAGAGGACATCTAGGCAAATTCCAGCTTCTGAAAAGAACAAGGGAACTGCTTCCAGAATTGAGCATGATGATGACTTCACAACCTTGATGAAACTTAGACCACACCTTCCAGTGGATAACGCCAGCTATCCACTTGCTGAAGATATGAAGAAGAGGAAAGACTCGGGTTTGAGGGCATGGAGAGCTATAGATCCATATGCCCAAAGGAAGAAGACAGTTGTGGACTACAGATTCCATACCAAAGAGCAACAGGATTTCTATGAGACTGTGCTATTTGACAAGAGTCCAACTGTGAGTGACATGAGGTATGTAGACTGGAAAATCATTAAGGAGAATGAGGACTATTTTCCAAGTGTCCAAGACAATTTCCACTACATTGGTTTGGATGAATTTGTTGGCAGAGAATTTACTTCATGGAATGATGAAATGATCATTCAATTCTACTCCACTACACATTTCTATGGAGATGGTACGATTGTATGGATGACAGAAGGAGCAAGATATGAGTCCACTGTTGATGAATGGGATGCACTTCTAGGAGTCCTAGAGGTTCAGGATGGAGACTTGGATGTCTACATGGAATCCAAGGCAAGCCACAATGCCATGAAGGATATGTATACTCGTATCCCTGCAGACAAAGTGCAATCTCACAAGCTTGGATCCATCTACTATCTTCAAGCTGGTCTCCGCACCATGAACACCATTCTGAGGCATACCTTGATGCCCAAGTCAGGAGATGAGAAGATGATCCGAGGTTACTCCATCAACATGTTGACCCACCTTGACAGACACACTAGGATCAGAGTCATGGACCTGATTGTTGAGACAGTCAAGAGGGTTGCCGCTGATCAGAAGTGTTCTTGCTGCTATGCACCCTATATCCAGATGCTTATCAATTCCCGGATTAAGAAGCACATATTTGCAATTGACAGTCCCCATTTGCCCCTACAGCCAGAGCTTGAGGATAACATCATGGTGATGGACCCAAATCATCCCACATCTGCTACAGCTCAGGCAAAGGCAGAGGCAGCTCGAGCCACTAGTGCTCAAGTCCCTAGATCCAGAAATGAGCAAATGGATCTGTTGATTTCATCAATTCAGGGCATGCAGAAGGACATTAAGGGGATTCTGGGCAACCAAAACAGTCTTGTGAGGATCTTTGAAACTAGGATCAAGACCCTTAATGATAAGGTGGACAAGCTGACTAAGACAGTCATAGAGCTCTAGAAGGAAGTTGACTCAGTGCCACTTCCTCACACCACTTCTTCAGATGATGATGATGATGATGATGAAGAGGATGGATCACCTCTCAGGACAGGCACACAGTTTCCTACTTAGGCCAAATCAGCCACTATGCCAGCTCCAGACTTGAGGCCCTCTTCATCAGCTCCTGCTGCTGTCACCTTAGCTCCTGCAACATCAACTGCAGTTCCTCCAACTGCCACTCCAACTCCATCCACGACATCTACACAGATCTTCGCTGACGCTATTCTCTTGACTCCTTCATCAATAACCGGAGGATATCAGCCCAAGAACGCTTAGACATATGCCTTTGAACTTTTTGGTAACTTGTTGCCAAAGGGGGAGAAGTGTATATAGATCTTTAGGCTTTGAGTGAGAGAGCGTTTTGGTGTTTGTTGCTTTTCAAAAACAATTGTCTTTTGGTTGCTTGTGATAAGCTTTTTGTGTGATGCTACTACTTCCTATCATCTTAGTGCTTTATGAGATGATCCTTCTACATTGCTTGATTGTGTTGTGCTATGATGTTCACTCTAATTATTCTCGCACACCACCAAGATGTATGTGACATGGAAGAAGTGCCCCATGTACCTAATCGATTGTGCATTTGCATTCAAACGCAAATCCAAAATAATGCACAAATTTGGGGGAGCTCTTTCATATCACATACTTCTCAAGCAACGATTATATTCATTGATTATATCATATGTCGAAGATTTGATCTATATGTTTTAATCAATTACCAAAAAGGGGGAGATTGAAAGCACATTTGCTCCCTTGGTGGTTTCGGTAATTCATAACAACATATAAGTCATTGAACTAATGTTTCCATCAAGTATATTTCAGGAGAAGTTCAATGATGGGTTGGCAAAGAGATTGTGGAACACCCCAAGATGCAAGGAAATGGATTGGCAAAGCTTCAAGCAAGAGGACACTACATTTTATATTTGTTAGAAATCACCTTGAGTCCATAGGAAAGCCAATACTATTAAAAGGGGGTAAAGTTCTGTTGGTGAACAAAAAGCTCATACATGCACAAGTGATAGTCACCAAAGACACCCACAAACTCTCCCACCAAAGTCTGTCCTAAGACAAACACTTAAAATCGGTGCAACCAACATTCCACATCCGGTGCCACCGATTCCAAACCCTAGACAGACTCAGCCAAACCCTAACCTTTCGGTACAACCGATACTGCTTTCGGTGCCATCGAGTTGGGCTGCCAACTTTCTGTTACGCAAGTTCACAATTTTGGTCCCTCCGAGATAGTTGAATCGACGTCACCTAGAATGGGCATTCTGACCATTGGTCACCTTATCGGTGGACCAAGTTTCCTATATCGGTCCCTCTGAGATTCAAAAGTTGCCACCTTTTGGTCACTTCGGTACCACCGAGATTAACACATCGGTGTCACCGAGTTGGTCATTTTGTGTGTAACGGTTGGATTTTTGGGGATGCCTATATATACCCCTTCACCACCACCTACTCGAAAGAGAAGCACTCAGAACCATTCCATACCTATCCTATCAGTTTTCTCAGAGAGAACCACCTATCCTTATGTTGAGGTCAAGATCTTCCACTCCAACCATATGGATCTTGATTTCTAGCCTCCCCAAGTTGCTTTCCACCAATCGCATCTCTTCTACCAAGCCATATCTGTGAGAGAGTGATTGTGTGTTGACGAGTCTATCATCTTGAAGCACAAGAGCAAGGAGTTCATCGACATTACCGAGCTTATTACCTTTCCGAGGGTGGTGCCTCCTAGATTTGTTAGGTGTCGCTTGGGAGCCTCCTACTTCTTGTTGTGGAGTGAACCAAGAAGTTTGTAAGGGCAAGGAGATCGCCTAGTTCGTGAAGATCTACCCCGAGTAATGCTAGTCCTCCATGGACATAGGCCGTCATGGTATAGTCAAGGTTGCTTCTTCGTAGAACCCTCCATGGGTAGAGCCCTCCTTGGACTCGCAGTCGTTACCCTCCGTGGGTTAAAGACTCCATGAACGTGGATGTACGATAGCACCACCTATCGGAACCACGGGAAAAAACATCATGTCACCAATTGTGTTTTCTTTCCTTACCCTCTCTTTACTTACATGTGCAATGTCTTTACTTTCCGCTGCTATACTCTTAGACATGCATGTGTAGGGTGTACTTGACATACTATGAATGCTAAAATCTGTTAAGAATTAAAATTGGGAAAAAGGTAGATTTTTATTTGGTCAAGTAGTCTAATCACACCCCCCCTCTAGACCTACTTTCGATCCTACAAGTAACCCCCTCAGGAACATATGGATTGGAAACCCAAGTCCCCGGAGGAGGAAGGGGACGAAGCACATGCGCTCCCCGTTGTTTGGATTAGGGAAGTGCTCGTCGAAAACCTCGTCACCATAAAAGAGCAGACCTGCGCGGGTCACCTCCAGATCTGATGATGAAGATATCCTTGGGTCTCCAGATTATGGAGCCCCGGCAGTGTGACGGAGCAGCTGGTCCAGTCCCCTGATAGTTGGCCGTAAGGGTGTGCGGAGGAGCTGGGAGCATTAACCATGTTTTGCATGGAGCTTCCGCTAGGAGTTTCTTTCGACGAGAGGGTAGAAGAAGATGTGGATTGAACCATGATTTTGTTTGGTTAAATGGGTTGGTGCCTCCATTGCGGAGGGGTAAGATTGTAAAAATCGCTAGCCGCTCGCCTCCCCACGACGTGTGAAAGTCGAGGAACTCGTGTAGTTATTATAATAACCCTACGCCCATGACGCCTGGGATCTTATCGAAGACTGGTCAGTTGCCGAATGCAGAAGGATGGGGGACTCGCCTTGCAAGCCGAAGAAGATGACATAAGGAGATCGACCGAACATATATAGGCGTTAAAGGCCAGTCTGGGGGCTACTGAGGGAGTCCTGGATTAGGGGCTTCTCGGATAGTCGGTCTGTTGTTCATGGGCCGGGTTGTATGGGCCACAAGGCAGGCATCGGATGATCAAAGACCACGTGCACCAGATGGAAGCTTTGAGGAGTCATGATGTATTCTCCAAGTCATTAGCTGTAGTTAGGTATGTTATCTCTTCGGCATGTAACCGACCATGTGTAAGCCTAGGGCACCCTCGGCATCTATATAAGTCGGACGGTTTTAGGGTATAGGGACAGAACAACTCATCTAGGGTTAGACATACGATCTCGAGGTAGATCAACTATGTAACCCCTTACACCATCAATACAATCAAGCAGGGCGTAGGGTATTACCTCCATAGGAGGGCCCGAACCTGGGTAAACTCATGTCCCCTTTGTCTCCTGTTACCGTCGATCCTAGTCTCATAGTTCGGGAACCCCTATGCGAGATCCGCCGGTTTTGACACCGACACCGAGGTACCCAGTTTACCTCAAGATTTTGGAATAGATTCCAAGAAGCCTTGGGAACCAACTTGTCCTTCAGCACTTCTTTTCATCCTCAGACTGGAGGCCATACAGAACGGGTAAACCAGATGCTCAAGGATATGCTCTGTGCATGTGTTCTGGCATATGGAACCAAGTGGGAAGATTTCTTACCATTTGTCGAGTTCTCCTACAACAATAGTATTACTCGAGTCTTCAGATGACACCATTTGAGGTGTTGTCGGACGCAAGTGTCGCACTCCCCTCAATTGGTCAGAGACCGGAGAAGGACTAGTCTTTGACCCAGGCATCCTCCGTGAAGCAGAAGAGCAAGTTCAACTCGTCTGAGAGCGTCTCAAGACCACCAAGACCATACAGAAGAGCTACGCCAACTCCCGTCATTGGTACATGAGTTTTCGTGTTGGAGACCATGTTTACCTCCGAGTCACGCCTCTCAAAGGAACCCAGCATTTCCACGTCAAGGGAAAGCTGGCACCAAGATACATCGGCCCCTTCAAGATCACCAACAAACAAGGAGAAGTTACTTACCAGCTAGAGCTACCTTCCGAGCTATCAAATCTGCACAACGTATTCCACGTGTCACAGCTCCGGAAGTGTCTTCAAGTTCCCAACTGCACCGACCTCTACAAGGACATCGATCATCAAGGCATCGACCTTTATCCAGACCTCACTTATCGTGAGAGGCCAATTCACATTTTGGATGCACCCGAGTGTTGCACCCGAAGCTGCACCATCAAGTAGTTCAAGGTCCAATGGAGCAACCACACTGAAGCAGAAGCAACATGGAAGCATGATCCGAGTTCCCTTATCTTTTTAGCACTTAGCCTAGGAATCTCGGGGACGAGATTCTTGTAAGGGGGTAGGTCTGTCACACCCTATGTTTGTATCAATTTGCAATACTATGGATTTACAAAAATTTGGAGCCATTTAAAACTTTTGAGTGCATGAGCTTGTTTGAATTTTTTGATGCTTGCCTATTGTGTTGATGGTGTTTGGCACTCATAGATTCTACTTCTCTCCATACTCATCTTCCTTAGTACAAACTTCTTTCCCAATGATCATAACATGTGTATAGTACATAAAACTGTTGTTATCAAAATTTATTTTGCCCAAATATGATTTATTCAAATTAGGTTTTCAAAAAACCCTGAATTGAGGTTTGTACTACAAGTCCTCAAATTGGGTGGATCCTTTTTCCCCAAAGTCTTTATTTGGAACCTACTGTATATATGACTTCCCAAAACCATCAAATATCAATTTTAAAGATTATTTTCCTATTTTATTTAAAGGCCTTTTCTTCAGGCCAGAAATGGCTTTTATAGGGAAAAAATATTTAAATGCCTTAAAAATATTTGAGAAAATTTAGGGAAACTCAGTGGACATATATTTTCCATATATAAGAGTTTCAACACATGGTCATGTTCAAAATCATGGCCAGAACCCTCCAAAACCCTTTCTGCTTAAATCAAGCATTTGAAATATTTGTATAAGAAATATTCTCAAAAAATTATAGGAAAAATCCAGAAGGTCACACATGCCATATTTTATGATCTTTAAAAGTTTCATCTCAATCCCAATTAATTTGATTCACCAAAATATTCCAAACCCGTTCCTGTCTAGAATCAACTTTGAGCAACTTTACATTGTGAAGTATCTCCTATTGATCCCAAACTTTGTGAGCATGTTCTATTACCCAAATGATGGTGCTACACCAACTGGTGAATAAAGGAGAATAGAATTGCATGCCTAAATCCATAGGAATCTGATTATGTTGATTTCTAGGGTTTACAATGCCTACATTGTCAAGTTTCTTAAACCATCTCGAACTTGGTGATCAACCCTATTTTTAACCACCATTTGACCCTGTTAAATCTCAAGTAAAGCAAACTCCTTTTGCTTGCCCAAATCTTCATCAAACACCTTCTTGTAATTTGGTAAAAAACCATGTTTGACCCTCTTTTACTATTGTCCTTCACTTCAAACCTTTACCACGGTCCCATATTGATTTATTTCACCTCTAGTAAAGTTTGCATGGTTCAGCTCAATGGTTAAGTGGGGTAAACCCCATTTTACCCTCCTGGACAGCAAGAATCCCTTTATCTCTCCCCTCCCCTCTTATTATATCGACCTCCTAGAGCATCCAATGCTATATTCCAATTTGGACCATCCTAGACCCCCTAGACAAGGTTGGCCACGCCCAGGATGCCATTGGCATGCCATTGCATGCCAAACAGGCGCTCCAAAGTGTGCTACAATGCCCGACTGTACTGTAGCCGCCACCCTATGCATGGCCCCGATAGCCTCGGGCTTCCCCCTCTCGCCACCTGGCCTTCCTTGACGTGCGCAACAGGGCGTTGTGTCACCCCCCTCCTCTCTACTCCTCCTTCTCCCTCCTCCCACGTGTGTTGAGAGCCGCCCGGCTTGGCCAATGAGCATGCTCACACGCGCGAGCTTCCCGCTTCTCTCCTCACACGTAGACCAACCCCAGGAGCACCCCTGGGCAAGCCTTGTGTGCTCTCTCCCCCTCCACAGACCAGCTCGATCTCACCGACGCACGGGTCTGCGATGGACTCGCGACCCGGCTATAATACGACTCCCTGAGCTCCCCTCTCTCCTCCTCTAGCTCACTCCCACTCCCAATCGACCTCCACAAGCCCCCATTTGAGCTCTCCCAAGCACGAGTGCTCGAGATCGACCGAGGCGTCGCCACGTCGGGGCTCTGTCGATCTCGGGTTACCGGCCCGATCCAGTCCTCCTCTCTTCCTCTCTAGAACTGTGGGGTCCCCCTGAACCTTTTCCCCTTCCTCCCCGATCATTTGCAGCTAAGGAATGACACTGGTGACATCCACCCGAAGTGTCTCTGTCGTGCTTCCTCGTCGTCGGTGAACTAGTGCGTCTCCGGTGTTTTCTCCCCCTCAAGAGGAATGGCGGCTCAATGCTGAGTTCATCCCCACCTCCCTCTCACCTTGTTGTGCCCTCCTTCGCCACTGGTGAGCTCCACCACCTCCCTGTTGAGAGGAAGGAGATGACAGGTGGTCCCCACATGTCATCCTATCCTCCCACTCTCCTCCTTTGTGTGTGGCTACCCGTCGGGCCCCGCCCGTCAGGTTTGAACCTGGCACGCACGAGGGCACCAATTCGCCTTGGCTGGTTAGCTGCTGGGTCGGCCCAGCTGTTGGCTCGCTCTAGCCCAGGGGCATGTGTCCCCTTTTCTTTTTATTTTCTGGCAGTATTTTCCAAAAATCCTACCCAAATAAATATTTGTCCTATTCTAATTATTTTTCCACCACAAAGCTTGTAATAATCTGTAGTATTTTATAGTGCCACTTGTAAAAATTTCTGAAAACATTTGATGTACTGTTTTATTTTAATTCTCCTTTGTAGGCATTTTTGTCCATTGTTAAAAAAGTTTTCAAACTCCTTTTCACTACAAGACCTTAGGCAAATATTTTTAGTTTATATTGTAGTTTTTATAGAGTAGGGTAACATTTTAGAAGTGGAGTTTGTGCTCTGTTTTTGTTGTGATTCTTATTATTGCCATTATTATCGCGACGATAGATTGTGTTGTTGACGAGGGAGTTGGACCCGAAGACTTTGAAGACCCCGGAGAATTTGTTGAGCTAGGCAACCAGCCCTTTGACCATGTTAAGAAACTTTTCATGCATGTCATATAGCACTTTGTGTTCTGATGAATTGATCATGGTGATGTGGTAACCACTTTGGTGGGTTGCCTTCGATACTTTCTTGTTGGCACGTGTATCGTGCATGACCCTACCTCCTTATGAGGGTCATGCGGGTGGGAGTAGATAGGATGCTTAGTAGATGCTACGCAAAGTGGACGGGAATATGCATGGTGATGAAAACAAATGAGTTTTTGAAAGACTTTTCGAAAACCCCGTGGGGTGCCACTAATGCCCGAGGGAGATGAATTTGAGCTAGGTAACCACTTGATAAAGAAGTGGTGTATCGGAGCAAGTGAGTGTGTGTGGTTTTCGAAAATGGATTGGTGTAAGTTGTGACCGTTATTCCAACCTTACATGTAGAACCATGATACCCCTTATGGAACGGGGCTTTGTCTATTACTTTGGTGGGTATTAGCAGGGAGCCCACATTACTAGCGGAGGGAGGATATGAGTTACTCTCTCGGTATGGGGTCGTGCCTGGTAGGGCAACCATGCACTATCTTTACAGGCACCGGGCACACCGTTGTGTTCCTTCATGGATGGTACTATGTGGAGCGATGCTCGTGTTTGTACATCATGAAGACACGGACCAACGAGTGGACTCTTTGTTGGTATCGTTAGGGGAAAGGCGATGTTCGGGTACTTACCTCGGGTATGAACAATTCCACGAGTCGTGGCTTGACACGGAAGTTTCCGGAATCTTGTGGGTAAAGTGTGCAACCTCTGGAGAGTGTATATCTATTCAAATTGCCATGTCCACGTTCAAGGACAGATGAATGACCGCTCTTGTGCTACTTGGTGTAGGTGTGGGTGTGACAAGATGAAACTTGAGCCAAGTTAGATGACTTGAAATGATGACTGAACATGAGATGTTCTACCCCTGCTTATGATGATATCTGTAACTTGTTCATATGGATATATGCTAACTCATGATGCATGCTTTTAATTAGTATTGACCATGTCATTGCACTCAAAATTAGCTTTTGGCAAAACTTACCTACTTAGTGATATATCATGCATTGTTATACCTTGTTCCAAAGCATGGGTTGCTTGCGAGTACATTCAAAGTACTCATTGGCTTGCCATTGGTTATTTAATTGGACAGGCATGGAAGAGCAAGAATATGGTGAAGAGTTCGTTGGAGACGAACATGCGAACTAGGACGCTTCCTAATCAGAATGCCTGTAGGTTAAGGCAGATGGCATGGGTCTACGCTTTCGATCAAGATTTCCGCTGCTAGTTATGTTTGCTATTTGGCCTTTTATGGCCCTATCGGTTGGAAATATGCCCTAGAGGCAATAATAAAATAGTTGTTATTATATTTCCTTGTTCATGATAATCGTTTATTATCCATGCTATAATTGTATTGATTGGAAACTCAAATACATGTCTGGGTACATAGACAACACTGTGTCCCTGTTATGCCTTTAACAGACTAGCTCGTTGATCAAAGATGGTCGAGGTTTCCTAACCATGGACATGAGATGTTATTTGATGACGGGATCACATCATTAGGAGAATGACGTGATGGACAAGACCCAAACTATGAACGTAGCATATGATCATGTCAGTGTATTGCTATAGTTTTCTGCATGTGAAGTATTTGTTCCTATGACCGTGAGATCATGCAACTCACTGGCGCCGGAGGGGTAGCTTCTGTGTATCAAACATCGCAACGTAACTGGGTGACTATAAAGGTACTCTATACGTATCTCCGAGGGTGTCTATCGGGTTGGCATTGATCAAGACTGGGATTTGTTACTCCATGTGACGGAGAGGTATCTCAGGACCCACTCATTAATACAATATCATAATGAGCTTGCAAGAAAAGTGACTAAAGAGTTAGCCATGGGATCTTGTATTACGGAACGAGTAAAGAGACGTGCCAGTAACGAGATTGAACTAGGTATGGAGATACCGACGATTGAGTCTCACGCAAGTAACATACTGATGAACAAAGGGAACTGCATATGGGATTAACTAAATCCTTGACATCGAGGTTCAAACGATAAAGATCTTCGTAGAATATGTAGGAACCAATATGGTCATTGATACGTCCATTATTCATCATGTTTTACTATTGTTATTTATAATGTTTTTATGCATATTAATGCTTTACGAAGTAATTCTAATTCCTTTTCTCTCATAAATTGCAAGCTTTACCTCAAGAGGGAGAATGTCGGCAACTGGAATTCAGCGCCTCGAAAAAGCACGTCAGAGATACCTATTTTGTGCAACTCCAATGAAGATAAAAATTCATGAGGATT
The DNA here is from genome assembly GCA_022496015.1 of Hordeum marinum. Classification (NCBI taxonomy): domain Eukaryota; kingdom Viridiplantae; phylum Streptophyta; class Magnoliopsida; order Poales; family Poaceae; genus Hordeum; species Hordeum marinum. The sequence goes on from CM039675.1 coordinate 337,183,613, forward strand.
ATTTTTATAACAAATGAAAAATATTGGAGTTGGAAACTACTGGAGGGGGGCACCAGGTGACCACCCTCCACCAGGGCGTGCCAGCCCTACCAGGCACGCCCTGGTAGAGGGTGGGCAGCCTGGCCCACCTCCAAAGCCCATTTCCTGGTATATAGTCCCAATTAACCTAGAAAAAATCAGAGGAGTACTTTCTGGATGAAGCGCCGCCGCCTCAAGGCGGAACTTGGGCAGGAGCACTTTTGCCCTCCGGCGGAGCGATTCCGCCAGGGGAACTTCCCTCTCGGAGGGGGAAATCGAAGCCATCGTCATCACCAACAACCCTCTCATATTGGGGAGGCCATTCTTCATCAACATCTTCAACAGCACCATCTCCTCTCAAACCCTATTTCATCTCTTGTGTTCAATCATTGTATCGGAACCTCAGATTGGTACGTGTGGGTGACTAGTAGTGTTGATTACCTTGTGTAGTTGATTACTATATGGTTTGTTTGGTGGAAGATTATATGTACATATCCATTATGCTATTCAATACACCTCTGATCTTGAGCATGAATATTATTTGTGAGTAGTTACTTTTGTTCTTGAGGTCACGGGATAAGTCATGTTGCTAGTACTCATGTGAATTTGATATGTGTTCGATATTTTGATGATGTGTATGTTGTGATTCCCTTAGTGGTGTCATGTGAACGTCGAATACATGACACTTCACCAAACTTGGGCATAAGGGAATGCATTGTGGAGTAGTTATTAGATGATGGGTTGCGAGAGTGACAGAAACTTAAACCCTAGTTTATGCGCCATTCCGTAAGGGGCTGATTTGGGTCCACAAGTTTAATGCTATGGTTAGACTTTGTATTAATACTTTTCTCGCAGTTGCGAATTCTTGCGAGGTGGTTAATCAGAAGTAGGTTGTTAGTTCAAGTAAGAATAGCACCTTAGCACCAGTCCACCCACATATCAAATTATCAAAGTAGCAAACACAAACCAAACCAACATGTCGAAAGTGGCTAGATGAAATTCCTGTGTACCCTCAAGAACACTTTGCTCATCATAAGAAACACTTTTGACATGTCCTTTTCCACAAAAGTATTGGGCTACCTTGCTGCACCTTACCTATTGTTACCATTACTTGCTCGTTACAAATTGCCTTGCTATCAAACAACTTGCTACTTACAATTTCAGTACCTGTAGAAATTACCTTGCTGAAAACCGCTTATCATATCCTTCTGCTCCTCGTTGGGTTCGATACTCTTACTTATCGAAAGGACTATGATTGATCCCCTATACTTGCGGGTCATCAAGACTCTTTTCTAGCGCCGTTGCCGGGGAGTGAAGCGCTCTTGGTAAGTGGAATCGGTAAGGAAAAACTTATACTATGTGCTGAAATTTACTGTCACTTGTTACTGAAAGTAATCCTTTGAGGGGTTTGTTCAGGGTATCTTCACCTCGATTGGAACCACAATTAGTTGCCCCTCAACCTATAGCACCTACTAAAAATATTTCTTATGCAATTCCTTCGGGTATGTTAGAACAACTGCTAGCTAGTCCTTATGAAGGAGATGGAACTGAACATTCTGATATGCACTTAATCCATGTGGAAGAAATTTGTGGACTATTTCAGCTTGCAGGTTTATCCGGAGAGGAAATTAAGAAGAAGATTTTCCCTTTATATTTTAAGGTAAAAGCATTGAAATGGTATAGGCTATGTGATGATATTGGATCATGGAACTGGAATCGTTTGAAATTGGAATTCCACCAAAAGTTTTATCCTATGCATCTAGTTCATCGTGATCGGAATTATATATATAAGTTTTGGCCTCGTGAAGGAGAAAGTATGAATCTAGCTTGGGGGAGGCTTAAGTCAATGTTATATTCATGCCCCAATCATGATATCCCGAGAGAAGTTATCATTCAGAATTTTTATGCTTGGATTTCTCATAATGATCAAACCATGCTCAATACTTCTTGTACTGGTTCTTTTATGAAGAAGACTATTGAATTCAAGTGGGATCTTTTGGAAAGAATTAAATGCAACTCTGAAGATTGGGAACTCGATGAAGGTAATGAGTTAGAAATAAAGCCTGAATTTGATTGTGTTAAATATTTTATGAATACTGATGCTTTTCACAAGTTTAGCACTAAATATGGACTTGACTCTCAGATAGTAGCCTCTTTCTATGAATCATTTGCTGCTCATGTTGATCTCCCTAAAGAGAACTGGTTTAAATATCACCCTCCTATTAAATAAGAAATTAAAGAACTAGTCATAGCTAAATAAGAAACTATCGTTTACAATGTTCATCCAGTTTTGCCTACTGCTTATATTGAGAAACCACCTTTTCCTGTTAGGATGAAGGAACATGCTAAGGTATCAAATGTGGTTTGTAACAGAAATATTAGAACACCTAATCCCTCTGAACAAATTAAAGTAGAACCTAGTGTTTCTCTGGTTAAATATCTCTTGGTAGAAAATATTGATGGGCATGTCATTTATTTCTGTGATGAAGCTGCTAGAATTGCTAAAGCCGGTGAAAAAGACAAACATAGACCCGTAGTTGGCTTGCCTATTGTCTTAGTCAAAATAGGATATCATTGTTATCATGGCTTATGTGATGTTGGTGCTAGTGTGAGTGCTATTCCTTTTACCTTATATCAATAAATCATGAATGAAACAACACCTGCTGAGATAGAAGGTATTGATGTTACTATTAAACTTGCTAACAGAGACACCATCACACCACTTGGGATTGTTAGAAATGTTGAAGTCTTGTGTGGGAAAATAAAATATCCTATAGATTTTCTAGTTCTTAGTTCCCCACAAGATGAATTTTGTCCCATTATCTTTGGTATACCTTTCTTGAATGCTATTAATGCTAAGATAGATTGCAAAAAGGAAACTGTCGGTGTTGAGTTTGGTGATGTGTCTCATGAGTTTAGTTTTTCCAAGTTTAATAGACAACCTCGTGATAGAGAATTACCTAATAAGGATGAGATAATTGGTCTTGCTTCTATTGGCGTTCCTCGTACCGATCCACTAGAACAATATTTGCTAGACCATGAAAATGATATGCACTTTCAAGAAAGAAACGGAATAGATAAAAATTTCTTTGAACAACAACCTCTACTGAAACATAATTTACCTATTGAAACTCTGGAGGTCCTCCTCCACCTAAAGGTGATCCTGTGTTTGAACTACAACAATTGCCTGACACTCTCAAATATGCTTATCTTGATGAGAAAAAGATATATCATGTTATTATTAGTGCTAACCTTTGAGAACATGAAAAAGAAAGGTTATTGAAAATTCTGAGGAAGCACCGGGCTGCTATTGGATATACACTTGATGATCTTAAGGAAATTAGTCCCACTCTATGTCAGCAGAAGATTAATATGGAACCTGATGCTAAACCCCTTGTTGATCATCAACGACAATTCAACCCAAGGTGAAAGAAGTGGTAAAAACTGAAACATTAAAGCTTCTTGAAGCAGGTATAAACTATCCCATATCTCATAGTAGATGGGTGAGTCCCCCGTTCATTGTGTCCCTAAGAAAGGAGGCATCACTATTGTTCCTAATGATAAAAATGAGCTTATTCCACAAAGAATTGTTACTGGCTATAGGATGTAATTGATTTTAGAAAATTAAACAAACTACTAGAAAAGATCATTACCCCTTGACATTTATTGATCAAATGCTTGAAACATTATCTAAGCACACACACTTTTTCTTCCTAGATGGATATTTTGGTTTCTCTCAAATACCTGTGTCACAATCAGATCAAGAGAAAACTACCTTTACTTGTCCTTTTGGAACCTATGCCTATAGACATATACCTTTTGGTTTATGCAATGCACCTGCTACCTTTCAAAGATATATGACTGCTATATTCTCTGATTTTTGTGAAACTATTGTGGAGGTTTTCATGGATGATTTTTCGGTTTATGGAACTTATTTTGATGATTGCTTAAGCAACCTTGATCGAGTTTTGAAGAGATGTGAACAAACTAATCTCATCTTGAATTGGGAGAAGTGCCAATTTATGGTTAATGAAGGTATTGTCTTGGGTCATAAAATCTCTAAACGAGATATTGAGGTGGATCAAGATAAAGTTGATGCAATTGATAAAATGCCAAGTCCTAAAATATTAAAGGCATTCAGAGTTTCCTTGGTCATGCTGGTTTCTATAGGAGGTTTATCAAAGACTTTTGTAAAATTTCTAGGCCTCTTACTAATCTTTTACAAAAGGATATTCCATTTTTTTATGATGATTGTGTAGAAGCCTTTGAAACTCTTAAGAAAGCCTTAACTTCTGCACCTATTGTCCAACCACCTGATTGGAACTTGCCTTTTGAAATTATGTGTGATGCTAGCGATTATGTTATTGGTGTTGTTCTAGGACAAAGAGTTGATAACAAATTAAATGTTATCCATTATGCTAGCAAAACTCTAGACAATGCCAAAAGAAATTATGCTACTACTAAAAAAGAATTCTTAGCAGTTCTGTTTTCTTGGGATAAATTCAGATCATACATTGTTGATTCCAAGGTTATTGTTCACACTAATCATGCTGCTACAAAATATCTTATGGAAAAGAAAGATGCTAAACCTAGACTCATTACGTGGGTTCTCTTGCTTTAAGAATTTGATTTACATATTACTGATAGGAAAGGAGTTGAGAACCCCGTGGCTGATAACTTGTCTAGGTTAGAAAATATTCTTGCTGACCCACTGCCTATTGATGATAGTTTTCCCGATGAACAGTTAGCTGCAATAAATGTCTCTCAAAGCACTCCATGGTATGCTGATTATGCTAATTACATTGTTTCTAAACATATTCCACCTAGTTTCACATACCAACAAAAGAGAAAATTCTTCTATGCCTCAAGACATTATTTTTGGGATGATTCACATCTTTATAAAGAAGGAGTTGGTGATATTATTAGACTTTGTGTATCTAAGCATGAGCAGGAACAAATCTTACGGAAATGTCATTCCAAAGCTTATGGAGGACATCATGTTGGAGAGAGAATTGCTCATAAGTTATTACAATCTGGTTTTTATTGGCCCACTCTCTTCAATGATTCTCGTAAGTTTGTCTCATCCCGTGATGAATGTCAAAGCATTGGTATTATTGGTAAGTGTCAAGAAATGCCTATGAACTATTCAGTTGGTGTTGAACCATTTGACGTTTTGGGTCTTGATTATATGGGACCTTTTCCTTCCTCTAATGGGTACACTCATATTTTGGTTGCTGTTGATTACGTCACTAAGCGGGTAGAAGCTATTCCAACTAGTAGTGTTGATCATCGTACTTCCATTATAATGCTTAAGGAAGTTATTTTCCCGAGGTTCAGAGTCCCGGGATATCTAATGACTGATGGTGTTTCACACCAGAGGGACACATAAAAGAAACCTTCTGGAACGCTCCGGAATCATGAAATAAAGGGGTACATGATACGGTGAGTAAACAGTCTTCGAAAAATTTGCAAAAATATTTTTTATCAATTTTGGAATATTTATGAATTTTAGGAAATGAAGTATAAAGCAGAAGGTAACCGAGGAGGGCATGGAGTACCAGGGCGCACCTGCCCCCCTAGCCGCGCCCTGGTGGAGCGTGCCCACCTCGGGAACCTTCCCGACTCCATTTTGTTTCGTTTGCTTGGTTTCCAAGAATAAAAATTCTCTACATATACCCCTGACTATTTTGACCATCGCATCACGAGATTTTCTTCTGTTCTTGTTTCGTGCTATTTTTCTGGCAGATCTGAAAATATGTCGTCTCAAGATTCTGAGGAAGAGAGCTATGTGTCCAATTATGTTTCTGGTCCAAAGATCTTTGGGGACATTTACCCCTACTTGTGGACTTCGGAGGAAGAAGAAGACATCGATATGGAGGAAATAGAAGATGTTGGACCAGATGGTGGCTTAGATGAAGATGAAACTCCACTACCTCAACTTGGAGATATGCATGTGGAGTTCAAGAAGTCAAGCCTTCCTAATGGTAGGAGTTTACCCAATACTCCTTTTATCCCTTCTCGTTTTCTGTAGGAGAGCAAGGCAGCTCTATGCAAAAGGATATTGAAACTTCAGCAAGAAAATGATGGTTTGGGGGAAGAAAACTTCGTCCACAAGCATAAATTGGCAAAGAAGGATAAAGCTTCATCATCACAACCTTCATCATCTTCACCACCAAAGGAGATCTGAGTACACGGGTATGGGCACTCCCCTTGGCTTGAGCCAAGACTGTGGGTGGTGCCCCGGTATCGTATCACCGTCACTTTTACCTATTGCTTTTTATTTTAGATCCTTAGCCTTTTCATGATTTAATTGAATAAAAGTTTAGTATAATCCATCTTCGAGTAGTAGTTTCGTGATCTATCTATCTATGTAATTGAGTGAGAATTATATAATAAAGTTAGTTTGAGCTTTTGTCCCTTTTACATTCTTGTCACAATCATGATAAAAGAAAATAAATGAAAAAGATCATATGCTAATCTTATGGTGGGTAATGACATCACAATAAAGAAAAGTATAAGTGGTAAAATTTGTTGGAGATTGGCAAACATAGCATTAGTCAATGATGCAACTCATAAAATATTAATTAGGGAAGATAAGATTCACATGCAAATATACTATCACGACATTTTTTGTGATTGTGAGCCCCCATTAAATATTATATGCCAAAATTGTTGACGTTGGACAAGGAAGACAACGTAATGATTTATGCTTGTTCTTATTCACATAGAAGTTATATTGTCATAGATCCTTTAACATGTGCTGCTTGCCCAATATCTTTGCTAGCCAAAAACTCTGCACTAAGTAGAGATACTACTTGTGCATCCAAAAACCCAAAAACCAAACTCATGTTTGAGAGTCCACCATACCTACCTATGGATGGATCGAATAAGATCCTTCAAGTAAGTCATCATCGGTGCATCAAGGCAATAAAAATTGCTTCTAAAAAGTGTTGGATCAATTAGTGTAAGAGAAAATTGAGCGTTGCATGAACTTGTGATGGCAAAGTAATAAAAGCGACGGACTACTTAATAAAGGTTGCTATCACAAGAGGCAATGTAACGTGACATTCTTTTGTGCTAAGGGATTTGGCATACAAACTAAAAAGCGCATGACAACCTCTACTTCCCTTTGCGAAGGGCCTATCTTTTACTTTTTATGTACTTACTTTTATGCAAGATTCAAAGTATTCTTCCCTATTCCTCTCTATTTTTCTCCTTTGGAAAGCATCATGTGGTGAGGAAAGATTTAGGTACATATGACCAGTTGGATATGAGTGAGAATGGGTTATTATTGTTGGCATCACCCTTGAGGTGAATATGTTGGGAGGCAAACTATAAGATCCTATCTTTCTATGTGTCCCATTAAAACTTTTTGTCCATGGGTATGTTGTGAGCGTTAGCAATCATAGAAGACTAAATGATGGTTGAGTGTGTGGACTTGCCAAAATGCTCCTACATGAGACCCTTCCAGAAAATATGATGAATTGTACTTGCAAGAGTTGACTGAGAACATAGTTTGTTGGTTTCCAATAAGGTTTATGCTTTATACTTCCACGTTGTAATGAATTGTTACTTGCTCATAAGAAGTTATATGATGCTGCTATGAATTAAAAGTTTTATGCTAGTTTTTATTGTTGTTATAATAATAAGCATGATGCTTCTATGTCTGTATTTTGTTTTTATCGAGACCTCTCTCTCAAACCATGTGGGCATGTTCTTCGATATCGTCTTTCGCTTGAGGACAAGCGACGTCTAAGCTTGGGGGAGTTGATACGTCCATTTTGCATAATGTTTTAATAATGTTATGTATAATGCTTTTATGCATATTAATGCTTTGGGAAGTAATTATAATGCCTTTTCTCTCATAAATTTCAAGGTTTACCTCAAGAGGGAGAATGTCAGCAACTGGAATTCAGCACCCCGACAAAGCACATCCGAGATACCTATTCTGCGCAACTCCAATGAAGGTAAAAATTCACGGGGATTATTTTTGTAATAAATGAAAAATGTTGGAGCTAGAAACTACCGGAAGGGGCCTACCAGGTGCCCACCCTGCACCAGGGCGTGCCTTGGTAGAGGGTGGGCAGCCTGGCCCACCTCCAAAGCCCATCTTCTGGTATATAGTCCCAATTAACCTAGAAAAAAATTAGAGGATGATACCTCTTGAGCTTGCGTTGGTTTTCCCTTGAAGAGGAAAAGGTGATGCAGCAAAGTATATAAGTATTTCCCTCAGTTGTTGAGAACCAAGGTAACAATCTAGTAGGAGGAACAAGCAAGTCACCAATGGATGGACCTACACAAACAATCAAACTCTTGCACCCAACGCTATAAAGGGGTTGTGAATCCCTTCACGGTTACTTGAAAGAATTAGATCTGATAGAGATAGATGGGAAAGATTGCGAAAAGTAAAAAGGTAAATAAATTGCAGCAAGGTATTTTTGATATTTTTGGTATATAGATCTGAAAATATAATATGCAAAATAGACCTGGGGACATAGGTTTCACTAAAGGCTTCTCTCTTGAAGGAAAATAACACGGTGAGTGAACAAATTATTGTCGAGCGATTGGTAGAAAAGCACATAGTTATGACAATATCCAAGGCAATGATTATGCATATAGGCATCACGTCCGTGTCAAGTACACCGAAATGATTCTGCATCTACTACTATTACTCCACACATTGACCGACTCCTACCTGCATCTAGAGTATTCAGTTCATTAAGAACACAGTAACGCATTAAGTAAGATGACCTTATGTAGAGGGATAAACTCAAGCAATATGATGAAAACCCCGTCTTTTTACCCTTGATGGTAAAAATACAATATGTGCCTTGCTACCTGTTGGGATATAACCCCACGGTGAGACCCGCCCTGAGGGCTTCGGGTCACACCGAGCGGCTCGTACACCAGCCCAAGAGGGAGTCGTGAAGACTTAAGGCTCAAGAGGCTTGGCGGCTTGGCAGGATGGGCCAGAGTGTGGCCCAGACGGAGAAGACCCGGGCGTGTAAGCCGCCCGGGGACAACTTGGTCAAGAAAGGCAAGAGAATGTAGAGGTAGACTCGGACAAGTAATGAGAGTCGGTTACAACTTGTATGACCCGTGGTCTTGACCTCCTATATAAAGGCGAGACCCGGGGCGACTTAGAGATCAGGTTATCGAAAACTAAGTCAAGCAATAACTCCCTTGTAATCGATATACCAAGCAATACAAGCACCAGCAGGACGTAGGCTATTACCTCAACTCGAGGGGTCGAACCTGGATAAACTCGTGTCCTTCGTCCCAACCAACCCCTTTGAGTCCATCACGTTAGCAATGGCCTCGAACCCAAGTCCGTTCACCCGGACATCTACCGTGATAAAACCACCACAGTTGGTGCGCACCATGGGGCCTGCGCTCGGTGGTGTTGAGTTCTCAAAGGGCTCTCTCCCAGGGCTCGAGGAATACATGGTTGGAAGGATGAGCAAGAGTCATCGTGGCCGGCTCTACATCGACGACGATGGCTCGGGGCTTGATGCCGACTCTGTGGAATATGGATTCCACGTTCCTTTAAGCGGGATTCATGTTTTCATCGGAAGGACCAACGGATCTACGCTCGGGTCGGATGCCTGCAGCAACATCATCGAGCCGGCTCGGCGCGCACAACCTGCCCGTGATGTGCAGCCCGCCCGTGTTAATCCGGGCCGGAGGCACTAGGCTTTACTCAAGGGATGGATCTGTAAGCTTCCGGGTCACAAGAAACTCTCGTCTGTTCAGAAGACGAGTCTTTGAGCGGAGAGACGGAATCAATTTACCAGCTTCACAACGGCGGGCTTGGGGCCTATGATGAGCTTTGCCCTGAGTCGGATCATTCTGGGTCGGACGCGTTTGGGCCGCCGGCTTACGCTGCCGTGTTCATGATGGGGTCAGCCCCAGGCACGAGCGATACAGCCGCAGGAGCGGCAACCTCAGGTGCTGACCCGCCGCCGCCAGCTCAAGTTCTTCTAGATTTGATGAACGAGCTTACGGCCCTGATGGCCACTGAAGTTACACCAGATAATCAGGCTGCCCGGAACTTGGAGATTGTGAGGCTTAAGGACCGGATGATGGAGGAGCAACAGAGGATAGCTGAGTTGAAAGTCTAGATGGAGGAAGAGGTAGAAGGTATTAAGACGGATGCCTTCCGCCTTGGGCTGCAACAACAATCGGCGGCTACGGTACACCGGAGGAGGCATCAATCTCGCTTGCCAGAATGCTATGAGGCTAGGAACCTCTTCAACACTCCAGGAACGGGACGAGCAACGGATGCACCTGGAAGCCGCCCGGCGGCTTGACCGACGTCTCACCCGGCCCGACGAAACCAGGCCTCGCCGGTGGTCTTCCCAACACCGGCGGGTCATTATTCTAACCTAGCTGAGAATATGGTGGTGGCGGCTACCCAGCTTGAAACAATTCCTATTCCGGATGAAGCACCTTTTGCGGAAGAGGTATGGAATGCCATTGGATACCTTCAGACGACAATGGCCCAGCAGGAGAAGTATACTCATAGCCAGAGCCGCGTTCATTCAACCCCTCTCTCTAGCCAGAGCTTTAGCCGATGCTATGAGTCACCAACGGTTTCCAGCAGTGATCGGCAAAGAGGACCTCCGGGGGATGATCGGGCGGCTCTAGATGCGTGGGCGCTCATGAACCAGGCAAGAAACCAGCAAGAGGCAGTAGCTTTGGCTACAGCGACTCGCCAAGAGCCCGCGCCCTCGATATCAGTAGGAGCAGGAGTAACTACCAGGGTCGTGGGAGTGCCATGTCTATCGCTGGCTCTATGAAGTGAACGGCTGCCAAAGGATTTCAAAGGACCTCGCAAGGTTCCGAATTACACTGTTGATTTGCCTCCGAAGGCTTGGGTAGAAAGTTATGAACTGGCTATGGAGATGCTAGATGTCAGTGAGGCACTGTGCGCTAAGTATTTCATCATGATGCTTGAAGGTCCGGCTCACACATGGTTAAAGGGGTAACCTCCCAATACCATCAATTCATGGGCCGAGTTAAGGGCAAGGTTCATCAAAAAAATTCAAGGGACTTGCAAACAACCTATGACCATCATGGATCTTGATCACTACATCCAGCAGGAGGGTGAGTCGGCTCATCATTGGGTCCGGCGGGTGTCAACCATCATCCATTCGTCTGAGCAGATCACGGCAGCCCAAGCCATGCTCATCTTAGAGAAGAACTGTCATTTCGTTCCGCTGAAGCAGAAACTTGGCCGGTTCAAGCGTACGTGTCAGGATATGGGAGAGATCATGACGGCTCTCACAAAGTACACCGACTTTGATAACACGAAGGACCCAGGCTCTGATGATGAGAAGGTCGGTCAAGGTAAAAAGAATAATCAAGGAAAAGGTGTGGTTAACAATGGTAACCAGAATAAGTGGAAGAACCCCGATGGCAGATCAAAACTGGTAGACAATGCAAGTACCCGCCAGAATCTTCCTAAGGGCAATGGGAAGTTCAGACCACCTTTTAATAAGAACAGGACTCCCTTCAATGTGGAGGAGGCGCTTAAGAAGCCCTGTCCAGAACACAGCCAGCCCGGCAAACCTGCGTCGCATGCATGGGGTGATTGCCACATTATGCAGAAGTTAAGGAATTACTACACGCAACCCAACAACCAGGGTGGTGGTCCACCCGGCGGCTCAGGACCGGGCGGGTCAGGAGCCGGATTTGGATCCGGTGGCTCAGGGTCCAGTCATCATGGTCAAGGTAATCACGGAGGGCATCTGCAGCACTCTGGTAACAACAACCAGCAGCAGCATAGCCAATCTGGGTATCAAAGTAATCCGAAACAACTCAGCTCAGGCTAGTATCATGTTTTCACGACCTGCCTTAACAAGCGAGATTAGAAATTACGCAAGCGAGCGGTCCACGCGGTTGCGCCGGCTCTGTCGCAGTACTTAAAGTGGTCTGAATATAACATAACATGGAGTCGGGAGGATCACCCGCCGCGTGTGGATGACCCGGGGCGGCTGGCTTTGGTTGTTGCCCCTCAAGTGGGAGGTTATATGGTAAATAAGGTGCTTATGGATGGAGGCAGCAGTATCAACATCCTCTATTATGACACCTTCCGGTAGATGAAGCTGCTTGACAAGGATCTTAAGCCCTCATCCACCGTTTTTCATGGTGTGCCAGGCAAGTCGGCTTATCCGGTGGGCAGGATTTCTTTGGAAGTTGCCTTTGGTGACGAATATAACCATGGAGTGGAGCAATTGTGGTTTGAAGTTGTCAAGATCAAGAGCCCTTACCATGCGTTATTTGGGCGGTCGGCTTATGCTAAGTTCATGGCTAGGCCCTGCTATGTCTACTTACAGCTCAAGATGCCTGGGTTAAAAGGTACAATTACCGTTCATGGTAATCGAAATATGGCTATTGAGTGTGAGGAAGGATACGCGGCTTATGAAGAATCCAGTTGTGCTTAGGAGGAGCTCAAGTTTTATAAGGAGAATGTTGACCCGCAGGATATGACGCCGCTGAAAAAGCCCACAACGGAGGTTGAGCCGCCCCTTAAGTTCTCGGCTGATGATACCAAGGCAATATACTTCACTCCGGGCCACTCATCCAAATAGTTCATCATTGGGGCTCACATGGATGCCAAATAGGAAAGCGCGCTCATCAAATTCATCCGTGAGAATCGAGACATGTTTGCATGGAAACCTTCTAACATGTCGGGTGTTCTGAGAGAGTTCGTTGAGCACAATCTTAATGTGGATCCTAAGTTTAAACCTATCAAGCAGTTTCTATGGCGGTTCAATGAGGAAAGACACAAGGCCATCGAAGAAGAGGTCGCCCGGCTCTTAGCGGCGGGTTTCATCGTTGAGGTCTTTCACCCGGAGTGGCTTGCTAACCCAATGCTGGTGCTCAAAAAGAACGGCACGTGGCGGATGTGTGTGGATTATACGGACCTTAACAAGGCTTGTCCGGCTGATCCCTTTGCTCTCCCTCGTATTGATCAGATCATTGATGCTACAATGGGTTGCGAAAGTCTGTGCTTCCTGGATGCTTATTCAGGATATCATCAGATCAAGATGGCAGTTAAGGACCAAGAGAAGACGGCTTTCATTATGCCTTCTGGAGCCTTCTGTTATGTATCTATGCCTTTCGGGCTCAAGAGTGTCCAGGTGACTTATCAGCGCTGTGTGCAGAACTGCCTTCACAGTCAGATTGGGCGCAATGTTCATGCTTACGTGGATTCTTGAGGGGTAGAGGCTGAGCCGATCAACAAGTGTGATGCGTCTATGGCGGTTCAATTTGTTAAAAAACTGATCTACCATTTTGGTTACCCCCATAGCATCATCACTGACAATGGCACAAATTTATCCAAGGGAGCTATGAAAAAATTCTGTGACGAAGAGCACATCCGGCTTGATGTTTCAGCAGTTGCTCATCCGTAGTCCAACGGTCAGGTGGAGTGTGCCAATCAAGAAATCTTGAGGGGTATCAAGCCACGGCTCATGGTTCCTTTACAACGAACACCCGGTTGTTGGGTAGAAGAGCTGCCCTCCATCTTATGCAGTATCAGAACCACCCTCAACAGATCCACGGGATATACACCTTTCTTCATGGTTTACGGTGCCGAGGCCGTGTTGCCAAGTGGCATCCGACATGACTCGCCATGAGTGGCGGCTTACTATGAGACGAACAATGAGACGGCACATCAGGATGCGTTGGATGCCTTGGAGGAGGAACGAGAGCTGGTGGCTGCCCGTTCGGCGATTTATCAACAAGACCTGCGCCGCTATCATAGCCGCAGGGTTAAGACTCGGACATTTCAAGAGGGCGACTTAGTTCTACGGCTGATTCAAGATCAGAGAGATATGCATAAATTATCTCCCCCATGGGAAGGGCCTTTTGTGGTCAGCCGAAATCTCAACAACGGGTCATATTACCTCATTGACATCCGGGACGACTCAGATACTTAGGGTTAGGAGACCCGCCGGTCGTGGAACATAGCGCATCTGCGGCCTTATTACACTTAAGGTTGTTGAGAATCATCATTGTACATTATCATTGTACATATAATATTTATATATAAATAAAATAGCATCCCTCTAAGCCGGGGCCTCTGCCACATCGCACGTCTTCATCGATGCAAATACATTGGTTGTCGAAGGGGTCTTCCTACCTTCGGGTTCGCTTATCTCACCCTAACAATCGGCTTTATGCCATTTCCAGTTGACATGTCAGTTGCGGCTGTCGAAGGGGGCTTCTTACCTTCGGGTATCGCTTATCTAACCCTAACAGTCGGCTTTATGCCATTTCCAGTTAACATGCTAAGCGCGGTTGTCGAAGGGGGCTTCTTACCGACGGGTTCGCTTATCTCACCCTAACAACCGGCTTTATGCCATTTCTAGTTGACATGTCAGCTGCGGCTGTCGAAGGGGGCTTCTTACCTTCGGGTATTGCTTATCTCACCCTAACAGCCGGCTTTATGCCATTTCCGGTTAACATGTTAACAGCGGTTGTCGAAGGGGGCTTCTTACAGATGGGTTCGCTTATCTCACCCTAACAACTGGCTTTATGCCATTTCCAGTTGACATGTCAGCTGCGGCTGCTGAAGGGGGCTTCTTACCTTCGGGTATCACTTATCTCACCCAAACAGCCGGCTTTATGCCATTTCCGGTTAACATGTTAGCCACGGTTATCGAAGGGGGCTTCTTACCTTCGGGTATCGCTTATCTCACCCTAACAACCGGCGTTCGCGCCAAAATTGTTGACAAGTCAACATTGGCTATCGAAGGGGGCTTCTTACCTTTGGGTATCGCTTATCTCACCCTAACAACCAGCTTTATGCCATTCTGGTTAACATGTTAGCCGCGGTTGTCGAAGGGGGCTTCCCACCTCCGGGTGTAGCTTATCTATCCCTAACAACTAGCGTTCGCACCAGAAATGTTGACAAGTCAACATAACCATACAGGGGGCTTCCTGCCCTACGGGTGAAGCTTATCAAACCTTTTGGCCGGCTCTAAAGCCAAGTGAATAATTCTGTCACACATGTTGGGAAGACACAGCATCTTTGGGTTACGCTTTTAAGCCGCCCTCCTAACGGTGTAAAGGTACATTTATACATACAACAAATTAAGCTATGAAGAGTCGGTAAGGCACGCAATGAGAAGGACAAGGAAGATGGCACGTGTCTATTTTAAGCCGGACTTTCATACGTGCGCGATGGCACAAGTCAACAAAGGCAAAAGTTGTTGGTATCCTATTACAGATGCTCTCTAAGGAGCTCAAAATATCATCAAGTTTTTACATCGCCCTAGGCGGGTCATAGAGAGCCGGCTATTACAATTTTTTCTAACAAAGCAATCAGCTGGCTGGCAGGTCATCCTGCTCCGGCTCTTCAGCTGCCTTGATCTGGAGATTATCCAAGTCCCAATTGCAGTCGGTTAAAGCCGCAAAAGTTCCTTCTTCAAAGAAGGGGGGCGGTCAAGATCAGAAGCGAAGAGAGTCTTACTACGAGCGGGTGTTAGGTCCTGGGACTCAAAGAGCGGACCACGGATCCTCTTTTGATTAGCATTGTAAGCCGCCTGGTAAGTCGCCAAGTTGACCTCTTCTGCTAAGACGGAGGCTAGGACTTTGGAATCTTTTATGCACCTAGCATAGTCAGCGTTGATAAACTCAGAACCATCGTCCTTCTTGGAGGGAAACCCATACATCATCTCAGCCGGAGTAAGCTCTGGAGCGAAAGCTAGTGCCCGGCTTATGGCCGCAATCACCCCCTGGCGGGCGGCTGATTTCTTCAGCTCTACAATCTGTTTGGGCATCATCGACAGGATCTCCAAGACATTTTTGAGAGTCGAGGGAATGTTCTCTTTATATTGCACAACCTTGATTGTGCATACCACCCCACAGTACAGCTGTTCTGTCAATGTGTATATAGCCTTCAAAGGCAACAGACTGTCGGAGACAAGTTGGCGGCTCCTAGGACCTGCGTGAGACGGAGGCCTTCTTATGAGTCGCCAGCACAAATACAAAAATCCAGATCAAGCCAAGCTATTAAAAACTTACCAAAGAGGGCAGCTATCATCTTGGTCATGTGACGCTTCAAAGACTACAGCTCGTCAGATACGATCAAGAGTCGCTGATCAGCATCATCCGCCCGTTTAGTCAATGTAGCTTTTTCAGCCTCGGCAGATTCCTTGAAGGTGGTGAAGTCATCTTTGATCTTAGCTAGCTCTTCGACAAGGAGTCGGCAGGTCTCGTCAGCTTCATTCCGGGTGGCTTGCTGAGTAGCTAAGTTCGCTTTTAAGCCGGCCAATTCTGACCCGGCTTCGGTTAAAGCTTCCTGCGAAGTATCAAAATATGGAGTACATAAGCAAGTATCAAACAGATTGCAAGCAATATGCATGACACTTGGGGGCTAATGTTTATTTTCAAGACAGTTCCGACTCAACTTTGACAAGTTTGACCCGGAACTTGGGGGCTACATATTGGTTTTCTAAGGAGGTTCTACATGTAAGTCCCGGCTCAACTTTGGAAAAGATTAAGCCGACCCTTGGGGGCTACAGTTGGCTCTGGTAACTATCTTCTAGGAAGTCCCGACTCAACTTTGGAAAAGGTTAAGCCGACCCTTGGGGGCTACAGTTGGCTCTGGTAACTATCTTCTAGGAAGTATCAGTTCAAAAGTTATCAAATATTGAGCCAGCCCTTGGGGATAATAGCAATGATTTCAGATCACGGCTAAATAAATTAAAGCCTACACATTACATATGTCTACTTCTACTAAAGATGGAAGAGTCGGATTATTATTAGTCAATATTAGTCCGGCTCTTGGGGGCTACGTAAGGGTATAAGGAGGGAAAAGGAGTACCTCATTTCGTCTCTTCATTAAGTTAACCAGTTTGAGCTCCAAATCCCGGCTTGTAGATAGCCGGTCCATATATCCAGCATGAAGTTCGTCAGCTATCATTTTTTCTAAGGTAGGGAGCTCAAATTCCAGTTTCCTCGAAGCTTCAGCTATTTCACTATGTTTCGTTAGCACGTGAGGTGGAGGAGAGTGCAAGTCGGCACCAGTAATCACGATATCCGGGGCAGCAGCGTCATTAGCAGTCTTGGCAGGGCTCGACGGCTTGGAAAGGTCCCTTTGCGGGCTCTCAGGGATAATGTCATCAGCTGCCGGCTCTGCAGAAGTCGCTGGGGGTCCGGCTTGGCAAGCTCCGGTTCTTGAGAAGCAGGGCCAGGGGAGGACTTGTTGGTTTTCCTCCGCTTAGCTTGAGCCCTAGAAAAGACATGCAGGCCAGAATTCAAGGGTTATAACCGCCGAGGAGCCGGATGTAAAGGCTACAAAATGCTTATAGCGGATTAATCTTCGGAGGTGGAAGAGCGGTGGCCGTTGAGTCACCGGATGAGGGTGATCCCCGAGAGATAGTTCAAATGGTATAAGGCGGTGTTGAGAGTATAAAGGAAAAGCTAATAAAATCAAACAGAGATACATACCTCTGCGGGGCATTTCTTCGGAGCCGGGGAGTTAGGCAATCCGGACGCGAGATCAGTAGAGCCAGTGCTCTGGGTCTGACGGTGGTCGACTTGCTGTTGCTTTTTCAAAAGAAATTGGGGACCCAAATGAGCAAGAGGATGAGAAAGGGGAACTTTTCGAACAACCTGCCGTATCTTCTGGGGTACAAAATATTCTGAGTCGGATGAAATATAATTTACCTTAGGAACGTTGACGCGGCTCGTCTCTACCTCGTCCTGTGAATAAGTTGTTATCAGTAAGGTGAATAATGAGGTTACTAAGATAGTCAAACTATACCTCTGAGCCGGATGATTCTGGCGGATCAAACCATTCCTCCTGAGTGGTGGTCTTATTTGTCTTCTTGGTCGGGGCCTTCTTCTTGCTTTTCTTCAGAGGAGGAACATACTTTTTCTTCCAGAAATCAGAATCAGCCTGAAAAGGTAAGCCGGTTAATAGCAATGGATTGAAATTCATAATTACACAAAAAGAAGAGACGATGAAGAGCCGCCTTACGTTTGGGGCCGGATTAACGGCACTGAAAGGTGCCAACCCAATAGCGCTGCAAGTTCCTGATGTCTCATGAACAAGACTCCGGATGACAGTGGTAATATCATCTTCGGTTAAAGTTGTCCGGCTGAAGCATAGGGAACCATCATACGTGCCAGGGTATTCGCACATGAGGTGGCTTCTCAGGCTCAAAGGCATAATTCTCCAGGAGATCCAGCAGCGGATCAAGTCCAAACTCGTCAATCCATTGGCCATGAGGGCTTTAATCTTGGCGTGGGCCGGCTCGAGCCTTGCACGTTCAGCAGTTGATAGCTGGCCAGGAAGCTCCAAAGTTGTCTTGAGCCAGGAGGGGCGATAACCCGGTAGCAGATGCTCATCCTCCGGGGAGGTATCCTTACAGTAGAACCAAGTCTTATTCCAATCCTTTGGATGACTCGGCATTGGTACAGCCGGAAAAGTAATGTCCCAGCGCCTCTGAATGGAAATTCCACCAAGTTCTAAGCTCGGGCTGGCCTTTACTTCGGTTTGCCGGTTCGTATAAAAGAACTCTCAGAAGAGACCTACAGACGGTTGAGTCTGCAGATAGACCTCGCTGAGCACTCGGAAGTTGCAGATGTTTGAGACGGAATTGGGGGCAAGGTCTTGAGGATGCAGCTTATAGAAACGAAGGATGTCCCGGAAGAATTTTGAGCCGGGGGGTAAGAATCCATGTTCAATATGATCCGAAAAAACAACCACCTCGCCCTCCTGAGGAATGGGCCTCGGTTCATTACCCGGAACCCGCCAATGGATGACCTCTTTGGCAGGAAGGGTGCCCGCATGTACAAAATCCATCAGAAACTCTTCGGTAATGCATGAACCGACCCAGTTGCAAGAGTTAGATGCGCGAGACATGGCGGTAGTTTCTAACTGTACAAAGTAACCATATACGGCGAGTCAAGAAAAAGGCGAATAAAAGTGGGCGGCTTAAAAGCTTAAGACCTTAAAAGATGAGATACTAAGATTCGGCTGATGAGAGCCGGAACAACATGACGGGTCAACATCACGAAAGGATGGAGTGAAATTTGGCTAAGTGCTGAAAACAGGTTTCGCAAAGTATTGCTACGATTGTGGATCTATAAAACAAAAAGAAATATCTTTATTTCCAGACCTAGCGATGAAGTGGTGAAAGTAAAGACAATCTGAAAACAACGGGCGGAGCCGTGGTGAATCTAAATAGCATCAGTATCGGTCTCCTACCCAGCAGCGCCATGGGGGCACGATATGGTCGAGAGCTCGTGGATTAAGCATGACTGGCATTGATGGAGCCCGAGTTCTAAAGCTGCAGCGGCGGAGCTCCATGAAAACCCTACCGGAACAAGTTGCAGATCTAAGGAGAGAAGGACTCACCAGCGACGGTGCGATGAAAGCGGAAGGAACTCTGGATCGCGTCAAGTTGATGTAGCGGCCCTGTCGATGATGAGGAGGAAACGGCGCCGGAGCTGGAAGCGCTGGAAACGGAAGTGTCAGAGGAAGGAGATGACAAAGCGAGCGGGAGAAACCGAATGCCGCCCCGGGTGGTCCTATTTAATAGGGAAAGCACGGAACGGGCGCGAGAAACCAGGCGTCAGATATCATTTGACCGAGGTGGACACCTCGATTTTCGGGCTGTTCATTTAATAAAAGATTTGTTGCGTGCGTCAGAGGGTCTTTTTTGCAGATCTGACATGACGTCATGGCGGATCATTTCTGGGCGGCTCGCCGAGGAGTAAAAAGAAAGGCTGAAGTGAGCAAGCTAAAATCAACCTGGGGCCTAATGTTGGGGATATAACCCCATGGTGAGACCCGCCCTGAGGGCTCCGGGTCACACCGGGCGGCTCGTACACCAGCCCAAGAGGGAGCCGTGAAGACTTAAGGCCCAAGAGGCTTGGAGGCTTGGCAGGATGGACTAGAGTGTGGCCCAGACGGAGAAGACTCAGGCATGTAAGCCACCCGGGGACAACTTGGTCAAGAAAGGCAAGAGAAGGTAGAGGTAGACTCGGACATGTAATGAGAGTCGGTTACAACTTGTATGACCCGTGGTCTTGACCTCCTATATAAAGGCGAGACCCGGGGCGACTTAGAGATCAGGTTATCGAAAACTAAGTCAAGCAATAACTCCCTTGTAATCAATATATCAAGCAATACAAGCACCAGCAGGACGTAGGCTATTACCTCAACTCGAGGGGCCGAACCTGGGTAAACTCGTGTCCTTCGTCCCAACCAACCCCTTTGAGTCCATCACATGAGCAATGGCCTCGAACCCAAGTCCGTTCACCCGGACATCTGTCGTGATAAAACAACGACACTACCCCTACTTTGTCACTAGGTGAGGACACCACAAGATTGAACCCAAAACTAAGCACTTCTACCATTGCAAGAGTTACCAATCTAGTTGGCCAAACCAAACCAATAACTCAAATAGACTTGCAAAGATATGAAATCATGCATATAGGAATTCAGAGACAAACCGAATAATATTCATAGGTGAGCTAATCATAAAACCCACAATTTATCGGATCTCGACAAACACACCGCAAAAGAGTATTACATCAGATAGATCCCCATGGAGATCATGGAGAACATGGTATTGAAGCACAAAGAGAGATAAGAAGCCATCGATCTATTAGCTATGGACCCGTAGGTCTATGGTGGACTACTCACGCATCATCGTAGGGGCAATGGAGTTGATGTAGATGCCCTCCCTGATCGAATCCCCCTTCGGCAGATTACCAGAAAAGGCTCCAAGATTGGATCTCTTGAGAACGGAGGCTTCTGGCGGCGAAAAAGTATTTGTGTGGCTCTTTTTGTTATTGGGGGATATTTGGGAATTTATAGGCCGAAGATTAGGGTTAGGAGATCTGCTGGGGGGCACAAGCCAGGGGCGCCCCCTGGCCGTGCCAGGGTGGCTTGTGACCTCCTGGCGGGTCTTGTGGCCCCCTCTCCAAGTCTGGTAGATGTCTTCTGGTCCAAGAAAAATCATCGCAGAGATTTTATTCCGTTTGGACTCCATTTAATATTCCTTATCTAGAATACTCAAAAACAAGGAAAAAATAGAAACTGGCACTAGGCTCTAGGTTAATAGGTTAGTCCCAAAAATAATATAAAATAACATATTAATGCATATAAAACATCCAAAATAGATAATATGATAGCATGGAACAATCAAAAATTATAGATACATTGGAGACGTATCAGAGGACTCATGTGAATTTGTGATCTTGAGCATGCATATTATTCGTGAGTAGTTACTTTTGTTCTTGAGATCAAGGGAGAAGTCATGTTGCTAGTACTCATGTGAATTTGATATGTGTTCGGTATTTTGATGATGTGTATGGTGTGATTCCCTTAGTGGTGTCATGTGAACATCGACTACACGACACTCCACCATACTTGGGCCTAAGGGAATGCGTTGTGGAGTAGTTATTAGATGATGGGTTGCGAGAGTGAGAGAAACTGAAACCCTAGTTTATGCGCTATTCCGTAAGGGGCTGATTTGGGTCCACATGTTTAATGCTATGGTTAGACTTTGTCATAATACTTTTCTGGTAGTTGCGGATGCTTGCGATGGGGTTAATCATAAGTAGGTTGTTAGTTTAAGTAAGAATAGCACCTTGCCCTCGGTCCACCCACATATCAAATTATCAAAGTAGTGAACACAAAGAAAACCAACATGACGAAAGTGGCTAGATGAAATTCCTGTGTACCCTCAAGAACACTTTGCTCATCATAAGAAACACTTTTGGCATGTGCTTTGCACAAAAGGATTGGGATACCTTGATGCACCTTACCTATTGTTACTGTTACTTGCTCGTTACAAATTTCCTTGCTATCAAACTACTTGCTACTTCCAATTTTAGTGCCTGCAGAAATTACCTTGCTAAAAACCGCTTATCATATCCTTATACTCCTCATTGGGTTCGATACTCTTACTTATAGAAAGGACTATGATTGATCCCCTATACTTGTGGGTCAACAGGCATCTAGGTCCCGCTATTGGTTATTGACCGTAGAGGTGTCTCGGTCATTTCTACATAGTTCTCGAATCCGCAGGGTCTGCACACTTAACGTTCGGTAACAATTTGATATAGTTGAGTTATGTATGTTGGTGACCAAAGGTTGTTTGGAGTCCAGGATGATATCCAGGACATCACGAGGTAAAGATTTATATATAGGAAAGTGGTATTCAGGTTCCGAAAAGGTTTTGGGCGTTATCGGTATTGTACCGGGAGTGTTGAAAGGGTTCTGGGGGTCCACCAGGAGGGGGACACCCATCCCGTAGGGTCACATGGGCCTGAGAGGTGGCGCACTAGCCCCTAGTGGGCTGGTGAGCCAGCCCCTGAAGGCCTATGCACCAAGGTGGTAGATGGGAGGAGTCCCAAAGGAGGGGGACTCCTCCCTAGGCGCCCACCTCCCTTGTGGGAAGTGGACTCCTCCCTCTTGCGCTGCCACGTCCCTAGGGGAAACCCTAGGGTGCTCCACCTACCCCCCCCCCTCTCCTATATATATGTGAGGGGAGGGAGGGCTGCGGCACCTTAAGCCACGGCGCAGCCTCTTCCTCCCTCTAGACTGCTTCTCCTCTAGATCGGTTCGGTATTGCTTAGCGAAGCTCTGCCGGATCAGCTCCACCACCACTGCCTCCACACCGTTGTGCTGCCAAAGAACTCATCTACCTCTCCTCCCTAGATTTCTGGATCAAGAAGGCGGAGATCGTCATCGAGCTGTACGTGCGCTGAACGCAGAGGTGTCGTCTGTTCGGCACTTGATCGGGAGTTCGCGGGAAGGCTTGCGATTTGGATCGCGAAGATGTTCGACTACATCGACCGTGTTTCTTAATGCTTCCTCTTAGTGATATACAAGGGTATGTAGATGCAATATCTCCTCTCGTAGATGCTCATCTCCTAGATTGATCTTTGTGAAGCGTAGGAAATTTTTTGTTTCCCATGCAACGTTCCCCAACAGTGGCATCATGAGCTAGGTCTATGCGTAGATGAGATCACGAGTAGAACACAAAGGAGTTTGTGGGCATTTATATTCAGATTGTTTACTCCCTTGGTGTTTTCTTGATTCAACGGTATTGTGGGATGAAGCAGCCCAGACAAACTTTACATGTCCACATACATGAGACCGGTTCCATCGACTGACATGTGACTTTGTTGCATAAAGATGGCTGGCGGGTGTCTATCTATCCCATCTTAGTTGAATCAGATTTGACAAAGGTGTTCCTTGTAGAAAGTTGAATACAATTTGTGTATCACCGTTGTGGTTTTTGCGTAGGTAAGAATCATTCTTGCTAGATACCCATAGCAGCCACGTAAAACATGCAACAACAATTAGAGGACGTCTAACTTGTTTTTGCAGGGTACGTTGTGATATGATATGGCCAAAGACATGAAGAGATATATTTTATGTATGAGATGATCATGTTTTGTAATAGTTCATATCGACTTGCATGTAGATGCATACGGCAACCAGCAGGAGCCAAAGGGTTGTCTTTAATTATTGTATGACATGTGTGTCAATCAGTAAGCACTATGTAATGATTTACTTTATCGCTAAGCGGTAGCAATTGTAATTAAGAAGTATGGTTGGCGCGACAACCCCGATGGCGACACAATGATGGAGAGCATGATGATGGAGATCGTGGTGTTATGCCGGTGACGATGGAGATCATGCCGGTGCTTTGGAGATGGAGATCAAAAGCACAAGTTCATGGCCATATCATGTCACTTATGTTTTGCATGTGATGTTAATCCTTTTATGCATCTTATTTTGCTCAGGACGACAGTAGCATTATAAGGTGATCCCTCACTAAAATTTCAAGATAAAATTGTGTTCTCCCCGAGTGTGCACCATTGCGAAAGTTCATCATTTCGAAGCACCGCGTGAAGATCGGCTGTGATAGACTCTACGTTCGCATGCAACGGGTGCAAGCCAATGATGCGCATGCGGAACACTTGAGTTAAACCTGACAACCCTAGCATGTACATACATGGCCTCGGAACACAAGAGACGAAAGGTCAAGCATGAGTCATATAGTGGATATGATCAACATGGAGATGTACACCATTGAAACCACCTCATCTCACGTGATGATTGGATTTGGCTTGGTGAATTTGGATCATGTAGCACTCGGATGACCGGAGGGATGTCAATTTGAGTGGGAGTTTTATAAGTAATATGATTAACTAAACTCATTATCTTGAACAATAGTCTAAGTAATCTTTCCAAATTCATGTTGTAGATCAATGGCTCATGCAGTAGAACCCCTGAAATTCAATGCGTTCCTAGAGAAAGCTAAGCTAAAATATGATGGAAGTAACTTTGTAGACCAGGCCCGTAATCTGATGATTATCCTCACGGTTTCCCAAAAGGCTTATGTCCTTGATGCACCGCTCGGTGAACCACCCGCTCCAGTATCGTCTACAGACGTTGTGAACACCTAGCAGGCATGTTCTGATGACTACTCAATAGTTTAGTGTGCGATGTTGTATGGCTTAGAACCAGGACTTCAAAGACGTTTTGAATGTCGTGGAGCATATGTGATGTTCCAGGAGTTGAAGTTTATTTTTTATAAGAATGCCCAGATCGAGAGGTATGAGACCTCTGATAAGTTCTATGCTTGCAAGATGGAGGCAAACGGGTCTATCAGTGAGCACATACTCAGAATGTCTGGGTATTCCAACCGTCTGGATGAATTGGGGATGCCCCTCCCGCTAGAGGTGATCACTGACAGAGTTCTTCAATCACTGCCACCTAGCTACAAAAGCTTCATGTTGAACTATAACATGTAAGGGATGAACAAGTCAGTCACTGAGCTCTTTACGATGCTGAAAGTCGCTGAGTCGGAAATCTAGAAGGAGCATCAAGTGTTGATGGTTAATAAAACCACTAGTTTCACGAAGAATGGCAAGGTCAAGAAGGGTAACTCCAAGAAGAAACCCAAGGCTGGACCCAAGCTAGAAACTGAGTGTTTTCATTGCAAAGGAACTGGTCACTGGAAGCAGAGCTGTCCCAAGTATCAAGCCGACAAGAAGGCGGCCAATACCAAACAAGGTATATATGACATACATGTTATTGATGTGTACCTTACCAACTCTTGTTGTAGTGCCTGGGTATTTGATACCAGTTCGGTTGCTCACATTTGTAACTCAAAGCAGGAACTACAGAATAGACAGTGGCTGGCAAAGGACGAAGTCACGATGCGCGTGGGAAATGGTTCCAAGGTTATGATCGCCGTCGGCATGCTCGCTCTTCAATTACCATGGGGATTAGTGATGAACCTGAATAATTGTTATTTAGTGCCTTTGTTGAGCATGAACATTATATCTGGATCTTGTTTAATACGAGACGGTTACTCATTTAAATCAGAGAATAATGGTTGTTCTATTTATATGGGTAATATCTTTTATGGTCACGCACCCAATGTGAGGGGTTTATTCTTATTAAATCTCAATAGAGATGATACACATGTTCATAACATTGATGCCAAAAGATGTTGAATTTATAATGATAGTACCACTTTCTTGTGGCACTGCCGCTTAGGTCATATTTTTGTAAAATGCATGAAGAAGCTCCATGTTGATGGACTTTTGGAGTCACTTGATTTTGAATCACTTGACACATGTGAATCATGCCTCATGGGCAAGATGACTAAAACCCCGTTCTTCGAAACAATGGAATGGGCAAGTAACTTATTAGAAATCATACATACCGATGTGTATGGTCCGATGAGCATTGAGGCGCATGGTGGATATCGTTACTATTGCACCTTCACCGATTACTTAAGTAGATATGGGTATATTTACTTAATGAAACACAAGTCTGAAACGTTTGAAAAGTTCAAGCAATTTCAGAGTGAAGTTGAGAATCATCATAACAAAAAGATTAAATTCCTACGATATGATCAAGGAGGAGAATATCTGAGTTATGAGTTTGGCAATCACTTAAGACAATGTGGAATTGTTTCACAATTGACACCACCTGGAACACCACAGCGTAATGGTGTGTCCTAACATCATAATCAAATCTTATTGCATATGGTGCATTCTATGATGTCTCTTGCCGATTTGCCACTATCGTTTTGGGCTTATGCATTAGAGACAACTGCATTCAGTTTAAATAGGGCACCATCGAAATCTGTTGAGATGACGCCATATGAACTATGGTTTGGCAAGAAACCAAAGTTGTCATTTCTTAAAGTTTGGGGATGTGATGCTTATGTCAAAAAGCTTCAGCCTGAAAAGCTGGAACCCAAAGCGGAGAAATGTGTCTTCATAGTATACCCAAAACAGATGGTTGGGTATACTTTCTATCTCAAATCCGAAGGGAAAGTGTTTGTCGCTAAGTATGGGTCATTTCTCGATAAAGAGTTTCTCTCTAAAGAATTGAGGGGGAGGAAGATAGAACTTGATGAGGTTGTTGAACCTTTACTTCAACCAGAGAGTAGCGTAGCACAAAAAGATGTTTCTGCGGAGAATACATCGACTGAAGAACAAGCTGATGATGGTGATCATGAAGCTTCGGATCAAGTTACTATCGAACCTTGTAGGTCGACAAGGACATGTATTGCTCCTGAGTGGTACAGTAACTCTGTCTTAGAGGTCATGTATTGGACAGCGATGAGCCTATGAGCTATGGAGAAGCGATGATGGGCCCGGATTCCGACAAATGGTTAGAGGCCATGAAATCCGAGATGTGATCCATGTATGAAAACAAATTATGGACTTTGGAAGTATTACCTGAAGGGCGAAAGGCAATTCAGAGTAAATGGCTATTTAAGAAGAAGACGGACGCGGAAGGTAATTTCACCGTCTATAAACCTCAACTTGTGGCAAAGGTTTTTCACAAGTTCAAGGAGTTGACTACGATGAGACTTTCTCACCCATAGCGTTGCTCAAGTCCGTCACAATCATGTTAGCAATAGCTGCATTTTTCGATTATGAAATTTGGCAGATGGATGTCAAAACAGCGCTCCTTGACGGTTTTGTTAAGGAAGAGTTGTATATGATACAACCAAAAGATTTTGTCGATCCAGAGAATGCTGACAAAGTTTGCAAACTCTAGCAATCCATTTATGGACTAGTGCAAGCATCTCGGAGTTGGAATCTTTGCTTTGATGAGGTGATCAAAGCGTTCGGGTTTATACAAGTTTACGAAGAAGCTTGTATTTACAAGAAAGTGAGTGGGAGCTCTATAGCATTTCTAATATTATATGTGGATGACATATTGCTGATAGGAAACAATATAGAATTTTTGGAGAGCGTGAAGAAATATTTGAACAAGAGTTTTCAATAAAGGACCTAGGAGAAGTTACTTTCATATTAGGCATCAAGATCTATAGAGATAGATCAAGACGCTTAATAGGACTTTCACAGAGCACATACCTTAACAAATTTTTGAAGAAGTTCAAAATGGATCCGTCCAAGAAGAGGTTCTTGCCTGTATTGCAAGGTGTGAGGTTGAGTAAGACTCAATGCCCAGTGACTACAGAGGATACAGAAAATATGAGTGTCATCCCCTATGATTCTGTCATAGGCTCTATCATGTATGCAATGTTGTGCACAAGACAAGATCTCAGCCTTGCCATAAGTATGGCCGGAAGGTTTCAAAGTGATCCAGGAATGGAACACTGGACGGCGGTCAAGAATATCCTTAAGTACCTGAAAGGGACTAAGGAAATGGTTCTCGTTTATGGAGGTGATCAAGAGCTCGTTGTAAAGGGTTATATTGATGCAAGCTTTAACACTGACCCAGATAACCCTAAGTATCAAACCGGATACATATACATTCTCAATGGGGAGCGGTAAGCTGGTGCAGTTCCAAGCAAAGCGTGGTAGCTGATTCTACATGCAAAACGGAGTACATAGCTACCTCAGAGGCGGCAAAGGAAGGTGTCTAGATGAACGAGTTCATGACAGATCTTGGAGTAGTGCCCCGTGCATTGGACCCAATGACTCTGTTCTATGACAACACTGGTGCCATTGCTCTAGCTAAAAACCGAGGTTTCACAAGAGTACCAGACACATAAAGCGACACTTCAATTCCATCTGCGATTACATCAAGGAGGAGGACATAAATATTTGCAAAATGCACACGGATCTGAATGTCGCGGACCCGTTGACTAAACCTCTTCCACGGGCTAAACATGATCAACACCATCATTGTATGGGTGTTAGATTCATCACAATGTAAATCACATGGCGATATGAACTAGATTATTGACTCTAGTGCAAGTGGGATACTGTTGGAAATATGCCCTAGAGCTAATAATAAAATAGTTGTTACTATATTTCCTTGTTCATGATAATCGTTTATTATCCATGATATAATTGTATTGATTGGAAACACAAATACATGTGTGGGTACATAGACAACACTGTGTCCCAAGTATGCGTCTAATAGACTAGCTCGTTGATCAAAGACGGTCGAGGTTTCCTGACCATGGACATGAGATGTCATTTGATGACGGGATCAGATCATTAGGAGAATGATGTGATGACCAAGACCCAAACTATGAAAGTAGCATGTGAACGTGTCAGTTTATTGTTATAGTTTTCTGTGTGTGAAGTGTCTGTTCCTGTGACCGTGAGATCATGCAACTCACTGGCACCAGAGGAGTACCTTGTGTGTATCAAATGTCGCAATGTAACTAGGTGACTATAAAGATACTCTACAGGTATCTCTGAGGGTGTCTGTTGGGCTGGCATGGATCAAGACTAGGATTTGTTACTCCGTGTCAAGGAGAGGTATCTCAGGGCCCATTGGGTAATATAATATCATAATGAGCTTGCAAGAAAAGCTACTAAAGAGTTAGCCATGGGATCTTGTATTATGGAACGAGTAAAGAGTATTGTCGGTAACGACATTGAACTAGGTATGGAGATACCGATGATCGAATCTCGGGCAAGTATCATACCGATGAACAAAGGGAACTGCATACGGGATTAACTGAATCCTTGACATAGAGGTTCAACCGATAAAGATCTTCATAGAATATGTAGGAACCAATATGGACATCCACGTCCTGCTATTGGTTATTGACCGTAGAGGTGTCTCGGTCATGTCTACATAGTTCTCGAGCCCGCAGGGTCTGCACACTTAACGTTCGGTAATGATTTGATATAGTTTAGTTATGTATGTTGGTGACCGAAGGTTTTTTGGAGTCCCGGATGAGATCCCAGATTTCACGAGGATCTCCAGAATTGTTTGGAGGTAAATATTTATATATAGGAAAGTGGTATTCAGGTTCCGGAAAGGTTTCAGGCTTTATCGCTATTATGTCGGGAATGTTGAAAGGGTTCTTGGAGTCCATCGAGAGGGGCCCACACATCCCGGAGGGTCACATGGGCCTGAGGGGTGGTGCACCAGCACCTAGTGGGATGGGCTCCCAGACCCTAAAGGCATATGCGCCAAGGTGGTAGGTGGGAGGAATCCCTAGGCGCCCCACCTCCCTTGTGGGAGGTGGACTCCTCCCTCTTGCGTCGCCAAGGCCCTAGGGAAAACCCTAGGGCGCCTCCACCTACCCCCTTCCTCCTATATATATGTGAGGGGAGGGAGGGTTGTGGCACCTTAAGCCACGGCGCAGCCTCTCCCTCCCTCTAGATTACCTCTCCTCTAGATCGGTTCTGTATTGCTTAGCAAAGCTCTGTCGGATCAGCTCCACCGCCACCTACGCCACGCCATCGTGCTGCCAGAGAACTCATCTACCTATCCGCCCTCGCTTACTGGATCAAGAAGGCGGAGATCATCATCGAGTTGTACGTGTGTTGAACGCGGAGGTGTCGTACGTTCGGCACTTGATCGAGAGTTCGCGGGACGGCTTGCGATTTGGATCGCGAAGACATTCAACTACATCAACCGCGTTTCCTAACGCTTCCTCTTAGTGATCTACAAGGGTATGTAGATGCAATCTCTCCTCTCGTAGATGCTCATCTCCTAGATTGATCTTGGTGAAGCGTAGGAAATTTTTTGTTTCCCATGCAATGTTCCCAACACTATCTATGTAAGACTTGACCTTCATGGTGTTTATCTATGTAAGATGTTAAGTATGGATGTAAGACTCTTGTTATTCAGCTTTTGTGTGTCCAGTGAGCATTGATCTCTCGGATCATTGTACACGTGCATTCGGTGATCACGACTTATGAGTCAGGGTCCCCACATAGCAGCAATAGTAACCTAGCAAGATTCAATATGTGAAAAGCGTAGGGACGTCGATTGGTGATGAATAATAATTTAGATGGCATCAACCATGTAACAGTTACACACTAGGGCTACATAGAACTATCTCCAATTCATCAATGTAATGTAGGCATGTATTCCGTATATAGTCATATGCTTGCGATAAAAACTTGTATGACATCTTTTGTCCTACCCTCCCATAGCAGTGGGGTCCTAATAAAAACTAAGGAATATTAAGGCATCCTTTTAATAAAGAACCGGAACAAAGTAGTAACACATGGTGAATACATGAACTCTTCAAACTATGGCAATCACGGGAAAGAATCCCAATTATTGTTACCTTGGGGTATACAGATCAAGACATGTAATAGGTGCATACAACTTGCAAGATAGGATCCAAATCACTCTTATATTTATGAAAACATAATGGGTTCAGATCTGAAATCATGCACTCGGGCCCTAGTGACAAGCATTAAGCATAACAAAGTCATAGCAACATCAATCTCAAAACATAGTGGATACTGGGGATCAAGCCCTATCAAACTTAACTCAATTACATGATCAATCTCATCCAATCCCATCACCGTATACAAGCCTACAAAGGAATTACTCACTCTTGGTGGTTAGCATCATGGCGGTGTTGATGAAGAACGGTTGGTGACGACGATGGCAACGAATCCTCCTCTCCGGAGCCCCAAACGGACTCCAGATCAGCCCTCTCGAGGAAGAACAGGAGGTGGTGGCGGCTCCATCTCGTGAAACATGATGGAATCTTCTCTCCCATTTTTTCTCCGAAGATTTGAATTTATAGGAGTGGAATTAGGGTCGGGGTAGCCACGTGGGTCCCACAAGCCATCAAGGTGCGCCTAGGGGTGGACGCGCCCTGTTGCCTTGTGGCCCACACACAGCCCCCTCCGATGGATATTCACTCCATAATTCATTATTTATTCCAAAAATAATTCAAAAAAAAATTCGTCCAATTTCAGGAACTTTTATTTCTGCACAAAAATAACACAGAATTAGTTCTTTTGAAAATGGTGTCAGTCCGGATTAGTTCCATTCAAATCATGCAAATTAGAGTCCAAAACCAGAGCAAAAGTGTTTGAAAACATAGATACGTTGGATACGTATCGGTATCAAGGGTAATGATCATCTTGCTTGGAACCCCGCTCGGAAGAAGATCGAATCCATGAAGTAGACGAACGAGTGTAGTTCAAATCATTATCGGAACTCTAGCGAGAAGAAGCAATCTGGAGACAATGAAATGACACAGTAAACACCATAACATATTCATGGCATGATGCACAATCAAGTATGATGCATGTTCGGTTTAAATAGGCATCGCATGACATGGCAACAATCAAATATTACACATTATATGAAGCTTAATATGCAACGGGTTGCATATTGACGAAACTTCATATTTTAATTATTTAGTTCCTCTCGTTTAGGTATCCAAGAAGTTTAAAAAAAATTATCATGGAAAAAGGTGAAGCATAATTAAACTAACTATCTAGGCATTTTAAATGAGGCCGGAAACAACATATAACATTTCCAAAAATTCCCTATATGCAATTCTGGCAATTAATGTCCAGTTCTTTTAAGGCCCAGTTCTTTTGCCGGAATCTTTAAGCCCCAATTATTTTACAATCTTATCTAGTTAGGGTCTAATTAGCTAGGATTGTAAAACAAATGGGGCCAAAGATGCTGAGAGAAGCTGGAGAGGGGTCAGATTTTGTGAGAATCCTCAGATTCTGGCAAAAGAACTGGGCCTGAGTAGGCTGGCTGGGTCGTTCTCTCGCGGCGCCATGGAAAGAAAGTAGCAGCGGTGGCTTCCGGCGACGAGGGACGCATATGAGGTCCGGCAAGCATGGGGAAACTCAAATCGGCCAGATCTGGGGCGTGGGGCTCCATTCCAGGCGGTGGAAGCTCGATCCGGTGAGGGGATGACTGTTGACGGTGGCGGCCATGGTATGGTACTCCTGGACAGGGAGAGACCATGGGGTGAGGGAGAGGGGGAGAAGAAGCCGGGATAAGGAGGAAGAAGGGCGTAGGGGCACCGGCCTGGTGGAGCCCGATGAGGCTCGGGGCAGCACGGCGTTGGGGACAAGGCAAAGAAGGATGGAGAGCTTGACCGGGAGCTCTTCTCCTAATCTGGAGCTCGGACGGAGGCTACGGGAGGCTCAGGCATAGGGGTGTCCTGCGGGAGCGGGGCGCATGAGGAGATCCGTTCGATCTGGATCCAGCGGTCCAAATCGCGGTGGCGGGGCTGGCTGTGAGTGGATCTGAGAGGGAGAAGTAGTTGGTCCGGTGCTGAAGTCAAGGGGAGACCAAGTGGGCGGCGGCACGCTCGGGATTGCAGGGAACTGGTCTCCCTAGGTTTAGGGTTTTCCAGAATAGGTAGGGATTCATTTGTTATTTTTAGCAGGTAGGTAATAAGAGGGGTTATGGATCTATTTGGAGCCCTCCAATGCCGATCGAACAGCTCCCGACAGGGAAGGGAGGCCTAGGCTGTCCTAGGTAGGTGGTGTATAGTGTCTTGGGCTAAGACGAGAGGGAAGACGGGCAGCCTGAACACATATTTTGTTTTACGAAAACATCTCACAATTTAACCGGATATAGTGCCGCATATGTTTAACGGTTGGGATATCAAACAAACACCAAATGGGATGAAACTTGGCAGGCGGTCTATCAATGCTATGCAATGATGAATGCGACGATGAATGCGACAAACAAATAAATCGCACGGCAAAACTCGAAATAACTGGAATCATCTGGAGCGTCGGTCTCGGGCTATCATAGAATCCTTTCTTTTCCGGAAGGATCTTCGTTCATATCGATCTTCTCTACTCCTTCTCTCTCTCTAAGGTGACTCATCTCTTCTACTCCTTCTAGATGAGTCGTCTCTCTTCTTGGGAGGTGTCGTGCACTCATTTGAGAAGTGTTCGGGCCTTCCACAATTGTAACAATTTCGGTCATGACTAAAAGAACACTTCTCGTTGTATCTTGAGTTTGAGCTTCTTTCTTTGCCTCTACTCTTATAGAGTTTGTTGAAGTACTTGACCATGTTGGATACTATCTTGTCATTGAAATTGTAGGATCATCACTTGTGGCTTTGTATGCACCGTTTGACTTGTTGTGGAGCTCCTCCTTGACCTTGAGTGACATTTCATCAGCAACTATTCTTCCAATGACTTCTGTGGGCTTGAGATCTTTGTAATTTGGCATCATTTGGATCAATGTGCACACGATGTCATACTTTCCATCGAAGTCTCTAAGGATCTTCTTGATAATGAATTTGTCGGTCATCTCTTCACTTCCTAAGCCGGTAATCTCATTTGTGATGAGAGCAAGCATAGAGTACATTTCCACAACTTCTCCACTTTCATCTTAAACTTGTCAAGTTAACTTTGAAGCACATCCAACTTAGATTCCTTGACAGATTCGGTTCCTTAGTGCATATCAACCAAAGTATCCCGAATTTTCTTAGCATTTTCAAAGGGACTTATCTTGTTGAACTCCTCGGGACACAAACCATTGAATAGGATGTCACATGCTTGAGTGTTGTATTGTAATATCTTCAATTCATCTATGGTTGCTTCACGATCCAATTTTTCCATCTTCAAAGAATTCACCTTGCAAGCCAACATGAACAATGGCCCAAATGGTGGGGTTATGACCAAGAATATGCATTTTCATCTTATGCTTCCAACTGGTAAAGTTTGTACCATCGAAATATGGACCTATATGGTGACAATTTCCCTCACTAGACACCGTACTCGTCTAGGTTGTGAAACCAATGCAATGGGGACCAAAACTCGGATACCACTTGTAGGATCAAAAGTATGTCTTGATGGGGCGTGATTAGTCTACTTGGCCAATTTAAAACTTAACTGTTTCCCAATTTTATTGGTTGGTAAGTTTTAGCGATTTTACCAAGTCTAGCACACCCTACACATGTAAGTATGCGGAGTTGTGCAATGGAAATAAAGACATTGCAAGTGAATGTGAAGCGAAGGATATGACAATCAAAGACCAAGAAGATACAGAGATTTTTGGCATGGTTCCGATAGGTGGTGTTGTTGTACGTTCATGTTGATGGAGACTTCAACCCATGAAGGATAACGGTTGCGTGAGTCCATGAAGGTCTTCACCCATGAAGGATAACAGTTGCGTGAGTCCATGAAGGTCTCCACCCATGAAGGGTCCAAGAAGAAGCAGCCTTGTCTGTTCCACCATGGCTTACGTCTGCGAACGACTAGCCTCACTCGGGGTAGATCTTCATGAAGTAGGCGATCTACTTGCCCTTACAAACTTCTTGGTTCAACTCCACACAATTTGGAGGCTCCCAGGCAACACCTAACCAATCTATGAGACACCACTCTCCAAGAGGTAATAGATGTTGTGTTCATGATGAACTCCTTGCTCTTGTGCTTTAAAATATAGTCTCCTCAACACTCAATCACTCTCTCACAGAAATTTACTTGGTAGAAGAGGATGATTGGGTGGAAAGTAACTTGGGGAGGCTAGAAATCAAGGATCTATTGGTTGGAGTGGAATCCCTTGATCTCAACAAATGAGTAGGTGGTTCTCCCTTAGAAAATGAATGGTGGGAGTGTAGTTTCATTCTGATGGCTCTCTCTAAGAGAAACAGGTGGTGGAGGGGGATATATAGCATTAACCAAAAGTACAACCATTACAAAATTATTGTCTAACTCGGTGACACCGAAGATAAATCTCCATGGTACCGACTAGTGCAAAAAGTCCCAATTTTTGGCTTTTCGGAGAGACCGAAAGAAACGATTCGGTTTAACCTAGGAAGATCCACCACTTCGGGGGCTCTAAATATTTCATCTTGGAAGTTCCAAAAAGAAAAATCTCGACCACAAATGGTTGTCCACTACTTTTCGGTTCCACTGAATGCAATGCAGTTGCGGTTGCACCAAGAAGTTAGGGTTTGGCTTAGGGTTCTGTCTAGGGTAGACTTAGTGGCACCAAAATGAGAAACTCGGTGGGACCAAAGTAGCTTTTAGGGTTTTGGGAATAAGTATTTATGAGAAAGTATTTGAGGTTTTTGGTGCAAAATCTCTAAGCACTTGAGCAACCAGATCATCATCGGTATCTCGTCCCCTCTTAATAGTATTGGCTTCCCTATGGACTCAATGTGATCAAATCACTTAAAGCAAAATGTAGAGGCTTGAAGATTTTGCCAATATGATTCCTTTGCATCTTAGGTGTTCCTCCTCACATATCCTAGCCAATCCATTAATTGAACATTTCCTGAAATATACTTGATAAAACTATTAGTTCAATGAGCTACAGGTTGAAATTAATTACCAAAACCACCAAGGGAGAAGTTGTGCTTTCACGCGAGCGACGCACCCCGGCTAGGGCCGATGGATGCTGATAGGAAGACCTGGCTCGCCCATCTCACGCGGGGCTGCGCGCGAGAGGGCGCATGCGGGCGTGATACCTCTCCAATGTATCTATATTTTTTTATGGTTTCATGTTATTATATTATCATTTTTATATACTTTGTATGTGATCGACTAACATATTAATATAGTGCCCAGTGTCAGTTCATGTTTTCTGCATGTTTTGGTTTCGCAGAAAAGCCATACCACATGAAGTCCAAACATGTCAAAACTTGATGAGGAATTTTTCTAGAATATATGTGACACTAGAAGATTTATGAGGAGGCCAAATGACCCACGAGGGAGCCACAAGCTCAAGGTGAGCGCCCCTAGGGGTGTGCCGCCCAAGCTTGTGGGGCCCTCATGGCTCTGTTTGAACTATTTTTGACTCCCTAAATACCACAATATTTGGAAACCCTCGGAGTGAGACCCGAAACAATTTTATCGCCAATGTAAGCCTATTCTTCCGCACGCAATTTGGAGGCATGTTCTCGCAATCTGACAGAGGGGGCAATCATCAGGGAGGCCATCTTCATCAACCTTGCTGCTTCCATGATGATGTGTGAGTAGTTCCTACAGGACCTATGGTCTATATAAGTACCTGGATGGCTTTCTCTCTCTCTCTTTTGATCGTCAATACAATGATGTCCTTTGAGATCTATTCGATGTAATCTTCTTTGCGGTGTGTTTGTTGGGGTTCGATGAGTTGTGAGTTTATGATTAAAATTATTCATTGATATATATGAGATCTATTCTTAAATCTTTTATATGTAATCTCGTAGCTATGTATGCTTTCCTATCTATTGATTCTTCTTTGGCTAATTAGATTATTAGATCATCGGAGGGAGTGGTGAATAGTAGTGGGTTCAATCTTGCGGTGGCTCTGTCCGGTGACAAAAGGGATAAGGGCATGTATTGTGTTGTTTTCACTAAGGGTAAAACAACGGGGTTTGAACACATTGATTGATCGCTTCATGTCTACATTATGTTATCATACTCATTGGGTTACTCTGTTTTATGAACTTAATACTTCGAGATGCATGTTGGATAGCAGCCTTGGGGTGGAGTAATAGTGGTAGACGTAAGTAAGTTTACTGGTCTACTTGTCACAAATGTAATGCCTACATTAGATTATGCTATGAATGGTCATTATTATTTGCAATTATATCATTTGCCCAACAGTAATCGGTGCATCCACCGTTGCTATGCTTTCGAGAGATGGCACTAGTGAACATATGGCCCCTGGGTTTATCTTCTCATTAATACAAGCTTCCTACAATTGATATCCCATTTATCATTTTATTTCAGACTATTATTTATTATCTTTCAAACTATTTTCCTATCACTATCGGTTTTAATCTTGCAACTAGTAGGAAACAAGGGGATTAACAAACCTCTTGCCATGTGTTTGGTGCAAGCATTTCTTGTAGTTGTGCGCAGTTGCTGCGAACATTGTTAGCACACTGCCTCCTACTGGTTCGATTAAACCTTGGTTCTTAACCGGGTGAAATACGTTATGCTATTGTGCTACATCACCCTTCCTCTCCAGGAAAATCTAACAAATCATGCGGGAGTAAGAGGGTGCAACGGAAACCACCACAAAGAGGTGGCCCCGATCACGCCCATGGATCACCCACCATGGAACCCTAAGGTAAGAGGCCCAGGTGTGTTCTCCGGGCAGATCGGACAGTATGGATCGCTCGAGGCAGCCAGCCGCGTGAGGCTAGCATGAAATGGAGGGCACATAAGACATGCTTGTGCGACTTGGCCCCTAGGACAAGTACTTCAACATCCTTTATAGGAGTACTAAACCACTTAATCTCTCCCAAAGTGAGTGCCTTCTGGTTCCAAGCATTGCGTTGCCTACCATTTTCTCATCTCGCTTTTCGACGTTCGTTGCGAAGTGAGATAACATGCTTTCAAAACCTCGCCTCTTGTGATCTAGTACGTGAGAGGGGTGATCGAGTTTTTGGGGAGCGCTCTAGCGCAACTGCTGGATCTTCATCCATCATGGCTGAGCACGATGATTGCTTCCCTGACATCGACCACCTCCTCGGCGACATGAGAAACGGTCCATCTGCATCTTCTTTCACTGCATCGTATGTCTATTTTTCCCTTATGTTACGGATTGCATCCGGTCTAGTACTTTTATCTATAAATATGGATATGTTGTTTGTATGTTATGTGCCCAATTGCATGACTGTTTATGTCACTTTGTTACTTGATGTGATTGTCATCTGTACTATGATTATGATGTTCTACTTATCAATTTTTTGATAAAACTTAATACAAAGTTGCTCAAATAGTCAACATTTTTGTGCAGCCCGATCATTATACAAGTTGATTTTTGCTAATAGATGAAACAAGTAATCTGAGATTCACCACATAAATTTTAGAAAAATAAGGATCACGACAAACCTTGAGAAGCCCATACATTTCCAACCTTGCAGAGGGTTTAAGTAACAAGGATCATGACTCAAGAGGATTTGGAGCTCCTCGGTGCTCCACCTCCCTATATGAACATTAAATTCAAAAAAATATGAAAGTTTCACAAAAATCTAGGATTTCGAGATATCAAACCTAGGTGCTTAATCTACTCTCGTATGAAGTTTCGTCAAAATCTGAGATCCATGATATTCTGTGTAAAAAGACAAAAAAGAACTCCCATGTTTAAATGGATCGTAGGTCGGACTGTAATTTCTTCGCAACGGATACATTTGCTAGTATATTTTAACGAAACTTCACATGGGGGTAGATAGGGCATCCAAGTTTGATATCTCAAGACTTCAGGGTTTAAAAAAGTTGATATTGTTTGAATTTAATATTTATATAGAGGGTGAAGCACCCATGAGGTCATGCATATTTTCGGATCATGACTCCATTCACCAGCAACCGTTAATAGTGATATTGATGTAATTTTCAATCTTGTATGGCAGGAATGATTTGCGAACTGCAATCAATCAAACTCTCAGTTTTGTGCTACATGCAGCGACAGTCATCCAGAGCACTAAGTAGGCAAGCACTAAGTAGGCAAGCAGCAACATGAAGAGTTTTTCATTTGTTTGTTTGAGTTAAACATAAAACACTTTTGGCATATAAATGATGGGCATGCAAGGCCTAGTCCAATAACCGTTCACAAATGATAAGTGTCACACCTGCGATACAAAGTAACATGGTCAAACGCCCTCATGACCATCCATCTTGCCACATCAAACAGATGACATCAGCGAAATCTTTTTTGAATTTTTTAACTTGAAAATGTTTTATCTCTTAAATAAAAAATATAATTTTTTTTATCATTAAATCCGTCTCAACGAGATCTTCAAAATTAAATCTCATATTGATATGTTTCGACGATTTTTTTTGCCAAAAGTTGTCATGATATTTACACTAAAGTTGTCATAGTGTTTACATTAAAGTTGTTATGATATGTTTCATCTAACTTTTTATTCTAAATTTAAAGTTACCATTGTATTTTAACTGCTTTTTACGGTAAATTTTATTAATTGACCATGGCAATTTTTAGTAATTAACCACGACAAATTTAGTTTATTGGTGATGGAAATTTTAGTAGTTTGATCATGGAAATTATTTTTTGTATGAACCATGGCAAATTTTAGTACATATACTACCTCTGTTCATTAATATAAGACGTTTTGGGAGTTCAAATTGAACTGCCAAAACGTCTTATCTTTCCTACTTATAAAGATTGGAGTTGGTGGTGAGTTCACATGTGGGTCCAACATCCATTCGAAATAAACAAATACATGCATCCACATATGTAAAACTACCAACCTTCCAAGAGACATATAAACAAATGTACTTTACTTATATGTGGGTCTATCATAATAAACAAATACACTACTTTCATGTGAGACCAACTTTTTTTGTAAAAAGCACAAATAACAAACACAAAAGTGACTTCAACTCAAAATCAATATTGGTTTTAGTTTCTCTTTCCAACCTACTATGGTCATTTGAAATTCTTTGATGCACCATGCCTCTCGCCGTATTTTTGCCATCTTTTAGTATAATTGTAAATCATGCAACAGCCACAAGAATAGTAACGTTATCTGACCACCTCATATGTGGCTTCGTGGCAACGCACGGGCATCCTGCTAGTATTAATGAACAAAGGGAGTATTACAGTAAATTTAAGTAATTCACC
Source organism: Hordeum marinum (assembly GCA_022496015.1). NCBI lineage: Eukaryota > Viridiplantae > Streptophyta > Magnoliopsida > Poales > Poaceae > Hordeum > Hordeum marinum. The sequence continues at coordinate 337,223,400 of CM039675.1, forward strand.
ATGGCAATTTTAGTTTATGGTTCATGGCAAATTCGAGTCATTGATCATGTATTTTTTAGAGTAATTGACGATGGTTTTTTTTATTATGAACCATGTTAAAATTATTTCATGGATCATGACAAATTTTAGTAATTCATCATGGCAATTTTAGTTTCTTAATTATCTTTTTATAACATGTCAAAAATTACTTTAAACTTAGAAGAAAAGTAGTTGAAATATATCGTGACAACTTCAATATAAACATAATGACAGTTTATATGCAATAGACATGATAATTTTTGACCAACCAAAGTCATCGAAACATAACGATACGAGATCTAGTTTTGAAGATCTCGTCGCGATGAATTTAATGATGAAAACGGTTCTTCAATCGGATTTTTATTTAAAAGATAAAACATTTTAAAAACTAAAAACCAAAAAGATTCCTGTTGACATCATCAATTTTGTCATTTGGGAATGTGGTCCGAGTCCCTTAGCATCACAAATGTTGGCATGCTGGGCCTAGTCCAAAGCTTATGTAGGCTAGTTCTGATCATAAAGATAACGACGAACCGATACACTTGCAGTAGCTTTTTTTCCCTAACGCTCGCACAAGTCATGCACAGCCCATTTAGCCCATCACTGGCTAGACACTACCACTACTGTTTTCCTGCCCTGAACCAGCAGGTGGCCTGCTGGTTTTAACTCTTCTAAAAACAGCCAGTACTGATTTTTAACTTTTTTGAACTTTAAGCTACTGATTAAATGAGCTCAATGCGCAATGCTACTACTGATTCTACGACACGCAAGCAGTCCCTGGTGAAGGCATCAGGCATGCGCAGGCAATGTCGGGAGGAAGGCAGGTCGGAGGAGAGGACGCCATTACACGGCAGTAGGAAACGACGAGCAGTTGGTGTTGGTGGCCGCGGGGGTGGACTAGTAGGACTGGGCGGCCGGCGCTGGCGAGTGACGGAAGTGGCAGCGGTGGCCGTAGGGGCAGCCAGAGGCGGCAGCAAACATCTGGCAGGGGAGGGTCTTGTAGCGCGGGTGGCGGATGACGGGGCGCATGTCCTGCAGGCCGTGCGCGAACCGGCACCGGCCGCCGTAGGAGCAGACGCCGCCCTCCCACTTGTTGCACAGCTCCGTCTTCAGTGTGCCCTGCCTGTACGCCTCCAGCTCGACCACTTCTCCATCCCCCTTCGCCTCGTCCTCCCCTGCCTGCTGCAATCACCATTCACCAGTACAAGATCAATCATACGGATATGAATGAAACTTCTCGAATTGGGTGTTTGGTTTTGTCGAGTTAAGCCAAATCAATACCCTATTCTCTTCTATTAATGAACAGTTCGTAACATGAAATTGCCAAATTGCCAACAGCAAGGAGCCGTTCAATACTAGTATTTCTGAAGAAAAAATAAGAAAGTTCGATACAGTTTCTTCCTGCAATTGAATCCCAAGCAAGCCATGACGTGATAAGAATTTGTGTGATTCCAACTTAACTTAGGAATTTCCTAATCCAGTTGCAGCTTAAATTAAAAAGATCGAGTTGTAAGTTGGGCTTACTTCTTCATCAAGCAACTGCCAACACTATGTAGGTTGAAAGTTACGACTGTCAAGTACAGTACAAAATTTGCTAATTATGAACACAACCTGATGCTGAATGCAATTGTCAAATCATTAATAGAACGTCATATTGCCAGAGTTTCGTCTGATTTTGCATATTTAAACTTCCCCTCTAACCATGTAATTGCGTCACAGGCCTAATTACTCCTCAATTAAGCGACTCTGCAATGCAGTTCGACTTACTGCATCAAGCGACTCTGCCTCTGTAGCCGAACGCGAAAGCAGAGTACGACGATTCTGAGTACAAAATTAGCTAATTCAACATAACCTTCTGCTTGATGCTATCGTCAAATTACAAATAGAGAATCGTAATACCAGAGCTCGTCTAACAGGTCAAAAAAATAAATTACCAGAGCTCGTCTAATTTCGCAGGTTTCAAGTTGTTATTTCACCATCTAATTGAATCACAAACCAAATTTCTCCACGATTACTACGAATTTTGCAGGAACTGGAACTATTAAACTGTATTCGAGAGATTCGCCGCAGATTTTCGAGTTCTGACCAGATAAACAAGCGATTCACGGAGGAATAAAGCAGTGAATTCGTGAGCGGTAGGATTTGCGGGCTTACCTCGATCGCAGGAGGCGGACGAACGCGGAGGCGCTGCGCCTCTGCCTCGCCCTGCGGCTGCTTCGCCTGCGAGAGGTAGCACTTGGAACGGATGGAGATGCTCTTCGGCGCGGCCCGGCGTGCTGCTACCTCCTCCGTCAGCTTCGGCGGTAGCGTCGGAGCCGGCGCGATCGCCCGCTTCCCCTGATTGGCCTCGAGCTCCTCGAGGAGGAGGGACAGGTGCATGTTCTCCGCTCTGAGGCGGAGGCGCTCGAGGCGGAGGTCAGCGGCCTCGGCCGTGGCGTCGCGCAGGCGCAGGAAGCAGTCGTCGTAGCGGTCGGCGATCGCGCGCAGGAGCCTCTCCGCCTCGCGCACCTCGCTCGCCTGCTCCGCCGACATGCGGAGCTGCGAGACGTAGAGGCCGTCGGAGACGCACGGCGAGGGCGAGTGGAGCTGCGTCTCCGTCGATGATGACTCCCATGTGGGCGAGCTGGGTAGGCCTCCCTTGCCGCGGCCGTCGGATACGCGCGACGAGGGAGTGGAGTCGAGCAGCTTCTCCCGCGGCGACGAACCGAAGCCCTCGGAGGAGACGCAGGACGACCCCGCAGGCGACAGGTAGCCGAGCTCCCCCTCCATGGCCTCCACTCCACAGGGAGAGCCCGAGCTGCGAACAGGGTAAGCAGAGAGCGAGACGGTGAGGAGCTCGGCTTCGGAAATTGGAGGGAAGCAGTGGCAGTTTGAGAGACAGGTCGAAGTGACTTGATTGCCCTGCCTTATATAGCAGCCCCCGTCCATCTCACTAAGACCAAGGGCAGGAACGACTTTTCCCATCTTTATCTGACGCGACCAGCTCCTGCAGTAAGTTTAACAACTGCGTAAAAAAAAAGTTGAACAACTACGTCATCGTATATTCTTTAGCTGCAGTGTCGAGGCCGTCGAAATGAATCAAGTGAAAATGACCTGATTTCCCTTCCTTGCGCAGCGCATGCTCAATTCAACAAGGGTAGAACCGACTTTTCTCCCAGTTACTGCTAAAAAGTAGCTCTATTCCGTTTAAAGCGTTCCTGAAGAAACGGTAAAGAGCGCTCCATTTGGTCACCGTTGGACACCACACAGAATCTATGCCGCAGCTCTGAATTTAGCATTGTGCATATAATGGTTCAGATAGTGTACAACAGTACAGGGCCAGCAAGTATCAGTAATATTGAGCACTGAACTGCTGACCAAAATATCAATGTAACAATCAGGAATGTATTGTTCTGCTGTTGAAACAGCAAAGAAATCAGGGCTGGGGTCTGCAGATAACAGCTCTGTAATACAATGCCAATGAAATAATCTAGAGTTTCTAGAACTTGTTCCGGTGAGGGTGTCAGCAGTCATTTTTTAGGCGGTGTCGTCGGGATATCAGAGACCCGGAACGACTTCTCAAGGAGCTGCGGAACGGTTAGTTTCAACTCGAACGTCAACTTCTGGAGCACATAACACAGGGCGGTCACATCATGCATTGCACGGTGCGCTTTGCCATCCACTGGGATCTTGTAGCGCTCTACCAGATTCTTCATCGACGCCGAGCTGATTTTCTCCCCTGAGATGGAAAAGAAATTAGGTTAAGTTTTTGAGCCAAATGATTTTCCTCAGTTAAATGAACTTTCTTTTTTCAGTTATGGAAAAACAAGAAACAAGGATCCATCTTATACTTATTTTACTAATTGGAGGGCAGCTAGAGATATTTGTCCGCCTGGTCTGCAAATGATGCATGTTTTGCCATCAGATGAAGTAGAAGAGGCGCCCTCACCATGACCCCTCTCCAACAGACACAATCCATCTCTCCCTCTGTATCCTAGCCTCCCTCAAGAAGATAAGAAAAACATCTCCAGTCACCAGCGATGAATTCAGTCCGGCAGCCACCCCCACTTCCAACAGACCTATTTGTTGGGGATATGTCTGTGTGGAGGCCGCCTCTGCCTCCCCAAGCCCACTAATCTTGCAGACTGAGCGCCTCCTGTAGCAGCATTCGCTGAAGTTTGCACTCTCACCACTGCAAGAAGTTGACATAGCTATCTGCTGGAGTATTAGCAAGACCCTTTCTGCTGGGACTCTACAATAATCTGACTATTATCTAGTACAGTCACGCTCGCCTTTTTCCTACGAGGTGTACGATGGAACTATAGGCCTGTGTTGCTTTCATCTGAAAAGGGCGAGATAATGGCAAGCACGTGCTGACCACTCCCATGCCTAGGGCTAGCTGGTGGCCTTGGTGATTTAGGGTATTGATGCATGTGCAAGAAGTGTAGGTTTATGATTTATTATCATCCCTGTTTGAAATAATTGATATGCTCAGTAAGTTATAGCATATATTGTTAAGTAGACCTGATGTACCTAGGATAATATTATTATTTTATGTAATTATTATGTGCAATGATGGGGCATGCAATCAAGCCTTGAAAAACACAACAATCAAACAAACAGGCGGCAAGTTACCACTTACGACTGCAATCTTACATTTATACGGTGATGTCAACCTTCCAGTTGATCAATTAACTTCGGATTTAGTGTTGTGGTTTTGAACTAACCTTAGTTCAAAGTTAGTTTAAAACTGCGACACTTATTTTGGATCGGAGGGAGTACATTTCCTCTCTACATAATATGTGGTTTGCTTGATTTCTTTTAGTCCTGAGCGCTCTAGAAATATAGCTTCATTGCTGCTTCAATCCAAGGACTTTCCAGAAAAGATGGTTGGCAATAATGATTTCTTTGTAAGGGTTGGTAATAGTGCCGGAGTTAATTGTTATATAACATGGACAGACTCATGTTATGATTTTTAGTGGATTGGCGTTGCCTTTTTGCCTTCCTGTCTTTTACATTGTCATAGCCACAAACTGTTGTTAGCTGCATACACATCTGGATATATGTAAATACATAAAAGTTCAATACGGGATTTTCTTTCACTCTCTTGCTGCTGTTTAGATATGTACTCTGAACTTCTTCCTAAACTTCAATTTCCTTTGTCTATGCCGACTAAACTGGGATGTCTACATCTTTGTATAAGTACAGGAAATCAAACCTTCCTGATCCTTTTTCTTACTAATTAATATTTTCCCAATTGTTATTTTGTTCATTTGCCCAAGATGACAGGAAGATCTTTCAGAAGTTACGAAACAAACTACCACTTTTAACAATATTTTCTTAGTTACATTAATGAGGGGAATTACAAAAATTCCCTGTTTGATAACTCTATTAACAGAGAATATACTTAAAATTATTGTATGATCATGATATGTTTTGAATGCAGTATTCCTATTTGACATGAGCATTTTTATCACTCAACATCTCAGGAATTAAGCTGATGATGAACTTTGCTTCTGCTGACGGCAGCTTCGATGCAATAACCTTAGTTGCCTCTTTTTTCTTGTGCGACATCTAGCATTAAATAAATGTAACTTTTGTAGTCCAACAATGGGGCATCATAGTATATTATAGTCGGCTTTGCTTGCACTTTCTATCTCAGAAATATAAATTTATATAAAATAACACGAATACTAGATCATGTCAATACAGGAGTGGCATCTGTAACAAGAATAACAACACTATAGTATGTTTAGTTTCCTAGTTAGCTGTGATCACTGGAGTAAACTACGTCTTTTTCTAGCACTGAAAACAATCTTGAATATTATATTTATGCAAGTAAAGAAAACACTTGGAGAGAGAACATACCATTAGAATCAACTAACTGTCTTGCAATAGGAAGTGTGTCTACAAACAGCCAGTCACCAGGCATCTCTTGTTTGCAGCGTTGGAACTCAAAGATGAGAAAGGGCACATCAAAGGTTTTCCCGTTATGAGCAACCCACATAACTGGTTTACCAGCCACTTGACGACTCCAAACATATTGTAGTAGAATGGGGATAAACTCCCCAAATCTGCATAGCCAGAGATCAAAACTCTAATTACAAAAAAACGAAGAATTCAAGTAGGAGCGCACCAAGAAAAAGAAAAATAACAGGTGTCCTCGCTAAAAGATAAATAAATGAATGGTAACAAAATTTAAAAATCCTTGCACACTGAAGGAATTGAAGTTCATTATAAGAGAGGTATGGGTTGCACACAACAAGTAACAAACAGATGTTTGATCCCAGTTCATATTTCTGTCGTTGCAGAACTATATTTTTCAGAATGTACTGCAGCAATCTCATGCTCCCATGTTGTGGCTCTCAAATTGACCACAACATGTAGGAGTGCAAAAGCTCAGAGAACCTTCTTTTTGCAGAAAAGTATCAGGATTTTTAAAACAAGTGGCAGATGAATGAATGATGATTGCAAGCAAAGAAAACTCTTAGCTGAAGGAGAAATATAACTTGTGCTCTGCATTTAATTTTCTATTGTTCTCTCATGGGTCTTTATTTCTCCATCAAACTCTTACAACATGATGGGTTCCATGAATAAAAAGGTAATAAAAATGGAAAAATATCTGGTGTTGCTGAAGGATTGTGAAAGACAATACCTTGGGATATCAGGACTGCAGACCATCTTCGTGCTGATACCATGAACAGCTGCGTTTTTAACCTCTCTCTCAGGATTTATAAGGGTCTGAAAAGTGCTATTCTTTCCACCCATAAGATCACGTACAGCAAACTCAATAATTCTATCGCCACGGCGTGAGAAGCCAGTAGTTTCAATATCAAAGACAAGGATAGTTGCAGGGCAGTCGGTCTTGCCTCCAGAAACCTTTTCCTGAATATCGTAGCACTGGAGTGATTTCAGGTGCTGCAGATCAGACTGCTTGAACACTTCAATTGATGATTCAACTGATCCGCCGTGTAGATGGCGGTTATTGCTGAAGGATTGCTTACTTCCTTTTCTTGCACTTCTCGCTAGTACCGTTGCACTAAAAGGTCTAGTTTTATGTCTTCTGTTCTGAAGTACATTTTCAGAGATTATTCTGCTGTGATACTTCAGAAATCTGATACTACAAATGTGTCCTATTGAGTTCCTTAGTTGATGGAAGTTACCACAGCAAATAGAATACAAGGACATTGTAAAATGGAGTAGAAAGGGCATCAAAGGTCTTGTTGGCCCTATTTATTTGGTACGAAATTTAGATAACAGAATATTCAACACCACCTCTATTAATCCTGAAATGGTGAACAAACAATCATTATTAGTTGGCATTTGTCAAACTTAAAACTAATGGAGATATGCAAGAATGTAACTAAACTATCAATGATGAAGTCATCACATATATCTCACAAGATGTAATGTGAGCACAAATAAGCATAAAAAACAAGATAGCAGACCAGACAGTACTACGGTAACAATTTTCTAAGACATTAAAAACTAGAATAAGTAGAGAAGGCACAAATCCAGCAGATAATATGTTCATCTTGATCACACAAATCGCAGTTATAACAAGGATTAATTAAAGTGTGTCACTCCATAGAGAAAATCTTCTATACCAGCTAAAATTGTATGATACTCGATGCACATTTCTGTGTTTGCGTACCCTTATCTCAAAGCTAAACTGATAACAAAATATTTTACAGAGCTCATGTTTGTCCTTAGCTCAGTGCTGTGCGCCACCTAAGCTCCATGCATCCAAACGAAACATAACTATTTAAGTCCACTTATGGCTTCTCCAAACTCCTGATAGGACGCTGTACAAATCATTTCTGCGTTGCTTCATCAAGTGCTCACCAGTAATCTTTGCAGGAGCAGCACCCGTTTTCAAAGCGGTGAAATCGAACTCTATCCCTCATAATTATAACACGACAAAGTACCTTCGAAATTATCTTCATCCATTCATGGCAGTCACCGCATGCCTGCAGATTCTTTGACACCAATATTTCTGTCCCTGGACCAGTCTTAAGAACACTATAAGCCACTGCAAGCTTCTCACTGTGGAAGCTGAGATTTTCTTCTCTTTCCTCCTGTGATACATCTTTTGTTACTAATTCAGTGGATGGGGTATAACCTTCAGTCTTCGCTTTTTTTAATAAGCCATGCAGCACTCGATAGATATCATCAGAATCAGGATGAGATCGATCACCAGCTTTGAATTCACGGATGCTCCCCCCTAATTCAACCCAACTCAAGCCCTTGATCTTACGTACCTTCTTTTTCTTCATCTCTTTCCATACTTCCTCTGAATCATCCCACCTGTTTATTGATGAGTAGATATTTGAAAGAAGGGTATAATCACCACTGCCCTGACATGCTATCTGTTCAACAGCGACATTGCCTAATTTGGTTCGATGGTACTTACGACAAGCACTAAGTAATGCCCTCCATATCACAGCATCAGGCTTCACGGCCATTGACCTCACTAAGTTGTATGCTTCATCCAGCAGACCAGCTCGTGACAGTGTATCCACCATTGCACCATAGTGTTCAACCTTTGGAGTGATCGAATACTTCGAAGTCATCGTTTCAAAGTATTGACGAGCCTCTTCAACCATACCACAATGACTACAGGCTGTCAATAGTGCAACAAATGTAACCCCATCAGGAACCACACCTGAAAGTTCCATCCTGCGGAACAGCACCACCACATCAGATCCAAGACCATGCCCTGCCAGACTACTAATCATCGTGTTCCATGTGGACAGGTGTTTTCCCTTAACGTTATTGAATATTTCAACTGATACAGCAATCCTTCCGCATTTAGCATACATATCAACCAGAGCTGAGATTAAAATATGATTCTTCTCCACCCCCAGCTCATCCATCAGTTGATGAACCCACACACCATAACAGCGGGCACCAGCTCGAGCACAAGCAGACAGGACTGAAGAGAATGAAAAACCGTCAGGCACAAGGCCTGAATTGACCAACCTGCTGAAAAGATTCATTGCATCTTTCAGATGAGAGCTCCTTACTGCACCTGCAATCATTGAATTCCATGAGACCAGGTCCTTGACAGGCATCCTCTTGAAAATCTGATATGCCTTGTCTAGCTGTCCTCCCTTCAAGAATCCCATAAGCATCAAATTACCATGGAAAGGATCAGTACTCCACTCAAGCATTGGCCAATACAGTTCACATGCTTCCATCATGCGATCATGATCGATATACAACCTCAAAAGTGGAGCTGTTGTATCTTGGTTACATAACAACCCCACTTTAGTGAGATGTGAATGAATTTGCATGGCAGCATAGATGTCTGAACATTTCGAACAAGCTCTGAGGAGGAGAACATATGTTCTGTAATCAGGGCAAAATGTGGTAAAATGGAGCATGGTGCTATAGTCCATCAGTGACTTCTGAGGGAAGCCTTTCTCCAAAGACGCTCGGAGGATGGAATTGGCATATGGCAAGATAAGTCTCATGGGATGTTTCTTCAAACAGCTTGAGTAGGACATAGTGCAAATGGGCTGCTGAAGTGATTTCCTAGAATGCAGGCACAAAATTTATATTTTCTGAAGCTTGCAGTTCATTAACACCGTGCAGCTAACAGCCTATTAATATAAAATATTCAGCAGCCTGATGTACAAATAATGTTAACTAAGATAATTATCCAAAATTAAAACTGTGCTAATAGCCACCGAAATGAAAAATTAAGATCACCATTGATTCTTTACTTCTTGTGCATGAATTTACCAATGCTAGCGCATAGTAAGTATGCTAAATATATTGCACATTTGCACAGGTATGGCCAAATGTGCTTCATTACAAAATACATCTACTAGCGAATCTCATGGTAAAAATTCTACATGAAACTACCATGTATGTAAAACATTAATCAAGCTCTCATCATACAGGATGATTTAAGATAATCCCAACAGCCAACAACAATGCTTGATAACGGAAATGATGTAGGCCTTGAGCCCTGATGTCCTTACTACACATGTGCAGCTTGCAGCTCTATGATAACAACATTGCCAAACAAACTAAAGGAAATCCAAGAACCAGCACAGAACATATTAAGGTCTATCGGCACTGCTATGGATATTGATAACCTCATCGTGCATCACAATGATGCAGAGGCCGGGGCTATCCCCTTTTCTTAAAAAATAAATATGTTTTAGACTTTTAGTTTTCCTGTACGACCTTGCAAATGGAAATATTGTCCCGTTCTAAATAACTGATGCCAGGTAGCTGTCTAAAAACAAGTAATCACGTGAGAGGATATACATTTATACCAAAAGTACTAACTACTGGATAACAACATGTACTAGAAATTTGACAGCTACGGGTAAGCGTGGCAAGCGTAAATTCGTCCACGGCGACACTTCCTTCCATGGGCCTTCAAAACTAGGAAAAGAAACCTGATAATCCATCTACTCAAGAGGAACAAACCCACGCCACCAAATCCCCCAAACAGTATAAGACGGACCCTGGTGCATCAACACGGCGACGGAAACACCTAAAAGCTCAAGCACACTGTTTCAACAAGGCACAACACCACCCATGGCAACGCAGGCGCCCTGCTCGACGAAATGCCTCGCCAGGAAATGAACAAAAACAGCGGATCAATGACCACGGAAAACAAAGAGGAGGTACCTGAGCATCCGGCCGGCTGACCAAGATCCAATGGAATGGCGAAAGAGCGTCGCGGCTGACGAAATTGGGAACGGGCAGGAAGGAAAAGCAAGCAAGCGAGCGAGCACGGAAGGTATATGCCTTGCGGAGATGCGAAGGCTTGTGGGCGGGAGAGGCGTGTACGGCGCGGATGGGGGTATCGGTGGAGGTGGCGGGAGAGAGTGGGGGCTTCGGGACAACCGGAGAGCGGGACGGAGAGGGCGCCCGGTGTTGGCGGATCAACCGCACCTCAGGCGTGGGAACGTGGGGTGGGAGGTTGAGAGTGGCGCTCCGGCAAATGGACACTCTGCGGCGTGGGGTGGGAGCATAGGTGGCCAACGGGCCAGCATGGTGGGCACGGTACGTGCCGAAATGGGCCAGCGCAGAACGGCCCGCAGCAGCTCATTTATAAGCAGCACATGGGCCTCACCTCAGCGGGAGGGTGTGTTGCTGAAAAGCCCACAAAGGAGGAACTTCGCCTGTTTTGACCAGTGAGTAGCTAATTAGCGAGCACTTCTTGATAAGCCTTCATGTGATCACTTTCACGCGTCGTCATTCGGGGCGTTTCTCAGCCGTCGCCATGTATCGCGTTCTAAGCGTTCATTTCGGATTATTTTTTTGCATGCGTTCGGCTTTTTAGAGTGGTTTCTTTCTGGGTTTTTTTGGTGTTCTGGTTTTTCATCGGTCTTTCTTAGCATTTGCACACACAAAATTCAACAAAAAATTGCGCAAAAAAATGTATTTTTTTTGTGAGAGGCACGGTTTTGCTATCGCGAGAAAGAAAAAAAAGTTTTCGGTCGTGCCTCTCGAAAAGGGAAAAACACGTTTTCTGCGCTCTCTCTCTCTCTTTCTTTCCCGCGAGAGGCACGGTTTTGCTTCCACGAGAGGCACGGTTTTTCCTTCGTGAGAGGCACGGCCATGCCTCTTGAAAAGGAAAAAAATGTGTTTTCTGTTGTTGTTTTCTATCGCACAAAGCACGGTTTTTTCGTTCCGGTTTTTTTGTGAAAAAAAATCGTCAAAACCTATCAACATGGGATCTAGTTTTAAAGATCTCAACGCGAGGAACCCAACTGTGAAAACGGATCGAGATTTGGATGCACGGTTTAGGAGATAAACATTTTGAAAATGTGGATCTACGAAAAAAGGGAAAACTTCCAAGTTGCGACAAATGGCACGCATGCAGTGCCTCACTTGTCACAAACAGGAGAGGTGGGAGTGGTTGTTAAAAGGTGTACTCCTCAATTAGTGATTTCGTTTTGACTAGCTAATTCCGTTCTTCTGTATAATTGGCATGTTTTTCTTTTTGCTCTTCGAGTCAGACGAGATTGAGGATGGTGAGTAAGAACTCGGTCGGTGACGGCAAGGTTGAAATTGATGTGGCAGAGATCGATGTTGATAGTGGTTGTCGGATGTAGAGGAGGGAGGGAGGTGGTCAAGGAAGGAGGCGGTCAAAGAGGGAGGCGATCAAGGGGCGAGTTATGGTGATAGGAAGGGGGGCCGTTGGCGGACACCACGCCAACTCCTTCCCGTGGCCGCTAGGGGTGGTTGTGGAGGCGAGAGGTGGAGGGGAATGGAGGAAAGGGGAAGTAAGAGAATCTACATGTGGATTTACCAAATCTGACCTCCTAAATGTATGCGGACACGTCCGGCCAGTGACCTGGCATGTCCATTTTAAGCCCTATTTGTGTGTTCATGCAGTCACATTTTTCATATCTTTTTCCTCGCATGTTCGATCACTTACACATGATTGTTGGGAATGAAAAGAGAGAAGGAAAATGTATTAAAGGTAAAACTAAGAAAGAAAGAGGGGAAAAAAGTTAAATTGTACGTTAATCTGCAGCTCGTGCGCTGGAACAACACACGCCCTGTTGGTCCTGGACTCCCATGAAGCTGCTTTTTTTCTTAACAAAACAAATACAAGCGTTTATATACGTGCATACGTTTATTCTTATAAATATATAAAAAAAACCTATACAACTAGGTCATATGGAAGGCAACTCAAATCTAAACGCAAGCGAGCGGCCTTCTTCCTGATGTCTTGTCATGAAATCAACCAGCATGATCATTTCCTTTTTACAGTCCAATTCAAATCCCAAACCAGCCGTTGGAGCTTCGCCACCGCCGACGAAACCACGCTTCTCGTCGCCAGTGTGATTTTTACCTGCACACAACATCCGTCCATGTCTAGGCTGATTGCCTGGCCGGTCCCTAAAATCATTTTGAGATTTATGAATTCGTCATAAACTTTTCGTCGTCGACGGGAATGTATTACCCCACCAAAGACGTATGGTCGAAAATGATGAAATAAATACAAAATTAATGTGACCATCAAAACTTGAACCCCGTTCGCTTCCATGGAGGTGCTGCCAACATATACACGCACCCACTTTACGACGCCTGCGGTCGATTTTCTACCGTCACCGTCATGCACAGCACGGGGAACACCCCGTCATCAGGACGCTTCATTCTCCCCTCAAGATGCAGGATTAGAAGAAGGTTTCAACCCTTCAAAATACAGTAAAACACAGCGTTCAACTTGAAAAGGTACACCTGCCAGCCTTTTGTGATGGCGATGACACTAACCTTGCATGCCTGACTTAGTCTCAGCGTAACCTTTTAGAAAAACAGTCAAATGAAACGCAAATCAATTGCCAAACGTAATTGCCCACCAGTTATTCGCCGCATATTGTGAAGTACAGCTAATGTTTGATCCACGTCGGCGCATGCAATAGCATGGAGCCATATGGCAGTCAGCGGTATTGTAAGAAAGCCAAATGAATGATGTTGAGCAGCATGCAGCAATAATAGCAAAGGATCGGCAAGATCATGCTCGGCATGAATCAGGGCACAACGTGCATATTATTTAGTCACAGATCACTGCTTGCTTAGCATGTTAGTGCTGGAATCCCTGCACCTGAAGATGATGTTTACTTTCATCACCTTACGTGTTGCGCTTCCAGTTTTCCGACGCCCTATAACCTTTTTTTTCTTAAGCCGCCAGCTATTTCCCGTTGTATGCAAAGCAATATTGTTTCATGTTTCCTTACTCTTTGGCCCGAACGATGTTGATATTTTAATTAAAAGCTGATGATGGCTATAAACGTGGTGCCGTGTGGAGACGCTGTCCGGGGACACGGATCTGAACATTTCGCCTATCAGACGATGTCATCATCATCAGTTTTCCCTGGAAGAACGCTGGCTACCTAAAACACGGCGTTTGCTGTTCCACGCAAGAACCAACCTCAGACGAGCAAAGTCTTCGTCATCCCGCTTAAACAAACCAACGGTTGTGCGTGCCAGTTATGTTACCTCAAGCTGCGAAATGGACGTCTTGAACAAGTCCCAAGGAGAAAGTAGAGAAATCTTCCAGATACTAGTACATTACTGCTGACTTACTGTCAAAAAACAATAGTATTGCCGGTAGTAGTGCTGTAGCAGGATGTGATGTTTTCTCCAACCCTAACAAAAGAACAAGCGCGAGTGGGTTTTGAAAAAGAAAGCAAAAGGTCAATCTCCTCGGGCCTCGGTTCGAGACATGAACGTTGCAGATTTGCAAGCTTGCAGGCTGCAAACGGTTTGAAACCTGGTGGTACTGAAGTGGACCCACTGCTACCCCAACGTACACTTAACCGCCAAAGATCTTTTGAATTTGAATGGAACGAGCACGTCAACATCCATCTATTTCGTGTTTAATACTACTGTGGATCTGAGGAGCATCCGATGTATCTTCACACGGCTTGCAAGTTGCAAACAACATTAATCTTATATATCATGGACAGTGCTTGTTCTACGTACGACTGAAACTCCTGTGCAGAGAATTAACTAGTTCCACTGTGTGCACAAAGCCTGAGAGAGCAGCTTCAGAATCAGAAATGAGACATTGTTTGATGAACAGCCAGAGTGTGAGGGTAGCCAAGTGAACAAATTTAACATGGTATATTTTGTATATGACACAAGCTGAACATGAGAAAGTTCCTACAACTGCACCAACATTGGTGCAAACATACAGTAAATAACTAAATATCACCATCTCAAAGGGAACCATGTCTATGTTGCGAGCCTGCAACAACAGCTCCCTGGCATCTCTTGCGGTTCATCTTATGATTGCTGCTTGATTCTCCTACATAGCAGCTACACAAGATCTTCTAGTGGTAGATCACCCGAAACAAAAAGGTTTCTTACAAATGGCGCTGATGGAACCACCTGAAGGAATCAAAGAATGGGGGCAACAGCAACAAGATTATTGCTGAAGCAGCAGCAAGGCCGAAGCAGCCATGAGCAAGACCAAAGCAAGGGCACTGCTTAGATGGGTCCTGAATCCACCACTCTTGATCGGAAACCTCTGCGGCATGGCACACTCGTCGCCATTGAAGAAGACCTTTGTTGGGAACCCATCTCCAGCGACAACATCGATCCCAGGAGTCAGCTTCTTGGTGAATGAGATCACTGATTGCTGCTTTCCCGGCACGAGGTAGTCTGACCCACTCATGTTGGTCTGCTTCACAAGGTAATTGAGCCCCTCAAGGCCCTGCATGAAGATTGTGTTATTGCCCTCTGCTGTTGCATTGAAAGAGTATGCCTTCTCAAATCCATCATACGCCTTGTCCATGACCATGGCAGCGAACCAGTTGGCCATGTCGACATCGCCCCAATTGAACAATGTCACCCGAGCACTCCAGCCCTTGTTGAAGTCTGATGAGACGTGCCAATTGATGCTCACACCACAGAAATCACCGCAAGGCATTGGCCTCGGCACGTTGTAGTGCTTCAACTGAGCCCATGCCTGTGCCTTCTGCGTACGGTTGTCGAACGGCACAAGCAGCGCCTCCGGTGGCAAGAGCATGGATGGGGCAGTCGTGCTGCAGGTAGGACCCCGACGGTTCGCAGGACAACCGCATGCACATGTGTTGCAGGGAATGACTGAGTCATTGTAGTGAGCCGAGAAGGTGACACAGCACTTGGGCTTGGCCCCCTTGGCCGTGGTAATGTTGCACACCACCTGCCATGTCGCAACAGCCAGCGTTGTAGAGTCAAGCCCGCTGGGATTAGGGAACCCGGTGGGGCTGACAGGCACTGGCTGGCCACAGGCATAGTCTGGGTTCAGCGATGAGCCGCCAGAGACCTTGAAATTGGCCGGTGGGAAGAGCATTGTCCGGTTGGTATCCGGTGGCATCTTGAACACCTGCATTTGGAAGGCCGATTTTGACTGAGCCGCGTCCATGGACTTGGGCAGGATGGTGCCATTCCTGCAGCAATGCTCGATCTTCCCCATCTGGGTGTCATTGTACCGGGACAGCGGCAGGTCAAGGATGACCGGCTTCTTCTGGCAGTTGAGCACCTGGGAGAAATCCAGGCTCTGATAGTACTGGCCTGGTGCGCCATAGATGCAGTTACTGACGTCCACCGCCAAGGGGTGTGCGCCCTTCATCGAGTAAATGAACTCGCCGCGGCGCCACTCCCACGACAGCCGCCAGTTGTCGAGGCGGCCGAGCTTGGCGTTGTTCTCGAGCGTGACGAGCGCCAGGTAGCTGGTCGGGTATGCCTGGACGACGTCGTAGGTGATTACGAGGTCGCCGGTGCCGCGCGGGAGGAAGCTCTTGGTTGGGTCGGTGGCGTTGGCATCGATGACCGTGGCGTTGGCCTCGGCCTTGGGGGTGAGGAGGCAGCAGGTGGTGAGGACGGTGGCGGTGACATTGGTCGCCGCCGGGCAGTTGTAGTCCGGGTCGTCGAGCGACAAGGCGGTCGGGAGCGGCTCCGGCACGAGGCCGCGCGGGCCGGCGAAGAGTGTGCCGACCAATCCGACCGAGGCCTGGATCTGCGTGATGTCCCCGGCGGTGGCAATCGGCGTGAGGAGGTCCGTCTGCGGGTAGCCGGAGAAAGAGGTGGCGTTGCCGGCGTCCTCGGTGGTGTTGTAGGGAAGCTCGGCGCCGCCGGTGAGCACGGCGCCGCCGACGCCGACGAGGATCTCGTCGTGTCCGAAGGTGACGAGCATCGCCCATGACCGGAGCGGGCGGGTGCCGCCGTTGAGCACGGAGGCGTTGGCCTTGAAGGAGTAAGGCTGCTTGTTCCTGTCGCGGACGAAGGGGCGGATCTTCTCGCGGCCCTGGAGGATGTAGGTGAGCTGGATGCCGTTGCAGCCGGGGTCGGGCGCGGGCGCCGCCGCCGCGGCCGGCGCCCTCGGCGTCTGCTGGGCGGCCGCCAGCCCCGCGAGCAGCAGGATGGCCCCGAGGACCACGGCCTGGGCAGCAATCGAGCCGACCATGGCTGGATCGGCGAGGGCAAGGGAGGAGGCGATTTGGGGGGAGCGAGGCGGGGCGAGGCGAGGCAGCAGATAGATGAGGCGATTGGAAAGCGCGTGGCACAGCTGGGGAAGACGAGGGGGATGGGGTAGTGGGTTTGAACTGGCGGAGCGGCGTGCGTGCGACCGCGGCTTGCTCGCTGCTTCCTCCCTCCGTGTCTGTCCGCGTTGTTTTATTTTCCGACTTTCGGGAAGGCAGAGATGGACGACGGGGTTTTCTCGGTTTGAACAAAAGGGCGTGGAAAGCGACGCCGGCCGGAGAGGATGCGAGGTCGAGGAGAGGGGAGGAGCGTGTCCCGATGATTGATTGGCTGCCGGGCGGGCGGGCTATGGGGTCAATGGAGCGCGGGCCCGGCCCTGACCCGGCTAGTGTAGTGGTAGTACTTGTGACGTGCTGACGCGCGGCCGCGGAGACTCTGCGAACGGTAGGGTTTCCACCGGCGTCGCGTGCGTGCCGACCGTCCGATTCTAGCCTGTGCCGGGATGGATGGCTCGGGTTCTGTCGCTTCGTTTTGCGGGGTGGGGTGGGGTCGGATGGGGCCCGCGCATGTGTCTCTCTCATGTGAGCTTTCCGCAGGTCCGTCGAAACCAGAGCAGATCAGGGGACCGGGACTTCAGGATGCTTCCGTGCCTGAGCGCTTCATGTATGGAAACTGGAAAATAGGTAGGAAATCAGTTTTTTTTGTTTGACACAAGGTAGGAAATCAGATGATTGATGTTAACAGATACGAATCGTCGCAACACGTTTTTATGGTTTGACGATGAAACTTTTTTGTGAGTCTTATTTTGAAACATATTTAAATGTGTGTCAAATTTATGACTGTGAAATCATCTTTATGATTCATGCCCACTGAGGTGAGGCGCAGGACGATTGTTTTTGGCCTCGACATGACTAATGGTGGTCATGGTTAGGTTGCCATGGAAGAATTTTAGGTACTCCCATACCTCCCATTACACGGGAGCTCCTCGGCCGTTGGATCATAGAGGGAGAGTGACGGTGAACCAAATCGACAGATCCTTTGGTAAGGTGTTTAGCATAGACGGAAGTCAAAGATCAAAGGTCGCATTCAGGTTCGAACCTTCGGAGAGTAATACCCTACATTCTGCTTGTTATGATCATTCATGTTGGGATATCTCAAGTGAGGGATTGCAATCGTGTCGAGAGAGATTGCCACCGAGAGTTGTTTGATGACATATAAGTATAGCAGATCAATCTTAATCTTTTCGATAAATAAGAGTATTGAACCCAACAAGGAGCAGAAATAATCTATAAACGGTTTTGAGCAAGGTATTCTCTGCAAGTGATGTAAAGTAGTTGTAACAGATAGTTGATAGCAGATAATTCGTAACAAGTAATAAGTAACCGATGTAGTAAAGCTCGGCAAGGTGATCCAATCCTTTATATTGCAAAGGACAAGTCAAAAGTACTTCTTATAGTGATTTCGTCTAATTTTTGTACATGATTCATTGACTCGGGTTCATTGCTTTGCTAAGTTGTTATGTGGATGGACCGGAGCTAAGTTATTGTTCTTACTGTTGGAAATATGCCCTAGAGGTAATAATAAAATGATTATTATTGTATTTCCTTATTCATGATAATTGTCTATTGTTCATGCTACAATTGTATTAACCAGAAACCGTAATGCATGTGTGAATACATAGACCATAATATGTCCCTAGTGAGCCTCTAGTTGGCTAGCTCGTTGATCAATAGATGGTCACGGTTTCATGACCATGGACATTGGATGTTGTTGATAATGGGATCACATCATTAGGAGAATGATGTGATGGACAAGACCCAATCCTAAGCATAGCACAAGATCGTGTAGTTCGTCTGCTAAAGCTTTTCTAATGTCAGGTATCGTTTCCTTAGACCATGAGATTGTGCAACTCCCGGATACCGTAGGAATACTTTGGGTGTGCCAAATGTCACAACGTAACTGGGTGGCTATAAAGGTACATTACGGGTATCTCCGAAAGTGTTTGTTGGGTTGGCACGAATCGAGACTGGGATTTGTCACTCCGTGTGATGGGGAGGTATCTCTGGGCCCACTCGGTAAGACATCATCATAATGAGCTCAATGTGACTAAGGAGTTAGCCGCGGGATGATGTGTTACGGAACGAGTAAAGAGACTTGCCGGTAACGAGATTGAACAAGGTATAGGGATATCGATGATCGAATCTCAGGCAAGTATCATGCCGGTAGATAAAGGGAATTGTATACGGGATTGATTGAATCCCCGACATCGTGGTTCATCCGATGAGATCATCGTGGAGCATGTGGGAGCCAACATGGGTATCCAGATCCCGCTATTGGTTATTGACTGGAGAGGTGTCTCGGTCATGTCTACGTGCCTCCCGAACCCGTAGGGTCTACACACTTAAGCTTCGATGACGCTAGGGTTATAGCGAAATAGTGTATGTGGTTACCGAAGGTAGTTCAGAGTCCCAGATGAGATCCTGGACGTCATGAGGAGTTCCGTAATGGTCTGGAGGTAAAGATTTATATATAGGAAGTGAAGTTTTGGTCATCAAAAATGTTTCGGGCATCACCGGGACCATCGAAAGGGTTTCGGGAGGCCACCAAGTGGGGACACCAGCACCAGAGGGCTGCATGGGCCGCAAGTGGGAGGGAACCAGCCCCTAGGTGGGCTGGTGAGCCCCTCACAAGGGCCCAAGGCACAGCATAAGGTGGGAGGGGGGCAAACCCTAGGGGCAGATGGGCCCTAGGCCCACCTAGGGCGCCGCCCCTCCCACTCCCTCTCCTGGCCGCCGCACCAGATGGCATCTGGGGCTGCCGCCGGCTCCTAGGGTGGGAACCCTAGGGTTGTGCCCTCCCTCCCTCCTCCTCCTATATATAGTGGAGGGTTCGGGGCTGCCAAACACACAAGTTTCTTCCTCTCTCGGCATAGCCCTACCCTTCCTCTTGCTCGTTCTCTGTAGTGCTTGGCGAAGCCCTGCCGGAGTACCACGCAGCTCCACCATCACCACGTCGCCGTGCTGCCGGAGCTCTCCCTCAACCTCTCCTTCCTCCTTGTTGGATCAAGGCGTAGGAGATGTCACCGGGCTGCACGTGTGTTGAACGCAGAGGCGCCGTTGTTCGGCGCTTAGATCGGATTCCACCGCGATCTGAATGGCTACGAGTATGACCCACCAACCGCGTTCTAGTAACGCTTCCGCTTTGCGATATTCAAAGGTATGAAGATGCACTCATCCCACTCGTTGCTGGTTTCTCCATAGATAGATCTTGGTGACACGTAGATTTTTTTTTGATTTACTACTACGTCTCCCGACACTTACTTGAACAAACACCCTACTTATGTTACCCACTCTCTCAAGCATCCGCAACTACAAGAGAAAAATTAAGACTAATCTAACCATAACATGAAACATGTAGATCCAAAACAACCCCTCATGAAATAGCTCATAAACCAGGGTTTAGATTTCTGTCACTTCCATGACTCGTTATTTATGCCTTCCTATAGGCCCAAGCATGGTAATTACCATGTGTCATGTAGTCGGCGTTCACACAACACCACTAGAGAAAAAATAACACAACACATCATCAAAACATTGAACGAAAACCAACTTCACATGGTTAGTTATAACAAGACTTCTCACATGTCCTCAAGTACAAACAAAGCTACTAACAAATCATATTCATGTTCATGATCAAAGGAGATAAACATACGATTAACAATCTGAACATATAATATTCCACCAAATAAGTCAACTAGCACCAACTACAAGATTTAATCAACACTACTAACAATCCACATGTATCAATCTGAGTTTTGAGACAAAGATTGGTTACAAGAGATGAACCAAGGTTTGAAGATGAGATGGTCCTAGTGAAGATGTCAATGGAGATGAGTTCTCCCACGATGAGTGGAGCATTGGTGATAACGATGGCATCGATTTCCCCTCCTAGAGGGAAATATCCCCAGTGGAATCGCCCCACTAGAGAGCAAAAGTGCTCCTGCCCAGGCTCCGCCTTGAGACAGTGGCGCTTCATCTTGGAAGTCTTCTCCTGGTTTTCTCAAAATGGCTTCATATAGCTAAAGATGGGCATTGGTGGACCTCCATGGACCCCACAAGCTTACATGGCGCCCCCTGAGCTTGTGGG
Organism: Hordeum marinum; assembly: GCA_022496015.1. NCBI lineage: Eukaryota > Viridiplantae > Streptophyta > Magnoliopsida > Poales > Poaceae > Hordeum > Hordeum marinum. Next base: position 337,244,490 of record CM039675.1, read on the forward strand.
CCCGTGGGAGTCCTCTCTGGCATATATTTTTCAGTATTTTTTATATATTCCAAAATAAATCTTCATAAGTTTTCAGGTGATTTGGAGCTCCGGAGAATAGCTATCTTTGTTGTAGCTCTTTTCAGGCTCAGAATTCCATCTGCCGATAGTCTCCCTCTTGTGATAGATCTTGCAATTTAGGAGAGAAAGGCATTAGTATTACATGAAAAGTGAAATATAACTCTAAAAAGATATAAATAACATTAGGAAAACATCATGCAAAATTAACGTATCATTGTTCTATGGAGAGTATATTTTTCCATGGGAGACCTCTAGCCTCATATACACAGTGGAGGCTAGGTTTTTAGAAAGGGAGATGAGATCTTGGTGGCCATCACCATCAACTAGGGGATCAAGCTGACCTAGGGTTGTTACCCTCCTCTTTAGGCTCCCTTCCTTGGTTGTATGAATAGTGGGCCTCCTTGACCAGCTGACGGGCACACCGTCGAGCTCCCTCATGGTGAGCCAACCTGAAAGATCTAAAAGATAGGTCTAGAGGGTGGGTGAATAGACACTTAACAAGGCAAAGGTGCAGGTTTTAGTTATCTTGGAAATTATGCAGATTTGGCACAAGTTAAATGGCAAACAATATAATCTACACATGCATATCTAAAGATTAGGTAGCGGATATAGAACAACATGCAAGTGCAAGAAAGTATGGATTTTGGCGTGGTTCCGATAGGTGGTGCTATCGTACGTCCATGTTGATGAGACTTCAACCCACAAAGGGCAACATTTGTGTGAGCCCACAGAGGGCTCCACCCACGAAGGGTCCACGGAGGCGCAACTTGTCTATACCATAATGGTTTACATCCATGAAGGACTAGCCTCATTCGGGGTAGATCCTCATGGAGTAGGCGATCTCCTTGCCGTTACAAACTCCTTGGTTCAACTTCACATGATTTGAAGGCTCCCAAGTGACACCTAACAAATCTAGCCGACACCACTCTCCAAAAGATAATAGATGGTGTTGTTGATGATGAACTCCTTGCTCTTGTGCTTCAAAATATTGTCTCCCCAACACTCAACCACTCTCTCATAGATTTGGCTTTGTGATGGGAGAAGGATTGAAGTGTAAAGCAACTTGAGGGGGCTGGAAATCAAGGATCGAAGGGTTGGAGCGGAATCCCTTGATCTCAACACAAGTGTAGGTGATTCTCTCTTAGAAAATGGATATGAAAGTGTTGGCTTCGTGTTGGTTGCTCTCTCATAGAGTAGGTGGTGTGGGTGGGTGCTACTTTGTGTAGATGCATTGGGTTTTCCCTTGAAGAGGAAGCGATGGATGTAGTAAACTAGCAATAAGTATTTCCCTCAGTAAGAGCCAAGGTTTATTGAAACAATAGGAGGATCAAACAAACTCCCGTCAACATTACCTACACACACAAGAACAAGATACTTTCACCCTATGTGGGCAAGAAGGTTGTCAATCCCCTTGTACTGTTGGAAATATGACCTAGAGGCAATAATAAATTAGTTATTATCATATTTACTTGTTCATGATAATTGTTTATTATCCATGCTAGAATTCTATTGATCGAAAACTCAGATACATGTGTGGATACATAGACAACACCATGTCGCTAGTATGCCTCTAATAGACTAGCTCGTTGATCGAAGATGGTCGAGGTTTCCTAGCCATGGACATGAGATGTCATTTGATAATGGGATCACATCATTAGGAGAATGATGTGATGGACAAGACCGAAACTATAAAGATATCATATGATCGTGTCAGTTTATTGCTATAGTTTTCTGCATGTCAAGTATTTGTTCCTATGACCATGAGATCATGCAACTCTCTGACACTAGAGGAGTACCTTGTGTGTATCAAATGTCGCAAGTGACTACAAAGGTGCTCTACATGTATCTCCGAAGGTGTCTGTTGGGTTGGCATGGATCAAGACTGGGATTTGTTAATCCGCGTGACAGAGAGGTATCTTAGGGCCCACTCGGTAATACAACATCACAACAAGACTTGCAAGCAATGTGACTAAAGTGTTAGCCACGGGATCTTGTATTACGTAATGAGTAAAGAGACGGAGAGGTATCTCAGGGCCCACTCGGTAACGATATTGAACTAGGTATAGAGATACCGATAATCGAATCTCGAGCAAGTAACATACCGAAGAACAAAGGGAGGAGTATACGGGATTAACTGAATCCTTGACATAGAGGTTCAACCGATAAAGATCATCGTAGAATATGTAGGAACCAATATGGACATCCAGGTCCCATATTGGTTATTGACCTTAGAGGTATCTCGGTCATGTCTACATAGTTCTCCAACCCGCGGGGTCTGCACTCTTAACATTCGGTGACGTTTCGGTAGTATTGAGTTATGTATGGTGGTGACCGAAGGTTGCTCGGAGTCCCAGATGAGATCTCGAACATCATGAGGAGCTCTGGAATGGTCCGGAGGTAAAGATTGATATATAGGAAGTCCCATTTTGGTCATCGGAAAAGTTTCGGGTACTTCGATAGTGTATCGGGAGTGCCAGGAGGGTACCGAGGGACCATCAGGAGGGGCCTCTCGCCCCAAAGGGGCATATGGGCTGTGAGAGGAGGCAAACCTGCCCTTGGTGGGCTGGCCAAAGCCCCCACTAAGGCCCATGCGGCTGGGGGTGGGAAAACCCAAAGGTGGAAAAGGTCTCCAAGTGTGAGAGGAATCCTACTCCTAATAGGATTGGAGTAGGACTCCTCCACCTCTCCCATTGTGGCCAAAGCCTAGGTTCAACCCTAGGGTGCCGGCCTCCCTCCCCTTCCTCCTATATATACTAGAGGATTTTGAGGGCAGACCCAACCCTAATTGCCACATGCTGCCCTATTCTTCCTCTAGATTGTTTCTCCTCTAGATTAGTTCTACGGTGCTTAGGTGAAGCCTTACCGGATTAGTTCACCACCACTGCCATGTCGGGACCCCGATCCTAAGTCATATGATTCCATACTGTAACAAGCCACATCACTTTGTGGCCTCATGCATGGTACTCCACGGCTGCAGCCTTACCTTGGTCGGGACCGTTTGCGTCTTTTGGCTCACGTATGTGAACGTGTCGCTGGCAATCACACAACAAAGAAACAGGGCCGACATGACTAGACATAGAACCCAAGTGGCACATCTGTATGGAAACAAGCATACATAACCCAGCAATGCAGGTGTTGGCCTCAAGCGTGTGTAGACGAGTCATAGCAAGCTACAAGGACTCCATTACCTCGCGAGACACGAATGTCATCACTGCACGTAGACAAGTCATAGCAGGCTACAGGGACTCCATTACACTGCGAGACATTTCCCCAAAGGAACAGACACAGCAGCAAAGAAGGATACATGCCGGTCAATCAATGTGTCCGGAGCAGTAGCAAGCTACCATGGCTCGATGGAAGCACAACGAGGCAGTTTCCCGTAAAGAGTACTACTAAAGGCACACAACTAGGTGTCGGATCCCATACATACCGTTGCACGTCACACGTACGCACGACATGCCCGATATGCATAGATACAACTATGGCATCACAACATAACCATACAACAACATGACTTTTATTTAAGAGGCTCAAACGAGCCTTGCATAATATGTTCTTACAGATAGGGGTCACATGACCCGACACTCAAGCCATACAAACAAAGTCATACAAGCCAGCGGAAACTTAAGCTGTCTGAGTACAGACGACGAAATAGCAAAGAGGCACACGGCCTGACTATCTACAGCCCACCACATGGGCAAGATTGTAGCTGGGACACCAGCTATTCGGCATCGTCAACGTCTAGATAGAACCCACCTGATGGGTCCTGGTTCTCTTCTGCAACATTAATTAAGCAAGGATGAGTACAATCGTACTCAGCAAGTCTTTAAAACAGACCTAGTCTATTTATGCTCATGTATCAATAAAGGGGGTGGTGGAGTTCATGCAGGAATGCCAGCTTTGACTCATGGCTAACCTACACTACTCAATTTTAAACTCTTTGTTACAATTTTAGTTATCGCACACGAGTCCACTATCTTCATCACAATACACCACCATGGATTCACCTTCCCCTTCCGGAAGAGTGCCATCCACGGTACTCACACTTGTCTTGATATTTTTTTAGGAGTATCCATTTGATTATCTATGAACAACATAAGTTCTCCAAGTAGTCCATATCCGAGGACGCGACTATTCGAATAGTTTCATACCCTGCAGGGGTGTACTTCTTCACACACGCTCTTGCCACTTATCGATGTGTGCCATAAAACATGCACCTCGGCAACCTTCAAGCGGATTCCCAGCAAGGAAGTCGGCCACGACCGTCAAGCACATAAGACCTCTAGTCCAGGCTATCGCCTATTTGAGACTGAACCCGCACGGAAGTCCGGCCGAAGTTTCCGCTACGGTCCCAAACGATGTGCATAGGGTTCCCAAGCCCACCATTCGGGTGACCCTTGGTACACCGTGCCACTGCCTACCACGTCGTAACCCACCCCAAGGGTCAGCGCTACGCACGGCCTCCAGCATGCTATAAACACCAGAAACTACTTGCAACTCCTGGACTAAGGACTAAGCGACTGATAAGTCGAGAGGGGTCGAGTTACCGGAACCCAATGTGTGGTAGTAACTAGTCTTGGATCACAAACACGGAACCCAGTTCCTAAGAACGGTCCCAATGAGACAACCCACTATGTACTCCTACATAGCCTCTCATCGCTACCTTTACCAAATCGTAATCATTATGAGTTCATCACATCGGACAACACTATTTCACTCAGTTCATCACCCAGATGAAACAGACCTGACACAACTCTAAGCATAGCAAGCATAGCAAGCAAAGTAAGCTAAGCACATCATGGCACAAGCATCTACCAGGTATGCTAGGTTGCAAGGTTTAGCTATTTACTGTGACAAGATCAGGTCATGCATAAGAATAGGATCATCTACCGTGTATGACTGACATGTGATCGTTTGTCCTAATGCAATAAACAAGAGCATGAGCGGGAGAGTGGGACGTTATCGGAATGATCAATGGGGTTGCTTGCCTTGCTAAGCTGCGGAGGAGTTCTCTCCTTCGTCGAAATACGGGGTAGTATCTTCTGGATTAGGACCTACCGCAACGCAGATAAAAGCCCTCAATACAAGCAAATGCAACAATATGATGCATGATCATGGCATAGTAATATGCATGCGTGAGCTAATGTAACTAGTGATCATGTCAATTTAAAATAGATTTGAATATAGGTTCAAAGTTGTTCTCATTTCAACTTCCTTATATTAACCTAATGATAATTGTCCATGTTCACCTAGTTATGTTGCTCTAACATGCATGAGAATAGCACCATTGGATTCATTGGATTTTTCTGATAAACTTTCATATATAAATTATTTTCATCTGACTTACAGATTATTTTATATGATTTTTCAAAGTTTTAAATAATTTCTAGAATTATTTTTAAACTAGAAATTGTTTTATTGCATCAGCATGATGTCATGATGACATCAGCTGGTCAGCTGACCAGGCCAGAGTCAAACCTAACATGTGGGGTCCACATGTCAGTGACTCAGACACTTTAACTAACTAATTAAATTAATTCCTGATTAGTTAATGACACTGGGCCCACAGGTCAGTGTCTAATTAGGTTAATTAAACTAATTAGTTTAATTTTAACTTAGATTAGTTTTAACAGAGCCGGGCCCACTTGCTAGTGACCGAGAGGGTCAACCCTCGTGGTCAAACGGCTGTGCCCACCGGCGTTTAGCCGCCGACGGCACCAGACACGGCGGAGGGGATCGGAATCCCCTCTCCGATGACCAAACGGCTGGCGAATGGGTTCAAAATGATGCCCACGCACATGCCCATCCATCTGGGCACACACCCGAGGCTGGGGTGGCCAGAAACGGCGCCGGCGTTGAGGGCAGCAGCGGCTGGAGCTCGGGCGAGCACGAGCTTGTCGAGCCGGAGCTCGAACGGGGCAGCTGAGGCCTCCAGAGGCTACCTGGGAGCCTCGTGAGCACGACCGCGTGCTCAGAAGCAAGCTTGGGTTGCCACAACGGCGCCCGCGACCTCGCCGGCGGCGGGGAGCTTTCGGGCTCGGGGAGAATCAGTGCTACGAGGCTCTATTCAAGGGGGGGAAGGGGGGAAAAGACCAGGGGCTCACGGCGGATGCAGCGGCGTCGCAAACAAGCTCGGGGAGGACCTGGAACGGCGGCAGCCTCCGAATTCCTTTCCGGCGACCCGAGGAGGAAGATGATGGCGTGACGGCGATAGGAGCCTTCCGGCGATGCATGGCTCGTCTAGGAGGAAGAGGAGGTCCGAGTGGAGCTTTTGGCTGGTTCAGACGGGCTCGGGGGCGACTAGAACGACGGCACGACGGCGAGGAGCAGCGCGGCCATGGCGGGTCAGAGGGGGAGAATGCGCGCGCGAGAGAGAGAGCGCTCGCCGGAGGAAGAGAGGAGAAGGGGCACGGCGGTGAGGTGCTTCGTGCTGGCGCACTCCCAGCCCTCCAGCAAGGAGTCAGGCAGGAAGGAGGTGGCCGGCGCGCGGCGACCACACGCCCGCGTCCTCCTGGCCAGAGGTGGGGGATGACCGGTTCGCCCCTATGGGCTGGGCCGGCTTCTCTCCCCTGGCCCAGGTAGGGTTTTTTTTGTTTCTGTTTTCTGTTTTCTGAATTTTCTTTATTTTATTTGTAGGTCCAATTGACTTTTCAAAATATTCCAAAACTTTTGTATATTCAAGTTTGAATATTCCAAACCTGTATAAAAAGTTTCAGGTTAATTTGAAAACAGTAGTAGTGATAATGTTTTTATTTATCAATTTCATAGGCTTAAATCTTTAATTTAAATTATTTGAAATGTTCAAATAATTAGAATGATCCCTGGTATATCCATGCCCTCAATTATCAGGCATAGGGAACATTTTTGATGGGCATTTTGGATTTGTTGAAATTTCATTTATCTTGAATTTCTTTAATTCATTAAGTGCTTGGGGTTTATTTTCTTTCTCCCCATTTCACATTGATGCAATGATGATGATGATGATGCAATCACAATACTAACCTAGGACACTTGCTAGGGTTGTGACATGCCACCACGTGTTGTGCTTCCGGAGAACTCATCTACCTCTCCGCTCCCTCTTGCTGGATCATGAAGGCGAAGATCATCATCGAGCCATACGTGTGATGAACGCGGAGGTGCCGTCCATTCGGCGCTAGATCGAAAGTACCGCGACTGGATCGCGGGATGGATCGTGATTGGATTGCGGGATGGATCGTGATGGGATCATGGGAGGGCTTGCGACTTGGATCACGAAGACGTTAGACTACATCAACCATGTTTCTTAACGCTTCCCGCTTAGCGATCTACAAGGGTATGTAGATCCACTCTCCCTCTCGTAGATGCTCATCACCATGGATAGATCTTGCATATGCGTAGGAAATTTTTTGTTTTTCGTGCAACGTTCACCAATAGTGGCATCATGAGCTAGGTCTATGTGTAGATGAGCTCACGAGTAGAACACAAAGGATTTTGTGGGTGTTGATGCTCAGATTGCTTCCTACCTTGGTCATTTTTTGATCCAGGGGTATTGTGGGATGAAGCGACTCGGACCAACCTTACTCGTACGCTTACGAGAGACCAGTTCCATCGACTCACATGTGACTTTGTTGCATAAAGATGGCCAGCAGGTGTTTGTCTCTCCTACTCTAGTTGGATCGGATTTGACAAAGGCGGTCTTGAGAAGGTTGAATAGCAATTTGTGTATCATCGTTGTGGTTTTGCGTAGGTGCGAATTGTTCTTGCTAGATACCTGTAGCAGCCACGTAAAACATGCAACAACAATTAGAGGGCGTCTAACTTGTTTTCGCAGGGTATGTTGTGATGTGATATGGCCAATTACATGATGAGATATATGTGATGTATGAGATGATCATGTTTTGTATAGAATATCGCGACTTGCATGTCGATGAGTACGGCAACCGGCAGGAGCCATAGGGTTGTCTTTAATTATTTTTGCCGTTTTTGCTTTACTTTATCGCTATGAGTTAGCAATAGTCGTAGAAGCAACAATTGGCGCGCCAACCTCATGGCGACACATTGATGGAGATCAAGATGATGGAGATCATGGTGTTGTGCCGATGACGAATGGAGATCATGCCGATGCTTTGGAGTTGGAGATCAAAAGCACAAGTTCATGGCCATATCATGTCACTTATGATTTGCATGTGATGTTAATCCTTTTATGCACCTTATTTTGCTTAGGACGACTGTAGCATTATAAGGTGATCCCTCACTAAAATTTCAGGATAAATTGTGTTCTCCCCGAATGTGCACCATTGCAAAATTTCATCGTGTCGAGACACCACGTGATGATCGGGTGTGATAGACTCTACGTTCACATACAACGGGTGCAAGCCAGTGTTGTACGTGCAAAACACTCGGGTTAAACTTGACGATCCTAGCATGTATAGACATGGCCTCGGAACACAAGAGACCGAAAGGTCAAACATGAGTGAAAGGACGTGGATGTTGCCTAGAGGGGGGTGAATAGGCGCTTTAAAATAATTACGATTTAGGCTTGAACAAATGCGGAATAAAACTATCGTTTAATTAGTCAAGCACAAAACCTAAAACAACTAGTCTCACCTATGTGCACCAACAACTTATGCTAAGCAAGATAGACAACTAAGTGACAGCAAGATATATAACAAGAAACAATATGTCTATCACAAAGTAAAGTGCATAAGTAAAGGGGCTCGGGTAAGAGATAACCGAGGCACGCGGAGACGACGATGTATCCCGAAGTTCACACCCTTGCAAATGCTAATCTCCGTTCGGAGCGGTGTGAAGGCACAATGCTCCCCAAGAAGCCACTAGGGCCATCGTAATCTCCTCACGCCCTCGCACAATGCAAGATGCCGTGATTCCACTAAGGGATCCTTGAGGGTGGTCACCGAACCCGTACAAACAAGGTTGGGGCAATCTCCACAACTTGATTGGAGGCTCCCAACGACACCACGAAGCTTCACCACAATGGATTGTGGCTCCGAGGTGACCTCAAATGCTCGGGAAAATCTCCACAACCTAATTGGAGACCCCGAAGCTTGCCCGGAGCTTTGCACCGCAATGATTGAGCTCTAAGGCACCACCAACCATCTAGGGCGCCAAAGCACCCAAGAGGAACAAGCACTAGGGTGCTCAAACACACAAGAGTAATAGCTTCTCAACTTCTCACTTCCATGTATCACCATGGAGAACTCAAACCTATGCAGCAAATGCAATGGCAAGGGCACACAGAGTGCCCAAGTCCTTCTCTCCCAACTCCCACCAAAGCAACTAATGCTAGGGAGGAAATGAGAGGAAGAACAAAGAAGAACACGAAGAACTCCAAGATCTAGATCCAAGGGGTTCCCCTCACTTAGAGGAGAAAGTGATTGGTGGAAATGTGGATCTAGATCTCCTCTCTCTTTTCCCTCAAGAACTAGCAAGAATCATTGGAGGGATTGAGAGTTAGCAAGCTCGAAGAAGGTCAACAATGGGGGGCAAACACGAGCTCCAAAAATTAGATCCATTGGGGAAGAAGACCCCCTTTTATAGGTGGGAAAGGATACAACCGTTATCCCCACCCTCAGCCCCGCGCATCGTGGTACTACCGCAAAATGATCACGGTACTACCGCAAGGGCTTGCGGTACTGCCGCAAAGACATGCGGTACTACCGCAAGGGCTTGCGGTACTGCCGCAAAGACATGCGGTACTACTGCTCCCACGGAAGTATCAGACTCAGGCCGATTGCACTAGGCAGCTAGCGGTAGAACCGCCGGAGCGGTACTACCGTGAGCCCATGCGGTACTACCGCATGGTCGGTAGAGACTGGCACTAGGAGATGCACAGAAGTAAATAATTACTTCCGTGCCTACCTCCGCTGAGGGCGAAGCTGTGAAAAAGTCTGCACGGTAGTACCGAAAGACATTTGCGGTACTACCGCCCGAGGGGCGGAAGTAAAAAATTAATTCCATGCCACTTGCAGTACTACTGCTCCGAGGAGTGGTACTACCGCTATCCATTGAACTGCAGCACCTACAGCTAGGAAAACGAAAGAACACAGACAAAACAAGAACTGCCACAACTTCTGCAAATGAGCTCCAAATTGAGCAAACTCAAGCTTGTTGGATTCAGGTTGACAAGAGCTATCCAACAGCGTCTGGTTTTCTTAAGAAGAGGCATCATAAAAATGCCAAAGGTATAGAGATGAGAAACCTCTTTCAATGAAGAATCGGCAATAACTCCAACATCGAAAACATCATTGAAAATGCATAAGGACTCCGTTTTCGATGAACTTGAGCTTGTCAAGAAGTTGACCATAAGCTCAAGAAACCTCAACGAGAAAAACCAACCAAGAACCAAGAAAGATGATGATGCCAAGAATGCAATGGTTTGAGCTCTCAACGAACGATGCGATCAAGCTACTCACTTGAGAGCCCCCTTGATAGCACGGTTACCTACCCTATAACCCAGCCTCCCAACTACCACTATGAGATAGGTGAAATAGAAAACCCTATCAAGGTCAAACCTTAGCCTTGCGCATAGTCCACTTGAGCTAGATGATGACGATCTTGACTTCCTCAAGATGGACCACCTTTCTTGATTGCGTTGGCTTGATGGAGACTAGATGATTGCTCCCCCATACTCCACTATGGCTGAGCGACTCTTCGGCACATCTTCACAAGTCCATTGACATCACAATGGACGGCAAGCTTCAAACCTGATCTCTCCGTGATGCTTCACTTGAACTTGCACAACGCAACCTTGATAACAATCACCACTTGATGTCATCTTCCATGGGTTGTATGGGAACTTCCTCTTGATGCAATCCCATGGACATAATCCTAACCCAAACTCTCATAGGTAACATGGGTTAGTACACAAAGTGTAATGGACAATGCTTACCATACCATGGGATCACTTGATCCCTCTCAGTACATCTTGCACGCTTTGTGTGTTGATCACTTGATTCACTCTTTGACTTAGTCTTGATCAACCTTGTATCTTATATTCTCTCTTCATAAAGATGATGTCTTGAAGGTAATCATGAATACTCACACAATCTCCTTCTTCAAGACATGCTTGCCATAAGCTCGACTCTCACATGACCAATCTTTGAATAAACCTTGAATACCACCTTGGTCATCATATAAACTCCTTGAAACCCAACAGATGGTCTTCAAGAAGTGCCTATGGACAAATCCTTCGAATATAATTCAATACAACCATTAGTCCATAGGCGTGTCATCAATTACCAAAACCACACATGGAGAAATGTGCTCTTACAATGAGTCATATGGTAGACATGATCAACATGATGATGTTCGCCATTGAAACCACCTCAACTCACGTGATGATCGGACTTGAGTTGGTGAATTTGGATCATGTATCACTCGAATGACCGGAGGGATGTCAATTTGAGTGGGAGTTCTTAAGTAATAGGATTAATTGAACTCATTTGTCATGAACATAGTCTAAAGTGGTCTTTGCAAAGTTATGTTGTAGATCAATAGCTCGTGATGTAGCTCCCCTGTTTTTAATACATTCCTAGAGAAAATAGAGTTGAAAGATAATGGTAGCAATTATGCGGACTAGGTCCATGATCAGAGGATTGTCCTCAGTTGCTACACATAAGGCTTATGTCCTTGATGCACCGCTCGGTGTGCCACCCCCTCTAGCATCATCCATGGATGTTGTGAACATATGGCATGGACATTTTGATGACTACTTGATAGTTCAATGCATCTTACATTACAACTTAGAATTCAGGCTTCAAATAAGTTTTGAACGTCACGGAGCATATGTGATGTTCCAAGAGCTGAAATTGGATTTCAGGCTCGTGCCCGTGTTAGAGGTATGAGACCTCCAACAAGATTCATTGCCTGCAAGATGAAGGTGAATAGCTCAATCGATGAGCATGTGCTCAGATTGTCTGGGTGCTACAATCACTTTAATCGAGTGGGAGTTGATCTTCCAGATAAGACAGTGATTGATATGTTTCTCCAAGTCACTGTCACCAAGCTACTAGAGCTTCATGATGAACTATGAACATACCAGGGATGGAAATGATGATCCCTGCGTTATTCGTGATGTTTGACACCGTGAAGGTAGAAATCAAGAAGGAGCATCAAGTGTTGATGGTTAGTAAAACCACTGGTTTCGAGAAGGGCAAGGGCAAGGAGGGAAACTTCCTGGATGGCAAGCTAGTTGCTGCTCTAGTGAAGAAACCCAAAGTTGAACCGAACCCGATACTAAGTGTTTATATTATGAGGAGAGCGGTCGTTGAAGCGGAACAACCATGGATACTTGGTAGATCAGAAGGCTGGCAACATCCACAAAAGTATATTTGATATACATATTATTGATGCGTACCTTGCTAGTACTCCTAGTAGCACCTGGGTATTAGATATCAATTCGATTGGTAATGTTAGTAACTCGAAGTAAAAGCTATGGAATAAACAGAGACTAGCTAAAGGTGAGGCGACGATGTGTGTTGGAAGTGTTTTCCAAGGTTGATGTGATCACCATCGCACGCTCTCTCTACCCTCCGGATTAGTGATGAACCTAAATAAATGTTATTTGGTGTTTGCGTTAAGCATGAACGTGATTAGATTGTGTTTATTGCAATGTGGTTATTCATTTAAGTTAGACAATAATGGTTATTCTGTTTACATGAATAATACCTTCAATGGTCATGCACCCAATGAGAATGGTTTATTGAATCTTGATCGTAGTAATACACATGTTCATAACATTTATGCACAAAAGATACAAAGTTAATAATGATAGTAACACATACTTGTGGCTTTGCCGCTAAATGTCATATTGGTGTAAAGCGCATGAAGAAACTCTATGCTGATGGATCTTTGGACTCACTCGATTTTGAATCGGTTGAGACATGCGTACCATGCCTCTTGGGCAAGATGACTAAGACCCCGTTTTCCAGTATGATTGAGCGGGAAAGTGACCTATTGGAAATGATACATGTTGATGTATGCGGTCCAAAAGCATGCAATGGATATCATTATTTTCTTACCTTCACTAATGGTTTAAGTAGATATGAGTATATTTACTTAATGAAACACAAGTTTGAATCGTTTGAATAGTTCAAGCAAATTCAGAGTGAAGTTTGAGATCATCGTGAAAAGAAGATAAAATGTTTACGATATGATCGTGGAGGTGAATATATGAGTTACGAGTTTGGTATATAACTTAAGACAATGTGAAGGTGTTTCATAACTCACGCCACCTGGAACACCATAGTGTGATGGTGTGTCCAAACGTCGTAGTCATGCTCTATTGGATATGGTGTGCACTATGATGTCTCTTATCGTTTTGCCACTATGGTTTTGAGGTTATGCATTAGAGAGAACTACATTCACTTGAAATAGGGCACCATCTAAATCCTCTGAGATGACACCGTATGAATTATGGTTTGGCAGAAACCTAAGCTGTCATTTCTCAGAGTTTGGGAATGCGACGCTTATGACTGATGAGCTCGAACCCAAAGTGGAAAGGTGCATCTTCATAGGATACCCTAAGGTAACAGTTGAGTAAACTATCTATCTCAGATCCAAGGGCAAGGTGTTTGTTGCTAAAAACGGGTCCTTTCTTGAGAAAGAGTTCGTCTCGAAAGAATTGAGTGGGAGGAAAGTAGAACTTGATGAGGTTGTTGAACCGACACTTTAGTTGGATAATAACACGATGCAGAAAGATGTTTCTGTGACGCCTACACCAAGTGAAGAGGAAGCAAATGATGATGATCATGAAGCTTCGGATCAAGTTACTACTGAACCACGTAGGTCGACAAGGACTCGTACTGCCCCTAAGTGTTACGTCGATCCTGTCTTAGAAATCATGTTGTTAGACATCAATGACCCTACAAACTATGAATAAGCGATGGTGGGCCCGGATTCCAACAAATGGCTAGGAGCCATGAAATCCGAGATTGGATCCATGTATGAAAACCAAGTATGGACTTTGGTAGACTTTCCCGTTGAATGACAGGTTGTTAAGGACAAATGGATCTTTAAGAGGAAGACAGACGATGATGGTAAATATCACCATTTATAAAGCTTGACTTGTCGCAAAGAAGTTTATGACAAGTTCAAGGAGTTGACTATGATGAGACTTTCTCACCTGTAGCGATGCTAAAGTCTGTTGGAATCCTATATACCTAAGAAGTTCATCCCCACTAACCTATTTATCTTAACATGCAACACATCCACATCAGCAATGTAGCCATGTCAGCCATACTTTGACCCATCTCACATAAGACTAGACCACCTTTGGTGGTCAACTGACCCCAGATCAACCAAACAACCCATAACCCATCATTTTCTCTCCGACTTCGGTAATATAGGAGGCGTTTAAGGAGCCTCCCTGATCCACTTCTTTTACCTCCCTTGCACATCTCATCTTCCCACATAATCCCACGAGTCAATCTAACCGAGTCGTGATACGTCTCCGACGTATCTATAATTTATGAAGTATTCATGCCATGTTTATAATAATTCTATATGATTTTGGTATGATTTTATTAGAACTAACCCGGACTGACGCTGTTTTCAACAGAACTACCATGGTATCGTTTTTTGTGCAGAAATAAAAGTTCTCGGAATGAGCTGAAAATTTATGGAGAATATTTTTGGAAAATATAAAAAATTGGAGCAAAGAGTCATCGAGAGGAAGGCCAAGGAAGCCACAAGCCATAGGGGCGCCCCCCTAGGGCGTGTCCCCTGGCTTGTGACTTCCTCAGGAACCTTCTAGACGTGGGACCGACGCCAAAAATTCCGATAAATACTAAAAAACCCAAAAGAAACCTAGATCGGGAGTTCCGCCGCCGCAGGCCTCCAGAGCCACGAAAAACCAATCGAGAGCCCATTCTGGCACCCTACCAGAGGGGTAAACCATCACCGGAAGCCATCTTCATCATCCCGACACTCTCCACGATGAGGAGGGAGTGGTTCACCCTCGGTGCTGAGGGTATGTACCAGTAGCTATGTGTTTGATCTATCTCTCTCTCGTGTTCTTGAGATGACATGATCTTGATGTACCGCAAGCTTTATTGATATAGATGAATCATATGGAGTTTTCCCCTCTCTATCTTGTTGTGATGAACTGAGTTTTCCCTTTGAAGTTTTGTTATCGGATTGAGTCTTTAAGGATTTGAGAACATTTGATGTATGTCTTGCAATGGGATATCCATGGTGACATTGGGATGTTCTATTGATCCACTCGATGTATGTTTTGGTGATCAACTTGCGGGTTCCGTGACCTTGGGAATCTATGCATAGGGGTTGGCACACGTTTTTGTCTTGACTTTCCGGTAGAAACTTTGGGGCACTCTTTGAAGTTCTTTGTGTTGGATTGAACATGATGAATCTGAAATTATGTGATGCATATCGTATAATCAAGCCCATGGGTACTTGTGGTGACATTGGAGTATCTAGGTGACATTAGGGTTTTGGTAGATGTGTATCTTAAGGTGTTATTTTAGTACGAACTCTAGGGCTGTTTGTGACACTTATAGGGATAACTCATAAGATTGATCGGAAAAGATAACTTTGAGGTGGTTTCGTACCCTACAATAATTTCTTCATTAGTTCTCTGCTATTTTGTGACTTTGGAGTGAACTATTTGTCGTGCAAGACGTATTTACATATGATTCAACTATGCCAATATTGTTGAGAGAAATTGCACTAGTGAAAGTATGGACCCTAGGCCTTGTTTTCAAGCATTTATACAACGTTTTGCTTGCTATTTACTGCTTGTTACCTTGTTGTTTTTATATTTTCAGATTACAAAAACCTATATCTACCATCCATATTACACTTGTATCACCATCTCTTCGCCGAACTAGTTCACCTATACAATTTACCATTGTATTGGGTGTGTTGGGGACACAAGAGACTCTTTGTTATTTGGTTGTAGGGTTGTTTGAGAGAGACCATCTTCATCCTACACCTCCCACGGACTAATAAACCTTAGGTCATCCACTTGAGGGAAAGTTGCCACTGTCCTACAAAACTTTGCGCTTGGAGGCCCAACACGAGTCTACAAGAAGAACGTTGCATAGTAGGCGTGGTGGCTAAGTTGCACGCGGAGGTAGAGCCGGTGCGCAGGGCCTTGGATGTCACTAGAGCAAGGCGAGCAGATCTCGGGCGACGAGTGCGTGTGCACTGTTGGAGGACAGCGCGGCTGGCAGGGCGAGGCAGAGCCGACCATGATGCTACGACAACGGGCAAAGACCGACTCGTGGTGGCCTTCTTCTTTGTGAGCGCAGCAACATATCCATCAATCTACGCTTTCCGTGTTAGTATGTGGGTAACTTGGCAACTCCTCTAGCACTGCCGATTACCAAGGAGTGTGACAACGGCCGAGTCCACCTCCCATGGTGCTTTTTTCGTCCATGGTCTCTTGTTGTTAAAGCATGGAGAGATATGACTCCTACTATGAACCAGTCAAGCCTTGATTTTTTTGATGTTGACAGTAGCTGATCCGAACATCTCTAGCTGGTATTCTTTCATAATTGTAACCCTCCATGTAATTGCTCCATCCGTGAATTGGCTGAAGTCGGTCTGATTTTTTGGGTTGATTTGGCCTCTCGTTTTTCTTTTTGGTATGGAAACTTTGTATCTTCATGCTTGGCGTATCATAGGACTAGTGCTTCGCGTGTGTCCGCCGCCATCGGACAGCCCGATGCATTGATATGACACAGAGATGAAATAGTGTTGGACTCATGCTGCTTCAGTCACACAACATGTGTGATCATTAGATGCACGCGTCCCTAGGGGCAACCAGTGCATGTTGTTGACGTGATCATCAGATCTTCTCATGTCGCGTACCGTAGAGGATTGCCCAATATACACCGTCGTCGGGATTTTGTCTTCACCCTGGGTTGGTCGTCGCCGCCCAAGTTACCTTTTGTTTGACTCTGATCTCATTTGTGTTATCGC
This sequence comes from Hordeum marinum, assembly GCA_022496015.1. NCBI lineage: Eukaryota > Viridiplantae > Streptophyta > Magnoliopsida > Poales > Poaceae > Hordeum > Hordeum marinum. The sequence goes on from CM039675.1 coordinate 337,261,491, forward strand.
TGAAATCTTGTCTTTTAATCCTCCGTCCCTGAACTCCAAGTTGATGAAGATTCTTCTGTACCAGCCTTTATGGATTCGGCGGGTCATAAGCTTCTCGATCCCTAAGAGAGATCCCTTCAAGAACACATCATCACCATGCGTGCCCCCACGGTGGGCGCCAAATGTCGCTGTTTTGTCACGACAAGATGTCTGGGTTAACGAACTTAGGTGTGAGGCGATCGCAACTATGTGGCGGCTTGAGAGGGGTTGGTCGGAATCGAGAGACGTGAGTTTACCTAGGTTCGGCCCCTCGGGAAGAGGTAAAAGCCTACATCCTGCTTTGTGTCTATATTGATGATGAGGGCGATCTCTCGGTTACAAGGGTGCTATCTTGCTACCTCTAATCCCGAGAGCCTCCAATTGGTCTATCTCTAATGACTTGTGTCTGTCTTAGCCTGTCCCTCTTGGGGCACTTTACCCCTCCTTATATAGGTGGAAGGGGTAGGTTTACATGTAGAGTCCTACTGGGAGTAGGACTAGGACTAGTCTTTCATGAATCCTAATCCGGGTCTTGTTTCCTTTGTGAGGGAATCCTTTCTCTCCTTTGGGCCTTCTCTTGTGAGCCGCCCATCCAGGCCCGTCCATGAGACGCCTTGCACCGGCTCGCACGTTGGGCCATGGGCCTGGTCGTCCTATGACCTGCATGAGCCGCCATGTGATGAGCCGGGTCATACCTTCGGCCGGGTCACCAATGAATCGTCAAGTTCGGCCAGGGCTCCAGTAAGTCGCCAAGTCCTGGCCGGGTCATACTTCCTGCCGGGTTATACCGCAGAGTATATCCCTGACACGTTGGGTGTAAGATTTATAACAATGTAAATCACATAGCGATGTGAGCTAGATTATTGACTCTAGTGCAAGTGGGAGAGTGTTGGAAATATGCCCTAGATGCAATAATAAATTAGTTATTATCATATTTCCTTGTTGATGATAATTGTTTATTATCCATGATAGAATTGTGTTGATTGGAAACTCAGATACGTGTGTGGATACTTAGACAACACCATGTCCCTAGTATGCCTCTAATAGACTAGCTTGTTGATCAAAGATGGTCAAGGTTTCCTAGCCATGGACATGAGATGTCATTTGATAACGGGATCACATCATTAGGAGAATTATGTGATGGACAAGACCCAAACTATAAACATAGCATATGATCGTGTGAGTTTATTGCTATAGTTTTCTTCATGTCAAGTATCTGTTCCTATGACCATGAGATCATGCAACTCACTGACACCGGAGGAGTACCTTGTGTGTATCAAACGTCGCAAATGAAGGTGGTCTACAGGTATCTCCACGGGTGTCTGTTGTGTTGGCATGGATCAAGACTGGGATTTGTTACTCCGCGTGAAGGAGAGGTGTCTCAAGGCCCACTCGATGATACAACATCACAACAAGCCTTGCAAGAAATGTGACTAAAGTGTTAGCCACGGGATCTTGTATTATGGAAAGAGTAAAGAGACTTGCCGATAAAAAAATTGAACTAGGTATAGAGATACCGACGATCGAATCTCGGGCATGTAACATACCGAAGAACAAAGGGAACAATATACATGATTAATTGAATCCTTAACATAGAGGTTCAACCGATAAAGATCTTCATATAATATGTTGGAACCAATATGGGCATCGAGGTCTCGATATTGGTTATTGACCATAGAGGTGTCTCTGTAATGTATACATAGTTCTCGAACCCGCCGGGTCTACACACTTAACGTTTAGTGACGTTTTGGTAGTATTGAGTTTTGTATGGTGGTGACCTAAGGTTGTTCAGAGTCCCAGATGAGATCCTGGATGTCATGAGGATCTCCTAAATGGTCCGGAGGTAAAGATTGATATATAGGAAGTCTCGTTTTGGTCACAGGAAAAGTTTCGGGTACTTCGGTAGTGTACTGGGAGTGTTGGGAGGGTACTGGGGGACCATCAGGAGGGGCCTCTCGCCCCAAAGGGCCACATGGGCTATGAGAGGAGGCAAACCAGGCCCTGATGGGCTGGCCGAAGCCCCCACTAAGGCCCATGCGGCTAGGGGGTGTGAAATCCCAAAGGTGGAAAAGGTTTCCAAGTGGCGGAGGAATACTACTCTGTGAGAGCCTGGCTTAATAGGAATGATAGACTACTCATATCAACAAGGAATTCCTTCTTTTCTAGAAGCCCACTCGAAAAGAACTCCAAAGTTAAGCATGCTTGGCTTGCAGCGATTCTAGGATGGGTTACCGACCGGGAAGTTGGTCCTGGGTGCGCACGAGTGAGGACAAAGTGCGGAGGAAAGACTAGTGTTGGTCTGTGGGGCCAGTCTAGATCCCGCCAGGCGTAATGGGGTGTTACAATTGGTATCAGAGCCGACCCTTGCGGTTACACGGGCATGCACGGGTCAGGTGCACGGGCATGTGGCACATGGCGTGTGTGGCCCGTCGTGGCACACAGCATGGCACATGTGCCGGACTGGACGCGCATACGTGTGCCAAAAGGGAACGTTCCTAATGGGCCGACGAGGACGTCGGTTCCTTTGAGTGGGGGTGTATGTGAGAGCCTGGATTAATAGGAATGATAGACTATTGATATCAACAAGGAATTCCTTCTTTTCCGGAAGCCCACTCGAAAAGAACTCCAAAGTTAAGCATGCTTGGCTTGGAGCGATTCTAGGATGGGTGACCGACCGAGAAGTTGGTCCCGAGTGCGCACGAGTGAGGATAAAGTGCGCTTTAAAGACTAGTGTTGGTCTGTGGGGCCAGTCTAGATCCCGCCAGGCGTAATGGGGTGTTACATACTCCTAGTAGGATTGGAGTAGGACTCGTCCACCTCTCCCACTTCGACCGAAGCCTAGGGGCAAACCTAGGGCGCCGGCCTCCCTCCCCTTCCTCCTATATATACTGGAGGATTTTGAGGTCAGCCCCAACCCTAATTGCCACATGCTGCCCTATTCTTCCTGTAGATCATTTCTCCTCTAGATTAGTTTTGCGGTGCTTAGGCGAAGCCCTACCGGATTAGTTCACCACCACCGCTACCACGGCGTTGTGCTGCCAGAGAACCCATCTACCTCCCTGATCCCTCTTGCTGGATCAACAAGGCGGATATCATCATCGAGCCGTATGTATGCTGAACGCGGAGGTGTCGTCTGTTCGGTGCTAGATCAGAAGGACCGCGACTGGATCGCGGGACAGATCGTGATTGGATCGCGGGACGGATCATGATGGGATCGCGGGACGGCTTGTGATTTGGATCGCGAAGATGTTCGAATATGTCAACCGCGTTTCTTAACGCTTCCTGTTTAGTGATCTACAGGGGTATGTAGATCCACTCTCCCTCTCGTAGATGCTCATCGCCATGGATAGATGTTGCGTGTGCATAGGAATTTTTTTGTTTTCCATGCAACGTTCCCCAACATATACTCGTTAGTTTCAAGGATCAAATTTGATAGTGGTAGATAGATACATATATGAATAAAATAAAAGTAAATAAAGGCAGCCAGGTAAATAGTTTTTTAGTAAATATATTTGATAGACCCGGGGGGATAGTTTTCACTAGAGGCATCTCTCTCAAGAACATATCATACGGTGGATAAAAAATTTATTGTTGGGAAATTGATAGAAAAGCGCATAATTATGTCATATTCATGGCATGATCATGTATATAGGTGATAACCCACAATTATAGGGGATTGCAACAGTCTTTGAGGGTACTATTTCACTTAAATTTATTGATTCAACACAAGGGGAGCCAAAGAATATTTATTGGTCTTAGTAGTTGAGTTGTCAATTTAACCACACCTGTGATTTGTTTCTGCAACAAAGTTTTTAGTAGCACGGTAACAATAGCAATGGAAACAAAGGAATATATCAATTTTGTATTGATTGTAGCAGCAGTAGTAATGAAAGTAACTAAACAAAAATCAATAAGCAAAAGGCGTAGGCCATGGATCAATGATGGATTGGTATGGATGACATTCATCATATAATAGTTACACACTAGAGTGTCACAAAACTAGTTCCAATTCATCGATATAATGTAGGCATGTATTTTGTATATAGTCATACACGCTTATAATAAGAACTTGCACGACATCTTTTTTCCTACCCTCCCATGGCAGTGGAGTCCATATGGAAACTAAGGGATATTAAGGCCTCCTTTTAATAGAGAACCGGAAGAAAGCACTAACACATGGTAAATACATGAACTCCTCAAACTACGATCATCGCCGGAAAGAGTCTCAGTTATTGTCACCTTGGGGGATACGAATCATAACACATAGTAGGTGCATACAACTTGAAAGATAGGATCTAAAACACTCTCATATTCATGGAAATATAATAGGTTCGGGTCTGAAATCATGGCACTCAGGCCCTAGTGACAAGCATTAAGCATAGCAAAGTCATAACAACATTAGTCTCGGAACATAGTGGATACTTGGGATCAAGCCCTATCAAAATAACTCGATTACATGATAAATATCATCCAATCCCATCACCATCCAGCAGGCCTACAAAGTAATTACTCATTCATGGATTTGTTGGTGGAGAAGGGTTGGTGATGACGATGGCGACAATTTCCACTCTCTGGAGCCCTAGACGGACTTCAGATCAGCCCTCCCGAGGAAGAACATGAGGTGACAGTGTTTTCGTCTTGTATATCGCGATAAAAACTTCTCTCCTAACTTTTTCTCAGAGAATATGAATTTATAGGATTGGATTTAGTGTTAGTGGAGCCACGTGGGCCCCACAAGGCAAGTGGGCGTTCCTAGGGGGGTGGCCGCCCCCTTTGACAGGTCTTCGCTCTAGTATTTTTATATATTCCAAAATAATTCTCCAAAAAGTTCCGTTAGATTTCGAGAACTTTTATTTCTACACAAAACAACACCATAGCAGTTCTGCTGAAAACAACGTCAGTGAGGGTTATCCATTCAAATCATGCAAATTGGAGTCCAAAACAAGAGGAAAAGTGTTTGAAAAAGTAGATACGTTGGAGACGTATCAACTCCCCCAAGCTTAACTCGTTGTCTGTCCTCAAGGAATTTAGATGACAAACTAAAAGTGATAAAGAAAACTTTTACAAACTCGTTTGTTAATGTTGTTATAATTATGCTTAACTCAATGTTCAGGTTTTCAGCAAAGATCATGAACTAACCATATTAATGATAACAATCAGGTCCCACATTTATTCATGACAATAACATAACCAACTAGCGAGCAATAATAAGATATCTTGGATGCCAAAGAATTGTCAAAACAACCATGATATAATATGACAACATGGTATCTTGCTAGCCCTTTCTGAGACCGCAGAACATAAATGCAGAGCACCTCCGAGGTTCAAGCATCGACTAAACATTTTAATTCATTGTAGAAGAGATCCAGTCATGCTGCATCTAACATTAACTAGACTCAATGAATAAAAATGACAATAGCGCACTCATGACTAGTGCTTTTAATGAGAAAATGATGACTAAACAATAAAAGTAAATAACATGAAAGTAAATGGAAAGGCCCTTCGTAGAGGGAAGCATTGACTTCCAGAGGTGCCAGAGCTCGTAGTTTAAAATAGAGATGAAAGTATTATTTTGGGTGGTGTGCATTTCCTGTCAATGTCACGACAAAGGATTTCGGTATCTTCCATGCTAAACAGATTATGAGCGGTTACCAAAAAGAAATGTAAAGTTTACTCCCTACCATCATACAAAGACGAGCCATGGCTTACCGAATCCACGGGTGCCCTCCAACAGTTCATCATTCCAATTGAGTTTGTTTAATTTATTTTTTGATCATGTAGGACTAGACATCCTTTTTACCAGCCTTTCTCTTGTGCAATGACAAGTGAATAAACACCATCATGAGAATAACCCACTTAGCATGGAAGATACTAACTGCCTCGATGCTCCATGAGCGGTACGAGCACACAAAACAGATATTTATTTGAATGATTTGAGGCGGCACATGCAAATTTACTTGGAACGGGAGGGTAATACTGCATATATGTAGATATAGTGTACTCATGTGGAACAACTTTTGTTTTAGGATTTGGGATGCACAAGCAGCATTCTCGCTTAGTACAGATGAAGGCTAACAAATAGATGGGGAAGCGACCAACTAGAGAGCAACAACTATCATACTCATGCATTGCGACTAATTAACATTGAATATTAGCATGAGTAGTATAGAAAGACTGTGAACATAAATATCATGAAGGCTGCATTGGTTTTGATTCAACTACATGTTTGCACACGTGCCAAGTCTAGCCACTCGAATTACTTGGAGGAGGATACCATGCTAACATACTACATCACAACCATTTTAATGGATGTTGACACACAAGATAAATCATTATCTACTCCTAGCTATTTAAGCATGGCATGAGCAACTATAAACTCTAATTGTCATCACAAACATGTTTACTCATAATATGCTCAATCAAGAGCGACCGAGCTAAACATATTTACAAAAAGAGAAAACAAAAAGAGTTCATACCAACTTTCTTTACCTCAACCACTTCATCAAATATCGTCATTATTACCTTTCACTTGCATGACCGAATGATGTGAACAATAATAATAGTGCAAGTGTGCATCTGAACTAAGCTAAAATCTGCAAAACATTTATTCAAAGGAGAAGACAAGGTAATATGGGCTCTTTTTTGGGTCCAGAATATAGCATATGAGAGGCACTCAATATTTTCATCGTGGTCTTATCCTTTCGACAACTCAAAGAAGAGAAAAGAACTTCAAACAAACACACTAGAATATTTTTGGGTTTTTTAGTTTTTTTGAAGAAAGGAAATTTAACGAAGGAAAATAAAAAGCGAGAAAAACTATTTACACAGGAAAGCTCCCAACAAGTAAAATAAGAAATGGGAAATCTTTTTGGGTTTTCTTTTAATACTACAAACTAAATAAAACAAGAAGGAATAACCGGAAAGAAGCAAGAAATGTTTTGGGGTTTTCTAAGTTTTTCCAACACACAAGAAGGAAACAAAGAATAAAACTAACATGGATATACAATGAGAAAGGATGGCCACAGATGAATGAAATGTGTGAACATGAATGTAAATGTCTATGTCCTCCTTTTTTGGTTTTCGGATCCGTATGTACTTTGCAAATGTCTAGGTCCTCCTCCTTGATGTAATCATAGATGGAATTGAAGCGGCGCTTTATATGTATGGTATTCTTATGAAATCTAGACTCCTTGGCAAGGGCAAGGGCACCATTGTTGTCACAAAGGAGAGTCATCGGATCCAGTGCACTAGGCACAACTCCCAGATCCGTCATGAATTGCTTCATCTAGGCTCCTTCCTACGCTCCTTCAAAAGCATCTATATACTCTGCCTCACATGTAGATGCTACTACCACGGTTTGCTTGGAGCTATAACAACTGACTGCTCCATTATTTAGAATAAATACATATCCGGTTTGAGACTTAGAGCCATCCTGACCATTGTCAAAGCTAGCATCAACGTAACCCTTTACGACTAGCTCTTGACCACCTCCATAAACAAGAATCATCTCCTTAGTACTCTTCTGGCACTTAAGGATATTTTTTACTGTTGTCCACTGTTCGTCCCTTGTATCACTTTGAAACCTTCCAAACATACTTATGGAAAGGCTCACATACAGTCTTGGGCACAACATTGCATAGATGATAGAGCCTATGGCTGAGGCATAGGGACGACTCTCATCTTCTCTCTATCTTCTGCAGTTGTTGAGCATTGAGTCTTACTCAACTTCACACCTTGTAAAACAGGCAAGAACACTTTATTAGATTGATCCATTTTGAACTTCTTCAAAACCTTATCAAGGTATGTACTATGTGAAAGTCCTATTAAGCGTCTAGATCTATCTCTATTGATTTTGATGCCTAATATGTAAGCAACTTCTCTGAAGCCTTTCATTGAAAAACTCTTGTTCAAATATATCTCCATGTTTTCCAAAAGTTCTATATTGTTTCCAATCAGCAATATGTCATCCACATATAATACTAGAAACGCTATAGAGCTCCCACTCACTTTGTTGTAAATACAAGCTTCTCCATAAACTTGTATGAACCCAAACACTTTGATCACCTCATCAAAGCAAACATTCCAATTTTGAGATGCTTGCACCAGTCCATAAATGGATTGCTAGAGCTTGCATACTTTGTCAGCATTTTCAGGATCGACAAAACCTTCCGGTTGCATCATATACAACTCTTCCTTAAGGAAACCATCAAGGAACGTTGTTTTGATATCCATCTGCCATAATTCATAATTGAAAAAGGCAGCTACAGCTAACATAATCATGGCGGACTTAAGCATCGCTACAAGGGAGAAAGTCTTATCATAGTAAACTCCTTGAACTTGCGAAAACCCTTTTGCGACAAGTCGTGCTTTATAAATAGTAACATTGCCGTTCACATCCGTATTTTCCTTAAAGATCCATTTGTTCTGAATGGCCTTACGATCATCAGGTAAGTCCTCCAAAGTCCACACTTGGTTTTCATACATGGATCCTATCTCGGATTTCATGGCCTCTAGCAATTTGTTGGAATTCGGCCCACCATCGCTTCTTCATAGCTCGTAGGTTCACCATTGTCTAACGACATGACCTCCAAGACATGATTATCGTACCAATCAGGGGCACTACATGTCCTTTTCGACCTACAAGGTAAAGTAGTGACTTGATATGAAGCTTCATGGTCATATTCATTAAATCCCACTTAAATTGGTGCAGGTGTCATAGAAACTTCTTTCTGTGTTGCGCTACTTTCTAATTGAAGTGAAGGTTCAGTAACCTCATCATGTTCTACCTTCCTCCCACTCAAATCTTCAGAGAGAAACCCCTTCTCTAGAAAGGATCCTTTCTTGGCAACAAAGATCTTGCCTTCAGATCTGAGATAGAAGGTGTACCCAATTGTTTCCTTATGGTATCCTATGAAGACACACTTCTCTGCTTTGGGTTCGAGCTTATCAGGCCGAAGCCTTTAACATAAGCATCACATCCCCAAACTTTAAGAAAATACAACTTAGGTTTCTTGCCAAACCATAATTCATACAATGTCATCTCAACGGATTTAGGTGGTGTCCTATTTAAAGTGGATGCATCTGTCTCTAATGCATAATGATAACCCCCAAGTATAGGGGATTGCAACAGTTTTCGAGGGTAGAGTATTCAACCCAAATTTATTGATTCGACACAAGGGGAGCCAAAGAATATTCTCGAGTATTAGCACCTGAGTTGTCAATTCAACCACATCTGAAAGACTTAATATCTGCAGCAAAGTATTTAGTAGCAAAGTAGTATGGAAGTAACGGTGACGATGGCAAAAGTGACAGTAGCAGTTTTGTAATGATTGTAATAGTAGCAACGGAAAAGTAACTTAGCAAGGATCAATATGTGAAATGCTCGTATGCAATGGATCGGTGATGGGTAATTATGTTGAACGGAATTCATCAAACAACAGTTATAACATAGGGTGACACAGAACTAGCTCCAAATCATTAATGTAATGTAGGCATGTATTCCATATATAGTCATACGTGCTTATGGAAAAGAACTTGCATGACATCTTTTGTCCTGCCCTCCCGTGGCAGCGGGGTACTAATGGAAACTAAGGGATATTAAGGCCTCCTTTTAATAGAGAATCGGACCAAAGCATTAGCACTTAGTGAATACATGAACTCCTCAAACTACGATATTCACCGAAAAGAATCCCAATTATTGTCACCCTGGGGGATGCTGATCATAACTTGTAATTGGTGTCTAGAACTTGCAAGATAGAATCAAGAACACACACACACACACGTATATATATATATATTCATGAAAATATAATAGGTCTATATCTAAAATCATGGCACACGGGCCCTAGTGACAAGCATTAAGCATAGCAAAGTCATAGCAACATCAATCTCTGAACATAGTAGATACTAGGGATCAACCCAAACAAAACTAACTCGATTACATGGTAAATATCATCCAATCCATCACTGTCCAGCAAGCCTATGATGGAATTACTCACGAACGGCGGAGAGCATCATGGAATTGGCGATGAAGGATGGTCGGTGATGATGATGGCGGCGATTTCCCCTCTCCGGAGCCCAAAACGGACTCCAAATCTAGCCTCCCGAGGAAGAACAGGAGGTGGCCACGGCTTTGTATCGTGAAATGTGATGAACTCTTCTCTCTGATTTTTTTCTCCGTGGATTTGAATATATGGAGTTGGAATTGAGGTCGGTGGAGCTCCAGGGGGCCCACAAGCCTGCTAGGCGCGGCTAGGGGGGTGGCCGCGCCCCTGGCTTGTGGCCAATGGGTGGCCCCCCTCCGGTTGATTCTTTCGCCAGTATTTTTTTATTAATTCCAAAAATAATTTCCATCATTTTTAGGTCAATACGAGAACTTTTATTTCTACACAAAAATAACACCAAGGCAATTCTGCTAAAAACAGCGTCAGTCCGGGTTAGTTTCATTCAAATCATGCAAATTAGAGTCCAAAACAAGGGCAAAAGAGTTTGGAAAAGTGGATACGATGGAGAAGTATCACAAAAGTGGATAGTGGCAAATCAGTAAGAGACATCATAGAACGCACCATATCCAATAGAGTATGATTACGACTTTCGAACACACTATTACGCTGTGGTGTTCCAGGTGGCATGAGCTGTGAAACATTTCCACATTGTCTTAAATACATACCAAACTTGTAACTTAGATATTCTCCACCACGATCAGATCGTAGAAACTTGATCTTCTTGTTACGATGATTCTCAACTTGGCTCTGAAATTGCTTGAACCTTTCAAACATTTTAGACTTGTGTTTCATTAAGTAAATATGCCCATATCTACTTAAGTCATTAGTGAAGGTAATAAAATAACAATATCCACCATGCGCCTCAACACTCATTGGATCGCATACATTAGTATGTATTATTTTCAGTAAGTCACTTGCCCGCTCCATTGTAGCCGAAAAATGGGGTTTTAGTCATCTTGCCCATGTGGCATGGTCCGCATGTATCAAGCGATTCAAAAATTGAGTGATTCCAAAAGTCCATCGGCATGGAATTTCTTCATGTGCTTTAGATCAATATGACCTAAGCGACAGTGCCACAAGTAAGTGGTACTATCATCATTAAATTTGCATCTTTTGGCATGAATGTTATGAACATGGTATCACTACGATCGAGGTCCAATAAGAATAAACCATTCACAATGGGTGCATGACCATGAAAGATATTAATCTTATGAATAGAACAACCATCATTATCTCATTTAAATGAATTGTATCGCAATAAACAAGATCAAGATATAATGTTCATGCTTAAAGCAAGCACCAAATAACAATCATTTAGGTTTAAAACTAACCCCGAAGGTAATTGAACAGCGAGTGTGCCCACGTCGATCACACCAACCTTGGAACCATTTCCTACGTGCATCGTCACCTCGTCCTTAGCCAGTCTCCATTTATTCCGCAACTCCTGTTTCGAGTTATAGATATTAGCAACTGAACCGGTATCAAATACCGATGCGCTACTATGAGCACTGGTAAGGTACACATCAGTAACATGCATATCAAATATACCTTTGTTGATGTTGCCATCCTTCTTGCCTCCCAAGTACTTGGAGTAGTTTTGCTTCAAGTGGCCAGTTCCCTTGCAATAGAAGCACTCGGTCTCAGGTTTGGGTACAACCTTGGGTTTCTTCACGGCACCAACAACTTGCTTGCCATTCTTCTTGAAGTTTCCCTTCTTTCCCTTGCCTTTCTTGAAACTAGTGGTTTTCTTAACCATCAACACTTGATGCTCGTTCTTGTTTTCTAGTTCCGTGGCCTTGAGCATCACGAATAGCTCAGGAATCGTCTTATCTATCCCTTGCATATTATAGTTCATCACAAAGCTCTTGTAGCTAGGTGGCAGTGACTAGAGAACTCTATCAACAACCGTCTCAGGAGGAAGCTCAAGTCCCAACTAATTAAAGCGATTATATTACCCAAATATTTTGAGTATATGCTTAGAGACAGAGCTATTCTGCTCCATCTTGTAGGCAAATAATTTATCGGAGGTCTCATACCTCTCAATCCGGGCATGGGCTTGAAATACCAATTTCAGCTCCTGGAACATCTCATATGCTCCGTGACGTTCAAAACATCTTTGCAACCCTGATTCTAAGCCGTACAGCATGGCGCACTAAACTATCGAGTAGTCACCAAAACATGCCTGCCAGACCTTCACAACATCCATAGACAACACTGGAGGGGGTGGCGCACCGAATGGTGCATCAAGAAGATAAACCTTTTGGGAAGTTGTGAGGATAATCCTCAGATTACGGACCTAGTCCGCATAGTTACTTACATCATCTTTCAGCTTAGCTTTATCTAGGAATGTATTCAAATTCAGGGGAAGTACTGCGTGAGCCATTGATCTACAACATAATTTTCAAAGACAACTTTAGACTATGTTCATGATAATTAGTTACACTAATCAAATTACTAACAAACCCCCACTTAAATAAACATCCCTCAGGTTGTGTGAGTGTTACATGATCCAAATCCACCAACCCAAGTCCGATCATCATGTGAGATAAGGTGGTTTCAATGGTGAACGTCTCCATGTTGATCGTATCTACTATATGACTCATGTTTGACCTTTCGATCTCCGTGTTCCGAGGCCATGTTTGTACATGCTAGGCTCGTTAAGTCTAACCCAAGTATTTTGCATGTGCGAAACTGGCTTACACCCACTGTATGCGAACGAAGAGTCTATCACACCCGATCATCACGAGGTGCTTCGAAATGACGAACTTTGCAATGGTGCGTACTTGGGGTGAACACAATTTCATCTTGAAATTAAGTGAGGGGTCATCTTATAATTCTACTGTTTCCCTAAGCAAATAAGATGCATAAAAAGATAAACATCACATGCAAATCAAATAGGTGACATGATATGGCCATCGTCGTCTTGTGCTTTCAATCTCCATCTTCAAAGTACCGACATGATCTCCATTGTCACCGGCATGACGCCATGATCTCCATCATCATGTCTTCATGTGGTTGTCTCGCCAACTAATGATTATACAACTATTCCTAACTCATATCAACAAAGTAAAGTGATGGAGTAAATAAATTAAAGACAACCCTATGGCTCCTATCGGTTGCCGTACTCACCGACATGCAAGTTGTGATAACTATTACAAAACATGATCATATCATACATCACATATATCATATCACGTCTTGGCCATATCACATCACAACAACTTTGCAAAAAGAAGTTAGACGTCTTGTACTTTGTTGTTGCAAGTTTTACATGGCTACTATGGCAACTAGCAAGAACCGTTCTTACCTACTCAAAGCCACAATGGTGATAATCAAGTTGCCTTTTAACCTTCTACAAGGACCCCTTTTTCAAATCCGATTCAACTAAAGTGGGAGAGACAGACACACGCCAACAACCTAATGAAAAACAAGTTGCATGTTAGTCGGTGGAACCGGTCTCTTGTGCGAGGAATAGTAAAGGTTGGTCCGAGCCGCTTCATCCTAGAATACCGATGAATCAAAATAATACATGGGAGGTATGCAATCTGAACATCAATGCCCACAACTTTTGTGTGTTTTACTCATGCATATCATCTACATATTGACCTAGCTCATAATTCCATTGTTGGTGAACATTACATGGGAAACAAAAAATTTCCTATGAACACTCAAGATCTATCTATGAAGATGCATAACAACAAGAGGAGAGAGTGTGTCTATGTACCCTCGTACACTATTAAGAGGAAGCGTATGTAACATGGTTGATATAACTGTACGTCTTCACAATCCAATTGCGATCCGTCCCGATCAAGCACCGAACGGATGACACCACCGCGTTCAACACACATGTGGATCGGTGATGTATCCTCCTTCTTGATCCAGCAAGAAGATAAGAGATGTGGATGGAATCTTGACCAACATGGCGGCATGGTGGAGATGGTGGTGAAGTAGCATCGGTAGGGATTTGTTGCACGCCATCAGAACTAGGAATGAAGGAGCAACAGGAGAGAGGGAGGCGCCAAGGGGTTGGTGTGTCCTCTTGGGGCGCCCCTCCCCTCTATATATAGGTGGAGGGGCATGGTGGCCAGCCCTCCAAGCCCTAGGGCTTGCGCAGCAAGGGGGAGGAGTTCGACTCCTAGTCTGATTCCCTCCTTTCCATGCACATGTGGACTTTCCACCTTTCCTAGATGCATGGGCCTTGAGGGACTTGTGCGCCTGAACCAATACGGCCAGGATGCCTCCCCTCAACCCAGGTTGACCCTTGGAACATGGTGGAACCCTGGGTGGGCTTCCGAACTTCTCCGGAAGTTTCTGGAACCTTTGATGACCCACAAGTATAGGGGATCTATCATAGTCCTTTCGATAAGTAAGAGTGTTGGACCCAATGAGGAGCAGAAGGAAATGATAAGCAGTTTCTAGTAAGGTATTCTCTGCAAGCACTGAAATTATCGATAACAAATAGTTTTGTGATAAGATAATTCATAACGGGTAACAAGTAACAAGTGTAGCAAGGGTGCATCAAGGTAGCCCAATCCTTTTTGTAGCAAAGGCCAGGCCTAGACAAACTCTTATATAAAGCAAAGCGCTCCCGAGGACACATGGGAATTTCTGTCAAGCTAGTTTTCATCATGCTCATTTTATTCGCGTTCGTTAGTTTGATAATTTGATATGTGGGTGGACCGGTGCTTGGGTGCCGCCCTTACTTGGACAAACCTCCCACTTATGATTAACCCCTATCGCAAGTATTCGCAACTATGAAAGAAGAATTAAGGTAAACCTAACCATAGCATGAAATATATATAGGATCCAAATCAGCCCCTTATGAAGCAACGCATAAACTAGGGTTTAAGCTTCCGCCACTCTAGCAACCCATCATATACTTATTAATTACCAATGCCTTCCCCTAGGCCCAAATAATGGTGAAGTGTTATGTAGTCGCCATTCACATAACACCACTAGAGGAGAGACAACATACATCTCATCAAAATATCGAACGAATACCAAATTCACATGATTACTTATAATAAGACTTATCCCATGTCCTTAGGAGCAAACGTAACTACTCACAAAAAATGTTCATGTTCATAATCAGAGGAGTATTAATTATCATAAAGGATCTGAACATATGATCTTCCACCAAGTAAACCAACTAGCATCAACTACAAGGAGTAATCAACACTACTAGCAACCTACAGGTACCAATCTGAGGTTTGAGACAAAGATCGGATACAAGAGATGAACTAGGGTTGGGAGAGGAGATGGTGCTGGTGAAGATGTTGATGGAGATTGACCCCCTCTCGATGAGAGGATCATTGATGATGGCGATGGCTCTGATTTCCCCCTTTGGGAGGGAAGTTTCCCCGGCAGAACAGCCCTATCAGAGCTCTAGATTGGTTCTGTCCAAGTTCCGCCTTGAGACGACGATGCTTCATCCCGAAAGCTCTCTTCTGATTTCCCCTAGGTCAAAACCCTCCATATAGAAGAAGATGGGCGTCGGGGGCCTGCGAGGTGGGCCACAAGCCTGCTAGGCGCGGTGAGGGGGGTGGCCGCGCCTGGCAGGCTTGTCACCTCCCGGTGGACCACCTCTGGCATTTGTTTCACCCAATATTTTTATATATTCCAAAATAATTGTCCATAAATTTTTAGGACTTTTGGACTTGTGCAGAATAGGTATATCAGATTTACTCCTTTTCCAGTCTAGAATTCTAGCTACCGGCATTCTCCCTCTTCATGTAAACCTTGTAAAATAAGAGAGAAAAGGCATAAGCATTGTACCATAACGTGTAATAATAGCCCCTAATGCAATGAATATCAACATAAAAGCATGATGCAAAATGGACGTATCAACTCCCCCAAGCTTAGACCTCACTTGCCCTCAAGCGAAAGCCGAGATCGATAAATATGTCCATATGTTTGGAGATAGAGGTGTCGATAAAATAAAATACGGACATGAGGGCATCATGAACATCCTTAGAACATCATTACTTATTGTATAAGATTTCTTATGCTCCAATTCAATCACAAGATAAAGTATGAACCAAGAACTCTATTGACAACCAACAAACTATGATCTTAGTCATTGAGGCAATTGGCAATTTATCATAACATCGGAGAGAGTCAATATAAGATCTTGTAAAGCAAACCCACATACTCAATCATCTTTTAGTCTTTCACAATTGCTAACACTCACGCGGTACCCATGAGATCAAAGCTTCAACCGAACACAGAGAAAGATAGGGGCTTATAGTTTTGCCTCCCAACTATTCACCTCAAGGGTGATGTCAACAATAATAACTCATGATCACCCACATCCGAGTGGATATATGCGTCCAGATCATTCCCCAACACATAATGCTTGCCAAGAGAGAGGCGAAATATAGGAAGTGGTAAGGATCACCATGACTCTTGTGTGAACATAAGAACTTAAAAAGTAGAACTAACAGATAGGCCCTTCATAGAGGGAAGCAAAGGTTGTCATGTGCTTTTTATTTTGGGATGCACAAACCCTTAGTACAGAGGAATGCCGCGTTGTATTGCCCATTGTGATAGAGATCTTTATTATGTAGTCTATCGCTTTTTTTTCTTTACTATCACAAGTTCGTACAACACTTATTTCCCTTACACTAAAAGATCACACACATTTAGGAGCACTTTTTATTGCTTTTTGCACCGATGACAACTTACTTGAAGGATCTTATTCAATCCATAGGTAGGTATGGTGGACTCTCAAGGCAAAACTCGGTTGAGGTGTTTGGATGCACAAGTAGTATCTCTACTGGTGCGAAAGTTTTGGCTAATATGAGGTGGAAGCAAGCACTACAAGTTGGAGGATCTAAAACCATATAACTTCTATCCGAAGGCAAGCAAGAATAACCTATTATGTTGTCTTCCTTGTCCAACATAAACTTCTTGGCATGTAATATTTTAATGATTGGTCACAATCATAAAATATGTCCAAGATAATATATTTATATGTGAATCTCTCTTTATTTATCACTTCCTTTTCAATTGCACTAATGACCAATTACTATGTTTGTTAACTCCCAACAAATTTCAATCGACATACTTTTTATAAGTGAAGTCATCACTCCCCATAAGATCATTATGCCTACTCTTTGCTTTTATTCTATTATTCTTTATTCATCACTCTCAAGATCATAGTAATCTAGCAAATCCCTCTCATCAAAACACATTTTTATTATACAACTCTCGGGCTTGCTTACATAAGGGGAGCAAAAGCAAAAACTAAAAGGTAGATCATACTATCACTTTATTCTACTAGATCAAACAAAATAAAAAGGATCGAACTAAGAAAAACAAGAAAAAGGAAAAAGGAAAAAGGTGTGATGGTGATACGATACCGGGGCGCCTCCCCCAAGCTCGGCACAAGCCAAGGGGAGTGCCCATACCCATGTGTTTAGATGTCCTTCTTCGGAGGTGATGGTGGTGGAGTTATTGATGAGGATGAAAGCTTGTGTTCCGTCTTCCAAGGCATAGGCTCACCATCGTAAAAATACGAATGAGTCTCCAGAATCCTCAAATCCACAGCCAAACTCATTCTCTTAAATATGTATTCATACTCACAGTTTTGGTTTTGCGGATCATAGATCTGGGCTTGGAGATGCTCAATTTTCTCGTAAAGCTTGAAGATGTGCTCCCCGATGTCCTTGGTGTCCAGCTTGTGTTTATAGGTAAACTCCGAGATCATCATATGATTGGCATTGAGTCCACGTTCCACCATCCCTTGGCATGTGAAGACTTGTTGCTCTATTGCTTCGAGGCTTGTTTCCATGCTTTCGGTCTTCTTTGGCCCCTCAACGTCACAAATGTGCAGCACCCCCTCACACATCTCAATGGTTTGAGGGTGTTGCAGCACCTCCGCAAGGTAAGGGATGATGACCTTCTTGAAAAACTTGTTCTTTGGAGCACTAGGGGATGACATGACGATCCTAATCTGCTGCAGAAACAGCTCAAACGAAAACAGGAGGTATTATCGTGATACGAAAGTGCAAAGCTTCGGGAGATTATATAATAAATTTTTGCCGACCCGAAGGGGTGTACCACAAGGAAACAGAGTTCGGAGGGCGCACAGTGTGGTGACAAGCCCCCTAGGCATGGCCACGGGGGTGGCCGCACCTGGCAGGCTTGTCGCCTCCTCGTGCATCTTTTGGACTACTTTTAACTTTCCTAAATTTTTAAATATTCCTAAACTGAGTAAAATTTCTATTGGGAAAGTTTTGGAGTCGGTTTACTTACCGTACCACGTACCTATTCCTTTTCGGAGTCTGAAACGTTCCGGCAGGTCTCCCTAATATGCTCTTCCGGAGTTATGGTATTGATAACATTGGTTTCAACATTAATGGGAGTACCTGAGATATAATGTTTGATTATTTGCCCATTTACCACCTTTGGAGTTGTGCCTTCAGCATTGTTGATCTTGATGGCACCGGAACAATATACTTCCTCAACAATGTAAGGCCCTTCCTAGAGAGAAGTTTTCCTGCAAAAAATATTAACCGAGAATTGTATAGCAAGACATGATCACCTATATTGAATTCACGCATTTGTATCCTTTTATCATGCCATCTCTTAACTTTTTCTTTAAACAACTTGACATTCTCATAGGCCTGGGTTCTCCATTCATCAATGAGATAATATCAAATAATATCTTCTCACCAGCAAGTTTGAAATCATAGTTGAGCTCTTTGATTTGCCCAATAAGCTTTATGCTCTAGTTCTAGAGGTTAGTGACATGCTTTACCATAAACCATTTTATACGGAGACATACCCATAGGATTCTTGTAAGCAGTTCTATAAGCCCATAATGCATCGTCAAGTTTCTGTCACGCCCAAGATGCGCGCCTATCCATATTAAGGCACGAGGGCCTCGCAAGGGATAGAGGCGCATCTTGTCATTCGCAAGTATAGCATCATTACATCATACATTATAGAAGAGATGAGTATACGAGTTGGCTTACACTTTCCACATACTAAATTACAATTCCACACAGAGTTCAAATCATCAAGATGAAGACAGGGTCTGACTACTGACGAAAGCAAATGATAAAAGCAGATGCAAATGATACTATCTCGCTATCCCAAAGATCTCGACCATGGTCCTCTACTCATCCGGGTAAGTCACGTACATCCTGCCTCTTTCCTCGTCATACTCCCACTGGAGCTGCGTCAGATCATCCTGCACGTACTCATCTGTACATGTACCTAGATTGTTGTAGTAATCTGTGAGCCACAAGGACTCAGCAATCATGCGCCTGGGTACCGAGACTATTCAGGCTTAAAGGTTGGGATGGGCTATGTGTTTAGTTTGCAGCAGCAATAAGCATTTATGGTGGCTAAAATTGTGTAACATGAAGATAAATGTGAGTGGCCTACGATGAGCGATCGAATCTATAATGACCTCTATGAGATCCTGAACACTTACTTACGTCAATCATAACCCCACTGTGTTCTCTCTCGGATCACGTTCACGAGCAGAGACGATCACGGTTACTCACACAGTTGGTGTATTTTATTAGAGTTTACTTCAAGTTTACTATAACCAAGTGTTAAACAAATATCCAAGTTGCCACATAACCGCGGGCATGGCTTTTCGAAAGGTTTGACCCTGCAGGGGTGCTCCAACTAGTCCAGCACAAATTAACCACACTCCACGGGAATAGCCTCGACCACAGATCTCGTGATCATCCTAGGCAACTCCAAAGGAATTCCAACACCTCGAGATAGCCCGAAGAAAGTCAGAGCCCTCACGCAAGACACTCGATAAGGTAAAACAAATCCAGCAAGACCACCCGACGTGTCGACGAACCCGATAAGAGCCGCGTATCTCGTTCTCAGGACACGACGGATAAGCACAGCGTATGGTGGCCTGATAGAAATCTCCCGAGTTGCCCCGGGTTGGCCCCGCACACTGCTCTAGTTTGGACCAACACTCATGAGGAGCACTGACCCGGGGGTTGATTAATTATCCACGGGGTTGCAAAGCCCTATGCAAATTTATTAAGTTATTAAGCGATGTAGTACCAAAGTTGGGTCTTGCCGGACAAGTTTTAATCTCAACCGAATAAACAAGGGGTCCCCATAACAACCCCGAGCATGTTAGGAGCGCAAAGTATGGAAAACATAACACCGGTAACAAGAAACTATGGCAGTAATAGCGGAACAAAACACCTAGCAAAAGGCCAAGCCTTCCACCAATGCCAAGATATATGTGTGCATTAAATTAAATAACAAATAATATTGTGATATGCCAAAAACCATGTTATCACATGGAACAACCTGCACCTGCAACTAAGAACGCTATAAGAGGGGCTGAGCAGCGGTAACTTAGCCAATCAAAGGTTTGCTAGGATGTGGAGGGTTAGAGGCTATCATGGCAATTAGGAGGCTGACATTCATGAGGTAGGTAGCACAATTGTAACGATAAGAGTGAGACACTAGCTGTAACATCCCAAATTTTGGAATGTTATAATAATTATAGAATGATTGTTTGTTTGCTTGAATGATTGAAAGTGAGTGCAATTTGAAACTTTTGAAAATTTTGAAAGTTTGATGAGAGGGAATGAAATGACTTTCCCAAAATTTTCAATCTGCATTTTGATCACCAGGAATTCAAATTCATTTCATCACAAAACCCTAGAGTGAAGATGACATGACTTCTTCCATTTAAAGAAATGAAAAGGGATTTGAAAATGATTTGAATTTCCATTTTGAAAATATTTCAAATTCAGAAAACTTTATGCAACTCAATGATTTTCATGAGAGAGGATAATATGACTTCCTCAAATTTTAAGAAATATGAGTTGGAAGTTTAAAAGAAGGAATTGAAAGAGCTTTTGAAAACCTCTGGATTATTTTGAAAATCCATTTCATATTGGTCCCTATCCAAAATTTTCAAAGAATTCAAAACCCTGACAAAAATTTGAGAGGAGTAACATGACACTCCAAGACAGGGGGTAATTTTTGAAGTTTTTGAATCATCAAACCCAAAAAGTAATTTGAAAAATATTTGCAAAAGTAAATAAAGCCAATTAAGGCATTTTCTGAAAAATGTTTTTTCTAAAGTATTCAAATGCGAGAATAAAAATGTCCATTAAATGGCATTTATTATTCTGTTAATTCTGATATAAATTTTGACTATATTTGGAATTTATTCGAATGCATTGATCAAGTTTTATGGCTCTGGTAAAATCATAAATAGGAAACGGTAACGGTTTATAATAAAACCGGCCGGCCCACAGCCTTTAAAGCCGATTTTATTTCATAACGGTCACCGCTAATAACACCCCCTCTCGCTCTCTCACTGACAGGCCGGTCCCACGCACCCGACCGAAACCGTCGCTCGGTCGCCTTCCTCCTCCCACGCGCCCGACGCCGTCGCCGGTTTTCCCTCGACGCGGACCCCCTCCCTCCTTACTCCCCCGACCCCCTGAGACCCCTATAAGTAGCCGGCACCTCTCCTCTCTCCATTCCCCTTGTTTCCCCCTCCTCCCGCGTCCTCTCACTACCGGAATCCCTCGCCGGACTTCACCACGGCCGCCGCGCCATTATCGCGTCCCCGCATCACCCTGACCTCCCCGCACTCTCCCGAGCCCTCCGACGATTTCCCCACGACCGTGCGCACTTCCCCGACCCTCACCCTCTCTGGACACTCTCTGGAGCTGCCAAGACGTCACCCTCGCCGGAGTGTTCCCCGATCCCGAAACTCCCTCCGCTCCTGCTCGTCGTCACCGTCGTCCCCGAGATCGCCCTCGACCACCACCGGACGCGCCATTCATCGCTGAGTCGAACGGAGCCCTCGCCGTCGCCGGAGGACCACCGGAGGCGCATCCCCGATGACCTCGATGCCTCTTCCATCACCGGAACCCTCGCCGGAACCGGCAACCACCACGGTGAGCCCTCCCCTCTCTCTCTCAACCGTCGGATCAAACTCCTACGCGCCAGATTAGAAGAATTAAACGCCGAAGCGTTTTCCTCTAATGTTCGGTCGTCCGCCCGTAGCACACCCCGTAGCCAATAGCAGAGCTCCACGTGTACCCCTATCCGTTCGAAGCAAAACTTATCTTTTTCCGTTTTAATTTCAAAAACAGAATAGTTTTGTTTTTATTTTCTTTATATCTTTTATGTTTCTAACTATTTTAAATTGATTCTTTTTGCATTAGATCACAATTTTTATCTAATTTCTATAGATACCAAATTTGACCATGTTTGAACATTTAAATTTGAATTTGAACAGATTTGATTTAAATTTTGTTTTTTGAATATCTTGAGTTTTAAAATTTCTGTAGCGACCTGACTCAAAATGAGTCAAGTCGCTACAGAAATGGTATCAGAGCACATGTTGACTGTAGGACGTGGCCCTAGAAACTGGAAAGCCTTAGGAAATTATTTCTCGAAAATTTTGTTTTCAAAATATCTTTTACTTCTCCTCTCTTCTGAGTTTTATCAAGAGTTAGAAAATACCCTTTTCCCCTTGATCACACGAAGGATCAACTGAAGCCCTCCAAGAAGGACAAGATATCAGATAACTGGTGACCAACTCAGACAAAGATGTATTCCATTATGGAAGAGCTACAAAATGGATTGAAGACTATACAGACCTCAAGAAATTGAAGACCATGAAGAATTTCCAAGATGTTATGCCCCTAGAAGACCAAACCCCTGTTGTATACTTACGTTAGATACGATGATTTGTGAGCTGTCATTTGTGTGTAATTTTCGACAGCCACAAAAAAAAATCTATTTTCAAAACCATTGTTTGTATTGTGTGTATCCCCTCCTTTCTCTCTCTTGCTTCTCATCCCAAAACCTTGAACCCAATAGATGGCATATGAAGCTGGACTTGTACTTTCTGGACCAATGACCCAGTTAGAGGCAGAAGTATGGATACACAACATGGAGAATCACTTCAGGAGCAACTCGATAGCACAAAAGTATGAGGTTCAATATGCTCTCCAGCACTTTACCCAAAGTGCCGCAACTTGGTGGAAAATGCATCATGCCATACAAGGATTTAATGGAGCAAAGAATTGGGAAGAACTCAAGAAGACTCTGTTAAGATCCCGTCTCATTCAGAATCATTGTGTTATCCCGATGAAGAAGACCCGAGCATGTAAAATCTGTGGAGAAATAGGACACACCTAGGAAGAACACAAGAAAGGATGCCCTCATTGTGAAGAGAATCACCCTGCTGAGGACTGCCCAACTAGTAGGGTGACTTGTTTCTTGTGTGAAGGAACTACACATTACCCGGCTCAATGCCAAATGTACCCCAAGGTACAAGAAGTCATCAAACAACAGAAGAAAGCCATGAAGGAAGCCTTCAGAGAAAAGTTAGTAGAACTTGTGATGAAGGAAGATGTTGAAGACCCTGATGGAGAAGGATTAACCAGATTTTACTCAAATGTCCGCTATACATGTGGAGAAGAAGGACATTTCTCACAGGACTGTACGAAGGAAAGAAAAGAGTATCTGGGAAATTTTCCGACAGAAGAAGTGGAGTTTGATCCACAGGAAATTGAACTTTTGATCGGAACAAAGGAACCCAAGAAGAGAAACCGAAGACGTCCTCTGAACAACCCAATTTCTACGAAGAAGGATTTGAGTCAGATCATGTGTTTCAGGTGCAAGAATTTAGGCCACTATGCCGATAAGTGCCCAAGAAAGGAATCAAGAACCCAAGAGCAAGCACCAACATCAAGAAGCCCCGAGATATGTCAGAAATCATTTGTTTTCAGTGCAAGAAGACAGGACACTACTCCTATACCTGCCCAGAGAAGAATGCTAAGCATGAGTAGTTTGAGTTCGGAAGTAATAAATGTAATAGGTAGCACTCTTATCCTTTGAGGTTATGTAATGGATAATCCATTTGTTTTAAGGTTGAAAATACTCTCTAAAGATGTTGGAAAGTGAAATTGAAGTTTGATTTTGAATAACATGGATGTTTACCCAAGTCGAGACATATGTCAATTCTGAGTACCTTTTCTGACACACGCAGATGACCACTCTTTATGAGTCTTTCCTCAAAGGCCCGGAAACAATCATGACCCTGACCAGTGATCATGATTACCCAAGGATCCTGAAGGATATGATGAAGCACATCCATATTGAAGGAGATGCAGTCTACAAAGGCTACCCATTCATGGATAATGGAGTGAAACTTTGGTATGTGGAGGTACACCTTCACCGTGCAAAGGGAGTTTTCCCAAAGACTACTGGACGATACTTTTACATATCTCATGTACCACAAGCTATTTTCTTTGACGTTGTTCGTGAAGCTGCCATGGAAGCCATACGCCATATTGGAGAAATACTTGAAGCAAGACTCCGTCATACTCAGGAATATCTGCAAGAGGTGCATACGGAGATGATGGAGATGAAACTCATGTCCACCCTGATCAAGGAGAAGATGGGTGATTTCAAGGAGCACATCGGAAATTTTCAGTGGTACTAAAATAGCTCCAAGGGGAGATGAATGAATAAAGTTGGGAGTTGATGCTAGACCATACCAAACTATGTGGATGGCAGCACTTGTAATAAAGTATTTTGGAATTTTAAGAAGAGATTGAAGTTATGTAACGTAAGTCTCAGTGTGTGTAATAAAAGTCATGAGATCAATGGAATATATGATGTCACGACTCTCCTGTGTTGAACTATATGAGTTGCCATTCTAAGAGCAATAGAATCCGACCAATTTTCGAGGATACGAGAAAAAAAATGGTCTATGCAGGTATGAGTGCATTTCATTTTAAGTGTGGTAGAAACCACAGGTACCTCCCGGTTAAGTAATTTGGATCAGTGAATACGGATGAAGAGAATGTGGAATCACCGCAAACTATCCGGATAATAACCTTTGAGACAAAGAGTTTTCGAAGCTGGAATGCTAAGAAACGGAATGATTATGGTGAAAACCACACCCAAGGTTAAACAGACCAATGGAAAGGAAAATGAATTCCGCGGAGTGGAATCTAG
This sequence comes from Hordeum marinum, assembly GCA_022496015.1. Classification (NCBI taxonomy): domain Eukaryota; kingdom Viridiplantae; phylum Streptophyta; class Magnoliopsida; order Poales; family Poaceae; genus Hordeum; species Hordeum marinum. The sequence goes on from CM039675.1 coordinate 337,286,501, forward strand.
ACAAGAATAAGTCTGAGATTTGTTACCTCAAGGGTATGGTGTAGTGAACTGAAGGTAATGCTGGAATATGGATCGATAGTCACCCCACGGGTGAGATGAAGTTGTTCAAGAATTCAAGTGAATCCACAAGTCACTGACCTCAGGATTGATAAGGATCAAGCCCCACCCTTGTGAAGGAGGAAACTTGGAAGAAGCTACGACTGATCAGCAAACGTTTTCTTAGGAGCATACGATAACCTGAGAGTTGTCAAGAAACGATAGATGTTTTTTGCTTATCTTGCAGAATCAATGGATTTATCCGAACTTTGTTCGTTGACAAGAGAAATTTTCTGCAACGCTTGTGAGGAAGTCCAAGTGTTAGAATACGAGATTCACTAAACCTTATACAAGGTAATGATTTCAGTGCGACATGGTTTGGCCACCATGACGACTTACTCTTATCATTCTCTTGCTATTCGGATTGGTAAATCTGAGTGACTTACCCATAGTAAAGAGACGACGTTCTTTGAAGCTTTTTGTTTAAGCCTTAGAATGGTAGGATGAAACCCCTAGTACATTGACAGTTGCTGTCACACGTAGGAATTTTACGGTGAGGAATGTAGCCAAGACCCATTTCACTGCAGGATAACCACTAATGGTAGACCACCATGAGATCATCGATAAGTTATTTAGAATGATCATGAGACCTATCAGTTAAGAAGACCCAGTATCAGAGGAAATACATGTTGTTATGAGAACACAAGATTTTGATATAACGGAAGAGCATCACCGAAGGAGCTATCGTGAAGAAGGTGAACAGACAGATGTACCCAGAGGACTGTCAAGATGTTGAAGGACCAGTAACTCTCATTTCAAGTGTGGTAGACCCACATTTCCAGGTCAATGGAGTTTTGTTGGAAGACCCCTCACCTTCTTGGTCAATGGATTTGTTAGAACACCCCAAACCCTAACCTTTTCTTTCTAGCCTCTCCGAATCTCGAGGACGAGATTTATTTTAAGTGTGGTAGGTTTGTAACATCCCAAATTTTGGAATGTTATAATAATTATAGAATGATTGTTTGTTTGCTTGAATGATTGAAAGTGAGTGCAATTTGAAACTTTTGAAAATTTTGAAAGTTTGATGAGAGGGAATGAAATGACTTTCCCAAAATTTTCAATCTGCATTTTGATCACCAGGAATTCAAATTCATTTCATCACAAAACCCTAGAGTGAAGATGACATGACTTCTTCCATTTAAAGAAATGAAAAGGGATTTGAAAATGATTTGAATTTCCATTTTGAAAATATTTCAAATTCAGAAAACTTTATGCAACTCAATGATTTTCATGAGAGAGGATAATATGACTTCCTCAAATTTTAAGAAATATGAGTTGGAAGTTTAAAAGAAGGAATTGAAAGAGCTTTTGAAAACCTCTGGATTATTTTGAAAATCCATTTCATATTGGTCCCTATCCAAAATTTTCAAAGAATTCAAAACCCTGACAAAAATTTGAGAGGATTAACATGACACTCCAAGAAAGGGGGTAATTTTTGAAGTTTTTGAATCATCAAACCCAAAAAGTAATTTGAAAAATATTTGCAAAAGTAAATAAAGCCAATTAAGGCATTTTCTGAAAAATGGTTTTTTTAAAGTATTCAAATGCGAGAATAAAAATGTCCATTAAATGGCATTTATTATTATGTTAATTTTGATATAAAATTTGACTATATTTGGAATTTATTCGAATGCATTGATCAAGTTTTATGGCTCTGGTAAAATCATAAATAGGAAACGGTAACGGTTTATAATAAAACCGGCCGGCCCACAGCCTTTAAAGCAGATCTTATTTCATAAAGGTCACCGCTAATAACACCCCCTCTCGCTCTCTCACTGACAGGCCGGTCCCACGCGCCCGACCGAAACCGTCGCTCGGTCGCCTTCCTCCTCCCACGCGCCCGACGCCGTCGCCGGTTTTCCCTCGACGCGGACCCCCTCCCTCCTTACTCCCCCGACCCCCTGAGACCCCTATAAGTAGCCGGCACCTCTCCTCTCTCAATTCCCCTTGTTTCCCCCTCCTCCCGCGTCCTCTCACTACCGGAATCCCTCGCCGGACTTCACCACGGCCGCCGCGCCATTATCGCGTCCCCGCATCACCCTGACCTCCCCGCACTCTCCCGAGCCCTCCGACGATTTCCCCACGACCGTGCGCACTTCCCCAACCCTCACCCTCTCTGGACACTCTCTGGAGCTGCCAAGACGTCACCCTCGCCGGAGTGTTCCCCGATCCTGAAACTCCCTCCGCTCCTGCTCGTCGTCACCGTCGTCCCCGAGATCGCCCTCGACCACCACCGGACGCGCCATTCATCGCTGAGTCGAACGGAGCCCTCTCCGTCGCCGGAGGACCACCGGAGGCGCATCCCCGACGACCTCGACGCCTCTTCCATCACCGGAACCCTCGCCGGAACCGGCAACCACCACGGTGAGCCCTCCCCTCTCTCTCTCAACCGTCGGATCAAACTCCTACGCGCCAGATTAGAAGAATTAAACGCCAAAGCATTTTCCTCTAATGTTCGGTCGTCCGCCCGTAGCACACCCCGTAGCCAATAGCAGAGCTCCACGTGTACCCCTATCCGTTCGAAGCAAAACTTTTCTTTTTCCGTTTTAATTTCAAAAACAGAATAGTTTTGTTTTTATTTTCTTTATATCTTTTATGTTTCTAACTATTTTAAATTGATTCTTTTTGCATTAGATCACAATTTTTATCTAATTTCTGTAGATACCAAATTTGAACATGTTTGAACATTTAAATTTGAATTTGAACAGATTTGATTTAAATTTTGTTTTCTGAATATCATGAGTTCTAAAATGAATTTTTGAATGATTCTTTTTCCTACTTGTCACTAGTGACCATAGCTATCATTTGGTAGAGTTTGAGAATTTTATAATAATTTTAAATAGTATTTTCAAACCAAACAGAATCTTTTTAGTTTCCTATTAGTTTAATTAAATTGATTTACTTTGTTTTATTTTGAAAATCTGAATATGATTTACATTATGTTTTAGATTTCATTTAGTTTTGTTGTTCCAAACCTTAGTAATTTACTTGCTGTTAACAAAAGTTAATTTGTTTAGTTTATAAATTTTGTTGTAGGGATCTATACCCTCTTTCAAATAGGTATAGTTTATTTAAAACAAATTAGTTAGTACTAGTACTTTTAACTAAAGTTTTATATAATTAGATTCTGTTTTCAAATAAAATTTGTAGTAATTCCTTTCTGTTAAGTAATGTTTTGTTAATAAAATAATTTTTTTTTGCTCTATTATGATAGGAAAACTATATCCTTAATCATTAGGTAATGTCTTATAAAACAATTTAGTTTTTCATAGAAATTATTTTCACAAAGTTTCATATGATTTAATTCTGTTTTGTAATAAATATTTTATTTAATTATTTTCTGTTAACTTAGTTGTTTTACAATATGTTTTCTCTTAGTTTATGTTTGCTTGTTGTTAAGTTCATTAGGCAAACACTTACATTTTTTAGAAGGTTGTTTTTATAGTTCTAGTTGTCTTTCAAAAGTGATTCATTTTTTTTCTAGAAAAATATTTACAAAAATCTTTTATTATATTTTACTTTGTTTTGGTTTTGTGTTACTTTTGAATTTTTTGGAGTTTTGTGTTTCAACTTTGTCTTAAGTATTTCTTTCATCAACCTTGTTGATTTTGTTTCTTGTGTTACCTTGTGATTGTTAGAATTGATTGCTAGTATGATTGCTTATATGTATGCAATGTTTGATTATAGATTTCATCGGAGAGTGACGAATAGTCTATCAAGTTATTTCTGAGAGCGATCTTTATCCTCATCAACAGTACAGGCAACTTCACTTTGACCATCTTTTCATACCTATGTTTTATTGCATGTAGTGACATCATTCAACATATCCCTCCCGTAGTGTTATTGAAATTCTTGTAGTTGAGTAGAATGCATGAGGTAGGAACCCACCACTGGTTACTAAAGCCCCTGGAACGCTAGTTAGTGCAATGCTATCCTAAAGTAGACGGGGTCTGGTATGAGTGTTCGTGAGTGGTGTGAAGAAGGACTCCACGTCAAAACGACGACTTCATGAAGACATCTTCAAGTTCTGCATCTTCAAGACCTCAAGACTTCAAGACTCGAGAAGACAAGTTTTCAATACACACTACTGGGTGAAGGATGGTTGATTGGGCATCCCTGGAGAAACCAGTGGATGGCCGGGATGCATGGAGAAGCGCCATGACATCTTGCGGAAAGCTTCACCCAGACTCAAAGAGAAGGATGAATACTTCATGCCCGGAAGCTTACCTGTGTAGCCACAAGTCATTATGGGCTCTGGCTTGGTTGATCTTTGTTGTGACTCTGCTGGGCAGTGCTACGAGATGTAGTCGACGTTAGGATTGGGATGGGCACTGTCGGACAGTCAGGGAAGCACTCTGAAAGACCATGTTTCTTTCATCCTGTTCTCAAACACCAGGCAGTGCGAGGACTTACCAGGAGGGAAAGAATCTTGTGGGTAAAGTACACAACACTCTGCAGAGTTAAACCTAATCGATTAGCCGTGTCCCCGGTTACGGACAATTTGAGCTTCTAGACTTGGATCTATCTCTGAACTCTCAACACTGGACTGATAACTAATTGTGGGCAACTTAATGATACTTATGGGCATTGAGACATTGGTTGGCGGAACCATGTCATGATAGGTAACTCTATAGTGAAATTCCTGATATTCCTTTGTTGTAGGAAAATAAAATCAGCTTTTACGCAAAAACTCAGACACAGAGCCACAAAGCCTTTGCATATAGAATAGTCTTTATTTTTCTGTTCTTCTATGGTGATCTTGCCAGCATATTCAAAATGCTGACCTACAGGGCTGCAACGTCTTATGTTGCAGATACTCTTCTACGACGGGTAAGAGTACGATTCAGGGTTACGGTCCGCACTCAACTTGCCGTTGGTGTTATTGGGACTCCACTCCCGTTGACTGTATCCGCTGCTATTTTAAGGTATATATCAGTTTTACGCTATTTACATGTGATTGCACTTTGATATATACATTGATGTACTGTGTGTGCCAGCATACTGATCCAGGGATGGCACAGAAAACACAGAGGCTTGACTCATTTTGAGTCGGGTCGCTACACTAGCAAGCGAAAATATTATCGGGATCCGGGAACGATCATCTTGCATGTTGGTTCTTCAGTGGAACAAGTAGCGGGATCCTCGTAGTTGTACTCGCTTGGATCTTCGTACTCAGGTTCAACGTTTGCGCCTACCCAAAAGAAACAGCAATAATAAACAAACAACCATGGTGCAATGCACAACCAAGAATGATGCATGCTTAGGTGAAGAGTTTTTAACATGGCAATCCTAACTAGTGATGTTTCACATGCAAAGGGTTGGTTATTAATGAATCTGGACATAACCTCATGTTAAGTTATTTAGACATGCATAAACATGGCAAATATGGATGCATCATGCAAAAATGATAAAAATGCATATGAAGAACGTAAGAAACGGAGTTACGGTTCTCACGATACGCTCACGACAAGATACGAAGACAAAGCACAAGACAACAAGGCCATGGGCTAGTTCTTGGCATTCCAAGGTAGCCACTGGATAGGCAATGAAAAACCAACCACAATAGATCCAAAGATCAAGCAATTCCATGGAGTATATCTCCCACAAGTTACAAAACAATAAAACAAACAATCTGCCACAAACAGCAACATAGCAACTTTCACAGCCAATAACTTGAGCTACATGAATCCTACAACCACAAACAAGGTATTGATAGAAACTACATAACATGATTATCAATTTATCCAACTACACAATCTGGAAAGGAGGCACACATCAAGCATGAAGCTAACAAGTTGACACGATGAAACAGATTTCTGGGACTTAGTGAAAATAACATTTTTCTGAAATCTGAGTAAATCTGGTAGCATGTTGACAGCAGAAGTTAAAGGTGTTAGAAACCATCTCATGGCATGAAAATTAACAAGATGGTAGTAGACAACATCTACTTCAAAACACTAGCACTGAGCATGAGCTAATTCTCAACATATCACAAGAGGGCAACGACTCTTCATGGCATAAAAATAACATCAAATTCTCAGACCTAGAAATATTTAGCATGGTGAAAATAGTAACATCAAGTTAGCTACTTTGCAGCAAGTTTCCCACTTATATGGGTGATTCTCATGTCAAACAGAAATACCATGTCATAATAGGCATAAAACACTAACATTTCCATGTTGGCACATGCCCCAAAGCAAGCATGGATTAATTCATGGAAAAATGACAAAGTAGCATCACGGCAGAAAATGACAGTTTTATAAACTTGCTCAAAAGTGAAATCTGATTGCACCAATGGATTCCTTGGCTCTTTCTACCCCAAAATCATGTATTATACACATATAGTTACAGTAAACAACATGACAAAACCTAGGTAGCAAAACATCATCTTCATTTTATAAGTGAGAAATTACTATAAATGACCATGATCAAAAATGAAGATATCCTCATTTGGAAAATTACTATAATTATAATTATCTATATAAAACACACAAAAAACACAACAATAGAAAAGCACAAATAGGAGGGGATCCCACCTGGCATACTCACCAGGGTCCCCTAGTGGATGACATGTGGGGCCAGAGCCCACCTGTCAGCCACACACCCACGCACACACATACTACATCACACACACAACCACACTGGATCCTCTCTGCCACTAGCAAGCACACACACACACACACACACACACTCACATACGAAGCCACACCAGATCTGGTGTATCCACACCAGATCCCACCCCCCACACACGGGATCCGACCACCCCACCGGATTCGAACACACAACACCACACGCACCAACCAAATAAAAGGAAAAGGGGGGAAAGCGGGATTGAACCCGCGACCTCACAGTCGATTCCCCAAGCACAAACCACTGCGCTACGCTTCGACGTCTGACCATAGAGGGCACTAACTACTCTAGTACTAACAGATCGAGAAGACACTGACGAAACTAAAGATGTCGACACCTGCGATAGCGAACGGCGGCGACGAAATTCCGGTGACTGCCGGCATCTCTGGGAGCATGGTGCCTACAGGGTCTCCAATCCCCTACTTGCTTTGCAACGAGGAGGACGAAGGCGACGCCCTGAAGGCGTTGCCTTGAGCAGAACGGCGGCGACAGAAAAGCACGACGACGACGAGCTAAGCACAACAACAAGAGGGGAAGTCGCGGCGGCTCACCGAGGGGGAGACGACGACGACTATGAATGTGACGACGAGGAAGAAGAGACGGTGACGCAACAGCGACGAAGAGGAAGAAGACCGACGGCGACCGTCGGGAGCGCGTCGACGGGGAGGAAGAAGTCCATGCCTTAGAGCTTCCCATGGTGTTCTAACGGCGGGAACGGAACGCGGGGACGATCCGCGCTCGCCACGACATCTCGGACACAGAGGGGATCGACCGGAGACGCAAGGTCGACGGAGATGACGAGCGGCGACCTCTATGAACCTCTCTGAAATCCTCTAAAGCTTACCTGACAGAAGGAGAAGGAGAGGAAGGGGAGAGATGGAGAGGAAGAAGGGGGCAGCGGTGGCTGGAGGGAGAAGAGGAACCCTAGGCGGAGGGGGCACGCACGTCGAGGGGAGTTTTAAACCCCGGAGCAGACAGCCACAGACGGTGCAAGGAAACGGCGGAGGCGCTCTCTCTCTCAGACGTCTGATGGAGAAGCGACGGAGCAGGTAGCCGCTTGGCACCTGGGCTGGGCCGCGCAGGGAGGAGCCGGCCCAACTCTTCCTCTTTCACACAGAGAAAAAAACACAGAGGGTTTTCCTATTTAATAAAACAGCAAGAAAAAGGAAAACTCCTAGAGAAAATTAGAGGGATTTTTGATAAGGCAAAATTACTTTTGACTTAAAGAATATGAAAACTATTTAATAAAAGTGACAAGGGGATTTTTGAAACAAGTATTTTAAATAGTTTTTTAAAATAACAGCCCCCTGGTTATTTAACCCACAAATGCATATTAACTCAAACAACAAAAGAACCACACTCATAATTTGTAAAACATAATAGGCTACCTCTTGAACATTTTATCTCAAATTTATTAGCAAGTTATTACTGATGATAAAAAAAATCAAGGGAATGGAAAGGGGGGGGCACTTGGTTGGCTTTAGTTGAAAAGAAAAGAGAGGGGAAAGGAGAAGTAGATGCACACCCACACTCTAACCACATCACAACACACAAGGACAAACTCATCCACAACAAGTCACATCACAAATAAGGCATGGCATGATGAATGGTATGATGCATGATGCATGAATGCATGAACAAGACATGGAATAACAAGGTTCACTCATAAGATTAAACTCATGGCAACAAGGTTCACTTAAGATACATGCCCAACAAGGTAGGGACAACACTTGGGCTGTCACAGTTTCTTAGACCAATTCTTCCTAGATCTATTAACTGTCTTTTGCAAGATCAACTTAATTTCTCTATTGCTTAATTCTACTTGACCACTAGACCGAGGATCATAAGGAGATACAATTCTATGATTAACATCATACTTAGCAAGCAATTTACGCAAAGCACCATGAATAAAATGTGAACCACCATCGGTCATTAAATATCCGGGGACTCCAAATCTAGGGAAAATAACTTCTTTATGCATCTTAATAGAGGTGCTATGATCAACACTACTAGTTGGAATAGCTTCTACCCACTTAGTAACATAATCAACAACAACTAAAATATGAGTATACCCGTTGGATGTTGGAAAAGGTCCCATATAATCAAAACCCGAAACATCAAATGGTTCAATAACAAGAGAGTAATTCATAGGCATTTCCTGACATCTACTAATATTGCCAATTCTTTGCCATTCATCACATGACAAGACAAACTTACGAGCATCCTTGAAGAGAGTAGGCCAATAAAAACCAGATTGTAATACCTTATGCGTAGTTCTATCTCCAGCATGGTGTCCTTAGTAGGCCTCGGAATGACACTTCTGTAGGATATGTTCCTGTTCATGCTCAGGTACACAACATATAATAACACCATCTACTCCTTCTTTATAAAGGTGTGGGTCATCCCAAATGTAATGTCTTAAATCATAGCAAACCTTTTTCTTTTGTTGGTATGTGAAACTAGGCGGTATAAATTTAGCGATAATGTAATTAGCAAAATCAGCATACCAAGGAGTATTACAAGAAGGATTTATGACAACTAATTGTTCATCAGGAAAGCTATCATCAATAGGTACTGGGTCATCAAGAACATTCTCTAACCTAGAAAAGTTATCTGCTACGGGGTTATCAACACCCTTTGTATCAACAATATGCATATCAAATTCTTGTAGAAGAAGAAGTCATCTAATCAGTCTAGGTTTAACATCTTTCTTTTCCATAAGATATTTAATAGCAGCATGATCAGTGTGAACAGTTACTTTGGAATCAACAATATAGGGTCTGAACTTATCACAAGCGAACACAACTACCAAAAATTCCTTTTCAGTGGTAGCATAGTTTCTTTGAATGTTGTCTAGAATTTTGCTAGCATAATGAATAAAATTTAATTTCTTATCAACTCTTTGTCCTAGGACAGCACCAACGGCATAATCACTAGTATCACACATAATTTCAAAGGGTAGGTTCCAATAAGGTGGTTGAACAATAGGTGCAGAAATCAAGGCATTCTTAAGAATTTCAAAAGCTTTTACACAATCATCATAAAAAATGAATGGAACATCTTTTTGCAAGAGTTTAGTGAGCGGACTAGAAATCTTAGAGAAGTCTTTAATAAATCTCCTATAGAAACTAGCATGACCAAGGAAACTTCTTATACCTCTGATATCTATAGGACACGACATTTTTTCAATAGCATCAACTTTAGCTGTGTCAACTTCAATACCTCTTTTGGAAATTTTATGTCCCAAGACAATGCCTTCATTCACCATAAAGTGGCACTTCTCCCAATTCAAGACAAGATTAGTTTCTTCACATCTCTGCAAAACTCGATCACGGTTGCTTAAACAATCATCAAAAGAAGTTCCGTAAACGAAAAAATCATCCATGAAAACCTCAATAATCCTTTCACAAAAATCAGAGAATATAGCTGTCATGCATCTTTGAAAGGTAGCAGGTGCATTGCATAAACCAAAAGGAATATGTCTATAAGCAAAGGTACCAAATGGGTAGGTAAAGGTGGTCTTCTCTTGGTGCTCTTTTGACATAGGTATTTGAGAGAAACTAGAATAACCATCTAGAAAGCAGAAATGTGTGTGTTTGGATAACCTTTCTAGCATTTGATCAATAAAAGGTAGAGGGTAATGATCTTTTCTAGTAGCTCTATTCAATTTCCTAAAATCAATTACCATTCTATATCCTGTAACAATTCTCTGTGGAATCAAATCATTTTTATCATTAGGAACTACGGTAATACCTCCTTTCTTAGGGACACAATGAAAGGGACTAACCCATCTACTATCAGCAATAGGGTAAATGATACCTGCCTCCAGAAGCTTTAATATTTCATTTCTTACCACTTCCTTCATTTTAGGAGTCAACCATCGTTGGTGATCGACAACAGGTTTAGCATGAGGCTCCATTTTAACTTTGTGCTGACATAGAGTGGGGCTAATGCCCTTAAGATCATCAAGAGTATATCCAATAGTAGCATGGTGCTTCCTCAAAGTTTTCAATAATCTCTGTTCTTCATGCTTTGAAAGGTTAGCACTGATAATAACATGATATATCTTCTTTTCATCAAGATAAGCATATTTCAGAGTATCCGGTAACTGTTTAAGCTCAAACACGGGATCACCCTTGGGTGGAGGAGGATCCCCAAGTATTTCAACAGGCAAGTTGTGTTTCAGAATAGGATGATGATCAAACAAAATCTTATCTATTTCATTCCTTTCATTCATATCCATGTCATTTTCATGGTCTAGCAAATATTGTTCTAAAGGATCAGTAGGAGGCACAACAATAGAAGCAAGACCAATAATTTCATCCTCACTAGGCAATTCTTTATCATGGGGTTGTCTATGAAATTTAGAGAAATTAAACTCATGAGACGTATCCCCTAAACTTACGGTAACCGTTTCCTTTTCACATTCTATCCTGGCATTAACGGTATTCAAGAAGGGTCTACCAAATATAATGGGAATAAATCATCTTGTGGGAAACAAAGAAGAAGAAAATCAGCAGGATATTTTATTTTCCCACACAAGACTTCAACATCTCTAATAAACCCAACTGGTGATATAGTATCTCTATTAGCAAGTTTAATTGCAACATTAATTTCCTCTAACTCAGCTGGTGCAATATCATTCATAATCTTTTTTATAAGGTAAAGGGAATTGCAGTCACACTAGCACTCATATCACATAAGCCATGATAACAATGATCTCCTATTTTAACAGAAACAACAGGCGTGCGAACAATGGGTCTATGCTTATCTTCAGCATCAGGTTTAGCAATTCTAGTGGCTTCATCAGAAAATTGAATAACATGCCCATCAATATTATCAACCAAGAGATCCTTAACCATATCAACACTAGGCTCAACTTTAATTTGCTCAGGGGGTGTAGGTGCTCTAGCACAACTCTTACGAACCACAGTTGAAGCTTTAGCATGTTCCTTTATTCTAACAGGGAAAGGTGGTTTCTCAATATAAGCAGCGGGAATAATAGGATTAACATTATAAGTAATAGTTTTCTCTTCAACTTTAATAGGTTCAACTACTTTCACTTCAACTGGAGGATGATATTTAAACCACTTCTCCTTAGGGAGATCAACATGGGTAGCAAAAGATTCACAAAAAGAAGCTACTATCTGAGAGTCAATTCCATATTTAGTGCTAAATTCACGAAAAGCATCGGTGTCTATGAAGGATTTAACACAATCAAACTTAAGTTTCATACCTGACTCCTTACCTTCATCGAGTTCCCAATCTTCAGAGTTGCGTTTAATTATTTCCCATAAATTCCATTTGAAGTCAATATCCTTCTTCATATAGGAACCATCACAAGAAGTATCGAGCATGGATTGATCATTATGAGAAAGCCGAGCATAAAAATCTAAATAATAATTTCTCTCGAGAGATCATGATTGGGGCATGAATATACAATTGACTTAAGCCTCCCCCAAGCTTGAGAGATTATTTCTCCTTCGTCAGGACAAAAGTTATAAATATAATTTCGATCATGATGAACTAGATGCATAGGGTAGAACTTCTGATGAAATTCCATTTTCAATCGGTTGTAGCTCCATGATCCAAGATCATCAAATAGCCTATACCATGTCATTGCCTTCTCCTTCAAAGATAAAGGAAAGACCTTCTTCTTGACGTGATCCTCGGGCAGACCTGCAAGCTTAAATAATCCACAAACTTCATCCACATAGATTAGATGTAAATCAGGATGTAGTGTTCCATCTCCTGCATAAGGATTAGCCAGCAGTTTCTCTATCATAACTGTAGGAATTTCATAATAGATATTTTCAGTAGGTTTAGTAGCTTCAGGGACAACTCTTTGTGTTTCCGGTTAATGTGAAGATACCCTAAACAAGCCCCTCAAAGGATTACTTTCCATAGTAACAAGTGACAGTAAATTTCAGCATGCTATATAAATTTTTCCTTACCAGATTCCACTTACCAAAGTCGCTTCACTCCTCGGCAATAGCGTCAGAAAAGAGTCTTGATGACCCACAAGTATAGGGGATCTATCATAGTCCTTTCGATAAGTAAGTGTGTCAAACCCAACGAGGAGCAGAAGGAAATGACAAGCGGTTTCCAGTAAGGTATTCTGTGCAAGCACTGAAATTATCGGTAAGAGATAGTTTTGTGATAAGATAATTCGTAACGAGTAACAAGTAACTAGTGTAGCAAGGGTGCAGCAAGGTATCCCAATCCTTTTTGTAGCAAAGGACATGCCTAGACAAACTCTTATATAAAGCAAAGTGCTCTCGAGGACACATGGGAATTTCTGTCAAGCTAGTTTTCATCATGCTCATTTGATTTGTGTTCGTTACTTTGATAATTTGATATGTGGGTGGACTGGTGCTTGGGTGCTGCCCTTACTTGGACAAACCTCCCACTAATGATTAACCCCCATCGCACGCATCCGCAACTACGAAAGAAGAATTAAGGTAAACCTAACCATAGCATGAAACATATGGATCCAAATCAGCCCCTTACGAAGCAACGCATAAACTAGGGTTTAAGCTTCTATCACTCTAGCAACACATCATCTACTTACTACTTCCCAATGCCTTCCCCTAGGCCCAAATAATTGTGAATTTTTATGTAGTCGACGTTCACATAACACCACTAGAGGAGAGACAACATACATCTCATCAAAATATCGAATGATTACCAAATTCACATGATTACTTATAACAAGACTTATCCCATGTCCTCAGGAACAAACGTAACTACTCACAAAACATGTTCATGTTCATAATCAGAGGAGTATTAATTATCATAAAGGATCTAAACATATGATCTTCCACCATGTAAACCAACTAGCATCAACTACAAGGAGCAATCAACGCTACTAGCAATCCGCAGGTACCAATCTGAGGTTTGATACAAAGATAGGATACAAGGGATGAACTAGGGTTTGGAGAGGAGATGGTGCTGGTGAACATGTTGATGGAGATTGACCCCCTCTCGATGAGTGGATCGTTGGTGATGACGATGGCTTCGATTTCCCCCTCCGGGACGGAAGTTTCCCCGGCAGAACAGCCCTGTCGGAGCTCTAGATTGGTTCTATCCAAGTTCCGCCTCGAGACAACGGTGCTTCATCCCGAAAGCTCTTTTCTGATTTTTTCCAGGTCAAAACCCTTCATATAGCAGAAGATGGGTGTCGGGGGTCTGCCAGCTGGGCCACAAGCCTGCTAGGGCGGCCAGGGGGTGTGGCCGCGCCTGACAGGCTTGTCACCTCTTGGTGGCCCACCTCTAGCATTTGTTTCACCCAATATATTTTTATATATTCCAAAATAATTCTCCATAAATTTTTAGGACTTTTGGACTTGTGCAGAATAGGTATCTCAGATTTGCTCCTTTTCTAGGCCAGAATTCCAGCTGTCGGCATTCTCCCTCTTCATGTAAACCTTGTAAAATAAGAAAGAAAAGTCATAAGTATTGTACCATAACATGTAATAACATCCCATAATGCAATAAATATTGACATAAAAGCATGCTGCAAAATAGACGTATCAATCTTCTGCAAGCTTCTTGGTACAACATGACTTCCCATATTTAAATATTTATCTCCGGACCAGTCCGGAGCTCCTGGTGACGTCCGAGATCTCGTCCGAGACTCCGAACAACATTCAGTCATCAACATACATATCCAAATACTACTCTAGCGTCATCGAACTTTAAGCGTGCGAAACCTACGAGTTTGAGAATCATGTAGACATGACCGAGACACCTCTTCAGCCAATAACCAATAGCGGGACCTGGATGCCCATATTGATTCCTACATATTCCTTGAAGATTTTTATTGGTCGAACCACGATGTTAAGGATTCAGTCAATCATGTATGAAGCCCCCTTTGTCTATCAGTATGTTACTTTCCCGAGATTTGATCATTGTTATCTCAGACCTAGTTCAATCTCATTGCCGGTAAGTGTCCTTACTCGCTCCGTAATACAAGATCCCATAACTAACTACTTAGTCACATTGCTTGCGAGCTTCTGGTGATGTTGCATTATTGAGGGGGCCCAGAGATACCTCCTCGTCATACGGAGTGACAAATCCCAGTCTTGATCCATGCCAACTCAACAAACACCCTCGAAGATACCTTTAGAGCACCAGTATGATCACCCGGTTATGAAGTGACGTTTGATGTACACAAGGCATTCCTCCGGTGTCAGGGATTTGCATGATCTCATGGTCTTAGGAACAAATACTTGGCATGAAGAAAGTAGTAGCAATAAACTAAGTGATATGATCAAGTGATATTCTTACGGTTGGGTCTTGTCCATCACATAATTCTCCTAATGATGTGATCCCATTATCAAATGACAATTCATGTCTATGGTTAGGAAACCTTAACCATATTTGCTCAACAAGCTAGTCTAGTAGAGGCTTACTAGGGACATGGTGCTGTTTATGTATCCACACATGTATCTGAGTTTCCGATCAATACAATTCCAGCATGGATAATAAACGATTATCATGAATATAGAAATACAATAATAACCGATTTACTATTGCCTCTAGGGCATATTTCCAATATAATTCCCCCTCTCAAGGAATCAAACATATTTGACAGAATTCAGTAAATGGTATCTCATAATGTTCAACATATAAATCAAAGCGTATCATGGCAACATCGAGCCTATTCATGAAATAGAAATTCTGCGCAAAGGAATTCGTAAGGATGGGGTATTTGTCACACTCATATAAAAGGAAGTCGGTCAAACTGGCATTCGCAACAAATTGCGTGAACTCTTGGTGGAACCTGGCTTCCAATATGTAGGCATGGTGTGGCCGCTCGCACGACCGAACCTCCATTCTTCGTGGAATGTTGAGATCACTATCCTGGATGTTCCTTGTGATTCCTTTGGGACTCCAACTTGAACAACTTCTGCAGCGACCCGACCTGAAATGGTCGAATCTCCGGTGTTTCCGTACCATCCCAAGATCATGCTGGTACACACACGATACATCAATGTATATATCAAAGGGAAAATCACACTGCTTTATTAATCGAAATCTCATATCGAGTCCTTTATTACAATAAAGTGCCTGAAGGCCAACTCATGAGATAAACTAATCCAAAATATTGCGGAAGCTTCAAAGGTAGTTGAGTCCATCTGAGTCCAAGGGCATCTCACCGAGCATAGGGCGTAACCTCACTCCTGGCCGGAAAAGTACTCTACAGCATGATAGGTTGCAGCCGTGCAAGTCAGCACATTGAATATGCCGGCAAGTCACAAAAGAGAGGGTGAAAATAATCATCTACTCTACATGCATATATGACAGGTGGAGCTGTAAGTTTAAGTTTAGCGTAAACCAATTTTTTCTACAACAAGAGAGGGCAAAGCAAAAATTATTACTACAATGTTGGTTGTTTAATGAGATGGTTCCACCAACCAATTCTCATACCCAAGTTAACAATAATACCCTCATCATTACAATTATTTGTGTTGAGAGTACCAGATAGTTTTAGTTCCTTTGGCTCAAGTTGTCCATGACCATGGACACGGCTAATCGATTAGGTTTGAGTACTCTGCAGAGTTTTGCACATGTTCCCCATAAGATTTGATCACCTCCGTTGAAGTCCTCGCACTTCAGGGTGTTTAAGAACCGGACTATCAAAATAGGGTCTTCCAAAGAATTCCTTTGAGCAACTGTCGGTGCCCATCCATTCCTACCGTTCTTCTACATCTCGTAGCACCGCCCGTCCAGAGTCACCACGATGTCCAACCCAGCCAGAGCCCACAATGGCTTGTGGTTATGCAGGTAAGCCTCGAGTCTTGAAGTATCCATCCGTCTCTTCGTGCCTGGGTGGACCTTTTCGCGTGAATACTGGTGCTTGTCCAGCATCACGTAGGCTACCACTGGTTCCTCCGGGGTGTCGTTCTTCCAACATCCACCTAGAGGTGCATTGCATCATGAAGTCTTGAAAATCTTGGAGTCTTGAGGTCTTAGTCATAATTTAATTTTCTCTCAACTTTCATGATAACACTCAACCAAACCCCGTCTACTAAAAGCATAGCAAAAATAAAATAACGTTTCCCGGGACAAAGTAACAAGGGTTTTATGGGCCCCTACCACATGATACTACTCAAGTAACCAAGTTTCCAAGTACCTACTTTGCATGCAATTGGTGGATATGGTAGAACTAATGCAATAAATACATAGGTAAAATATGATCAATGCGAACTTGCCTTGCTGACGATCTTCGCACTCGAATGACTCTAGATAATAAGCCTTGCACTCCGGATGATCTAACGAATCGAACAATACACACAGTAAGCATAACCATAACACGAATTATAATGACAGCAAGTAAAACTAATAATACTAAAACAATTCAACAATGCAAACAAGGAAAACAAAACAAAGGAAAACAAAGATTCATCCAAAACTCCATTGCAAAGCTTCTTCTAAAGTAAAATGACTATAAATAGTTTATTGCATCTAATATTTTTTAAGGGAGAAAATTAAAGTTTTAATAGAAAAACAGAAAGGACTTTTTCTACAAATTTCTAAGCAAAAAGAATCGATTGAAAAAGTTTTATAAAACAAAAGTTATGGCCTAACTAAAATCGACCTTGAATGTGTCGAGATCGAAAATTTATAAAAACAAAATTGTATTTATTAGTCCTCTAGATATGTATAACATATAGAAATCAGTAGCAAAAAGAAACACCCAAAAACCAATTTTTTAATAAAAGTTATGTCTAATTTAGTGATCAATACAAAACTGTTTAAACTCGTAATTGAAAAGGTCTAAAAATATTTTTCGTTGGTTCCTCTGGAAAGATGGGATTTTTGTTTTTCTCGAATATGCATGAGTGTGCATATCATATATTAAAGAAGAAAGGCGAAGACGCCTCCACCGGTCATTTACAACTCATCATGATACAACTCACGGATATACATACACAACTCTACTCCACCCTACACCCAGGCTACTCCTCGCCAATGCTCCACCGTATTAGACCTGCAAACACATAATCTATGTTCCCTTTTATGAGTCCAGCCAATGACCAAGTTCTACCTTCCGATGAGATTTTATGCAAGAGAGCACCAACCGATGGCGAGGCACCGTCAAACACGACCGCATTTCTGTGCTTCCACAATTCCCACATCGTCAGTAGTAGTAACGTGTGGAGGTCCTTTTTAGTTATGTTGGGTAACCCTTGTTTACTACAAAACCAATGATGGAGGTAATCTTGTGGAGTAGGTGTCCAGTCCAGCCTTTCCATCGCCTGACATAGCAATGTTGGGTAACCCTTGTTTACTCACAAGTTAACAACACATGTCTTGTTTGCCAGGAGGCACCGTCAAAACCAATGTTGGGTAACCCTTGTTTACGCACAAGTTAACAGCACATGCTCTATTGTTTCTTCCTCTTGATCGCAAAGCGGACACTTGTCTTGATGTGGTAGTCCCCTCCTGGCAAGCCGATCGGATGTCCAACATCTATTGCGGAGGGCTAGCCACGTGAAAATTTTGCATTGTGCCGAAGCTCTCGATTTCCAAGTGAGGTCCGCAGTGGGTATGATCTCTCTGCCCCAAAACCTGGCTGCATATGCCAACATCACAGTGAACTTTCCACTCGTCTCCCAAAACCAAGAGAAGCTATCCGGAGCATTGTTCATTGGTTTCCAATTCCGAATCCTCTGCCAAAGCTGTAAGAATTCATGTAGAGCTTCCGCACCCAAGTTGGGTCCAACACCCATAGCCCACATCTCGTTCTCCATCACTTGCCCAAGCATGCTTGCCCCTCGAACACGGCGTGGCACCAAGTCATATATGGCCGGTGCAAGCTCCTGTATCCTCCTCCCGTCGAGCCATCGATCTTCCCAGAAGAGAGTGTTCATTCCATTCTATGCATTGCATCTAGTGGCCGCTTGGAATAGTTTCATCGACTCGACAGGCACTTTGATTGAGAACTCACTCCAAGGTCTGCTACTATCCGTCCGTTGTAGCCATGGCCACTTGGCCTGCATAGCTATGTTCAGCCACCTCAGATTGAGCACACCTAGACCTCTTGCCCATTTCGGAGCACACACAGCCTCCCATGCCACTTCATAGTTACCACCATTTGCTTCAGCTTTTCGACACCACAGAAACCCCCAGCACACCTTGTTCATTGTGGTGATCATCTTGATAGGGAGATCCAAAACCATCATAGCATGTATGGGCATTGCGCACAAGACAGAATGCACCAAAGAAAGCCTACCACTCTTTGGCATGAGAGAAGCCTTCCACTTCGGCAACCGGTTGGCCATCTGGTCTACAAGATATTGAAGTTGTGTAGATGATTGCTTCCTTAAGGACAGTGGAAGTCCAAGATATCGAATCAGAAATGAGCCCACCGGACACCCAAGCTTCGTGCTAGCCATATTGATGCTTTGGTCCGAGCAGCGTATCGGAAATGCCACCGATTTGCCCATGTTGATCTGCAGTCCTGACGCCTCCCCAAACAGGTCAAAGATGCACTTGCAAGTCGCAAGGTCCATGGGCTCTGGCTTGACAAACAAGACCACATCATCCGCAAATATAGAGATCCTTTTCCTCATTCCGGTTGTCGCCAGAGGTCCCAAGAACCCTCTGCCCGCGGCCCAGCCAAACAATCTTTGCAATGGCTCCATAGTCAGTATGAAAAGCATTGGTGATACGGGGTCACCCTGTCGCAAGCCTTTGCAGTTATAGATGGTGTTGCTCGGGTCGCCATTTACCCTGACCCTTGTGGTCGATGTGGCCAGAATTCCACATACCCAAGCTCTCCATCATGGTCCAAAACCGAGTTGCTCCATGACCTCCAAGAGAAACGACCATTGAACTGAGTCAAGCGCTTTAGAGATGTCAAGCTTTAGGAGGACCGTAGGGTTTTTAAGCGCATGCAAATGCTTAGCCATACTCTGGACTAGCATGAAATTATCGTGGAGCGATCTTCCTTTAACAAAAGCACTTTGATGGTTCCTGACCAGATTTGGCAGCTCCGCCACAAGCCTCGATGCTAGCACTTTCTCAAAGATCTTAACAACCCCGTGCACAAGGTTGATAGGCCGAAAGTCTCCCGCATCCAGTGCCCCTTCTTCTTAGGTAGAAGAGTCACTAGGGATTTGTTGATTGCCGCCATACCTCTTACATCTCCACCATAAAAGCAGCTCATTGCTGCCATGAAATCATCCCGTATGATGTGCCAGCATACGACATAGAAACGACCTGTAAAACCATCTGGCCCTGGTGCCTTATCCTGAGGCATGGATTTGATCACCTTTTCCACTTCCTCCGCCGTGAACTGCTCCTCCAAATGTGCCAGATCATGACGCAGCAACCCAAGTGCCTCCAGGTTGAGCGCGTGTCTTCACACCTCGCACGACCTGAAGGCAACAGAATAATAATCATCCACTGCCGATGCCACCTGTTCCTGGCCTGTGAAAAGATTTCCATTATGACACACCATTTGCAGCATGTTCTTCCTCTGCCGGTGACTTGCCTGCTGATGAAACAGGTGCTTGCTCCCATCTCCTTCTTTCAGTTGCAGCATGCGCGATCGCTGCCTAGCAATAGTTCGCTCAAGAAAGCATAACCCCAAGAGCTTTCTTTTCAAGCATTTACGAAGCTCCATTTCTGCATCCGACGATGCTCGAGAGTCCATGGCAATATCCAGCTTGTTAATCACCTTAAGAGCTATGCATATTTGCAATTTCACGTTCCCGATCCACCGATCGCTCCATTTCTGTAGAGCATTAGCCGTGGCCTTTAGCTTGTTTTGCAGCGTAAGGTAAACATTTGAAGCCACCGGTGTGGAGTTCCACGCCTCCTGCACAGTCTCCATAAAGCCCTCAGCTTTGACCCAGAAAGGCTCAAACTTGAACCTTTTATGCGTGAACACCTCCATGTTCAAGTCTAACAGCAGTGGACAATGGTCTGATATGGCCGTCCCTAGAGCTGAAAGAAAGCAGGTGGGGAACGTCTCGTCCCACTCATTTGAGACAAAGACATGGTCTATCTTTTCAAGGGTTGCATGCTGCCTTTCATTCAACCAGGTATAATGCCGCCCATTAAGATAGAGCTCCTTTAGTTCAAGCATGTTTAGCTTTGCACGGAATCTGCCCATCATTCTTCGATTTATCATCGTGTTGCTCTTGTCCTCCTCGTTTACCATTAGGTTAAAGTCCCCTGCCACGAGCCATGGCCCATCGTGTAAGTCCTTGATATCCACCAACTCCTGCAAGAATTCCACCTTATCTCGCTCATGCTAAGGGCCGTAAACACAAGTTAGCCACCATGCCTGCTCACCCAGCGACTTAACGATTTCCGTGAGCGTGTTGTCCGTATAGTGGGGGCTTGACAGTTGGGTGGCAGTTTCATCCCACGCCACCAAGATACCACCACGAGTTCCAGCAGCCGGCAGCCAAATTTATTCCCCAAGCATTGATGCACAACTGCCAATGACATGTCCTAAAGTTTCGTTTCCTGCAAACACACAATGGCCGGGTTCGCCGCTACCACTACTTGATATACTGCACTCCTCCTAGCCGGAGCATTGAGACCACGCACATTCCACACGATCACTTTTAGAGGTTGTGAACTCATTTGGAAGACCTAATGTGAACCACCGATCCACCGCGGAACCGCTACACCACAACACCCCCCTCGGCCAGTGGCATTACCGGTGATTCCCACCCGAATAAGGCCAGCACGGCAGCTATATGCGCGTTTAAGAGTGGGCTGGAGAACAGGTCCACGTACATGTGAAGGGCCTCCTCCGAGTTCACCTCGCCCTCATGAGCCAAGTATAACCTCCTGATGAGCACCTGTTGTTGCCACGTGCTTCGCGAGCCTTGCGCTTCGCCTTGCTGGCATTGCATCCACCCTTCTCTTCCTCCCAGGGTTACCCCCTTTACTCGCCGGTGCCCTGCTCTCCGGCCTCGACAGAATTGGCGAGAGCGAGACCCGCAACTCGTCGCACATCTCCGCCATGTTGGCCTACAAAGTAACAGCCACATCCGGCAGCACCGGCGTGTCTGGCACCACGTCCGTAGTAGGTGCCCGAGCCTGTGCATCCTCGTCCTCCATCTTCTCATCCTTAGGAAGTGACATGCATGGGTGCGTTCCGTCCATAGGTATCCTCACCTCCGGCTGCACTCCCATCGTGCTGCATACATGTGTGCTAGAGAGTGGCATGCATGGGTGCGTCCCATCTGCATGCAGATCGCAGTCTTCTGATAGGCTCACATGGAACAACTCCCATGCCTGTTTTGTCCTGCAGTGGGCCCATAGGGAAAAGCATTCCCATCCTCCTCGGTTAGATCCGGCAGATCCACCAGATACGAGCCGACCTGGACAGTCCCACCATAGCTCTGTCCACTGCAAGGCCCCAGATCCTGAGGCGCGTTGCCATCCGCAACCATGCAGTTGGAATCCACAGCCAAGCGCCACCTGGCAAGTTGCACCGAAGTCGGGGAAAAAGCAGCTCAGCCGCCTGTGATCTTGTCCAGGGAGCCGCGCGCGATCCCACAAACGGATGAGGGGTGGCAGAAGAGACCGAACTTTCCACCCCCTCTGCTTGACCGACCTCCACCCGGGGCTGCACGTGTTCGCTTGCGAGCGGCTAGAAGTCTCTAGCACCCTCCTTTTGGCAGGGCTCAACTACCAAGGATGGCCCAGCGACAACAGCCATAGAGCTGATGCTAACGTGCCTAGCGTCCGGATCTGAGGCGGTTTGAATCCGCGCCTGCCTGCCCGGCAGTGGCGCCGCTGTGGAAGACCTAGCCGTGCTTGCCGTAGCTCCACCTGAGCCACCGCGGCCGTAGCCGCCATGGCCACGATCTCCACCAGCCCAAGGCCCACCTCCATCCATAGCAGAGCGTCGGTCATCATCACCCGTGGACGGCGACGGCGGCGGCGGCGGCGGCGGTGCATATCCACAACAACGGAATCCACCTGAACTAGCTCCCCAAGAACTGCAAAAATGCAACAAGATGGGATTTTTGTGATTCCATAGCAAAAAGAATCACTAAAAAAAGAGTTGTAAAACTAAAGATACAAAAATAACAAAAACGCAACTAATCTAAAAAGGGAATTTTCTGTAAACGTGAAATTTCGGGCAGATGACAGGTGGCGCGATGTGAGTGGCAGTTGGGTGTTTGCTTCGATGCTAAAAAGTGAACGGCCGATCCTTAACTACTTCGGGACATAGCAGCTAACTAAAAGAAAACCGCTAGTCAGTTCAATCTATACCGGAGGAAAACCGATCTAATCTAATAACCCGTAAGGTTTCCATCGGAGGAAAACTACACGAACATAGAATAGAGAGCGCTTACACAGAAGGGCTCGGCCTGGGCAGAGAAGAGGGTGGCGATGGGGCGGCGGCTCCGGCGATCAACGACGTCGATGAGGTTGTCCAACGGATGTGGGACGTCGGGGGCGAGCGATTTTTGGGGATGACGGACACGAGCGGGACGTCAAGATGAACTTCGTGAACTACGGCGGTGTTGCAAGGTCGATGCGGTGGCTGCGCCGCTTCCTGGACGTCCATACCATGTCAAAAAGATTCACAATGATGAGGGATAGTAGACTACGGAAGGAGGGGTTTAGGTGATGCTTACATGCGTCAAAATCGACCGGTGAACTACCTCGGTTTCAGCAAGATCCAAACGAGGATGGCGCGAGACAGAGGTGGTTTTGGCATGGGCTTTTTGGGGGGGTCGGTCGAGGAGGTCAAGGGCTATTTATAGGACATGTTCGTGGGCAAGGGGGCAACCTCGGGCTAGGTTTTTCGAAGATCTTGGACACGGGATGGCATGAAATATTTTTTGTTAAGGAGAAGGTTTCATGAGGAGGAAGAAGATATAGTGGATCCCAAGTGTCGGTGCGAGAGAGATACGAGGGAGAGAGAGACCGATCGGGAGAGCACACGTGCGAGCTGGGGACTCCTGGCGGCGGCTGGGAGGAAAACGAGCGCTAGGGATCATTCCCTCGTACGCATGGCTGTTGCGTGTGCTTGGCTAGGCCGGCCTGGCCTGGCCAACGTGCGTAACACTTTAGTTACATTTTGTTTTTTACAGACCTAAACGAAGAAAAAGAAATATCACATGTTAAAATAAAAATATGGTATTATATACCAAAACGATCAGAAAAATAAATCCTATGACGTGAACATTTTTCTAGACGCAAAGTAGAAACTTTTGTTTTTTTTGAAATTCCAAATAAAACCAAATTTGACTTACAAATAAATCGGCACTATTTTCTCCTGACTTTTGGGGTGTCATGTTACCTCCTCTCACACTCTTTGGTCAAGGTATTTTGTCAGGGATTTGAAAACAGAAAGAATTAGAAGCCATTGAAATGAAATCAATTTCAACATAAAATTCAATTGTCACATCCATTTCACTCAAAATGCATAGATGCATAACTATAATTGTAAAACTTTCCAAATTGTAATTTTGGGATGTTACAAACCTACCCACCTTAAGATGAATCTCGCCCTCGAGATTCGGGTTGGCTAGAAAATAGGTGCGGGTGGTCTCGACTAAGATCTTCTCGTTCCCACGTGGATTCTACCTCGGTGTGGTGACTCCACAGAACCTTGCAAAACTTGATGATCTTGCTGCGGGTTACTCTATTGGTAGTCTCGAGGATCCTGACGGGCTTCTCCTCATAGGTCAGATCACTATCCAGCTGTATGGCCTCTAGGGGCAATGTGTCTCTCAAAGGAATATCAACCATTTCAGCATGGCATTTCTTCAGCTGGGAAACATGGAAGACATCATGAACTCTGAACAATCCTTTCGGCAATTCCAGCATATATGCCACTTCGCCTCTATGTTCAAGAATTTTGTAGGGGCCTATAAATCTAGCACACAGGCTCTCAACATGTCCTCCATAATTTGGTTGACTCTCTCGGTTTGTCCATGTGTGTGCAGATAAAAAGTTGTACTGAACTCCAGCCTCGTACCCAAAGTTTCATGTAACTGATGCCAAAACTTTGAAGTAAATTGTGTTCCTCTATCTGATACAATACTCCTCGGAACTCCATGCAGACATACGATCCTGGTCATATATATCTTGGATAACTTAGCACTGGTATAGGTGGTCTTCACTGGAATGAAATGAGCCACCTTAGTCAAGCGATCGACCACTACCTAGATGGAATCATAACCTGAACGGGTCATGGGTAATCCTGTGATGAAGTCCATACCAAGCTTCCCCCATTTACAATTGGGTATCGGCAAGGGTTGGATTAACTCGACTGGTTTCTGATGTTCCGCCTTTACTCGCTGACAAACATCACATACTGGAACATGCTCGGCAATATCCTTCTTCATACCTGTCCACCAAAAACTTTTCTTCAAGTCCAAGTACATTTTGGTGTTGCGTGGATGCATCGAGTATGGTGAATTGTGGGCTTCTTGAAGGTATCAACTTCCTGAGCTCCGGGTCATTGGGTACATATACACGGTCCTCAAACCATAGAGTTCCTTGTTCATCCTCATGAAAGCCTTTAGCTTTCCCATCCTTCATTCTATGCTTTAACTCAGCTATCTCCTTGTCCGATTTCTGGGCTTCGCAATTTTTTTGGTTAAAGTGGACTGAATCTCTAGTGTGGCAACATATCCTGTCGGAACTATCTCCAATTTGAGCTCTCTGAGATTGTCGGCTAACTCCTGGGGTAATCCTCTCGCTATGAGTGTGTTCAGATAACTCTTCTGACTCAAGGCATCTACTACAACATTTGCCTTCCCTGGATGATAGTGCAATCTCATGTCATAGTCCTTCATCAACTATAGCCATCTCCTATGTTTGATGTTCAACTCCTTCTGTGTGAAGATATACTTCAGGCTCTTATGATCCATGTAAATATCACAATTGTTTCCGATAAGGAAATGTCTCCAGGTCTTGAGTGCGTGCACTACGGCTGCTAACTCCAAATCATGGGTGGCATAGTTCAACTCACGAGGTCGTAGCTGTGTGGATGCGTAGGCTACAACTTTTCCCTCCTGCATGAGTACTCCTCCAAGTCCTTGACTTGAAGCTTCACAATAAACCTGGAAGTCCTACCGAATGTTCGGCAAAATCAACACTGGGGCTATGACCAAACGTTTCTTCAACTCCTAGAAACTGGCTTCACATTCCTCAGTCCAAATATACTTAGAATCTTTCTTCAATAACTCCGTCATGGCCTTGGCAATCTTTGAGAAGTTCTCGATAAACCTCTGGTAATATTCGGCAAGTCCGAGAAAACCGCAGATTTCCTTAACTGAGGTGGGTGACTTCCACTCGGTGACTGCTTCAACCTTAGCGGGGTCCATTGCTATTCCGTCTCTAGAAATGATATGCCCAAGGAATCCGACTTCCTTCAATCAAAATTCATATTTGCTGAACTTGGCATATAACTGATGCTCTATGAGCTTCTCCAGAACTAAACGCAAGTGTTCCTTGTGTTCTTCCTTGCTCTTGGAGAATATCAATATATCATCGAAGAACACCACGACAAACTTGTTCAGATATTCCATAAACACTTTGTTCATCATATTCATGAAGTAGGCAGGAGCATTAGTCAAACCAAAAGACATGAATGTATACTCATATAAGCCATACCTTGTGGTGAAGGTTGTTTTGGGTATATCATGTTCACGAATTTTCAACTGATGGTACCCTGATTGAAGATCGATCTTGGAGAACACTTTGGCTCCCACTAGCTGATCAAGTAAGTCATTAATCATCGTGGAAGCACATTTTCTCCCTTGGTGGTTTTGGTAATTAATAACAACATATATGTCATTGAACTAATGTTTACACTAAGAATGTTTCAGGAAAAGTTCAATGATGGGTTGGCAAAAAGATTGTGGAATACCCCGAGATGCAAGGAAATAGGTTGGCAAAGCTTCAAGCAAGAGGACTCTACATTTTACATTTGTGAGAAATAACTTTGAGTCCATAGGAAAGCCAATACTATTAAAAAGGGGGTAAGGTTTTGTTGGTGAACAAAATGCTCACACGTGCACAAGTGATAGTCACCAAGAACACCCACAAATTCTCCCACCAAAGTATGTCCAAAGCCAAATACTCAAAATCGGTGCAACCAACATTCTACACTCGGTGCCACCGATTCCAAACCCTAGACAGACTCAGCCAAACCCTAGATTTTTGGTGCAACCAATACTGCATTTGGTGCCACCGAGTTGGGCTGCCAACTTTCTGTTACGCAAGTTCATAGTTTCGGTCCGTCTGAGATTGTTGAATCGGCGTCACCGAGATTGAACATTCTGACAGTTGGTCACCTTATCGGTGCAACCGAGATTCCTATATCGGTCTCATCGAGATTCAAAAGTTGCTAACTTTAAGTCACTTCGGTACAACCAAGATTCACACATCGGTTCCACCGAGTCTGACTTATTGTGGGTAACGGTTGGATTTTTGGATATGCCTATATATACCCCTCCACCACCACTCACTCGCAAGAGAAGCACTCGGAACTGTTCCCCACTCATATCTACTGATTTTCTGAGAGAGAACCATCTACCCTTGTGTAGAGGTCAAGATCTTCCACTGTAAGCATATGGGTCTTGATTTCTAGCCTCCCCAAGTTACTTTCTACCCAATCAATCTCTTCTACCAAGACATATCTATGAGAGAGTAATTGTGTGTTGAGGAGTCTATCATCTTGAAGCACAAGAGCAAGGAGTTCATCATCATTACCGAGCCTATTACCTTTTGTAGGGGGGTGCCTCCTAGATTGGTTAGGTGTCGCTTGGGAGACTCCTACTTCGTGTTGTGGAGTGAACCAAGAAGTTTGTACGGGCAGGGAGATCGCCTACTTCGTGAAGATCTACCCATAGTGAGGCTAGTCCTTAGTGGACGGAAGCCGTCATGGTATAGTCAAGGTTGCTTCTTTGTTGAACCCTCCATGGGTACAACCCTCCGTGGGTTGAAGACTCCATGAACGTGGATGTACGATAGCACCACCTATCGGAACCACAGGAAAAATCATCGTGTCACCAATTGCGTTTGATCTTCCTACCCTCTCTTTATGTACATGCTTGTCTTTACTATCCGCTGCTATACTCTTAGACATGCATGTGTAGGGTGTACTTGACATACTATGAATGCTAAAATCTGCCAAGAATTAAAATTGGGAAAAAGTAAATTTTCATTTGGTAAAGTAGTCTAATCACCCCCCCCTCTAGCACTACTTTCGATCCTACACATTGGCAGAGGGTACTTGTTCTTGATAGTCACCTCGTTCAAAGCACGATAATCGACTACCACTCTCAAGGTTTTATCCTTCTTCTCCACCAAAAGAACTGGGGCTCCCCATGGTGAAGAACTTGCGCGAATATACCCTTTGTCCAATAACTCCTTAATCTACTTCTTGATTTCTTCCAAATCATTTGCGGGCATCCGATAGGGTCTCTTGGAAATTGGGGTTGTTCCTGACAATAACTCAGTCAGGTACTCAATCTCTCTATCCGGTGGCATGCCTGGTAATTCCTCCAGGAATACATCTGGGAAGTCTTGTACAACCGACACTTCCTCCTAAACAACTCATGTGAGAGAATTCACCCGAGTACTCTTCGGTGTGCGCCAGGATACATACTTAATCCTCTTGTGTTCTCGGGTGGTGAGCAAAATAGACTTTCTAGGACAATTAAGGTTTCCTTCATATTTGGTCATCCAATCCATGCCTAAGATTACATCCAATCCTTGGGACTCTGAGATGACGAGGTCGGTGGGAAAAACATGGTTTCCAATATTGAGGTTCAATGCGTGGCATCCTATCCCTGCCATCGTCATGCCTCCTGGGGAATTGACCTTAATGGGTCAACTAAGGGTTCTGGTGGGAAAACCATACTTTTCCACAACTACCCTTGATATGAATGAATGAGTTGCGCCAAAATCAAAAAGTGCCATCACTGGATGTGAATGTAACAAAAACTTACGAACCACAGTCTCGGGCTGATCATAGACTTCCTCCAAATCAATGTGGTTCACTTGAGCACGGGGAAAAGGATTGGGCTTCTTAGTGTTGGGGAACGTCGCATGGGAAACAAAAATTTTCCTATGCACACGCAAGCCTATCCATGGTGATGAGCATCTACGAGAGGGAGAGTGGATCTACGTACCCTTGTAGATCGCTAAGCGGGAAGCGTTAAGAAACGCGGTTGGTGTAGTCGAACATCTTCGCGATCCAAATCGCCGAGCGTCCCGCGATCTCATCACGATCCGTCCCGCGATCCAATCACGATTTGTCCCATGAACACATCACGATCCTTCCCGCGATCTCATCACGATCCGTATCACGATCTTGATCACGATCTGTCCCGTGAACTCATCACGATCCATTCCGCGATCACATCACGAACCGCCTCGCGATCTCGATCACGGTCCTTCCGATCTAGCGCCGAACGGACGGCACCTCCGCGTTCAGCACACGTGCAGCTTGATGACGATCTCCAACATCTTGATCCAGCAAGAGGAGGTGGAGAGGAGAGAGAGTTCGCCGGCAGCGTGATGGCGCTCCGGTGATGGTGGTGGTGGAGCAATTCCGGCAGGGCTTCGGCTAAGCGCTGCAGAAATCCGATCTAGAGGAGCACCGGTGAAACGGGTAGCACGTGGCCGTAAAATCTGTGCAAAACCCCTCTATTCCACTAGTATATATAGGAGGAGAGGAGAGGAAGAGGGGCTGGCGCACAAGGCAGCCAACCAGCCTTGTGCGCCAAGGAGGAGAGGAATCCTACTTCTCCTCCAATCCTAGTTGGACTAGGATTGCTCCCAATTGGCTGATTTTCCACTTTTTCCTTTAGCCTTTTCTTCTCCTGAGCCATGGGCCTTTTGTGGCTGTTCCACAAGCCCACTAAGGGCTGGTTATTATTCTCCCACAGCCCATGGACCCTCTGGGGTCGAAATACCCCTCCCGGAGGTCTCCCGGTACACTACCGGCACTCCCGGTACACTACCGATGAGCCAGAAACTTTTCCGGCGACCAAACTGGGACTTCCTATATATGAATCTTTACCTCCGGACCATTCCAGAGCTCCTCGTGACGTCCAGGATCTCATCCAGGACTCCGAACAACCTTCGGTCACCACCATACATAACTCTACACTACCGAAACGTCACCAAACCTTAAGTGTGCAGACCCTGCGGGTTCGAGAACTATGTAGACATGACCAAGAGACCTCTACGGTCAATAACCAATGGCAGGACCTGGACATCCACATTGGTTCCTACATATTCTACGAAGATCTTTATCGGTCGAACCTCTATGTCAAGGATTCAGTTAATCCCGTATAACGTTCCCTTTGTTCTTCGGTATGTTACTTGCCCGAGATTCAATCGTCGGTATCTCCATACCTAGTTCAACCTCGTTACCGGCAAGTCTCTTTACTCGTTCTGTAATACAAGATCCTGCAACTAACAATTAGTCACATTGCTTGCAAGGCTCATTGTGATGTTGTATCACCGAGTGGGCCCCGAGATACCTCTCCGTCACACGGAGTAACAAATCCCAGTCTCGATCCATGCCAACTCAACAGACACCCTCGGAGATACCTATAGAGCACCTTTGTAGTCACCCAGTTACATTGCGACGTTTGATACACACAAGGCACTCCTCCGATATCTGTGAGTTGCATGATCTCATGGTCATAGGAACATATACTTGGCCTGCAGAAAACAGTAGCAATAAACTGACACGATCATATGCTACGTTTGTAGTTTGGGTCTTGTCCATCCCATCATTCTCCTAATGATGTGATCTCATTATCAAATGACATCTCATGTCCATGGCTAGGAAACCTTAACCATCCTTTGATCAACGAGCTAGTCCATTAGTGGCATACTAGGGACATGGTTTTGTCTATGTATCCACACATGCATTTAAGTCTTCGATCAATACAATTATAGCATGGATAATAAACGATTATCATGAACAAGGAAATATGATAATAACCAATTTATTATTGCCTCTAGGGCATATTTCCAACAGTCTCCCACTTGCACTAGAGTCAATAATCTAGTTCACATCACCATGTGATTCGCATTGTTATGAATCTAACACCCAATGAGTTCTGGGGCTCGATCATGCTTTGCATGTGAGAGAGGTCTTATAGTCAACGGGTCTGTGACAATCAGATCCGTATGTACTTTGCAAATCTCTATGTCAAACTGTAAACACTGCTACCGCACTCCACTTGGTACTATTCCAAATGGCTGCTCCACTATACGTATCCAGATTGCTATTACGAGTCATCCGGATTAGTGTTAAAGCTTGCATCGACGTAACTCCTTACGACGAACCCTTTATCACCTGCACAATCAAGAAACAATTCCTTTAGTCTTTTAGTCATTAAGGATAATGTTGACCGCTGTCCAGTGATCCACTCCTGGATCACTCTTGTACCCCTTGACGGACTCATGGCAAGGCACACACAAGTGCGGTACACAGCATGGCATACTATATAGAGCCTACGGCTAAGGCATAGGGGACGACATTCGTCCTTTCTCTTTCTTCTGTCGTTGTCGAGCTTTGAGTCTCACTCAACTTCACACCTTACAAATCAGATGAGAACTATTTCTCTGACTGATCCATTTTGAACTCTTTCAAAATCTCGTCAAGGTATGTACTCATTGAAAGTCTCATCAAGCATCTTGATCTATCTCTATAGATGTTGACGCTCAACAATCAGGTAGCTTTATCTGGGTCTTCCTTTGAAAATCACTTTTCAAACAACCATTTATGCTTCCCAGAAATCCTACATTATTTCCGATCAACAATATGTCATCCACATATACCTATCAGAAATTCTATAGTGCTCCCACTCACTTTATTGCAAATACAAGTTTCTCGTAAACCTTGTATAAACATTAAAACTTTGATCACCTCATCAAAGCGTATATTCCAACTCTGAGATGCTTGCTTCAGTCCATAGAAGGATCACTAAAGCTTGCACACCTTTTAGCATCCTTAGCACTATCAAAACCATCCGGTTGTATCATATACAACCTTTCCTCAAGTAAACAGTTAAGGAAACGATGTTTTGACATCCATCTGCCAGATTTCATAATTGAAAAATGCAGCAACTGCTAACATATTTTCAACAGACTTTAGCATCACTACGAGTGAGAAAGTCTCATCGCAGTCAACTCCTTGAACTTGTCACAAACAACTTTGCAACAAGTCGAGCTTTACAAATGGTGATAATTACCATCAGTGTCTGTCTTCATTTTAAAGATCCATTTGTACTCAACGACCTGCCGTCCAACGAGCAAGTCTACCAAAGTCTATACTTGGTTTTCATACATGGATTCTATCTCGGATTTCATGGCCTCCAACCATTTGTCGGAATCCGGTCCCATCATCGCTTCTCCATAGCTCGTAGGTTCATCGTTGTCCAACAACATGACCTCCAAGACAGGGTTGTCGTACCGCTTAGGAGAAGTACACATCCTTGTCGACCTACGAAGTTCGATAGTAACTTGATCCTGAAGCTTCATGATCATCATCATTAACTTCCACTTCAACTAACGTAGGCTTCACAGAAACAACATTCTGCGCTGCGCTACTCTCTGGTTGAACAAAGGTTTAACAACCTCATCAAGTTCTATCTTCCTCCCACTCAATTCTTTCGAGAGGAACTTTTCCTCGAGAAAGGATCCGTTTTAGTAACAAACACTTTGCACTTGGATCTGAGATAGAAGGTTCACCCAACTGATCTTAGGGTATTCTATGAAGATGCATTTGTCCGCCTTGGGTTCGACCTTATTAGGTGAAAACATTTTCCACACAAGTGTCGCAGCCCCAAACATTAAGAAATGACAGCTTAGGTTTCTATCAAACCACAATTCACACGGTGTCATCTCAACGGATTTAGATGGTGCCCTATTTAAAGTGAATGTAGTTGTCTCTAATGCATAACCCAAAAATTATAGTAGTAAAACGATAAGAGACATCATAGCACACACCATATCCAATAGAGCATGACTATGATGATCAGACACACCATCACACTATGGTGTTCCAGGTGGCGTTAGTTGTGAAACAATTTTCACATTGTCTAAAGTTGTATGCCAAACTCGTAACTCAGATATTCACCTCCATGATCATATCGCAAACATCTTTATCTTCTTGTCACGATGATCTTAAATCTCACTCTGAATTTGCTTGAACCTTTCAAACGATTCAGACTTGTGTTTCATTAAGTAAATATACGCTATATCTACTCAAATCATCAGTGAAGGTAAGAAAATAACGATATCCACCGCACGCTACAAGACTCATTGGATTGCATACATCAACATGTATCATTTCCAATAAATCACTTGCCCGCTTCATCAAAACAAAAACGGGGTCCTTAGTCATCTTGACCAAGAGGCATGGTTCGCATGTCTCAACCGATTCAAAATCGAATGAGTCCAAAGATCCATCAGCATGGAGTTTCTTCATGCGCTTTATACCAATATGACATTTTAGCGGCAGTGCCACAAGTATGTGGTACTATCATTATTAAATTTGTATCTTTTGGCATCAATGTTATGAACATGTGTATTACTACGATCATGATTTAACAAACCATTCTCTCTGGGTGCATGACCATTGAAGGTATTATTCATGTAAACAGAATAACCATTATTCTCTAATTCAAATGAATAACCGTATTGCAATAAACACGATCTAATCACGTTCATGCTCAACGCAAAACACCAAGTAACATTTATTTAGGTTCATCACTAATCCCGAAGGTAGAGAGAGCATGCGATGTTGATCACATCAACCTTGGAAACATTTCCAACACACATCGTCACCTCACCCTTAGCTTAGTGCTCCATTTATTCCGTAGCTTTTTATTTCGAGTTACTAACATTTAGCAACCGAACCGGTATCCAATACCCAGGTGCCACTTGGAGTACTAGCAAGGTACACATAAATAACACATATATCAAATATACTTCTGTCGACGTTGCCAGCCTTCTTATCTACCAAGTTTCTAGGGTTGTTCCGCTTCAGCGACCGCTCACCTCATAACAGAAGCACTTAGTCTCGGGATTGAGTTCAACTTTGGGCTGCTTCACTGGAGCAGCAACTGACTTGCTATCCATGAAGTTTCCCTCCTTGCTCTTTCCCTTCTTGAAACTAGTGGTTTGATTAACCATCAACACTTGATGCTCCTTCTTGATTTCTACCTTCGCGGTGTCAAACATCGCGAACAGCTCAGGGATCAATATTTCTATCCCTGGCGTTTTATAGTTCATCACTAAGTTCTAGTAGCTTCAGTGACAGTGACTTGGAGAACTATATCAATCACTATCTTATCTGGAAGATCAACTGCCACTTGATTCAAGCGATTGTAGCACCCAGACAATCTGAGCACATGCTCAATTATTGAGCTTTTCTCCTTCATCTTGCAGGCAAAGAATCTTGTTGGAGATCTCATATCTCGCAACACGGGCACGAGCCTGAGATCCTAATTTCAGCTCTTAGAAACATCGCATATGTTCCGTGATGTTCAAAACGTTTTGGAGCCTTAATTTTAAGCCGTAATGCATGACGCACCAAACTATCAAGTAGTCATCAGAACGTGCCTGTCAGATGTTCACAACATCTACAGACGACACTAGAGGGGTTGGCGCACCGAGCGGTGCATTAAGGACATAAGCCTTCTACGTAGCAATGAGGACAATCCTCAAATCAGGGACCCAGTCTGCAATATTGCTACCATTATCTTTCAACTCTATTTCTCTAGGAACATATAAAAATTCAAGGGAGCTACAGCGCGAGCTAGTAATCTACAACATAATTTGCAAAGAAACTATTGACTATGTTCATGATAATGAGTTCAATTAATCATATTACTTAAGAACTCCCACTCAAGTTGACATCCCTCCGATCATTCGAGTGATACATGATCCAAATTCACCAACTCAAGTCCCATCATCACGTGAGTTGAGGTGGCTACAATGGTGAACATCATCATGTTGATCATATCTACTATATGACTCATGTTCGACCTTTCGGTCTCTTGTGTTCCGAGGCCATGTCTGTACATGCTAGACTCGTCAAGTTTAACCCAAGTGTTCTGCACATGCATATCTGGCTTGCACCCGTTGTATGTGAACGTAGAGTCTATCACACTCGATCATCACGTGGTGTCTCAACACGACGAACTTTCGCAACGGTGCACACTCAGGGAGAACACAATTTATCTTGAAATTAAGCGAGGGATCACCTTATAATGCTACCATCGTCCTAAGAAAAACAAGGTGCATAAAAAGGATTAACATCACATGCAAATCATAAGTGACATGATATGACCATGAACTTGTGCTTTTGATCTCCATCATGAAAACACCGACATGATCTCCATCGTCACCGGCGTGACACCATGATCTCCATCATCTTGATCTCCATCAATGTGTCGCCATCGGGGTTGTCACGCCCTGCATGCTTCTACTACTATTGCTACCGCTTAGCGATAAAGTAAAGCATTACATAGCGCTTAATGATTGACACGCAGGTCATACAATAATTAAAGACAACCCTATGGCTCCTGCCAGTTGCCGTACTCATTGACATGAAAGTCGTGATAATCTATACATCACATGATCATATCATACATCACATATATCACATCATGTAATTGGCCATATCATATCACAACATACCCTGCAAAAACAAGTTAGACGTCCTCTAATTGTTGTTGCATGTTTTACGTGGCTGCTACGGGTTTCTAGCAAGAACAATTCTCACCTACGCATAAACCAAAACGGTGATACATAATTTGCTTTTCAACCTTCTCAAGGACCGCCTTTGTCGAATCCGATCCAACTAAAGTGAGAGAAACTGGCACCCGCAAGCCATCTATGCAACAAGTTGCGGTCAAGGGAACCGGTCTCTCATAAGCGTATGAGTAATGTTGGTCCGGGCCGCTTCATCTCAGAATACCGCTGAACCAAAATCTGACCAAGGGAGGAAGCAATCTAAGCATCAACGCCCACAAACCTTTTGTGTTCTACTCGAGATCTCATCAAACCATCAACCTAGCTCATGATGCCACTGTTGGGGAACGTCGCATGGGAAACAAAAAATTTCCTACGCACACGCAAACCTATCCATGGTGATGAGCATCTACGAGAGGGAGAGTGGATCTACGTACCCTTGTAGATCGCTAAGAAGGAAGCGTTAAGAAACGCGGTTGGTGTAGTCGAACATCTTCGCGATCCAAATCGCCGAGCGTCCCGCGATCTCATCACGATCCGTCCCGCGATCCAATCACGATCCGTCCCGTGAACACATCACGATCCGTCCCGCGATCTCATCACGATCCGTATCATGATCTTGATCACGATCTATCCCGTGAACTCATCACGATCCGTTCCGCGATCACATCACGAACTGCCTCACGATCTCGATCACGGTCCTTCCGATCTAGCGCCGAACGGACGACACCTCCGCGTTCAGCACACGTGCAGCTTGATGACGATATCCACCATCTTGATCCAGCAAGAGGAGGTGGAGAGGATAGAGAGTTCACCGGCAGCGTGACGGCGTTCCGGTGATGGTGGTGGTGGAGCAATTCCGGCAGGGCTTCGCCTAAGCGCTGCAGAAATCCGATCTAGAGGAGCACCGGTGAAACGGGTAGCACGTGGCCGTAAAATCTGTGCAAAACCCCTCTATTCCACTAGTATATATAGGAGGAGAGGAGAGGAAGAGGGGCTGGTGCACAAGGCAGCCAACCAGCCTTGTGCGCCAAGGAGGAGAGGAATCCTACTCCTCCTCCAATCCTAGTTGGACTAGGATTGCTCCCTATTGGCTGATTTTCCACTTTTTCCTTTAGCCTTTTCTTCTCCTGCACCATGGGCCTTTTGTGGCTGTTCCACCAGCCCACTAAGGGCTGGTTATTATTCTCCCACAGCCCATGGACCCTCTGGGGTCGAAATACCCCTCCCGGAGGTCTCCCGGTACACTACCGGCACTCCCGGTACACTACCGATGAGCCCGAAACTTTTCCGGCGACCAAACTGGGACTTCCTATATATGAATCTTTACCTCTGGACCATTCTGGAGCTCCTCGTGATGTCCGGGATCTCATCCGGGACTCCAAACAACCTTCGGTCACCACCATACATAACTCTACACTACCGAAACGTCACCAAACCTTAAGTGTGCAGACCCTGCGGGTTCGAGAACTATGTAGACATGACCGAGACACCTCTACGGTCAATAACCAATGGCGGGACCTAGACGTCCACATTGGTTCCTACATATTCTACGAAGATCTTTATCGGTCGAACCTCTATGTCAAGGATTCAGTTAATCCCGTATAACGTTCCCTTTGTTCTTCGGTATGTTACTTGCCCGAGATTCAATCGTCGGTATCTCCATACCTAGTTCAACCTCGTTACCGGCAAGTCTCTTTACTCGTTCTGTAATACAAGATCCCGCAACTAACAATTAGTCACATTGCTTGCAAGGCTCATTGTGATGTTGTATTACCGAGTGGGCCCCGAGATACCTCTCCGTCACACGGAGTAACAAATCCCAGTCTCGATCCATGCCAACTCAACAGACACCCTCGGAGATACCTGTAGAGCACCTTTATAGTCACCCAGTTACATTGCAACGTTTGATACACACAAGGCACTCCTCCGATATCCGTGAGTTGCATGATCTCATGGTCATAGGAACATATACTTGACATGCAGAAAACAGTAGCAATAAACTGACACGATCATATGCTACGTTTGTAGTTTGGGTCTTGTCCATCCCATCATTCTCCTAATGATGTGATCTCGTTATCAAATGACATCTCATGTCCATGGCTAGGAAACCTTAACCATCCTTTGATCAACGAGCTATCCATTAGAGGCATACTAGGGACATGGTTTTGTCTATGTATCCACACATGCATTTAAGTCTCCGATCAATACAATTATAGCATGGATAATAAACGATTATCATGAACAAGGAAATGTGATAATAACCAATTTATTATTGCCTCTAGGGCATATTTCCAACACTTAGGTGATGAGTTGCCATTGTTGTTGCTGTTTCCATTTCCCCGCTTGTTCTGGGGACATTCAGTGGCATGGTGCCCAGTCTTCTGGCACTTGAAGCAGGTGATATAGCTCAGATCCTTCTGAGCTGGGGCGGGACGGTGCTGGTTGCCATTTCCTCCATTGCCGTTCTTGAAGCTGTTGTTGTTGGGATGATTATTCCCGTTTCCTCCATGGTTGTGGCCTCCATGGTTGTGCACGACGTGGGTATGTCCTCCATACTTATCGGTCCCTGATCCGGTATTCGTTGAGTACGGGGAGTAGCAGGGCTTCTGCGGGGCTCCAGAGTGGGACTTCCCCTGTCCATATTTGCTCTTGCAGTTCTCAATTTGCTGTTGCTTTCCCTCCAAGATGAGGGCCTTGTCTACCAGCTCTTGGTAGTTGTTGAAAGTAGCCACTAATAGCTGCATGCTCAACTCATCGTTGAGTCCCTCCAGGAACTTCTCCTGCTTGGCTGTATCATCAGCCACATCTCCTGGTGCATAACGAGCCAACATGCTAAATTCATCCAGATACTGGGCCACTAAGCGATTCCCCTGGCGCAAGTTGCAAAACTCATGCTTCTTTAGACTCATGGCTCCAGCTGAGACATGAGCGATGCAGAAAGCCAGCTTGAACTGCTCCCAAGTCACACCAGCAATGGGGTACGTGGTGGTGTAGTTCTCCCACCATGAAGTTGATGGCCCCTCAAGTTGATGGGCGGCAAAGCGCATTTTCTCAGCCTTAGTGCATCCAGCGGTGATGAGTTGCCTCTCCATCTTGCGGAGCCAATCATCTGCCACAATGGGCTCAGTGCTGCTGGAGAAGGTCAGTGGATTCAGCCTCAGAAAACGGGTGAGGTTGTCGGCCTGAGATGGAGGGTTGTTGTTGTTATTGTTGGCGTGGTTCTGCATCAACAGCTACATCAGGGCATTCTGCTGCTGGAGGAGTTGTGTGAGCTCCGGCGGGAAATTGAAGTCGGGGTCACATCTCGGAGGCATCTGGTGTTTCCAGGGTGATGGGAATTAGAATAGAACAAGGGTCTAAAGAGAAAATTTACTACCCATATGCAATGCAACAAACAAATCACACCAAAACACTTATTCATTTATTCAACTCAAAAGGTTCACACTCGAGATACAAGTCTCATGATAAAACTAAACATCGGCCTACGGTTTAACGAGAAAATAAAAGATACATCGGTCAAGACTAAATTTCTCCTAAAAAATACATGGTGGTGGGTCCTTCGGTAGAGCTCTCTTCATAGTCATCCTCGTTGCTAATTAAGGGACCATGTCGCCTTCTGGGTGAAGATTTTCTCCCATGTCCAATTGCTCCTCCAGATTTGCAATGCTAGTCTTTAGCTTCTCGATCCTCTCCAAGGAGTCCTTCACTTCATGGTCATGCTCGTAGTTGGCTTCTCGTATGTCAGCTTTGAGGTCAAGCTCACGGTTCATCAGCTGCTTGATCATCTTCGTGTCTTTGCATACACGGAGCTCTAGGGTCCTGATGTGTGTCTCCAGCGTTTGGATCTAAGAAAGGGTGGAGTCTTCAATCATGGTATTTATGATATTTCCACTGGCATCTCTATGACAGACCATGCTGAGGCTTGGCAAAATGGGACCTCCCCTGTATTCCTCCTGAATACATCTGAGGGCATGGTGAATCGCCATGTCCCTCCCGAGAATCCAGCTGGGTGCCACAAACTTGAAGTCGATGGGCTTTGTGCGATTTCCGAAGGTCCTTCTGGGGATGTGCACCTCGATCCTATAGCAAGCGTCTACTGGAAAAGACATGATCGCAATCCTGGTGATGGTTGGCAGAGCAATCTTTACGTCCTTGACGATCTATGCCAGCTCTTTGCCAAAGGGCATTGTTGCGTTAGGCTGGCAAAACTCCGTGAACCGAACTGGGGTGAAGGTGGCCATCGAGAAATGTTGCAAAAATCGGACAGAAGTTCGAAATGAGCAGATGAGATTATAGGAATTTGAAGGATATAAGTAAAATGGTTTTCTTCCTAAGGCTTTTCAAATCCTAGAGGTTACGTCCTATGGTCGGCATGTGCTCTGATAGCATATCTATAGCGACCCGACCTGAAACGGTCAAATCTCCAGTGTTTTCGTACCATCCCAAGATCATGCTGGTACACACAGAGTACATCAATGCATATATCAAAGGGCAAATCACCCTGCTTTATTAATCGAAATCTCATATCGAGTCCTTTATTACAATAAAGATTACAATAAAGTGGCTGAAGGCCAACTCATGAGATAAACTAATCCAAAATCTTGCGGAAGCTTCAAAGGTAGCTGAGTCTGTTGGGGGACGTTGCACGGGAAACAAAAAATTTCCTACGCACACGCAAGATCTATCCATAGTGATGAGCATCTACGAGAGGGAGAGTGAATCTACATACCCTTGTAGTTCGTTAAGTAGAAGCGTTAATAAACGCGGTTGATGTAGTCGAACGTCTTCATGATCCAATCACTCTCTGTCCCGCGATCTCATCACGAGCCGTCTCGCGATCCCGTCATGGTCCTTCCGATCTACTGCCGAACGGACGGCACCTCCGCATTCAGCACACGTACAACTCAATGAAAATCTCCACCTTATTGATCCAGCAAGAGGGGTGGATAGGTAGATGAGTTCTCCACCAGCACAATGATGCGGCGGCGGCGGTGGTGGAGCTGATCCGGTAGGGCTTCGCCAAGCACTACAGAATCAATCTAGAGGAGAAACAAATCTAGAGGGAGAAGAGGGCAACACGTGGCAATTAGGGTTAGAGGATGCCCTCAAAATCCCTCAATATATATAGGAGGAAGGGAGAGGAGACAGCCTTGGCCCCTATCTCCAAGTAGGTTCGGCCGAACCAAACAAGGGAGGGAATCCACCTCCCACAAGGGAGGTGGGATCCTATTAGGACTCCTTCCTAATTTGGATTTTCCTTGCCTTCTTTGGGATTTTTCCTTTCCCACTCTTTCCTAGCCACATGGTACTTGTAGGGATGGTTTGTCCAGCCCACTAAGGTCTGGTGCAACACCCGTCAGGCCCATGTGGCCTCCCGGCGTGGGTGGCCCCTCCTGATGGCCCTCCGTTACTCTCGGTACACTACCGGAAATACTCGAAACTTTTCCGGTGGCCAAAACGGGACGTCCTATATATCAATCTTTACCTCCGGACCATTCTGGAGATCCTCGTGACGTCCAGGATCTCATTCGGGACTCTGAACAACCTTCGGTCACCAACGTATGTAACTCAACTATACTGAAACGTCACCGAACCTTAAGTGTGCAGACCCCGCGGGTTCGAGAACTATGCAGACATGACCGAGACACCTCTACGGTCAATAACCAATAGTGGGACCTAGATGCCCATATTGGTTCTTACATATTCTATGAAGATCTTTATCGGTCGAACCTCTATGTCAAGGATTCAGATAATCCCGTATGTTGTTCCCTTTGTTCTTCGGTATGTTACTTACCCGAGATTCGATCGTCAGTATCTCTATACCTAGTTCAATATCGTTACCGACAAGTCTCTTTACTTGTTCCGTAATACAAGATCCCGTG
Source organism: Hordeum marinum (assembly GCA_022496015.1). NCBI lineage: Eukaryota > Viridiplantae > Streptophyta > Magnoliopsida > Poales > Poaceae > Hordeum > Hordeum marinum. The sequence continues at coordinate 337,327,843 of CM039675.1, forward strand.
GCTAACTCTTTAGTCACCTTGCTTGCAAGGCTTATAGTGATGCTTTATTACCGAGTGGGCCCTGAGATACCTCTCCGTCACACGGAGTAACAAATCCCAGTCTTGATCCATGCCAACCCAACAGACATCCTTGGAGATACCTGTAAAGCACCTTTATAGTCACCCAGTTATGTTGCGACGTTTGATACACACAAGGTACTCCTCCGGTGTCAGTGAGTTGCATGATCTCATGGTCATAGGAACAAATACTTGACATGTAGAAAACTATAGCAACAAACTGACACGATCATATGCTACGTTTAAAGTTTGGGTCTTGTCCATCACATCATTCTCCTAATGATGTGATCCCGTTATCAAATGACATCTCATGTCCATGGCTAGGAAACCTTAACCATCTTTGATCAACGATCTAGTCCATCAGAGGCATACTAGGGACATGGTGTTATCTATGTATCCACACATGTATCTGAGTTTCTGATCAATACAATTCTAGCATGGATAATAAACGATTATCATAAACAAGGAAATATGATAATGACTAATTTATTATTGCCTCTAGGGCATATTTCCAACAGTCTCCCACTTGCACTAGAGTCAATAATCTACTTCACATCATCATGTGATTTGCTTTGTTATGAATCTAACACCCAATGAGTTCTGGGGTTCGATCATGCTTTGCATGTGAGAGAGGTCTTTTAGTCAATGGGTCTCAAACATTTAGATCAGTGTGTATTTTGCAAATCTCTGTGTCGTACTATAAACATTGCTACCATGCTCCACTTGGAGCTATTCCAAATGGCTACTCCACTATACGTATCCGGATTGCTACTAAGAGTCATCCGGATTGGTGTTAAAGCTTGCATTGACGTAACTCTTTACGACGAACTCTTATCACCTCCATGATCGAGAAACATCTCCTTAGTCCTCTAGTTAATAATGATAATTTTGACTGATGTCCAGTAATCCACTCTTGGATTACTCTTGTTCCCCTTGACAGACTTATGACAAGGCACACACAGGTGCGGTACACAGCATGGCATACTATATTGAGCCTATGGCTAAGGCATAGGGGACGATGTTCGTCCTTTCTCTTTCTTCTGCCGTGGTCGAGCTTTGAGTCTCACTCAACTTCACACCTTACAAATTAGGCAAGAACTCTTTCTTTGACTGATCCATTTTGAGCTCTTTCAAAATCGTGTCTAGGTATGTACTCATTTAAAGTCTCATCAAGCATCTTTGATCTATCTCTATAGATCTTGATGCCCAACAATTAAGTACCTTTATCCAGGTCTTCCGTTGAAAAACTGTTTTCAAACAACCCTTTATGCTTTCTAGAAATTCTACATCATTTCCGATTAACAATATGTCATCCACATATGCTTATCAAAAACTCTATAGTGCTCCCACTCACTTTATTCTAAACACAAGTTTCTCATAAACTTTTTATAGACTCAAAAACTTTGATCACCTCATCAAAGCATATATTCCAACTCTGAGATGCCTACTCCAGACCATAGAAGGATTGCTGGAGCTCGCACACCTTTTAGCATCCTTAGGACTAACAAAACCTTCTAGTTGTATCACATACAACCTTTCCTCAAGTAATCCGTTAAGGAAACGATGTTTTGACATCCATCTGCCAGATTTCATAACTGAAAAATGCAGCAATTGCTAACATAATTCCAACAGACTTTAGCATCACTACGAGTAAGAAAGTCTCATCATAGTCAACTCCTTGAACTTGTCGAAAACTTCTTTGCGACAAGTCGAGCTTTATAAATGGTGACATTTACCATCAGTGTCTGTCTTCATCTTAAAGGTCCATTTGTACTCAACGTCCTGCCATTCAACGGGCAAGTCTACCAAAGTACATACTTGGTTTTCATACATGGATCCTTTCTTGGATTTCATGGCTCCTAGCCATTTGTCGGAATCCGGGCCCATCATCGCTTCTCCATAGCTCGTAGGTTCATCGTTGTCCAACAACATGACCTCTAAGACAGGATTGTCGTACCACTCAGGAGCAGTACGCGTCCTTGTCGACCTACGAGGTTTGATAGTAACATGATCCGAAGCTTCATGATCATCATTATTAACTTCCTCTTCAATTGACGTAGGCTCGAGAGAAACATCTTTCTGCGCTACGCTACTCTCTGGTTGAAACAAAGGTTCAACAACCTCATCAAGTTCCATCTTCCTCCCACTCAATTCTTTCGACAGAAACTCTTTCTTGAGAAAGGACCCATTTTAGCAACAAACACTTTGTGCTTGGATCTAAGATAGAAGGTTTACCCAACTGTTACGTTAGGGTATTCTATGAAGATGCATTTGTTCGCTTTGGGTTCAAGCTATTTAGGTGAAAACCTTTTTCACATAGGCGTCGTAGACCCAAACATTAAGAAATGACAACTTAGGTTTTTGCCAAACCATATGGTGTCATCTCAACGGATTTAGATGGTTCCCTACTTAAAGTGAATGTAGTTTTCTCTAATGAATAACCCAAAACGATAGTGGCAAAATGATAAGAGACATCACAATTCGCACCATATCCAATAGAGCACGACTATGACGTTCGGACACACCATCACACTATGGTGTTCCAGGTAGTGTGAGTTGTGAAATGACTTTCACATTCTCTTAAGTTGTATACCAAACTCGTAACTCATATATTCACCTCCATGATCATATCATAGAGATTTTATGTTCTTGTCACGATGATCTCAAACTTCACTCAGATTCTGCTTGAACTTTTCAAACGATTCAGGCTTGTGTTTCATTAAGTAAATACACACTATATCTACTCAAATCATTAGTGAAGGTAAGAAAATAACGATATCTACCGCAAGCTACAACACTCATTGGACCGTATACATTAACATCTATCATTTCCAACAAGTCACTTGCCCGTTCCATCAAGCCGGAAAATGGGATTTTAGTCATCTTGCCCAAGAGGCATGGCCCGCATGTCTCAACCGATTCAAAATTGAATGAGTCCAAAGATCCATCAGCATGGAGTTTCTTCATGCGCTTTACACCAATATGACATTTAGCGGCAGTGCCACAAGTATGTGGTACTATCATTATTAACTTTGTATCTTTTTGCATCTATGTTATGAACATGTGTACTACTACAATCAAGATTCAACAAACCATTCATTGGGTGCATGAGCATTTAAGGTATTATTCATGTAAACAGAATAACCATTATTCTCTGACTTAAATGAAAAACCGTATTGTAATAAACACGATCTAATCACGTTCATGCTCAACGCAGACACCAAATAACATTTATTTAGGTTCGTCACTAATCCCGAAGGTAGAGAGAGCGTGCGATGTTGATCACATGAACCTTGCAAATATTTCCAACACACATCGTCACCTCACCCTTAGCTAGTCTCTGTTTATTCCGTAGCTTTTATTTCGAGTTACTAACTTTTAGCAACCGAACCAGTATCTAATACCCAGATGCTACTAGGAATACTAGCAAGGTACACATTAATACAACGTATATCAAATATACTTATGTCGATGTTGCCAGCCTTCTTATTTACCAGGTATCTAGGGTTGTGCCGCTTCAGCGACCACTCTCCTCATAATAGAAGCACTTAATTTCGAGTTTGGGTTCAACTTTGGGTTGCTTCACTGGAGCAGCAACTGACTTGCCATCTATGAACTTTCCCTCCTTCCCTTGCCCTTTCTCGGAACTAGTGGTTTTACTTACCATCAACACTTGATGCTCTTTCTTGATTTCTACCTTCGCGGTGCCAAACATCGCGAACAGCTCAGGGATCATTATTTCCATCCCTGGTATTTAATAATTCATCACGAAGCTCTAGTAGCTTAGTGACAGTGACATGGAAAACTATATCAATCACTTTCTTATCTGGAAGGTCAACTCCTACTTGATTCAAGTGATTGAGCTATTCTCCTTCATCTTGCAGGCAAAGAACCTGTTTGGAGATCTCATATCTCACAACGCGGGCACGAGCCTCAGATCCCAATTTCAGCTCTTAGAACATCTCATATGTTCTGTGACATTCAAAACATTTTTGGAGCCTCAATTCTAAGCCATAATGCATGATGCACTAAACTATCCAGCAGTCATCAGAACGTGCATGTCAGATTTTCACAACATCTACAGGCGATGCTAGAGGGGGTGGCGCACCGAGCGGTGCATTAAGGACATAAGCCTTCTATGCAGCAATGAGGACAATCCTCAGATCACAGATCCAGTCCGCAATATTGACATCCGTCCAGTCATTCGAGTGATACATGATCGAAATTCACCAACTCAAGTCCGATCATCATGTGAGTTGAGGTGGTTTCAATGGTGAACATCATCATGTTGAACATATCTACTATATGACTCATGTTCAACCTTTCGGTCTCTTGTGTTCAAAGGCCATGTCTGTACGTGCTAGGCTCGTCAAGTTTAACCCGAGTGTTCCGCATGTGCAACACTGGCTTGCACCCGTATGCGAACGTAGAGTCTATCACACCCGATCATCACGTGGTGTCTCGACACGACGAACTTTCGCAACAGTGCACACTCGGGGAAAACACAATTTATCTTGAAATTTAAGTGAGAGATCACCTTATAATGATATCGTCGTCCTAAGCAAAACAAGGTGCATAAAAGGATTAACATCACATGCAAATCATAAGTGACATGATATGGCCATGAACTTGTGCTTTTTGATCTCCATCTTGAAAGCACCGGCATGATTCCATCGTCACCGGGATGACACCATGATCTCCATCAACGTGTCGCCATCGGGGTTGTCACGCCCACCATTCTTCTACTACTATTTCTACCGCTTAGCGATAAAGTAAAGCATTACATAGCGCTTAGTGATTGACACGCAAGTCATACAATAATTAAAGACAACCCCATGGCTCGTGCCGGTTGCCGTACTCATCGACATGCAAGTCATGATATTCTATGCAATACATGATCATGTCATACATCACATATATCTCATCATGTAATTGGCCATATCACATCACAACATACCCTGCAAAAACAAGTTAGACGTCCTCTAATTGTTGTTGCAAGTTTTACGTGGCTGCTTCAGCCTACGGGTATCTAGCAAGAACAATTCTCACCTACGCAAAAACCACAACGGTGATACATAAGTTTCCTTTCAACCTTCTCAAGGACCGCCTTTGTCGAATCTGATCCAACTAAAGTAGGAGAAACAGACAGCCGCCAGCCATCTTCGTGCAACAAAGTCACATGTGAGTCGATGTAACCGGTCTCTCATAAGCGTATGAGTAAGGTTGGTTCGGGCCGCTTCATCCCACACTACCGTTGAACCAAAACACGACCAAGGGAGGAAGCAATCTATGCCTCAACGCCCACAAACTCCTTTGTGTTCTTCTCGAGATCTCATCTACACATAGACCTAGCTCTGATACCACTATTGGGGAACGTTGCACGACAAACAAAAATTTTCCTATGCCCACACAAGATCTATACATGGTGATGAGCATCTACGAGAGGGAGAGTGAATCTACATACCCTTGTAGATTGCTAAGCGGAAGCGTTAAGAAACGCGGTTAATGTAATCGAACATCTTCATTATCCGTCCCGAGATCTCATCACGAGCCGTCCCACGATCCTGTCGTGGTCCTTCCGATCTAGTGCCGAACGGACGGCACCTCCGCGTTTAACACACGTACAGCCCGATGACGATCTCCACCTTCTTTATCCAGCAAGAGGGGGCGGAGAGGTAGATGAGTTCTCTGCCAGCACAACGGCACAACGACGATGGTGGTGTAGCTGATCCGGCAGGGCTTGGCCAAGCACTACGGAATCAATCTAGAGGAGAAACAGATCTAGAGGGAGAAGAGGGCAGCACATGGCAGTTAGGGTTAGAGGTTGCCCTCAAAATCTCTCAATATATATAGGAGGAAGGGGAGAGGAGGTAGAATTGGCCCCTACTCCAAGTAGGTTCGGCCGTACCAAACAAGGGAGGGAATCCACCTCCCACAAGGGAGGTGGGATCCTATTAGTTCTCCTTCCTAATTTGGATTTTCCTTCCCTTCTTTGGGGTTTTACCTTTCCCACTCTTTACTAGCCGCATGGGACTTGTAGGGATGGTTTTCCTAGCCTACTAAGGGCTGGTGGAACACCCCTCAGGCCCATGTGGCCTCCCGGCGTGGGTGGCCCCTCCCGATGGCCCTCCGGTACACTACCGGAAATACCCAAAACTTGTCCGATGGCCAAAACGGGACTTCCTATATATCAATATTTACCTCTGGACCATTCTGGAGCTCCTCGTGACATCCGGGATCTCATTTGGGACTCCAAACAACCTTCGGTCACCAACATACATAACTTAACTATACCAAAACGTCACCGAACCTTAAGCATGCAGACCCTGCGGGTTCGAGAACTATGCAGACATGACCGAGACACCTCTACGGTCAATAACCAATAGCGGGACCTGGATTCCCATATTGGTTCCTTCATATTCTACGAAGATCTTTATTGGTCGAACCTCTATGTCAAGGATTCAGATAATCCCGTATGTTGTTGCCTTTGTTCTTCGGTATGTTACTTGCCCAAGATTCGATCATTGATATCTCTATACCTAGTTCAATCTCCTTACTGGCAAGTATCTTTACTCGTTCCGTAATACAAGATCCCATGGCTAACTCTTTAGTCACATTTCTTGCAAAGCTTATAGTGATGTTGTATTATCGAGTGGGCCCTGAGATACCTCTCCGTCACACGGAGTAACAAATCCCAGTCTTGATCCATGCCAACCGAACAGACACCCTCGGAGATACCCATAGAGCACCTTTATTGTCACCTAGTTATGTTGCGATGTTTGATACACACAAGGTACTCCTCCGGTGTCAGTGAGTTGCATGATCTCATGGTCATAGGAACAGATACTTGCCATGCAAAAAACTGTAGCAATAAACTGACATGGTCATATGCTACGTTTATAGTTTGGGTCTTGTCCATCACATCATTCTCCTAGTGATGTGATACCGTTATCAAATGACATCTCATGTCCATGGCTAGGAAACCTTAACCATCTTTGATCAATGAGCTAGTCCATCAGAGGCATACTAGGGACATGGTGTTGTGTATGTATCCACACATGTATATGAGTTTCCGATCAATACAATTCTAGCATGGATAATAAACGATTATCATGAACAAGTAAATAAGATAATAACTAATTTATTATTACCTCTAGGGCTTATTTCCAACAGAGTCCATCTGACTCCAAGGGCATCTCACCGAGCGTAGGGCGTATCCTCACTCCTGGTCGGAAAAGTACTCTACAACATGATACATTTTAGCCGTGCAGGTCAGCATATTGAATATGCCGGCAAGTCACAAAAGAGAGGGTGAAAATAATCATCTACTCTACATGCATATATGACGGGTGGGGCTGTAAGTTTAAGTTTAGCGTAAAGCAATTTTTTCCTACAACAAGAGAGGGCAAAGCAAAAATTATTACTACAATGTTGGTTTCTTAATGAGATGGTTCCACCAACCAATTCTCATACCTAAGTTAACAATAATACCCTCATCATTATAATTATTTGTGTTGAGAGTTCCAGATAGTTTCAGTTCCTTTGGCTCAAGTTGTCCATGACCATGGACACGGCTAATCGATTAGGTTTGAGTACTCTGCAGAGTTTTGAACACGTCCCCACAAGATTTGACCGCCTCCATTGAAGTCCTCACACTTCAGGGTGTTTGAGAACCATATGATCAAAACAGGGTCTTCCGAAGGGTTCCTCTGAGCCAATGTCGGTTCTCATCCATTCCTACCGTTCTTCTACATCTCGTAGCACCGCCCGTCCAGAGTCACCACGATGCCAACCCAGCCAGAGCCCATAATGGGTTGTGGCTGTGCAGGTAAGCCTCGGGTCTTGAAGTATCCATCCGTCTCTTTGTGCCTGAGTGGACCTTTTCGCGTGAATACTGGCGCTTCTCTAGCATCACCTAGGCTACCACTGGTTCCTCCAGGGTGCCATTCTTCTAACATCCACCCAGAGGTGCATTGCATCATGAAGTCTCAAAAATCTTTGACTCTTGAGGTCTTAGTGATAATTTAATTTTCTCTCAACTTTCATGATAACACTCAACCAAACCCGTCTACTAAAAGCATAGCAAAAATAAAATAACGTTTCCCGGGCCAAAGTAACAAGGGTTTTATGGGTGCCTACCACATGATACTACTCAAGTAACCAAGTTTCCAAGTACCTACTTTGCATGCAATGGGTGGAGATGGTAGAACTAATGCAATAAAAACATAGGTAAAATATGATGAATGTGAACTTGCCTTGCTGACGATCTTTGCACTCGAGTGACTCTAGATAACAAGCCTCGCAGTCCGGATGATCTAACGAATCAAACAATACGCACAATAAGAATAACCATAACACAACTTATAATAACAAAGAGTAAAACTAATAATACTAAAACAATTCAACAATGCAAACAAGAAAAACAAAACAAAGGAAAACAAAGATTCATCCAAAACTCCATTCCAAAGCTTCTTCTAAAGTAAAACGACTATAAATAGTTTTCTGCATCTAATATTTTTAACAAAGAGAAAATTAAAGTTTTAATAGAAAAACAGAAAGGAAATTTACTTCAAATTTCTAAGCAAAAAGAATCGATTGAAAAGGTTTTATAAAACAAAAGTTTTGGCCTAACTAAAATAGACCTTGAATCTGTCAAGATCAAAAATTTATAAAAACGAAAAATATATTTATTAGTCATCTGGATAGGTATAACATATAGAAATCAGTAGCAAAAAGAAACACCCCAAAACCAATATTTTAATAAAAGTTATGTCTAATTTAGTGATCAATACAAAACTATTTAAGATCGTAATTTAAAAGGGCTAAAAATATTTTTCATTGGTTTCTCTGTAAATATGGGATTTTTGTGAATCCGTAGCAAAAAGAATCACTAAAAACGGAGTTGTGAAACTAAAGATACAAAAATAACAAAAACGCAACCAATCAAAAAAAACGAGAATTTTCTGTAAACGTGAAATTTCGGGCAGATGACACGTGCTGCTATGTGAGTGGCTGTTGGGTGTTTTCTATGGTGCTAAAAATTGAACGGCCGATCCTTAACTATTTCTGGACATAGAAGCTAACTAAGAGATACCGCTAGTCGGTTCAATCTAGACAGGAGGAAAACCGATCTAATCTAATAACCCGTAAGGTTTCGATTGGAAGAGAAAAAAAACTACACAAACATAGAATAGAGAGCGCTCACACAGAAGGGCTCGGCCTGGGCAGAGAAGAGGGTGGCAATGGGGTTGCGGCTCCGACGATCAACGACGTCGGTGAGGTTGTCCAACGGATGTGGGACGTCGGGGGCGACCGATTTTTGCTGAAGGTGGATGTTGGGGATGACGGAGACGAGCGGGACGTCAAGATGAACTCCGTGAACTACGGCGGTGTTGTGAGGTTGATGCGGTGGCTCCGCCACTTCCTGGACGTCCATACCATGTCAAAAAGATTCACAATGATGAGGGATAGTAGACTACGGAAGGAGGGGTTTAGGTGATGCTTACACGCGTCGGAATCGACCGGTGAACTACCTCGGTTTCGGCGAGATCCAAACGAAGCTGACGAGAGACAAACTTGGTTTTGACGTGGTTTTTTTTGGGGGGGTCGGTCAAGGAGGTCAAGGGCTATTTATAGGACATGTTCGTGGGCAAGGGGGCAACCTTGGGCTAGGTTTTCCGAAGATCGTGGACACGGGATGGCATGAAATATTTTCTGTTAAGGAGAAGGTTTCGTGAGCAGGAATAAGATATAGTGGGTCCCAAGTGTCGGTGCAAGAGAGATACAAGGGAGAGAGAGATTGATCGGGAGAGCACACCTGCGAGCTAGAGACTCCTGGCGGCGTCTGGGAGGAAAACGAGCGCTAGGGCTCATTCCCTCGTGCGCATGGCTGCTGTATGGGCTTGGCTCGGCCGGCCTGGCCTGGCCAACGTGCGTAGCACTTTAGTTTTGATTCGTTTTTTTAAAGATCTAAATGAAGAAAAAGAAATATCACAAGTTAAAATAAAAATATGGTATCATATACCAAAACGATTGGAAAAATAAATCCTATAACGTGAACATGTTTCTAGACGCAAAATAAAACTTTTTTTTGAAATTCCAAATAAAACCAAATTTTACTTACAAATAAATTGGCACTATTTTCTCCTGACTTTTGGGGTGTCATGTTACCTCCTCTCATACTCTTTGGTCAAGGTATTTTGTCAGTGATTTGAAAATAGAAAGAATCAGATGCCATTGAAATGAAATCAGTTTCAAAATAAAATTCAATTGTCACATCCATTTCACTGAAAATGCATAGATGCATAACTATAATTGTAAAACGTTCCAAATTGAAATTTTGGGATGTTACAACTTCTCTACAAGAAGTTCATTTTCCTACGAATAAATTTCTAAAAAAATTGGACCACAAAATGATGTCAACATAACTTTGTAAGATTGATAACAACTACTCATATGGATTCCTAGAGGCTATATCAAGCATTCAAATTACTTGGAACTCAAAGAATTCAACATGCAAGCTCCTTTTTAGTAGCACCAAGTGCAGCAAAATATGCAAAATATAATCCACTAAAGCAAAAAAACTAATTGGATCAATGGAGGAGTCACATACCAAGGAGCAATCCCCGAAAACGGTTTCAGAAATGGAGTTCCGAGCAAAGAGATTGAAAATCCCAGGTTTGGGAGCAAGAACACGAGAGAAATAGCTACCAGGAATTTTTGCTAGAGGTAAGGGATCAAATGTGCTGAAGGGATAAGTGAGTGGGTCCATGTGGAACCCACAAGGTAAGTAGGCACCCCTAGGGGTGGCCATGCCTAGGTGCCTTGTGGGCAACTGGTGCACCCCCTTGGATGTTTTTGGCTCTAGAAATTCTAATATATTCTACAAAAATTCATGTTAAAATTTTGTGGCATTCCGGGCACTTTATTTTTGGGTCATTTTTCTATTGCACGATTTATTCAGGAAACAGGAAAATCATGGAATTTTTCTTTACGAACCTATAAATAATGGAGGAGTCACATGCTTTTCAAAAAGAATCCATTAACAAGGTTGATCAAGTCTTATTAACAAACCGTTTTTGGTTGGCATGAAATTGATTTTTTTCATATGACACTAAGTTACCTCAATAGGGATATGCATTTCCCAAACAATAAGAATATCATATTTCAACTTGGCAGTAGGTAGAGGGAATTTGAACTCTTCGAAAGTGATTGTTGCCACTTGCTCAATAGAATTGATATTATTAACCATAACTCATTTCTTAGGAAAGTATTTTGTATGCTGGTTTCCATTAACATGAAAAGTAATCTTGCTTTTATTGCAATCAATAACAGCCCATGTAGTATTCAAAAATGGCCTACCAAGGATTATCGACATGTTGTCATCCTCGAACATCTCAAGGATAACAATGTTTGTCAAAATAGTAACATTTGCAAACGATGACATCTTCACAAATCCCAATAGGTATAATAGTAGATTTATCAGCCATTTGCAAAGATATTTTAGTAGGTGTGATCTTATTAAAATTAATTTTTTAATAAAGAGAGAAATGCATAACACTAACACGGGCTCCCAAATCACATAAAGCAGTTTTCCCGTAACTTCATTTAATGGAGCAAGGTATAGTAGGTACACGAGGGTCTCCCAATTTCTTTGGTACTCCACCCTCAAAAGAATAACTAGCAAGCATGATGGAAATCTCAGTTGCATGTATCTTTCTTTTATTAGTGGTGATGTGTTTCATGTATTTTGCATAAGGAGGAATCTTCAGAATATCAGTCAAACGAGTGCACAAAAAGAATGGCCTAAGCATTTCAACAAAGTGCTAAAAATCTTCCTCATCCCTATTTTTAGAAGGCTTAGGATGAAGTGGAATGGATTTTTGAACCCGTGGCTCTCTTTGTTTACCATGTTTTCTAGCAATGAAATCTCTCTTATCATAACGTTTATCCTTAGGTGGTGCATTATGAAGATCAGTTGCAGGTTCTATTTCTACATCATTATCAGATTATTTATCATTATTTGGTTGAGCATTAACATGAAAATCATCATTCTCATTATCACCAGGTGCATGTTCATTACCAGATTGTGTTTCAGCATTAGAAATAGAAACATCATCATGATTCTCAAAGGATTTTTCTATCATAGGTTCACTAGAATCATGCAAAGTACTATCATTTTTCTTTTTCTTTTCCTTCTTAGATGGACCAGGTGCATCCTTAGTAGTATTTTGAGAATCTTGTTCAATTATTTAAGGATGTCCTTTAGGATAGAGGGGTTCTTGTGTCATTCTACCCCCCCTCTAGTCACAACCGTAATAGCATGATCATTTGTTTTATTATTCATTTCAGTAAACAAATCATTTTGTGACTTAGCAACTTGTTCTAACTAAGTTTGGACCATGTATGAGTGTTTACCTAAACCTTTAACATCATTAGCAATTCTAAACATCAAGTCACTCACGTGATCAATCATTATAGCATTTATTTTTAATTGATCCATGACATACTTATTAAAAGGCTCTTGCTTAGCATTGTAATTATCAAATTCATCCATGCATTGACTAACAGTTTTATTGTACGATATATCACTTTCATTGAATCTGCTGAGAGAATTTACCTCTACTACCTATGTAGGGATATCAAGTCCATGTATTTCTTCAATAGGTGGTAGAGTCTTAACATCTTTAGTCTTTATACCCTTTTCTTTCATAGATTACTTGGCTTCTTGCATATATTCTAGAGTGAGGAATAGAGTACCTATCTTCTTAGTAATTGGCTCAGGAGGTGGTCCGGGAAGTGTCCAACCATTAGCATTATTCAAAATATTATTAAATAGTTCTTCAGCTTCCCCAACAGTTTATTCCTTGTAAACACAACCAACACAACTATCTAGATAGTCCCTAGATGGATGAGTTAGTCCATTATAAAAGATATCAAGCATTTCATTCTTCTTAAGAGGATGATCAGGCAAAGCTTTAAGTAGCTTGATAAGCCTCCCCCAATCTGGAGGGAGATTTTCTTCTTCAATTTGCACAAAGTTAAATATTTCCTACAAAGAAAATTGTTTGGTATGAGCAGGAAAATATTTTTCAGAGAAAAAATACATCATATCCTGGGGGCTACGCACACAACCAGGAGCAAGAAAAAGGAACCACTTCTTATCATCACCCTTTAGTGAGAAAGTAAAAAAAGCTTAAGGACACAATAATAGCGATTTTTTCCTCATTAGCAAATAGGGTGGCAATATCATGCAATTTGGTAAGGTGTGCCATAACAGTTTTAGATTTATAACCATAGAAAGGATCAAATTCTACCAAAGTAATTAACTTAGGATCAACAGAGAATTCATAATCCTTATCGGTAACAAATATAGGATAAGTGGCAAATTTAGGATCAAATTTCATTTTCCTCTTCATAGATTTTTCTTTCAATTTACTCAACAATTTCTTAAGATCATCTCTATCATTACAAGCAAGAAAGTCTCGAGTTATCCCCCCATCCATAACATAACCATCAGGTACATCACGCATTTCAAATTCTAGGAGGAGATCTAGACAAGGTAGGTGAATCATAGTTTTCATCAATTTCAATTTTAGTCAAAGTTGTTAGAATCGCGATTCTAAATTGGATCGGAGCTCTGTATCTAGGATCGTGAATCATAGAATCTTAACTATCAGGATCGTAGAAACTTAGATTCTATGAGGAAAATCGTAGAATCAAAGGGGCTAGTTTGGATCGTAAGATCGTAAGATTCTAAGACTTGAGTCGCAATTATAACAACTTTGATTTCAGTATTCTCAAGTTCTCTGGACTAAGCAATATGAGCATCAAGAAAATCATCTAGTGGCACATGTTCAGTTTAATTTACCATAGTAGTAACATAATAATAATTTTCATTCAAAGAAAAAGTAGCACCATCAATTACTTGTGACATATCAGATTGAATAGCAGGTGGTGGTGTTGCAAGCTTACTCAAATCAGAAGGTGAATGAAGTGCAGCGCTAGATGACAGTTCCTTACCCGCCCTCATTCAAGAGGGTACGATCTTGGTTTTAGCATCTTTCGGATTCTTCATGATGACAATAGAAATCCTTGGTGAACAAAATAAATAGAGCTATGCTCCCCTACAACGGTGCCAGACAAAGGTCTTGATAACCCACGAGTATAGGGGATCGCAATAGTCTTCAAGGGTACTATTTCACCCAAATTTATTGATTCAACACAAGGGGAGCCAAAGAATATTTATTGGTCTTAGAAGTTGAGTTGTCAATTCAACCACACTTGGGATTTGTTTGTGCAACAAGGTTTTTAGTAGCACGGTAACAACAGCAATGGAAATAGAGGAACATAGCAGTTTTGTATTGATTGTAATAGCAGTAGTAACGAAAGTAACTTAACAAAAATCAATAAGCAAAAGGCATAGGCCATGGATCAGTGATGGACTGGTATGGATGACATTCATCATATAATAGTTACACACCAAAGCGGCACAGAACTAGCTCCAATTCAACAATATAATGTAGGCATGTATTATGTATATAGTCATACGTGCTTATAATAAGAACTTGCATGGCATCTTTTGTCCTACCCTCCCATGGAAGCGGGGGCCATGTGGAAACTAAGGGATATTAAGGTCCCCTTTAATAGAGAACCAGAACAAAGCATTAAGACATGGTGAATACATTAACTACTCAAACTATGGTCATCACTTGAAAGAGTCCCAATTATTGTCATCTTGGGGGATGTGGATCATAATACATAGTAGGTGCATACAACTTGCAAAATAACATCTAAAACACTCTAAGACCCATGGAAACATAATGGATTTAGATCTAAAATCATGGCACTCGGGCCCTAGTGACAAGAATTAAGCATGTCAAAGTCATAGAAACATCAATCTTAGAACATAGTGGATATTGGGGATCAAGCCCTATCAAAATAACTCGATTACATAATAAATATCATCCAATCCCATCACCATCCACTAGGACTACAAAGTAATTACTCACTCCCGGTGGTGAGCATCATGGAATTATTGATGGAGAAGGGTTGGTGATGACGATGACGACGATTTTCGCTCTCTAGAGCCCCAAATGGACTCGAGATGAGCCCTCCCGGGGAAGAATAGAAGGTGGTGGTGGCTCCGTATCGTAGATCATGATCAGAAACTTCTCTCCTATTATTTTCTCGGAAAATATGAATTTATAGGATTGAAATTAGGGTCAATGGAGCCATGTGGGTCTCACAAGGCAGGTGGGCGCGTCGAGGGGGTGGCCGCACCTAGGTGCCTTGTGGGCAGCTCGTGGGGCCCCTATGGCAGGTCTTCACTCCAGTATTTTTTCAATATTCCAAAATAATTCTCCAAAAAGTTTTGTTCAATTCCGAGAACTTTTATTTCTGCACAACAACAACACCATAGCAGTTCTGCTGAAAACAGCGTCAGTCCGGGTTAGTTCCATTAAAAGCATGCAAATTAGAGTACAAAACAAGCGCAAAAGTGTTTGGAAAAGTAGATAGGTTGGAGACATGTCAATAGACATTACGTCCATGACAAGTAGACCGACTCATGCCTGCATCTTCTACTATTACTCCACCAATCAACCGCTATCCACCATGCATCTATGGTATTAAGTTCATGACAAATAGAGTAACACTTTAAGCAAGATAGCATAATGTAGACAAAGTAAGACAAACAATATGTTCAGACCCCGCCGTTTTATCCTTAGTGTAAACAATACAAATATGTACCTCGCTACCTCTTTTGTCATGTTGTGAGGAAACCGCAAGATTGAAACCACTGCTATGCACCACTCCCTCTGGTGATCTAATCATCTACTTGGCCGAAGAAAACTCCTAGATCGGAAAACATACATGTTTATAATAATCATACATAATTGAATTGAGAGAATACTCAATTTAGAATTCATATTTGACTCAATTACTTTCAATGAATAATCTGATCATAAACCCACAATTCATCAGACCCCAACAAACATACCGCAAAAGAGGATTACATCGGATAGTTCCTCAAGAAGAACCTTGTATTGAAGATCAAACAAGAGAGAGTGAGAGAGAGAGAGAGAGATCTAGATAATCACTATGGACCCGTAGGTCTATGGTGAACTACTCACTCATCATCATGGAGGTGGCAAGGTTGATGAATATAGCCTCCATGATCGATTCCCCCTCTGGTAGAGTACCGGAGGAGGCCTCCAAATGGGAGCCCAAAAGAGCAAAGACTTGCGGCGGCGGAAAAAGTGTTCCAAGTCTCCTTATGGTTGTCTTGGGATTTTAGGGAATTTATAGAAGTGGAATTAGGCCAGGGGATCTACAAGGGGCCCACAAGCTCACACGACGTGCCCCTTGGGGCGCACAGCCTGGGATGGTGGCCCTCTCGTGTAGCGTCTGATATCCCTGTGATGCTCCCTGGGTCCCTTTTGATCCATAAATAAGCACCGTAAAGTTCCGCTTCAATTGGACTTCGTATGGTAATGTTTTTCGGTGAAACAAAAAATAGGCAAAAAAGGAACATGAACTAGGCACTAGATTAATAGTTTAGTTCCCAAAAATGATATAAAATGGCCTCTAAAGCATATAAGATTGATAATATAATAGCATGAAATAATAATAAATTATAGATACATTGGATACGTATCAGTGAGGTATATATAACCACCACCAAAGATCTAGCCATTGCACACATTTATGCATAACTCAGTGGAACCTGGTGAAAAACTCGATGGGACCGATTAGTGTAGAAGGTTTGAACTTCACCCGCCTCGGTGAGACTCGCTAAATCCACTCGATGAGACCGATTTGAGATTACGTAAGAGCTATTGGTGTTTCAATAATTCCGATCGGTTTCACTCAATAATTCTAAACTGAAGTCGATGGTTTACAAGAAAAAATATGGGTGCACTTCGGTGGGACCGAATGCCATCCCATTGACATCAAGTTTCTACGGTTTAGGTAGTGTCTCTGTCTAATGTATCTCGATGGATCCAGATGTAAGTGTTTCGATGGGATAGTGAATAACTGTAGGGTTAAGGGCAAATTGGATTGTGAGAATGTGGTTGAGGGTTTTTGAGCAATATCTTGAAACACTTGATCAAATTAACCATGATCAAAATCTCACCCATTTTAATAGTACTGGCTTTCGTATGGGCTCAATGTGGTCTTGGATCACTTAACCAAAAATGTAGAGTCTTGAAGCTCTTGTCGTTGCTTGTCCTTTGTAGCTTGAGGGGTCCACAACTCCATCCATGTACTTGGCCAGTATGAATTGTTCCTTAAATATACGTGATGAAAACATTAGTCTAACAACATTTTTATTAGCATGAATTACCAAAACCACCAAGGGAGCAAATGTGCTTTCAATCTCCCCATTTTTGGTAATTGATGACAACATACATCAAAGCTTCAAATAAAAATATTCCATATAACATATGAAAGATTTGAGAGACATGTGACTAGAACAAGCCCCCTGCAAAACTTTGCATCATTAGGATATTTGCTTTTGCAATGCAAATGCACAATTGGGTAGGAATATCTTGACTAATCACATGTATTTGAGTAGAGAAGTGAATTATGATGACCATGTCTCTCTCTAAAATATGTGTGTATAGAAAATAATGATTGTGGCAAACCAAAAGAAAAGAAAACTATAATACACGACGCTCCAAGCAGCACACATATCATGTGATGAATAAAAATATAGCTCCAAGTGACATACCGATAGATTGGAGACAATAGAGGGGATGCCTTCTAGGGCATCCCCAAGATTAGAAGCTTGGATATTCCTTTAAATATTACCTAGGGGTGCATTGGGAATCCCCAATCTTAGGGTCTTGTCGCTCCTTATTCCTTCATCCATCGTTGTCTTAACCAAAGCTTGAAAACTTCACCACACAAAACTCAACAAAACCTTGTGAGATTCGTTAGTATAATAGACATATCAAATACTTTAGGTATTGTTATAAATTGATCATATTTTATTATTTCATATTACGTACTGCATTATAACCTCTCCATGGCTTATACCCCCTCGATACAATCCATATCATCATCAAAAGAAGCAAACTATGCAAGCAAAAACAGAATTTGTCTAAAAGTGAATAGTTTGTAATGATCTGTAATAAAAACTATACTTATGTAAATCCCACATTTTTTCAAAATTAGGACAACCTAGGAAATTTTTATATAAATATCGTGTGAAAAATTTAGATCAAAAAGAGGTCTTAGTAAAATTAGAGAAATTCCGCACTAGACGTAAAAGTTTTTGTTTTTGCACAACATCAATTCTACTATCTTCCAAATCATCCCAAAGGTTTTACTTGGAAAAAACACTAATTTAAACATAAAAACACAATAATCACTGTAGCAATAATCATGTCAACACACTAGAACAAAAATCCAAAGAAAAATTTAAAGATAACTATTGGGTCGCCTCCCAAGAAACGTTATTGTTTTATGCCCCTAGCCAAGCATAATGCATAGTTTCAAGTATTGTCATCCTTGAAATCCAAGTCCTCAATTATGCAACCATGCTTCCTAGGAGGCCTAGCACATAAGTTATTAATGACCATGCTCCTAGGGACAAAGAGAGAAGGCTTAATGATAGGTTCCTTTAGTACATATATAAAATTGGGGTGCACACTAATCATTTTAAGGTCCTCATTCCTTTTGTTAGATGTGACATTTGTATGCTTAAGAACACAAATAGCCTTGGGACTCTTATTCAGGGGAGCCATATAAATGGCTTTAGTCAAAGTAAAAGTGGAGCCCATTTTATTAAGGATTTCCTCCAACTTATCAATTCATGATGGACTTTGTCCTAATCATTCATTAATCTTTGATTCACTATCTTTTAGCGTCTTTAGAATATTCCTACTTTGGAACCAAATTGAGTAACTTGATTGTGTACCTTCTTGTCTAGATTTTTAATGTGCTCAATTGTAGACTTTTTATTTTCTATAGCATCTAGCCTACCCATAACGTCTTCCAATCTCAATATGGTTCCATTAACAATAATAGAGGGTGATCTCGCTAGATTTTCCATGGCATTGAAAGCATTGAAAGTGTGACTCTTTAATAAATTACCACCGGTAATAGTGTCAAGCAAAAATCTAGACCAAGTAGTAACACACACATAAAATTACGAAGCAAAATAGTGATGGATTGCTTACGAGTTGATATGTTTTGAGGATTGCAGATCCTATACCAATCATCCTTTAAATTGTCTCCCACCTTTATTTAAAATTAAGCACTTCATTCTCGAGGGTACACGGAATAAGAAAAGAACTAGCCATAATGACAAGCAAGCAAACTAACAAGCAAACAAGTAAACTAGATGACTAAGAAAGCAAGCAAATAGAAATATTTTGGGATTTCTATTTTCATGCCCTTCCTTCCGTAGTTTTGCTCAGTTTTGCCCAAGCAAACAAACTTTGCTCACTGATACGTCTCCAGCGTATCTATAATTTTTTATTGTTCCATGCTATTATATTATCTGTTTTGGATGTTTTATATGCATTAATATGCTATTTTATATTATTTTGAGGACTAACCTATTAATCTAGAGCCTAGTGCCAGTTTTTGTTTTTTCCTTGTTTTTTATTATTGTAGATAAGGAATATTAAACAGAGTCCAAACAGAGTAAAATCTTTGCGATGATTTTTCTTGGACCAGAAGACATCTACCAGACTTGGATAGGGGCCAGGAGACCTGCCAGGAGGTCACAAGCCACCCTGGCGCGACCAAGAGGGCGCCCCTTGGCCTATGGCCCCCCCAGTAGATCTCCTAACCCTAATCTCTGGCATATAAATTCCCAAATATTCCACCAATACCAAAAGAGCCATGCAAATACTTTTCTACCGCCAGAAGCCTCCGTTCCCGAGAGATCCAATCTTGGAGCCTTTTTCGATAATCTGTTGGAGGGGGATTCAATCATGGAGGGCATCTACATCAACTCCATTGCCCCTCCTATGATGTGTGAGTAGTCCACCATAGACCTACGAGTCCATAGCTAGTAACTATATGGCTTCTTCTCTCTCTTTGTGCTTCAATACCATGTTCTCCATGATCTTCATGGGGATCTATCTGATGTAATACTCTTTTGCGGAGTGTTTGTCGAGATCCGATGAATTGTGGGTTTATGATCAACTTATCTATGAATATTATTTGGTTCTTATCTGAATTCTTATATGCATGATTTCATATCTTTGCAAGTCTCTTCGAGTTATTGGTTTGGTTTGGCCAACTAGATTGGCAATTCTTGCAATGGGAGAAGTGCTTGGTTTTGGGTTCAATCTTGTGGTGTCCTCACCCAGTGACAAAGTAGGGGTAGCGAGGCACGTATTTTATTGTTGCCATCAAGGGTAAAAAGATGGGATTTTCATCATATAGCTTGAGTTTATCACTCTACATCATGTCATCTTACTTAATGTGTTACTCTATTCTTCATGAACTTAATACGCTATATGCATGCAGGAGTCGGTCGATGTGTGGAGTAATAGTAGTAGGTACGGAATTGTTTCGGTCTACTTAACACAGACGTGATGCCTATATGCATAATCATTGCCTTGGATATCGTCTTAACTATGCACTTTTCTATCAACTGCTCGACAGTAATTTGTTCACCCACCATGTTATTTTCCTTCAAGAGAGAAGCCTCTAGTGAAACCTATGGCCCCTGGGTCTATTTTCCAGATTATATTTTCAGATCTATATATAAAAAATACCAAAAATACCCGACTGCAATTTATTTACCTTTTTTTACTTTTTGTAATCTTTTACATCTATCTCTATCAGATCTAATCCTTGCAAGTAACCATGAAGGGATTGACAACCCCTTTATAACGTTGGGTGCAAGAGTTTGATTGTTTGTGTAGGTGCATCCATTGGTGACTTGCTTGTTCCTCCTCCTGGATTGATACCTTGGTTCTCAGCAACTGAGGGAAATACTTATCTACTTCACTGCATCACCCTTTCCTCTTCCAGGAAAAACTAACGCAAGCTCAAGAGGTAGCAAGAAGGATTTCTGGCGCCATTGCGGGGGATGATACACATCAAGCCTACCAAGTAACCATCACAAACTCATCTCTTGCATTTACATTATTTGCCATTTGCCTCTCGTTTTCCTCTCCCCCACTTCTAAAACAATTTTCAGAAATAACCATAAATATTTGCCTTTTTATTCGCCCTTCTTCCGTTCGCCTTTTCGTTTGCTTTTTGTTTGCTTATGTGCTAGATCAATCTATTGCCACCATGTCTGAATCTGGGAAGGTTATCATTGAAAATTTTGAGGGTATTTCTAGTACAAATCTTGAGAAAAAATTTGGATCTTGCTCTCTAGATCATGAATCTAATCCTCCTCCTAATTATAAAGTTAAAGTTTTTCAAGTGGGAGACGGTAATATTATTGGGAAGAGTGTTATTCAAGAGTTCTTTGATTGTGCGGGAGTAATGCCTATAAATAAGAGATCTATTCTTCTTAGCACAAGTTTTTATGCAGATGCTATTACCATGCTCGTTAAAAAATTGGAAAGAAAATTTGTGCACATTCATCCCACTTTGCAAGAGGTGTTTTATGAACTTCCCAAAATTAATCATCCTAAGGCCAAAAAGATTGCCAGTATCATCCTTATGCATGAATTCAATTTTATCTTACAAGAAGCTAGGGAAATATTTGTTTTCTATAAAAAGATATTGAATACCCTCCGATTAAAGAAATCCTACACGATAAAAAAACCTTGTGTGGCTTTGAGTCTATGGATTATCAATCTTACCATGATAATCTTAGAAGAAGAGTTCCCTATTCCAAAATTACCCAAACCATTTACCTTGAAACCTATGATGAATTTGGTAGGATCACTAGGAGTATTTATGTAGGATTCAATGATGACTGGTTAGAAGAAAAAAAATCAGGGAACCCGTTAAAAATGAGATGCGAATTTTATATGATGATATTTATGGTGATGATCCAGATTATGAGAACGGATTGCATACCATTTTATTTTTATGTTTTGTTTTTTGCTTATGTTTTTGAGTGTTTCACACATTATTACCTCTGTAGTAATTGTGTTTTGGTGTTTTTATTAGTGTTTGAGCCAAGTAAGACCTTCGGGATGGTCTATGGTGATTGTTGATTTGATCTTGCTGAAAGACAGAAACTTTTGTGACCAGTCCAGGAATTTTATAAATTTATCAGAGCGTTGAATGAGTCTAAAAATTATACAAAAGATTTATATACAAATTTCCCAGGTTTTAATAAGTTTTCAGAATTTTTGGAGTTACATAAGTATACGAATTTTCCATATTGCTACAGACTGTTCTGTTTTTGACAGATTCTATTTTCTTTGTGTTGTTTACCTATTTTGATGTATCTATGGGTCGTATCAGGGGGTATGAACCATGGAAACGTTGGAATAGTGTAGATATTACACCAACATATATAAATAATGAGTTTACAATGGTACTAAAGTGGTGATTTATTTTCTTATACTAACGAATCTCACGAGTTTTCTGATAAGTTTTGTGTTGTGAAGTTTTCAAGTTTTGTGTACAGATTTGATGGACTATGGAATAAGGAGTGGCATGATCCTAAGATTGGGGATGCCCAAGCACCCCAAGGAATCAAGGATGCCAATAATCCTAAGCTTGGGGATGCCCTGGAAGGCATCCCCTATTTCGTCTTCAATGCATCGATAAATTTACTTGAGGCTTTATTTTTATTCACCACATGATATGTGGTTTTGCTTGGAGCGTCTTGTATGATATGAGTCTTTGCTTTTTAGTTTTCCACAATCATCATTGCTGCGCACATATTTTGAGGGAGACATGCATGAATCATGAATTTATTAGAATACTCTATGTGCTTCACTTATATCTTTTGAGCTAGGCAATTTTGCTCTAGTGCTTCACTTATATCTTTTTAGAGCACAGTGGTGTTTTGTTTTATAGAAATAATTAAACTCTCGTACCTCACTTATATTATTTTGAGAGTCTTTAAACATCATGGTAATTGGTTTAGGTTATGAATTTAGTTCTAATATAATAGGCATCCAAGAGGGATATAATAAAAACTTCCATATAAAGTGCATTGAATATTATGAGAAGTTTGATTCCTTGCATAGAGTTTTGAGATATAAAGATGGTAATATTACGAGTCATGTTAGGAAGTAATTGTGAATTGGTAAAAATAATTGTGTAAAGTCAGACTTGTATTGTATTGTATTGTTGCCATCAATGGTATTGTATTGTATTGTTAGCGAGGCACGTATTGTATTGTTGCCATCAATGGTAAACAGATGGCGTTTTCATCATATTGCTTGAGTTTATCCTTCTACATCATGTCATCTTACTTGATGCGTTACTCTGTTCTTCATGAACTTAATACTCTAGATGGAGGCAGGAGTCGATTGGTGTGTGGAGTAATAGTAGTAGATGCATAATCGTTTTGGTTTACTTGACACGGACGTGATGCCTATATGCATAATCATTGCCTTGGATATCGTCATAACTATGCGCTTTTCTATCATTCGCTCGACGGTAATTTGTTCACCCATCGTGTTATTTTCCTTCAAGAGAGAAGCCTCTAGTGAAACCTATGGCCCTTGGGTCTATTTTCCATGTAATATTTTTCACATCTATATACCAAAAATACAAAAAATACCTTGCTGTGCTTTATTTACCTTTTTACTTTCTGCAATCTATTATATCTATCTATCTCAGATCTATTCCTTGCAAGTAACCGTGAAGGGATTGACATCCCCTTTATAGCGTTGGGTGCAAGAGTTTGATTGTTTGTGTAGGTGCATCCATTGGTGACTTTCTTGTTCCTCCTACTGGATTGATACCTTGGTTCTCAACAACTGAGGAAAAATACTTATCTACTTTGCTGCATCACCCTTTACTCTTTAAGTGAAACCAACGCAAGCTCAAGAGATAGCACTCACCTTTGCTTTCCCCCTCCACCACTTGCACAAAGAGCGCCAAACGGAGCACCACCGTCTAGTCAAAACCTTTCACCCTTACCTCCTCACTAGTGGGCCGGCCTGACCTCCTGACATGTCGGTCGGCGCATTTGGGTCGGCCAAGCATGCATCCAACCATTGGCCGACCAATTTTCTTTGTGCGTGCCATGTAAATAAAAAACGTAAATAAAAAAGAGGCAAATTAAAACTTAATACTAATTATACATTAAAATGGTGGACAACCGCCTGCCAAAGTATACATTTACATTAATTAAAACATAAAAAACTTAATTACGGGGTCGTCGTTCCCGCGATGCCCTAGGCATCCTCGTTGTCCGAGCCAGGACCACCGGTCAGGTCCACCAGCTCTGGTGACGGGCCTACCCAAGGAAAGGTCACCTCCCACTCACGGGTTGCATCCTGCGCCAGATGCGCCGCCGATGGGCCTCCTTTTCCACGGGCATGGCGCTCCTCCTCTCCCTCCAAGCGCTCCTCCTCCTCCTCCGTGCGTGATATGTCTCCATCGTATCTATATTTTTTGATTGTGTCATGCCAATATTCTACAATTTTCATATACTTTTGGCAATATTTTATATTATTTTTGGGAATAACTTACTTATCCATTGCCCATTGTTAGTTCTTGTTTTCTGTGTGTGCTTTGTTTCGCAGAAAATCCATATCAAGTGAAGTCCAGACATGATAAAACTTTACAGAAATTTATTTTGGAATATATGTGATTTTTGAGAGTCGGAATTAGCGCAACACGGTGACGAGGGAGGCACGCCTAGGAGGGTGAGCATACCCTGATGGCTTGTGCCTCCCCCCTTAAGTATTTTGGGCCCCTACTTTCGCCACAAGAAATATATTTCCACGATACCCCCCTCCCTCAAAATTTCAGCCCGATCGGAGTTACGGGTGTCTGGATATTTAAGAAACAATGAAGGGGTCAGAAAAGAGTCATGAAAACAGGAGAGAAACAAAGAGAGAGATCCAATCTCTGAGGGGATCTTGCCCTCCGGGAGCCATGGCGACCATGGACCAGAGGGTAAACTCTCCTCCCATCTAGGGAGGAGGCCAAGGAAGAAGAAGAAGGAGGGGGGTCTCTGTCCCTCTCTCCCGGTGGTGCCAGAGCACCGCCAGGGAACCATTGTGACGACGATCTACACCAACAAACTTTGCCGCTGTCATGACCACCACCATCACCTTCCCTCATCTATTTATAGCGGTCCACTCTCCGTCATCCCACTGTACCCCCTACTTGAACATGGTGTTTTATGCTACATATTATTATCCAATGATTTGTTGCTATCATATGATGTTTGAGTAGATCCCTTTTGGCCTATGGGTTGATTGATGATCTTGATTGATTTGAGTTGCGTGGTTTGTTTTGGTGCTGTCCTAAGTTGCCTTCTGTGAGGCACACATGTGTGTATATGATTCTCTTATAGTGGGTTGGTGAGTGACTGATACACAAACCCGAGTAAGGGGATTGTTGCGTATGTGAGTAAAGAGGACTTGATGTTTAATGATATGGTTGGGTTTACCTTAATGATTTCAAGTAGTTATGGATGCTTGCTAGAGGTCCAATCATAAGTGCATATGATCCAAGTACGGAAAGTATGTTAGCGTATGCATCTCCCTCATATAAAACTGCAATAATGATTACCGATCTTGTCATCAATTGCCTAGGACAATCTCGCAAATCCTATCACCACTTTTCCACACTCACTATATTTACTTTATTGTTATTCTATTAAAACATCACCTAACTTTAATTTTCACGTTCTTCATTATCTTCAAACCTATCTTACAACACCTACAAAGTACTTCTAGTTTTCTTCCCGCAAAGTAGTTTTATTCTTGTACTAGGTAAAGTAAGCGTTGGCGTGCGTAGAGTTGTATCGGTGGTTGATAGAACTTGAAATGATATTAATTCTACCTTTAGCTCCTCATTGGGTTCGACATTTTCACTTATCAAAAGGGCTACAAATGATCCCCTGCACTTGTGGGTTATCAATACCTTTTTCTGGCACCGTTGTTGGGGAGCAATAGCGTAGCGGTTGATATTATCATGTGTGCTTGTTTGCTTTATCACTAAGTAAATTTATTTCCTATTCTAAGTTGTTTTCTATCCTTAGTTATGGGTTGGAAACATAAAATACCAAAAAATAGTTGTACTTGCTAACCCAGTGGTTGAGGAACCACTCAAAATCTACTATATTGCTGAAGCTTATTACTTGGATCATCTTCGATCCCTTTGTGCTCGTGTTGAAAACCCAACTAGATTAGTTGAGGGAAAATCATTAAATGAGCATGCTTGTTATGTGAGATACCGCTTATCTCAAAAAGGTAAACTCGTGTGGCATCAAATTAATACTTTGTGTTGCTATGCTTGGAATTTATGTGAATTACATGATTTTACTTGTTGTCCTGAACACACTAAAAGACACCTTCCCTATAAATGTGTGTTTAATGATAATGAAATATTATATTCTTCTGCCAATGATGCTGATTGTTATTCTGATGTTGAATAAATTGAAGAATTTGTTGCTTTTAAGGGTGCTAATGAAATTTCTACTTTGATTGAAAAGTATGATGCTACTCTTTACAAATCTGAAAAATTTGCCAAATTAAATATTGCTATGAAAACTATGCTTCTAATGATTATGTTAAAGAATTTATTGAAAGAATTTCTGCTGCCTTGGAAGAGACTAATATTTTGCAGGAATCTATGAAAGTATAAATTGTTGAAATTGTGAGCTCATTAGATGAAAAAGATTAGGAGGAGAGCAAAGAACAAGAAGAGGAAGAGCAGATTAGCTACCCGCCTACCCATACCCACCTTCTAGTGATAGTAACTCTTCAACTCATACATTTTTTAATTTCCCTTCGTGCTTACCGAAGGATGAATGCTATGATGATTGCTACGATCCCTTGGATTCGTTTGAAATATCCCTTTTTGATGAACTTGATGCTTGCTATGCTTGTGGCCATGATGCCAATATGAATTATGCTTATGGATATGAACTTGCTATAGTTCCTTATGTTAAGCATGAAATTGTTGCTATTGCACTCACACATGATAGTCCTATTATCTTTTTGAATTCTCCCAACTACACTATATCGGAGAAGTTTACACTTATTAAGGATTATATTGATAGATTGCGTTTTACCATTACACATGATAATTTTGATGAATATAATATGCATGTAGTTGCTGCTCCTACTTGCAATTATTATGATAGATGAACCAATTATTCACCTCTCTATGTTTTCCATACGATAAAATTGCAAGAAACTACTTATGATATGTATTGGTCTTTACTTTGTGTGAATGAATTGTTCTTTTATGACATCCCAATGCATATGAAGAGAGTTAGACTTCGTATTCACATGATATATATATCACTTTGTGCTCACTACTTAATTACAAATCATTGTTAATTAAAATTGGCTTTGATATACCTTGGGATCCGGGTGGATCAGTTACTTGAGCTCTATATGCCTAACTTAATGGATTTAAAGAAAGCGTTGCTAGGGAGGCAACCCGGAAGCTTTAGAGAGTCATTTATTTCTGTTGCATGGTTTTAAAATGATAAAAAATAAATAAAGTGGGGAACCTAAAACTTTTTCAAAAGGAAAAATGAAAGCGAGAAGGACGAGCACCGTTGAAGTGGGGGCTAGCCTTGAACTTTGTTCATGCCCATGGAAACTTTGTGAATCTTGATTACAGAAACTTTTTAACAAAAAAAATTATCCCCTTTTAAATATCCATTGTATCATAAAAATAATTTACCAAGATTTACCTTTAGGATGTTTGAATTGCTTGTTTGATATGTGTTGTGCAAAAACAGAAACTTTGGTTGCAGTGTTTAACTTTCCATATTTTACTGAAACATCAAAAGTTTCTGAATTTTTTACACAATACTGTTATACAAATTTTTACCACGTCCTAATTTTTTGGAATGTTTCTCACTACATAAGTATGATATTCATGTGCATATTTACAGTCTGTCCTATTTTTCACAGATTGCTGTTATAGTTGCTTTGTTTGCTTACCTTTGAGTTCGCGTTGAGCCCCATTTACTTGGGAGCCATAGAATTGTGATAGCATACAGTAGGTAATGTTGGATTATAATTATACAATAATGTTATGGCAAGACATGATGGGGTTTGATGTTATATGTACTAACCTTTCTAATGAAAGTTCTGCTAAGTTTTGTGTGGATGAAGTGCTTGAAGATCGAGGAGGTATCGATATGAGAAGTAAATATTCAAGGAGACTCAAGCGTCTAAGCTTGGGGATGCCCCGGAAGGCATCCCATATTTCTTCTTCAACAATTATTGATATGTCTCAGTTTCTGTTTTGTTCACGTGATATGTGTAAATTCTTGGAGCGCCATGTGACTTTTATTGTCCTTTTAGCAATGCACCATGCTGCTATGGGAAAGTCCATGGTTGATTTATAGAATGCTCTTTGCACTTCACTTATATCTTTTGAGTGTGCCTTTATATAATGCTTCATGTGCTTCACTTATATCATTTGAAGTTGGATGTTTGTTTCTCTACATATAGAAAACCATTATTTGTAGAATGCTCTTTTTCTTCACTTATATTTGTTAGAGCGTGGTCTTTTGTAGAAAGAATTAAACTCTCATGCTTCGCTTATACCTATTTAGAGAGTCAACATGAATTGGTAATTTATATGGTTAGTCATAAAATCCTACATAAAACTTGTAGATCACCGAATATGGTATGTTTGATTCCCTACAATAGTTTTGCGGCATTAAGATAGTAATATGTGGTTGCACTATTGGATGATTGTGGATTAGTAAGAATATTGATGTTAAGGTTTGTGATTCCCGAAGCATGCACGTATAGTCTCTAGTTACACAATAAAAATTTACAGAAATTTGTTTTAGAATATATGTGATTTTTTAGAGTCGGAATCAACACAATACGGTGCCCGAGGGAGGCACAAGTCAGGGAGGTGAGCGCACTCCCTCAGGCACCATGAATGGTAATAACTTTTCCCTCTAAATAAATGTTACCATTCATGGTGTGTTGGGTCCTGCTTAATGTCACCCATTTATGCTATGCGTTTCATTGTTTCTAAATCAGTAATTAGTGATGGATTGACCTGTTAACTTGTAACACCCTCGTTTCAGTGCTACAATGATGTCTGTAATTAAGCTACAATAATGACCTTGATCAAGCTTAATCATGTTGTTAATCTCACTTTGTTTCAATTCACGATGGAATTCAAATTTAAGTTAAATTCAAAAATTTAAAGTTTTCAAAATGTCAAAACTAAAGTGTTCAAAATGTGGCAAATAATCCATAGGTAATCATCGCATAGAAACCAACAATTTATAAAATGGTTAGGTGCCCTAAAATAATTAAAAACGGAAACTTTTAAAAAGTTAAATAAAAGCTTAAAACTAAAAATCAAAACAAAAAGAAAAGGATCCCCCCATCGGGCCACCCAACTGGGCCTCAACCCATTAGGCCAACCGGCCTAGCCGGGCGCCTACAAAACCCCCACCTCCACCGACACACCCACCCGGTCGACCCCATTTCCCTCACCCCGGCTCCCTCTTTTCCTCCGCTGGATCTCGATCGGGGAACAACCCCCCCCCCCGACCCCGACACATCGGCACCGTGTCAGCGCCCCGCTGGTAACACCACAATGCCCCGCCGCCGCCGGATGCCTCCCCGGCCTCCTCCTCACGCGGGCTCCATCAAGCCTCGCCGAACCCGCCCCTACAACCGCCGGTGAGGCCCTCGGCCGTCGCTCGCCTCGCCTCTTCCACCCGTCTTGTGCGCTCCCCCCCCCCCCCCCCCGCTCGCTCGTGTTGGTGCCGCCCACTCCTGGGCTGCCGCTGCCCGCACGCGCCACCAAGCATCGTCGTCGGCCGCACATGCCGCCGCTAGCTTTTGCGTACCCCGCACGCAAGCACCGCGCGCACGCCCATGCTCGTGGCCTCGCCCCGCGTGGACCTTGTCATGCCCTGCAACTGCTCGCGCCCGCGCGGCCATCGTTGCGCCCCGCACCCTCCCCGCTAGCGCCGCCATGTGATACGTATCAACCGTATATATAATTTTTTATTGTTCCATGCTATTATATTATCTGTTTTGGATGTTTTATATGCTATTTTATATTATTTTTGGAACTAACCTGTTAACCTAGAGCCTAGTGCCACTTTCTATTCTTTCCTTGTTTTGAGTATTCTAGATAAGGAATATTAAACGGAGTCCAAACGGAATAAAATCTTTGCGATGATTTTTCTTGGACCAGAAGACATCTACGAGACTTAGAGAGGAAGGCAGGAGACTTGCTAGGAGGTCACAAGCCACCCTGGCGCGACCAGGGGGCGCCCCTGGCTTATGCCCCCCAGTAGATCTCCTAACCCTAATGTTTGTCCTATAAATTCCCAAATATTCCACCAATACCAAAAAGAGCCACACAGATACTTTTCTTCTGCCAGAATCCTCCGTTCCCGAGAGATCCAATCTTGGAGCCTTTTCCGGTAATCTGTCGGAGGGGGCTTCGATCACGGATGGGATCTACATCAACTCCATTGCCCCTCCGATGATGCGTGAGTAGTCCACCATAGACCTACGAGTTCATAGCTAGTAGCTAGATGGCTTCTTCTCTCTCTTTAAGCTTCAATACCATGTTCTCCATGATCTTCATGGGGATCTATCCGATGTAATACTCTTTTGTGGTGTGTTTGTCGAGATTCGATGAATTGTGGGTTTATGATCAGCTTATCTTTGAATATTATTTGGTTCTTATCAGAATTCTTATATGCATGATTTCATATCTTTGCAAGTCTCTTCGAGTTATTGGTTTGGTTTGGCCAACTAGATTGGTAATTCTTGCAATGGGAGAAGTGCTTGGTTTTGGGTTCAATCTTGTTGTGTCCTCACCCAGTGACAAAGTAGGGGTAGCGAGGCACGTATTTTATTGTTGCCATCAAGGGTAAAAAGATGGGGTTTTCATCTTATTTCTTGACTTTATCCTTCTACATCATGTCATCTTACTTAATGTGTTACTCTGTTCTTCATGAACTTAATACTCTAGATGTAGGCAGGAGTCGGTTGACGTGTGGACCAATAGTAGTAGATGCACAATTGTTTCGGTCTACTTGACACGGACGTGATGCCTATATGATTAATCACTGCCTTGGATATTGTCATAACTATGCGCTTTTCAATCAATTGCTCGATAGTAATTTGTTCACCCACCATGTTATTTTCCTTCAAGAGAGAAGCGTCTAGTGAAACCTATGGCCCCCGGGTTTATTTTCCATATTATATTTTCATATCTATATACCAAAAATACCAAAAATACCTTACTGAAATTTATTTAAATTTTTTACTTCTTGCAATCTTTCCCATTTATCTCTATCAGATCTAATCCTTGCAAGTAATCATGAAGGGATTGACAACCCCTTTATAGCGTTGGGAGCAAGTGTTTGATTATTTGTGTAGGTGCATCTATTGGTGAATTGCTTGTTCCTCCGACTAGATTGATACCTTGATTCTCATCAACTGAGGGAAATACTTATCTACTTTGCCGCATCACCCTTTCCTCTTCAAGGGAAAACCAACGCAAGCTCAAGACGTAGCAAGAAGGATTTCTGGCGTCGTTGTCGGGGAGGATACACATCAAGCTTACCAAGTACCCATAACGAAATCATATCTTGAATTTACATTATTTGGCATTTGCCTCTAGCTTTCCTCTCTCTCACTTCTAAAATGATTTTCAGTAAAAAAAACAAAAAGATTTGCCTTTTTATTCGCCCTCTTTCCCATTCGCCTTTTTGTCGCCGGATATCTTTTTGTTTGCTTGTGTTGCCATGTACCTTCTATTTGCTTGCATATTCGCTTGGTAAAAATCTATTGATATGGATCCTCATCCACTTGCTAATCTTTTCAAAAGGCCAAATTATTATGAACCTATTGCTAGTGAGTTGAGTGCACTTTATTATCTCTATGAAGTTTTGTTTGAAAATCATGAATCTGAAAATTTTGATGAAGTGTTGAAAGAAGAAAATTATAAGGTGATTCATGATAGATCCTTGATTGAAAAGCATGATTGCAATGTTGCTAGTATGAATTCTATAAATATCCATGATGTTAATGATATGCAAAGCCATAAGCTTTGGGATGCTATGTTTCATGAAGATGATATTTTTTGTTCCCCAAGTTTTGATGGGCAAATTCATTATGATGGTTGCATGCTTGTGCATCATGAAAAGAATGATTTTATGTGATAGTTATATTGTTGAATTACTTCATGATGCTACTTATATTTATTATGAGGAAGGAACATATGCTTTTAGGAATTGCAATAATACCAAGTTTCCTCTCTATGTGTCTAAAGTTTTGAAGTTATGCTTGTTTTGCCTTTCTATGTTAGTTGATTCTTGTTTCCATAAATTGTTTGCTCACAAAATACCTATGAATAAGAAGTGGATTAGACTTAAATGTGTTTTCCATGCTATTAATGATGCTCTTTTGCATATCTCAATTACTACTTTTTATGTGAGCGTCATTGAAATCGCAATGCCTAGTTAGGGGTGTTAAACAATAGCGCTTGTTGGGAGGCAACCCAATTTTATTTTTATGTTCTGTTTTATTCTTATGTTTTTAGTGTTTAACACATTATTACCTCTATATTAATTGTGTTTTGGTGTTTTAATTAGTGTTTGTGCCAAGTAAGACCTTTGGGATGGTCTACGTGATTGTTGATTTGATCTTGCTGAAAAACAGAAACTTTTATGCCCAGACCAGGAATTTTATAAATTTATTAGAGCGCCGAATGAGTCTGAAAATTCTACAAAAGATTGATATACAAATTTACAACATTTTCCTAAGTTTTCAGAATTTTTGGAGTTATTGAAGTATACAAAGTTTCCAGATTGCTACAGACTATTCTGTGTTTTGACAGATTGTGTTTTCTTTGTGTTGTTTACCTATTTTGATGTATCTATGGGTCGTATCGGGGGGTATAAACCATGGAAAAGTTGGAATACAGTAGATATTACACCAATATAAATAAATAATTATTTCACATCAGTACCTAAAGTTGTGATTTATTTTCTTATACTAACGACTCTCACGAGTTTTCTGTTAAGTTTTCTGTTGTGAGGTTTTCAAGTTTTGGGTACAGATTTGATGGAGTATGGAATAATGAGTGGCAAGAGCCTAAGCTTGAGGATGCCTAAGGCACCCCAAGTAATCAAGGAGGCCAAAAAGCCTAAGTTGGGCATCCCCTCTTTCATCTTCAATCCATTGGTAAATTTACTTGAGGCTGTATTTTTATTCACCACATGATATGTGTTTTGCTTGGAGCGTCTTGTATGATATGAGTCTTTGCTTTTTAGTTTTCCACAATCATCATTGCTGCACACATATTTTTAGGGATACATTCATGAATCATTAATTTATTAGAATACTCTATGTGCTTCACTTATATCTTTTGAGCTAGGCAATTTTGCTCTAGTGCTTCACTTATATCTTTTTAGAGCACAGTGGTGTTTTGTTTTATAGAAATAATTAAACTCTCGTACCTCACTTATATTATTTAGAGAGTCTTTAAACATCATGGTAATTGGTTTAGGTTATGAATTTAGTTCTAATATAATAGGCATCCAAGAGGGATATAATAAAAACTTCCATATAAAGTGCATTGAATATTATGAGAAGTTTGATTCCTTGCATAGAGTTTTGAGATATAAAGATGGTAATATTACGAGTCATGTTAGGAAGTAATTGTGAATTGGTAAAAATAATTGTGTAACGTTTTTTTATTCCCGTAGCATGCATGTATGTTGAACCGTTATGTATGGAAGTCAGAGCATGATTTGTTTATTGATCGTCAGCCTTTGTGTGAGGGTCGGGAGCGCGCGATGGTTTACTCCTACCAACCTCTCCCCTAGGGTCAGGCGTCTAATACTTTGCTTTGATGACTAATAGACTTTTGCAATAAGTATGTGAGTTCTTTATGATTAATGTGAGTCCATGGATTATACGCACTCTCGCCCCCTCCACTTTTGCTAGCCTCTCTAGTACCATGCAACTTTCGCTGGTGCATTAAACCCACCATATATCCTTCCTCAAAACAGCCACCATACCTACCTATTATGACATTTCCATAGAAATTCCGAGATATATTGCCATGCAACTTCCACCATTCCGTTTATTATGACACGCACCATCATTTTCATATTTCTTTGCATGATCGTAAGATGGCTAGCATGATGTTTTCATGGCTTGCCCGTTTTTTTGATGTCATTTCTTATGCTAGATCATTGCACATCCCGGTAGACCGTCGGGGGCATTCATATAGAGTCATATTTTGTTCTAGATATCAAGTTGTAATTCTTGAGTTGTAAGTAAATAAAAGTGTTATGACCATCATTATTAGAGCATTGTCCCATGTGAGGAAAGGATGATGGAAGCTATGATTCCCTCACAAGTTGGGATGGGACTCCGGACTTTACGAAAAATAAAAGAGGCCAGCGAAGCCCAAGTAAAAAGAGAGGCCAAAGATGCCCACCATAATAAAAAAGAGAGATGAAAGAGAGAAGGGACAATGCTACTATCTTTTTTCACACTTGTGCTTCAAAGTAGCAACGTGATCTTCATGATAGGGAGTCTCCTATTTTGTCACTTTCATATAATGATGGAAATTTTCATTATATAACTTGGCTTGTATATTCCAATGATGGGCTTCCTCAGATTGCCCTAGGTCTTCATGAACAAGCAAGTTGGATGCACAACCACTTAGTTTATTTTTGAGCTTTCATACACTTATAGCTCTAGTGCATCCGTTACATGGCAATCCCTACTCACTCACATTGATATCTATTAATGGGCATCTCCATAGCCCGTTGATACGCCTAGTTGATGTGAGACTATCTTCTCCTTTTTCTTCACAACCTCTACCATATTATATTCCACCTATAGTGCTATATCCATGGCTCACGCTCATGTATTGCATGAGAGTTGAAAAAGTTTGAGAACATAAAAGGTGTGAAAAAATTTATTGACTTGTCATCGGGGTTGTGCATGATACAAATACTTTATGTGGGGAACATGGAGAATAGCCAGACTATATGATTTTGTAGGGATAACTTTCTTTTGGCATTATATTTTGAAGATGCGCATATTCTTTGTTAGTATGCTTGAAG
This sequence comes from Hordeum marinum, assembly GCA_022496015.1. NCBI lineage: Eukaryota > Viridiplantae > Streptophyta > Magnoliopsida > Poales > Poaceae > Hordeum > Hordeum marinum. The sequence goes on from CM039675.1 coordinate 337,363,079, forward strand.
TATTATTGTTTTTATGTCAACATTAAGCTTTTGTTTTGAGTCTTATGTATATGAACATTCATGCCACAATAAAGGATATTACATGGATAAATATGTTAGGAAGCATTGCACATCAAAAATTCTGTTTTTTATCATTTACCTACTTGAGGACGAGCAGGAATTAAGATTGGGGATGCTCATACGTCTCCAACGTATCTATAATTTTTTATTGTTCCATGCTATTATATTATTTGTTTTGGATTCTTTATATGCATTAATATGCTATTTTATTTTATTTTTGGGACTAAACTATTAACCTAGAGCCTAGTGTCAGTTTATGTTTTTTTCCATGTTTTTGAGTATTGTAGATAAGGAATATTAAACGGAGTTCGGACGAAATAAAATCTTCGCGATGATTTTTCTTGGACCAGAAGACATCTACGAGACTTGGAGAGGAAGGCAGGACACCCGCCAGGAGGTCACAAGCCACCCTAGCGCGGCCAAGGGGGGAGCGCCCCTGGCTTGTGGCCCCAGCAGGTCCTCTAACCCTAATCTTCGGCCTATAAATTCCCAAATATTCCCCCAATACCAAAAAAGAGCAACGATAATACTTTTCCTCCACCAGAAGCCTCCATTCCCGAGAGATCCAATCTTGGAGCCTTTTTCGGTAAGCTGCTGGAGGGGGATTCAATCACGAAGGGCATCTACATCAACTCCATTGCCCCTCCGATGATGCGTGAGTAGTCCACCACAGACCTACGGGTCCATAGCTAGTAGCTAAATGGCTTCTTCTCTCTCTCTCTCTCTCTCTCTCTCTCTCTCTCTTTGTGCTTCAATACCATGTTATCCATGATCTTCATGGGGATCTATCCGATGTAATACTCTTTTGCGGTGTGTCTGTCGAGATCCAATGAATTGTGGGTTTATGATTTGATTATCTATGAATATTATTTGGTTCTTCTCTGAATTCTTATATGCATGATTTCATATATTTGCAAGTCTCTTTGAGTTATTGGTTTGGTTTGGCCAACTAGATTGGTAATTCTTGCAGAAGTGCTTAGTTTTGGGTTCAATCTTGCGGTGTCCTCACCCAGTGACAAAGTAGGGGTAGCGAGGCTCGTATTGTATTGCTGCCATCAAGGGTAAAAAGATGGGGTTTTCATCATATTTCTTGAGTTTATCCCTCTACATCATGTCATCTTACTTAATGCGTTACTCCGTTCTTCATGAACTTAATACTCTAGATTGAGGCAGGAGTCAGTCGATGTGTGGAGTAATAGTAGTAGATGCAGAATCGTTTTGGTCTACTTGACAGGGACATGATGCCTATATGCATAATCATTGCCTTGGATATCGTCATAACTATGCGCTTTTTGATCAATTGCTCGACGGTAATTTGTTCACCCATCGTGTTATTTTCCTTCAAGAGAGAAGCCTTTAGTGAAACCTATGGCCCCCGGGTCTATTTTCCATATTATATTTTCAGATCTATATACCAAAAATACCTTGAAGCAATTTATTTACCTTTTTACTTCTTGCAATCTTTCCCATCTATCTATATCAGATATAATCCTTGCAAGTAATCATGAAGGGATTGACAACCCATTTATAGTGTTGGGTGCAAGTGTTTGATTGCTTGTGTAGGTGCATCTATTGGTGACTTGCTTGTTCCTCCTATTGGATAGATACATTGGTTCTCAAAAACTGAGGGAAATACTTATCTACTTTGCTGCATCACCCTTTCCTCTTCAAGGGAAAACCAACGCAAGCTCAAGAAGTAGCATCGTGCGTCGTGGCTGGCCCGCGCCCCTCTCTACGCCCGCGCCCTGCTCGCCGCCGGCCACGACCAGCCTCACCGCTGGCGAACCCCTCCTCTTCCCCCTGGCCATGCCCTGGCCTCCCTCCCGATTTGATATAGTGGGGTTTACCCCCCCCCCACACACACACACACACTAAGCCCCCCTGAGACAGTGGCATGGCCCCCCCGCCCGAAAACGTTTTAAAATAATAATAATATATAAATTAATAAATTTGTTAATTAGTTAATTAAGGATTAATTAGATAAATTAAATACTTTGTTAATTAGTGGATGACATGTGGGGCCCGGCCCCATTAATCAATTCTGATTAGTATTAATTAAACCCTAATTAACCTGTGTCACTCACAACAGGGGCCCACTGGTCAGTTTGACCAGTCAACCCCCCACTGTTGACTGCGGACATCAGCATGAAATCATGTTGATGTCATAAAAGAATTATTGAGTTAAATTTAGTTTATTAAATTTCTGAATATTATTAAAACTTTAAAAATTAATATAATTTAATCCGTAACTCGAATGAAAATATTTTATACATGAAAGTTGATCAGTAAAATCCCATGAATCTGAACACGCAGTCCTTTCATCTGTTGCATTCTCCTATCATAACAAACATGGAACTTTTCCATCAAATGCGTATGTTTGATAAAAGCCAGAGACCCGGAAAATATCGTCAGATATTCTTCCGACCCATCCATGATGTGTAATACTGCGTTAGTGCATGCCTAGCTCTGCATATTGCCATGTCATGCATCGGGTTGCATCTGTATGCTTTATATTTATTGTTTCTTCCCCCTCTTCTTACCGGTAGACCCCGAGACTGACGCTGCTACCGGGTACGACTACGCGGCTGATGATCAGGCCTTTGCAACAGAGCAGCAAGGCAAGCAACCCCCTTGAGCATTCCAATATCGCCCATTCTTCTCTCTCATTCTTGCATTAGATTTTGCCATTGTTGTAGTTAGCTCCCATTCTGATGCATTGGCTGCTTTTGATAAACTACTACTGTACCAACTGTCATATCAACTGCTTAGTATAGGTTGATCAATGAATCCCTTGTGACCCCTAGTCTTAGTTGACCTGCTTTAATCTTTAGTTACTCGATCATCATGATCGACGAACCAGGCCTGACACATCACCGCACTCCCCTTAGTTGTACGACTCTGCAGAACTACTATCGAGTACCGAGGATGACACCTCGTGAAGTACTCATGATGTTAGCTCTGTAGTGTAGCTAGTCGGTCATGGTAAACAGAGGGTGATACCTCTCTGCCACTCCTGATTTTGACTCTGTCGTGCAACCCCCCCTCAAGTGTGGGACCCTCGAGGGTGATTCCTCTAAGTCCACCTTGACGGTTACATCGAGCGGGAACCATTGAGGGTGTGAAAGTGCAATCACGCCCTTACATCATGTTTTGATGTTGATGACAATATACATGTAGGGGACTAACTATGTTCGTCAAGTGAATCTCAGGTGTTAGTCCCCGGTTTATCAAAAGGGTGTGGATCATGAACAAATGAAGTTAATCTTACTCAAGGAAGAAGTATCAAGAAGATTGCATATTTGTTTTTCTTGAGTATAGGATCCCGCACTATTAAGAGGGGATCGTTAGGGTTAGTAGAAGACTTACTCATGCCGCTATATCCACCTTCAAAAGTTTGTTTGGATCTATGAATTTCTCACTTGGTTATGTCTCTGCCTCTGGGGTTGTCGGATGTCCGAGATGCAAGCCGGATGTCCGGGCCCTACTGCCACGTTGGATGTCCGGGCTCCATCCCGGATGTCCGGCCACTACTACCCGTGAAACCAATGTTCTGTATAACCATTTTGTGGACACGCCGGATTTCTGGCCATCTGCCGGATGTCCGGGATTTCCTGGCACGCCGGATGTATGGGCTTCATCCTGAATGTCCGGCCACTACTACCCATGAAACCAAGGTTCTGTATAACCATTATGTGGACACGCCGAATTTCTGGCCATCTGCCGGATGTCCGGGCTTTCCTGGCATGCCAGATGTTCGGGCCCTTTGTTTTAGCCTCTGACCTACCCTGTTTTCCATATACCATGCCAGGCCAGATTTCCGGCCTCTAGCCCGGATGTCCGGCCTACCTGGTCACTTACACTACAACGGTCACATGTACTCTCATAGTATATATAGCTCTCTTCCCCCATTGGAGAGGGTCGACCATTCACTTTGAGCTTACCCAAGAACACATTTCACTCTCCCTCACTCTCACACACCAAATCTTAGATCCCCAAGGGATTTGAAAGCATTTGAGAGAAGTTGTCCATCCAAGTGATAGATCCACTCCTTCGTCGTCTTTGCACCAAAGGAATTCATGATTTGAGAAAGTCTTGAGCTTTTTCCCATAGTTCTTGTTAATCTTGGAGGTTGGAGACTCCTAGGTAGTAGGATTCATTTGGAGAGGAATCAAACGTTGTGACCCCCCCGGAAAGTTTGTGAGGGTTTGGAGGCCACCTAAAGGTCTACCACTAGTGGTTGGAAATCACCTTCGTGGTGATATCTCAAGGATAGAATAGGGTGAGCCTTCGTGTCGTTGGTGTTCCTTTGTGGTAACATCCACCTCTCTAAACAGTGACGTAGCTTCCCTCCAAGGAAGTGAACATCGACATACATCCTCGTCTCTCAAAGTTGCGGTTATTCCTAACCCTAACTTCCTACTTGTGGTTACTTGTCTCTTAATCCTTACTTATATCTTACTGTGCTTACTTACTTACCTACTTGTGTTTCTTACTTATCTTGCTTAGTATCCTACTTGCAATTGTTAGGCTCACTTTCATATTCCGCATTATTGCCTAAAATTGCTAAGTAACAATTAAAATTTGTAATTGTACCTATTCACCCCCCTCTAGGTCCATCTCGATCCTTTCAATTGGTATCAGAGCCTCGTGCTCTATTCTTGTAGCTTAACCGCCCTAGAGCGAGATGAACCCCGATGGGACTCCTCGTGTTGCGGATCCGAAGAGTACGGGCATGGCTTCGATGGAAGTCAAGTCCTTCACTTCTGAGGATCTGGAACGGGCGCTTGCTAAGCAAAAGGAGGAGCATGATGCTTCTCTTGAGGCCTTGGTCCAAATGAGACTAGCCACACTAACCACGATGCTTGCACCACTTTCTGGTGGTGCGACATCGAGGCCAGCTGTGCCTACTCCTTCACTTGGTCAACAACCTTCTAGTAATGAACATTCCAGTGTTCCTTGGCTTTATGCAAGACCTCAAATAGATAAACCAAAGTATAACCCACAAGGCAAACCTCCTTTACTTGATGACACTACCGATTTTGCTTTGTGGAGAGTTGCTATGCAGGATCATCTTCGATATGGAAATGATGAGATGTTGGAGATCTTGGAATATGGCTACAAAACTGTTGATCCGAAGAATCTTACTCCAAGAGAGCTATATGAAAAGAATCTCAATGACACGGCAACCATGTGCATAATGAGAGGTATGACTGACAAGCAAAGGAGACCATACATACATATGACAAGTACCAAGGAATTATGGGATAGCATTGTGAGGACCAAGACCGGTACCTACACTCTCCGGCTTGCTCAATATGAAATTGCCAAGGGGCAATTGCAAAACTTTTGTATGGAGAAAGGTGAATCTCCCAAGCAACTCCTTGAGCGTCTCATGACTCTCACCATCGATATCGAGTCATGTGAATGTGACAAGACACAAGATGGATTCAACTTGACTAAGCGATTTCTTGTGGAAAAGTTGCTTCATGCTCTTGCTCTGTATCATCACCAAATGGTGTGGGACATAAGATAACACCATGGATCCAAGGAAATGACTCCAGATGACATCATATACACTTTCCAACTCTTTGAAGAGTCAAAGGCAAATGCTACAAAACATCTTGCCATGCATGGTACCTCAACATCAAAAATCAATCTTGCGTTGAAGGCCAATCATGTATATGAAGAAGATCAAAGTGAAGAAGAAGAAGAAGATGAGGAGGATGAAGATGGTGATGAGATTGACTCCGATGAGAGCCCTTCATATGAAGACATTGCCCTCTTTGTCAAGAAGTTTAGTGCGGGAAAATTCAAAGGAAGATTCCATAAGAAGAAAGTGAGAACATGTTACAACTGTGAAGAAACAAACCACTTCTCCAACGATTTCCCCTATGAGAAGAGAGAAGATAAACCAAGTTTTCCCAAGACCTTTCCCAAGAAAAGTTACCAAACCCTTTGAACTCAAAGCTCAAGAAGAGAGATGGGAAAGCAATGGTTGCTCATGAAGAATCCGATACGGATCATGTTAGTGGTGTTGCTGGGGTTGCTCAAGATTCTAAAAAGACTTTGAGGCTAGTCAATAAGAGTGGTGATTTTTTCACCTACAAATATATGAAAGACTACAAGGGCAATGCTCACAAGTGCCTAATGGCAAAGGTCATGGTAGAAGATGGAGAGGACGAAAACTCTCCTGACAAGGTCAAGGTAACCCCATGATCAAATACTCCTCTCCTCACTCCTCTTAATCCTAGTGATGAGTACCTTGATGCAGAGGATAATCATGATGATAATGATATAGATGACCCCATGTTTGCTAAATTAAATAAGGTCATGTGCTCCCTCAAAGGAAAGAAGCTCACTATGTTTCGTATGCTTATGGAGATGGTGGATAAGCACACCGTCACCATTAAGGAACTCGAAACCCTCATAACCGAGGAAAAGGAAAAATATGAAATCCTTGAGCGGAAAGTCCAATATGAGGAAGCACGAAATCATGAACTATGCTTGAAAATTGGTGCAAACATTGATGTTCATACTAACGATCTTGCCTCCTTGAAAAAGGCTAAGGACTCTTGCGCGGAGTTGATGAATGATAGAAGCAAGCTTGTGAAGTATCATGCTTCTCTATGTAAGGATTGTGAGCTCCTATTCGTGTCCCTCAAGACTAAGGAAGAAGATCTCACCCTTCTTACAAAGAGTTTTGAGACACTCAAGCTTACTTATCTAGAAACTCTAGCCAAGGCTTACTCTTCTCCTATTATCAATGTCGATGCTTGTACTACTAACTCTAGTAGTGATCTAGCATATATTCTTGAGGAGAATCGCCTTCTCAAGGCTCAAATCGAGAAAGGTATCATGACATGTGCTCAAGGACAAAAGAACCTTAATGAGGTATTGAGCCAAGACAATGAGGTGTTTGCCAAAGAGGGGCTCGGGTTTGACCCAAGCACAAGCAAGAAGAAGACGTCTACTCAAAAGTGCACCACTCCTCTAAAAGAAACATTTGTACGAGAAGGGCACAAGGAGAAAGGTAAGGTTGTTAGTGGGAAGGCCACAAGGGGCATGCCCACTCTCAACAAGCCAAAAGAGTTCATGCCTCCATCCTATGTACTTCGTAAGTCTAAGGATGGAGAAGTTTATGGAAAATTTGTTGGTCCTCGAAATGCATTCCGGTTCTATGATATTTGGGTCCCTAAGACCCTTGTGACTAACTTGAGAGGTCCCATTGTAAAATGGGTGCCTCTATCAAGTCATAATTGTGTGTAGGTTGCTTTCTCCACTATAGTAAAATGGGTGATCGATAGTGGATGCACAAATCATATAACCGGAGATAGCGAATTGCTCTACGATTTCATGGAAGCTATTCAACCATTTATGAGAATTATGTTTGGTGGAGGATCAAAAGGACAGGTACTCGGATTGGGCAAGGTGGCTATCACAAATGGCATGTCTCTTGCAAATGTCATGCTTGTTCAATCCCTTAAATATCACTTGCTTTCCGTTCACCAATTGGCTTCTGTTGGTTATGATACACTCTTTGGACTAACAGATGTGAAAGTCTTTAAGAGGGATACCCTCGAAGTGGCCTTTGTTGGAGAGTTGGATGGCAACCTTTACACGGTTGATTTCTCGAAAGAGAGCACATTACATGCAACTTGTCTAATGGCCAAGGCCGACAAGGGGTGGCTACTGCATCGCCGGCTAGCCCATGTCGGCTTGAGAAATCTTCAAGATCTCTTAAAGGGTAATCACATCCTTGGACTAACCAATATATCATTTGAGAAAGATCGTGTGTGTAGTGAATGCATAGCAGGGAAGCAACATCAATCAAAGCACCCACCCAAGAATGTTGTATCTACCTCAAGGCCTTTGGAGCTCCTTCATGTGGATCTCTTTGGGCCTCCTTCATGGGACAGTCTTGGTGGGAAAAAGTATGGACTTCTCATTGTTGATGATTACTCAAGATATACATGGGTGTTTTTCCTCAAGTCCAAGGACAAGACAAAGATCACTTTCGTTGATTTTGCCAAGCAAGCACAACGCAAGTTTGACAAAGAAATCTTGGCAATAAGAAGTGATAATGGCTCCGAGTTCAAGAACTACACCTTGGAAGGATTTCTTAGTGATGAAGGGATTGAGCATCAATATTCTGCACCATACATGCCACAACAAAATGGTGTTGCAGAAAGGAAGAATTGTACACTTGTAGAGATCGCAAGGTCCATGTTGGATGAGTACAAGTCACCACATAGTTTTTGGGCCGAGGCTGTCAACACTGCATGCCATGCATCTAACCGGCTCTTCCTCTGCAAAATATTGGAAAAGACACCATATGAGCTTCTAACCGGGAACAAGCCAAATGTCAAGTACTTTCATGTATTTGGGTGCAAATGTTTCATCCTCAACAAAAGAGAATGGTTAGGAAAATTTCAATCCAAAACAACTGAGGGCATTTTTTTTGGTTATGGATCAAACTCTCACGCTAATAGAGTCTACAACAAATCCAATGGATGTGTTTTAGAAACTTGTAACGTGGTGTTTGATGAATTTAATGGCTCCCATGGGGAGCAAGTTGATCTAAGTGATGTAGGTGAAGGAGATTCGCCTCAAGATATTTTTTCCATGGGCGTTGGTGATCTTCTTCCCGTGGAACAAGAACCTCATCATGATGAAGAAGAAAATGAAAGTTTCACACATCATCAAACCACTTCAACAACCATACCTCCACAAGCTCCTATGCTCAACCAATGCCCTTACTTAAAGAACAAGAAGATGATCAAGTTCCTATTCAAGAACAAGATCATTGTCAAGGGCAAGAACAAGGAAGTGCAATCATTGATGATGAACCTCAACAAATGCAATATGAAGAAGAAGATGTTCCACCACACATTAATGATCCATATGTTGAGGATGTGGATGATGGACATGAAGTTGAACCTCGCGAAACCCTAACCTCCATCATGCCTCGAGTGGCTGGTCGTGTTGATGTTAACAAAATCCTCGCTGGCATATCGGAAGGTAGAATCACTCGTAAACATTTGACAAACTTCTGTGCTCACTTCTCGTTTGTGTCTAGTGTTGAGCCTCTCAAGGTACAAGATGCATTGATTGACAACGATTGGCTAGTTGCCATGTAAGAAGAGTTGAACAGATTTGAACGTAATCAAGTATGGTCATTAGTCGAGAGGCCAACTACGGAGCACAACGTTATCGGAACAAAATGGATTTTCGAGAACAAGAAAGATGAGAATGGTGTAATCATCTGTAACAAGGCAAGGTTAGTGGCACAAGGGTACTCACAAGTTGAAGGTTTGGACTTTGGTGAGACCTTTGCCCCCGTTGCCTGTCTTGAATCTATTCGCATCTTACTTGCTTATGCTGCTTTCAATGGTTTTAAATTACATCAAATGGATGTGAAGAGTGCTTTCCTTAACGGTCCTCTACCAGAAGAAGTATATGTATCACAACCACCTGGGTTCATCGATCCCTATCACAAAGACTATGTGTATAAACTTCATAAGGCTTTGTATGGCCTCAAACAAGCACCTCATGCTTGGTATGATCATCTTAAGAAGTTTTTACTCGAGGATGGTTTTGTGAGAGGGGTGATCGATCCCACTCTTTTTACTAAGAGGGACAAGGGTGATTTGATCTTATGCCAAATCTATGTAGACGATATCATTCTTGGTTCTCCTAACATTCATTTGTGCAAGAAGTTTGCGGCCTCCATGACCAAGAACTTTGAGATGTCACTCAATACGGATTTAAAATTCTTTCTCGGATTCCAAATTCAACAATTTCAAGAAGGAATATTCTTATCTCAATCAAAGTACCTCAAGGATATCCTAGAAAAGTTTGGCATGATTGATGCTAGTCCATGTAAGACACCCATGCTAACCGAAATTGTACTCACTGAAGACACAAACGGTACCCCTTTTGACCCATCTAAATACCGCTCTATGATTGGTTCGTTGCTTTATCTTTGTGCATCTAGACCAGACATCATGTTCAGTGTATGCATGTGTGCTAGATTTCAAGCTTCCCCTAGGGAAAGTCATCATAAGGCGGTTAAGCATATTCTTAGATACCTTGTTCACACCCCTAAGTTGGGTCTATGGTACCCCAAGGATGCTAAGTTTGATCTCATTGGGTACACGGATGGGAATTGGGCTAGAGACAATGTGGATCGTAAGTCCACCTCCGGTGCATGTCAATTTCTTGGACAATCCTTGGTAAGTTGGTCCTCAAAGAAACAAAATTGTGTTGCTCTCTCCACCGCCAAAGCCGAATACATTGCAACTGCCAGTTGTGCAACTCAATTACTATGGATGAGGCAAACTTTGAAGGATTACGGTATCACCTATAGACATGTGCCTCTTCTGTGTGATAATGAAAGTGCCATCAACATTGCCGAGAATCCCAAAGATCATACCCGCACCAAGCACATTGACATTAGGTATTATTTCTTGAGAGATCATGTGCAAAAGGGTGACGTTGATATTTCTCATGTTGGTACAGATATGCAACTTGTAGACATTTTCACCAAACCACTGTATGAAGCAAGGTTTTGTCAACTTAGGCATGAACTTGGTATCTTGGAGCTTGACAACATTATGTGAAGTCCCACACCCATGCATGCAATCTACTTCATGTCTTGTCTTGATGTAGACATATATTAAGGGGAAGACATTCAACTCATGAATTCTCTCACCCTATGCAATGCATAAATAAAACAAACACTCTCAAAGTTATCACGGTTTTCAAACTATGGTACTTTACAATGATGGAGTCATGACTGTGTACCCAAGGTTCAAATCTTTGCGGCACTATGTCTCATATGCTCAAACATGGTGACTTCGGTCACCGCTTGTGGATTGCGTATATGAACCTTTCTTTACCTTTTTATTATTATTGCACATCTTAGTATGGCCTTAGAGTATTCAGGTTTTCATCCCTTCCATCTCTAAATCTCCTTGGCAAAGTCTATATCAAAATATCTTACGTTTGCCCTTTGCAAAAACTCCTCCCTACATGGACTCTCTGCCCAGTTGCCGGACATCCGGCTCCTCAGCCAGACATCCGTGCCCTAGCATTTGCTCTCTGGTCTCTAATAGTTGTATATCCGGGCTTGGCCCCGGATGTCCGGGCCGTCACCAGCAGAGTTTTTTCTCTCTGGTCTCTGGTCATCGGATATCCAGGCTTGGCTCGGATGTCCGGGCCGTCGCTAGCAGAGTTTTTGCTCTCTGGTCTCTGGTCGGCGGATATCTGGGCTTGGCCCCAGATGTCCGTCCCGTCACCCGCAGACTAACTAAACGGGGGGAGGGCTCGGGATTTGGGGGTTGTTCCCCATTCTCTCCCCGTCTAACTCCAACAGCTGACGCCGTCGGGCTGTGCTATGGCGCTGCCCCAGCCATCTCCTCCATCCTCCGACCCCGATCTCCTGCCCACGTCATCATATCCTCTCGATCTACACTTCCACCCAATCCATTTTTTGGGTTGCGATGCGAATCATTCAGGAGGGACCGATTCAGGTGTTAACTTGAGGTTCGGTCGCCCGAGTTCATCATGGCGCGTACCAAGCAATGCGGTCCTCCTCCTTCTTCTCGGGGTATGGCAACGTTCTGCTCTTGCCTCCATCTTTGTTTGACTCAACCTTTCTAGTTTTTCGATGCTTTGTCATATTTATCTTGATATATCTCTTTCTCTAAGAGATTTGATGACACTTGCCTAACCCAAAATTTACATACTTGGCTAAAACAACTGAACCAGGGGCATGTCAATACTTTGATATACCACTTGTGGTCATGTTCAAAAATGTTCACATCTCCGTTGTGTCATTTTTCTACCCTTGTTCATAACTCTATGGCTATTTCTCATCGGTATTCCTATTGTGTATCCGTTTTCAATCAATCGCCGGCAAGGCTCCACCGACTTCGAGGACTGGGCTCGACCTAAGAAGAAGCAGACCACCTCCGGACACAAGAAGAAGCGTAGGGCTCCCTCCCCCAATCCACTGGCCTCTGATCCATAAGATGCAGATTTTGTTTTGGAGGATGAGGCCAACATTGCTCCGCGGACATCTATTGGCCAGTCGAAGCCGGGAACACAGAAGGCACCCGTGCCTCAAGTCCGGGGCTCTGCAATGCCCATTTCTCATGGTTGTCACGTATCCATGGAGCTCCCTTTCAGTGGGGATCGCCCCATCCACGATTTCACAACCACGAGGGCTGGTCCATACCTCGAGTTTTGCCGGGACATCAACCACTTTGAGATGAGGGCTGATGCTGAGGATCCACGGTTTCGTACCCACATGCAGCAGGACCTCTTCTCCAGCTTTGTCCGCGGCCATGGTCTTACCCCTCATGCATACGTGGATCTTCAGTTCTTGCGTGATAATCCTACCATGTTCCCTGGAGGCCCGGTCAAAATCATTGATGATATGACTCTCGGTCCGGCAATGACCTTTAAGTGTGACTGGAATGAAGCCGCCATCCTCCAGTTCTATGCCACATGCTTCTTTGGTCCAAATGACACCCTCACTTGGATGACTGATAATACTCAGCTCAGTGTCACCTATGCCCAATTTGTTTAGTTTTTGGGTTTTTCTGGTGTTGGCCATCAGATCCACAACAGTGATCCACATCATAGGCCCAAGGGGATTGATGATTGCGCTTCTCTTATTAAACCTCCCACTCAGCTCACTCCGGAGGAACGTAGTTATCCTCCCAATGAGGTATCTCTCTTCCGTGCTCCTTTCCACATTCTCTACCAGTGTGTGCTTCGCACTCTCTATCCCAAGAAGGGAGATCGCTCAAGGGTTCACAAATATTGTATTGATTTGATGGTTCATATGCAAGCCGCCCCTACCGAGCCTCTAGACACAGCTCATTTCATTTGGCATGAGATCCATCTTGCAAGTTTCATTCAGACGCGCCAATTCCCTCATGCTCCATTCATTCAGGCTCTAATTGATCCATGCTGCCCCATTTGCGGTTGGCAAGACTGTTATGCACTCCATTTGGAAACCTCCAACTCATATGCGCGTGACAACTACTCCCTGGTCTGCTGCTCCTGCTTAGCCCAAGAGGTCCACTGGTGGTGCTAAGTCCACAGTGCCCTCTGTGCCTTCTTCTTCGGCCACACCTCGGAACCGCCTTGCCGCGTTCATAGGCAAGGCTCAGTCTGCTATTATGAAGGCGATCACGTTCAACTGTGAGCAAAACCATGATGTTCAGAAGCGCCTCATCATCTCTAAGAATCAGCTCAAGCAGCGCCTTCATGATCGTGGGAGCCCCGTCAGTGATGATGATCCTATTCCCGCGGCTCCGTCCGGCTCCACCTTCGGATTCTCGTCTCGTGACGACTATGCCGAGTTCCTTGCTGTTGATGATGACATCCGCCAGGAGTGATTTCTATGGAGCTCTTTTAGTTCTTCCCCACTTTTTGCATGTTGACGTCAAAGGGGGAGAAGTAGTATCTTAGTTCGGGTCATACTATATGTTATCTATTTTTGTTCGCTATTATTCAAACTCTTAATGTATGCTACATATGGTACTTCAACGTTTGAGACTATGTTGCTATCGTTATGGCTATGGATTGTTGTTATGGGTTATTATGGTTGTATCATATGTGCGTCATACTTCCCTATTTGTTTTTATTTCTTTGAGCTACATATGATACCAATGAGAACAATCATCTCTATGCACACAATGAGGGGAAGCAAAAAGCAAATAGGAACATATAATGCATTATGCTCTTATGATTTACAATGCTAAATTTATTTATTGTACCTATGATACTACATGTATGATTGTCATCAACAAACAAAAAGGGGGAGATTGAAAGTGCAATCATGCCCTTACATCATGTTTTTATGTTGATGACAATATACATGTAGGGGACTAACTATTTTCGTCAAGTGAATCTCAAGTGTTAGTCCCCGGTTTATCAAAAGGGTGTGGATCATGAACAAATGAAGTTAATCTTACTCAAGGAAGAAGTATCAAGAAGATTGCATATTTGTTTTTCTTGAGTATAGGATCCCGCACTATTAAGAGGGGATCGATAGGGTCAGTAAAAGACTTGCTCATGCCACTATATCCCACCTTCAAAAGTTTGTTTGGATCTATGAATTTCTCCCTTGGTTATGTCTATGCCTCTAGGGTTGCTGGATGTCGAGGCTGCAAGCCGTATGTCCGGGCCCTACTGCCATGCCGGATGTCCGGGCTCCATCCGGATGTCCGACCACTACTACCCGTGAAACCAAGGTTCTGTATAACCATTCAGTGGACACGCCGGATTTCTGGCCATCTGCCGGATGTTCGGGCTTCCCTGGCACGTCGGATGTCCGGGCTCCATCCCGGATGTCCGGCCACTACTACCCGTGAAACCAAGGTTCTGTATAACCATTATGTGGACACGTCGGATTTCTAGCCATCTGTCGGATGTCCGGGCTTTCCTGGCATGCCGATGTCCGGGATTGGCCCCGGATGTCCGGGATTGGCCCCGGATGTCCGGGCCCTCTGTTTTAGCCTCTGACCTGCCCTGTTTTCCATATACCTTGCCAGGCTAGATTTCCGGCCTCTAGCCCGGATGTCCGGCCTACCCGATCACTTACACTACAACGATCACATGTGCTCTCATAGTATATATAGCTCTCTTCCCCCATTGGAGAGGGTCGACCATTCACTTTGAGCTTACCCAGGAACACATTTCACTCTCCCTCACTCTCACACACCAAATCTTAGATCCCCAAGGGATTTGAAAGCCTTTGAGAGAAGTTGTCCACCCAAGTGATAGATCCACTCCTTCCCCGTCTTTGCACCAAAGGAATTCGTGATTTGAGCAAGTCTTGAGCTTTTTCCCATTGTTCTTGTTACTCTTGGAGGTTGGAGACTCCTAGGCGGTAGGAGTCATTCAGAGAGGAATCAAACGTTGTGATTTCCCCCTAGAAAGTTTGTGAGGGTTCGGAGGCCACCTAAAGGTCTACCACTAGTGGTTGGGAATCGCCTTCGTGGTGATATCTCAAGGAGAGAATAGGGTGAGCCTTCGTGGATTTGGTGTGCCTTCGTGGTAACATCCACCTCTCTAAACGGTGACGTAGCTTCCCTCCAAGGAAGTGAACATCGGCATACATCCTTGTCTCTCGAAGTTGTGGTTATTCCTAACCCTAACTTCCTACTTGTGGTTACTTGTCTCTTAATCCTTACTTATATCTTATTGTGCTTGCTTACTTACCTACTTGTGTTTCTTACTTATCTTGCTTAGTATCCTACGTGCAATTGTTAGGCTCACTTTCATATTCCGCATTATTGCCTAAAATTGCTAAGTAACAATTAAAATTTGTAATTGTACCTATTTGCCCCCCTTTAGGTCCATCTCGATCCTTTCAGGGTGATTCCTCAGTTCCCGCCTTGATGTTTTATACACACGGGTACTATGACTTGGTTACAGACAGATGTTGGTGATGGGTCGGCCCTGAAGTTTACCCATGGATTGATGACGACGAGGCATGGCCGGGCAGGTGAGGCCCTTGCCACAAGACCTCGAGACGGGGCGACGGGACCGCACATCATGGGTCACGCTCGTGACCACATTAATAAAATGATAATGGGTTGGGTATTTAATCTGAGTTGGTCGTTTCAACTTTTACGCACTAAACCTTCACGTGGGATAACTTATGGGTACTCAGTGTCGTTGTATCAGCCGAAGCTCTTCGGAGTTAGCAATGGAGCGGCACGCACCCGGGTGGCTCGCGTAAAGCACCGTCTTGTATTAAGAGGTGTCAGGACTGACACTGGTCGCGTACGCATCGTGCAGGAGTGCAAAGGGTGAGTAGGCCCATGACCCCTGCGCGCTTAGGATTTAGACCGGTGGGCTGGCCTCTCTGTTGAGCCTAGGTGGGGCGACGACGTGTTGATATCCCGAGGCCGGGCAATACCCTGGAAAGTGTGTCTGGCCGGAGGTGATCAAGCGTGTTGGAAATGTGGTGCATCCCTGCAGGGATGAATTCCCCTATTGGAATAGCCATGTCCACGGTAACAGGACGACTTGGAGTTGCACCTTGACCTGATATAAGTAAAATTGTGATTTAAATTGAAATGAATGTTGGCTTCGAGATTGCTTTCTCGCGGGGGAGTCAAGGAAGAATCTCTGGGCGTGGTTACTTGATAAAAATTGCTACAATAATATTGCTACATATGAGACTCCATTCTACTCTCTTATAATGCTGCAAGATGTTGAAGATGCTAGTCTTCGATAGGACTAGGCCTTCCCCCTCATTCTTGCTTTCTGCAGTCAGTCCAGATATAAACCCATTTCTTGATACTGATGCATACTTAGCATAGTTCTGATGTCAGTCTTGCGAGTACTTTGGATGAGTCCTCATCACTGCTTTGCTTTCTCCTTCCCCCTCGATACATTTGCTGCGTTCATATGACGGAGCCCCGGAGATGGAGTATGCCGGAAACGACTACTACACCACCGCTGGAGCTTACTATTACGTGGAGGCTGCCCCCGACCAGCAGTAGGATAGGAGGTTCCCAGGCAAGAGGCCTCGCCTCTTTCGATTCGTGTTATGTTTGTGCTAACCTTCTTAAGGCAAAACTTGTTTAACTTATGTCTGTACTCAGATATTATTTGCTTTCGCTGATTCGTGCTTGTCGAGCTTTGTATTCGAGCCCTCGAGGTACCTGGCTTGTAATATGAAGCTGTATGACTTTAATTTGTGTCTAGAGTTGTGTTGTGATATGGATTCGTGAATCTCTAATCTTGGTCGTACGCATTTGTGTGTATGATTAGCGTACGGTCAAATTGAAGGCGTCACACAACTTCTATACCTGTTACAATAATACACATCTAAATGAAATGAAATGTTGTAAAGGTAAGGAGCATGGGCGCTTGGATGCCCCAAACGGTAGAACTTAGAAGCTTGGTCAACATTTTTCAAAGGCTTGATTAGCATCTTTTGGACTATATGATTAACATTCTTAATACACGCTTTATAATTTTTGTACACGTGATCAAAATTTTCTCTACACATTTGACATTCTCAAAGACATGATCAACATGTTTTTTAGAAAACATACATGAAAATATGTTTTTATATAACCATTTTACATTTTCTAATCCTTGATTAATAATTTTTAAAATGCTCGATTAATATTTTTCTAGATGCGTGATCAACATTTTTCATAACATTGTATATTTTTTGTATACATGAGAAACATTTTCTCTATAGAAATTTAACAATTTTCAAATGCTTGGTTAACATTTTTACAAAATGATTCATGTAAAATATTTTTATAAAATATTTCAAGAGTTTTATAAAAATGAAAAACGAAAAAGTGACGAAGCATGAAAAAAATCAGGCAGTGGCTTGTGACCTCCGGCGCAGGGCCGGACCATAGAGTGGGTGCTTGACGCGAAGGCAACTTTACATCTCGAAATTGGCGCGCACAACACCCACGCGTTAGGCGGTCATTGTTTTCTACTTTTCTCTTACAAACTCAAAAATAGGGTAAGGAGCGAGGTTTTGAACTTGGAACCATATCGTTCGTACAGAATGTAGTAGACAACTGGGACATCGTAGGCTTTATCCTAGGTTACTTCTGTTCATCTATTTCTTCTTTCCTTACAGCATGAAAGCCTTGGATTTTCTTACGCCGGTTTTCTAGACTGGGTCCCGGTAGGTTTTTTACCCGGTTTTCTTCTGTTTTTGGTTTCTTATTTTTTCTATTTTCGTTTTTATTTCTACTTGTTCTTACAATTCAATGAACTTTTTGTAATTCAAGGAATGTTTTCACAAAATTGCTAAACTTTTTTCAAATCCTATGAGCTTTTTTCGAAATACAACGGAGTTTTTTCACGAATTGATTTTTTTTTCAAATTCTTTGAACATTATCCAAAATAGATGATATTTTTTCAAACTCAATGCACTTTTTTGAAAATCGACCAGCTTTTTTCCTAAATTCGCTGAACTCTTTTTTTCAAATTCTACGATTTTTTTCTGAAATTCTATGAACTTTTTTCAAAGTTGATGAGCCTTTTCAAAATCCGTGGAAATTTTAATTCACAATGGTTTCGTGAATGTTTTTAAAATATCGTCATTTAAAATGTTGAACCATTCAAAGAGTGAAAAAGAGAAAGGGAACATCTTTTGAAACACAAAATTTACATACTTTTATCGAATTGCAAACATTTTTGGAAAACGCAAACAAATTTTGAAACATGAACATTTTCGAAAAATGCAACAAAGTTCTGAAACATGCACAAACAATTTAAAATCAGAACATTCTTTAAAATTTTGAACATTTATTAAGAAATAAGAACAATATTTGAAGTTCTGAACATTTTTTAAAATTGCGAATAGTTTTTGAAAAAACAAACAAAAATTGAAAATCTGAACCAATTTTAAAATACCGAAAAGCAAAACAAATTGAATCTGTGATTAATTTTGGAGAACAGGGACAGTTTTTGAAACAGCAAATTGCATTCTTTTTCGAATTGTAAACATTTTCTGAACAAATTTTGAAATACCAAACAAAATTTTGAAATTCCTAAAATTTTGAGCTTATGTAAAATAGAAAAAAATAGAATAAAGGAAACAGAAACAAGGAAAGAAAAAAACATTAAATAGAAAAAGTGAGAAAAATGAAAAAAAAGGAAAAAGAAAAAGAAAAACCTGGTTTAGGAACCTCTTAGAATGTTCCCGAAACTGGAAAAGACCGGCTGGAAACTCTTAGAAGGTTTCCAAAACCGGAAATGCCAAACGCGTTAACAGGCCTAGCGGTCTAGCGGTTCATGGTCTCATGTGCGATAGGTCGAAAATATGATGCAGAATGCGGCGAATAGGGTTTTCTGGGGAGTAACTAGTTGCCTAGCGGTTCTTCGGGAGCCTCCCAACGAGCACACCCATGCGTCGCGACATGTCGGAAGTGTTCCCTTTGAAGAAAAATTCCGCGCGCGTCTTCGGCTTTTTAGAATGATTTTTTCTGGGTTTTTTTGGTGTTTCGTTTGTCACCGGTCTTTCTTAGTTTTTGAAATTTTTTATAAAAAAATCACTAAAAACATATTTTTCTGTTTTTTTTCCGTCAGACACGGTTTTGCTTCCGCTCGAGGCGCAGTTTTGTTTTCTAGAGAGGCACGGCCGAGCCTCTCGGAAACGGAAAAAGAAACGCTTTTTCTATTATTATTTCCACGAGAGGCACGATTTTGCTTTCATGAGAGACACGGGTTTACTTTCGCGAGAGGCATGGTTGTGCCTCTCGAAAGCGAAAAAATTGTGTTTTCTGTTGTTGTTGTTTTGCGAAAGGCACGTTTTTGCTTTTAAGGGAGGCACGGCCGTGCTCTCGGAAACAGAAAAATGTGTTTTCCTTGCGAGAGACACGGTTTTGCTTTCGCAAGAGGCATAATAACACATTTTCCATTTTTTTCATCCTTTCGTCAAAACCTATCAACATGATCTAGTTTTGAAGATCTCGATGCTAAGAACCCAACGATGAAAACGGTTCAAGATTTGAACACACGTTTTCAGAGATAATTTTTTTTGAAAATATGAATTTACGAATAAAGAAAAACTTCCAGGTTGCGACAAGCGGCGCGCATGCAGTGTGCCACTTATTGCAACCTGAAGAGGTGAAAGCGATCTTTGAAAGGACTACTTCTGATTTAGTGATTTTGGGTTTTCCAAAAGGGACCGGGCGAGAGCCCAGCTCGTGCAACTGGGCCAGCACAAACCAAGCTGTTGTGTGGGGAGAATATCAGGTACTCCAAACCCTTAGGGTGCTCCCAGTGCATCCATGCCGAAAACCGTTCTTAAATGTTTGAAAATTTGTGAAAAAAAGTTAGCATATTCACACAACATCGATCTAAAATTTTACCAAATTTCAAATCAAAATTCGAAACAATGCTTGAGATACAAAAACAAGAAATTCGACAATAAATAGTACATAACATAAGTTGAGCTTTAGATTTGGTCCATTACTACATGCATGTCAAATTTGTCATTTTTGTATCTCGAAAAATGTTTCGAATTTCGATTTGAAATTTTGTGAAAAGATACATCAATGTTGTGTGAATGCGCTAACTTTTTTTCCCGAATTTGTCACACATTTAGAAATGTTTTTCGACATCGGTGCACCGGGAGCATCCAATGGGTGGGAGTACCTGATATTCTCCCCTCCTGCGTGCGCCAGTTCCTGGTTTGGGCGGTGGGTCCTATACGACGCCCTTTAGCGTCAAATCGGCATTAATTCGCTGAAGGGAATGCAGCGAGCGACCAACACGGGCCGGCCCACTTGCAGCAAGGAACTGCTTTTGGGAACTTTCTAGAAGGTTCCCTAAATCGGTTTTTCCTGTTTTGTTTTGTCTTACAGGTTTTCCGGTTTTCTTTCTTTATTTTATTTTCGTTTTCGTTTCCCTTTTTCTTTTCTTTTCTTTTCTCCTTATTTCTTCCTTTTCTTATTTCTTTTTACTTTTGGTCACGTTTTCAAATTTTGTTTACCTTTCAAAAAAAGTTCGGAAGCCCTTTTTTGTTCCCCGCATTGAGGTAATATGTTCACCATACATTTAAAATATGTTCACTCCAGTATAGAAAATGCTGATCACGTATAGAAATTTAGTTCAAGTGCATCAATAAACAGTTCATCGTATTTTTTTTGCAAAAATGTTCAGTGTGAATTTGACTAATGTTCACGGTATATATGTTCAGTGAGTATTTCAAATCCTTTTGTAAAAAAACAAAATCACAGTTCAAAAATATTCTTAACAATATTAGAAAATGTTCACATTTTAAAAATGAATATCCAAAAATACTACGATTTCCAAAGAGTGGTCGCATTTAAAAATAAGCGTTCACATTTCTATTCAAGAAAATTCAAAAATAATGAAAAACACCGGACCTGCGGGTCTTCGTACTGTACTTTTATATGTAGTGCTCTATATCAGTTGTAGTCGGTCTGTAGCTCAGCTGGCTAGCAGTATACTTGGACATCTCCGGCCCAGCCTGGTCGGCCCACCCAGGCCCGGCCCTAAAATCCATGGCCTACGCCCGACGGGCTTGCCCGTGGCCCGGGCTTGGGCCTGAGTTTTGAGCCCAACCACAGGGCCGGGCCGGGCTTGGATTGGCATATTGCGATTTTAAGGAAGAAGCCCGGCCCATGGCTCCAAGCCCAACGGGTTTTTCAGGGCCTGGGCCGAGCTTGGGCTTCAAAGTAGGCTCGATGACAGGGCCTGGGCCGGGCCTAGGCCTCAGTTTTTGCCGTGGGCTTTTTAGGACCCGGCCCATGGCCAGATATTGCTAGCCGTGCTAGGAAGTTTCATGAGATTTGGTGTTCTATTCCCAACGCAGGTGTGATGTTCTTTTTGGCGAACTAGGCTGGCCCATTTGCGCGCCACCTTTAGCGAAACCTACACGTTTTAACGCTCATGAGCGTCAAGCAGGAGCTCTCGGATAAGGCGCCCTCCCGTAACGAGACATAAGTGGGGAGCACCCATTGGACCCTCTTTCCATCCAACAACATGCATACGCACAGAGAGACCTGAGACTTTGCCGTCCCATTAACAGGGAACGAATAAGAACGTGACGTAGAAAATAACATAAATGAGCATGGCGCTGCCTGAAATCGATATCGAGACTTTTGATTCCTGAATGTGTTGTAGTTGCTCTAATGGGACCGTGATTTTATTTTGAAATCTTAATGAAGTGCACATTTAAAACAATGCTAACAATTTTTTGAGTGTTTCTTAAAAAAATAGGAAAACAATTAAATACCAAATATTGTTCTGAAAACGAAAAAATGGAATTCAAAACTATTTTTACTCCTCATACTTGCTTTTTTAAATCCCGGACATTTTTAGAATGCTGAATGATTTTTGAAAATAAAATTATATCTCAGAATGCACACAAAATTACGAAACATGAATTTATTTTTAAATCCAAGGAAATTTTTTTAATATGCGAACATCTTTTGAATATGTGAATATCTTTTGATCTATGAACAATTTTTAACAAATGAGAATATTTGTATAGAAAACACTAGCAATCTTGGAAAAACTAGAACACGTTCTGAAATTGTAAACAAAATTAAAAAAATGAGACTAAAAAGTAACATTATGATTTTTTTTAAACGCCTACAAATTTTGTAAGTCTGAGATTTTTCGAACGTCAATAAATTTTGAAATTACAAACATTTATTGAAGTTGTGAATATATTTTGAAACTATCAACATTTTTTGAAATCTGAAGAAAACATGCAATTTTAAAATCAAAAATATTTTAGAATAAACGAAAGTCTTTTCATTTTGGGAAACATTTTTTTGAAAAATGAGAACATTTTTTCGAAAACATGATCAATCTTTAAAAAATTCCTGGTCATTTTTTGAATCTTTGAACAAATTTTGGAAATTAGAACATTTCTTAAATACAGAAACAGTTTTTAGATTTTTGAAGAAACGTCGGAAACAAGAACATGTTCTGGAATTTTGTAGCAAGTTTTTGATTTTATGAACAGATTGTTTTAACGTGCGAACATTTTATGAATTTTCAAATATTCTTTCAGATTTGTGAACAAGTTGTTTAAAAATGTAAGCACTTTTGAGAAAAGAGAAAACGAAGACAAACATGGAAGAAACAGAAAGAAAAGAAAAAAGAAAAGAGAAACAGAAACAGAAACAAAACCAAAACGAAAATAAAAATGAAAAAATAAATAAAAACATAAAGCAAAAAACAAAGAAGGAGAAAATAGAAAATCGTATAAGGAACCTTCTAGATTGTTTCCAAAACGGAAAATCTCGACTGGGAAGTACTCCCTCCGTCCCATAATATATGAGCGTTTTTAATACTACTAGTGTAGTGTCAAAAACGCTCCCATAATATATAAGCGTTTTTGACACTACAATGGGACGGAAGGACTATATCGGAGTTTCGCAAAACCGAAACTGCTAAGCGAAGCGAACAGTGGCAAATGGGCTGCCCTTGTTAGCTACAGCAAACCAGCTGGTTTTGGGAACCTTTACCGGTTTTTTTGGTTATTTCATTTTGGTTTTCTGTTTCAGTTTACATTTTCTATTTTGTTTTCCTTCATTTATTTTAATTTTAGAACATATTTGTGAATTATATTTGGGAGCCTTGGGCAGCCGGTTTAAAAAAATTCAAGTTTACTTTTCTTTTAAAAAATATTAATGTTTTTGAAAAATGTTTGGAAATGTTAAAAAATGGTTGAAATTTCAAAAATGCCCATAAAATCTTAAAATGTTTGTGAATTTAAAATATTTTTGTTCTCACTAAATGGTTCAAAATTTAAAAATTGTTCATGTTTAAAAAAACATCCATTAATGCTTGGGAATTGCTTATAAAAAATTAAACTACCAAAAAGGTCACGTTTCATAAAATGTTTGGGAACTTTAAGAAATGTTTTCGTTTATGAAAAAAAGTTCAGTTGTTTAAAAAAAATCGAAATGTTAAAAATGTTCCCCTTTCATAAAAATTGTTGCAAAAAATAGTTTTAAAAATGCTCTAGAATTTTAAAAATGTTCCCCTTCCTGATAGTGCGTGCAACGGGAGAGGTGGGAAGGAGGGGGGGGAGGGGTTGATTGACGACTAGGGTTTCCACCCGACGCCTAGGTGAGTTTTGATGAAATAAATGAGTTAGGGTTTCACAAAAGAGACCATCTATGACCCTTTCCCTGTTTTGTACGCACACCCTATTACATGGCAAGACTTCCTTATTCTTTCAAAATAACTTGATTGTTGCAGATCTATGGTAGGATTAAGCTATACATTGATATGTTAGGCAATTAGTTCATTGTTGTGCTCTTTTTTACATGGTTAATGTGCTTTCCAATAACCCTAAAGGGGTGTGCAACCTTACACAGAGCGCTTGATGTCTGGTACTCTCACGGACACATAGGTGCGAGGGCACACACACCTACCTAGTTGTGTCTAGCTGTCTGATTGCTTTAATATTCTTAAATTTATTTAGTCTTGGGGATTTGATTACGTGTGTTGGGTCCGTCCATGTATTCTTCATGGAAGCTTTTGTTAGAAATGCATTGTAAATGCATCTAGTGCCACCCCTTGTTGGTTTTGGAGTATTGGAGATAAACTTGGTTGAGGGACTAATATGTTTGTAAGGGTGTGTTTGGTTTCAGTCACCAATTGGAATGGCATGGGTCGGATCCGTTCCGAGGCTTCGTTCCGGTGTTTGGTATGTAACTTGAAAAGGAACCAACTGGTTCCCACCGAGGGAATATTCCTCCCATATGCGGAACGCGCCGATACCTCCAAATCGGAGGAATCACGCGGAACCAGTCTGGGTCTCGCGCTAACCCCTCACCCCCGAGAAATCCCATCGCCTCTTTTTGGTCTCCTCATCTCTTGATCGGAAGAGGAGCAAGTGCGGCGGTTGGGCGACTGGCGGACGATGGCCGGACCTGCGGCGGCGGCGGCGTTCCTAGGACCTGTTCTGGCGGTGGCGGCCTAATCTGCCGGGGGGCGATGATGGCGGCGACCTGATCTGCCAGGGGCGACGACGGCGGCGGCCTGAAGTGCCATGCGTGGTGGACTAATCTGCGGGAGGCATCGCCGGTGGCCTGATCTGCTATGAGTCTGTGCCGACGGTTTGATCCGCTGCTGCGAGGGCGACACATGTGGTCTGATCTCCTCGTACACGACTACATGGTCCTGTTGGGTGTATGCAGCGACCAGACATGTTGGGCGATGCCGTAGCATCTTCTCTACTCATATATTCTTGGTTCTTTTGTGTAAATTTCTTGCTTTTGTGTGTAGAAATGTAATGATGCAAGAGAATAGTCGTAGCATATGTTTTGGATATTATGTATCTGTCATGCTTGTGTATACATATTATCAAAATGAACCAAATTCGTTTTATTCTGTCTCGTCAACCAAACGCTCGAATGTAATCACTCCATTCCATTTATTGACTCAACCAAACGTAAGAACGGAACCGGACCATTCTAGTGGAATGGAATGTCATCGAACCATTCCATTCCACTCCACTTCGTTCCGCAACCAAACACACCCTAAGAGTACACATGATAACATAGATAGAGTCCGTGAAGATTCGGTTTAACCATTGAGGATGACCCTTAAAATGTCCGAAGACATTGAAAATAATGGTGGTGCGTGAAGTCTTTGGCTTCAAGACAATGGAGCACGAAGACTTAGTCTTTTGGTAGTTTCATTGTCCTATTTTTTGAGTCATAGGAACCTGTGCACAATTAAGTGGGGACCACTGCACTCTTAAGTGGGGTTAAGGTGAAACAAAGTCAAAAACTGACGTAATGCTCAACCCAAAATTCATTATCTTGTAGTGAAGACAATAAGAGAAAATATTTTCCAGAGTTGGTTCAGTCACCTTTGTTTGGATCCCAAGTAAAGCCGTCACGTGTGTGTGAAATCCGACCATTGGGACACGTGTCGGTTGGCCACAGGCCTAGGGTCAGATCAATCATATCATGTCCGGTTGCCTCGATATAAATAGCCACCCCCTCCACCATAAGTTGGTGGCTGCTCTGAGTTATTATACGACTTCTGTCGTTTTATAGCAACCCACCTCTTAAGCCTTTGAGAGATAATTTCTATGAGGATAAACTCAAACACCCATAGCCCAAGGTGATTGAGCATCACTTAAGCCATTCTATTCTGAGTGAGCAAAGACTTATTACACTTGAGGACTTTGATCTTCCATACGGTTAGGCATCATGTTCCAAGCATCCAAGAGTCATTGTGGATTGCTGTTGAACAAGTTTGTGAAGGGTTTTGGAAGTCTACCTTTAGACTTACCAGAGTGATTGGGCAAGTTCTAAGTGACCTTAGATCAAGGGGAATACAGTGAACACTTGCTCTTCTGAGTTAAATCTTAGCCTCCCTAACCAGACGTACAACTGCGACAACAACTGGAACTGGTCAAACAAATCATTTATCTTCACCAAGCAACTGGTTCCATCCCTTCACTACTTTACTTCTAGTCTTGTATTGTGAAGCCCTTGCCTGATTTTCTATGTGTGAAGACGTCTCTTGAAGACATTCTGTTGATCATCTATTTGTCTTCATGTTTGCCTTCCCTTTATATTCTAATCTACCTGGTATGCATGTTGTCTATGTTTCTCATATATGTTAGTACATCCTTTGTTGCATGCTTAGTGTAGCTCTATTCAGGCCATGCCTCATTTAGATCTTGTTTAGCTTCCGCATCTTCGGAGACATTGCTTGCTTTAGATACTCATCTAAAAATCGCCTATTCACCCCCTCAAGTCGATAACTAGCACTTTCAATTGGTATCACAGAAAGGTGCTCCCTGGTTCCGTGATCCGGTTTAACCACGTGGAGTTTTAACTATGTTGATTGCATGGAAACTCAAAGTCTCAAATGCGTGCCCTATCTTAGATGGCATTGATTACCCCTATTAGAAGAATAAGATGTGCATGCATCTTGAAGCCATCAACAACGACCTTTGCTATGTCATCAGGACAAGTATTCCTAAGGTTGGACAAGGTGTTACCTCTACTGATGTGAGGAGGTTTGCTCAATTAGACTCCGCTGCTAAGAACATCATTTGTGGTCATCTAACCAAAGGGCGGTATGGCCATGTGAGTGGTTTGGAATCTGCGAAGCTGATTTGGGAGTGGCTCTACCCAAGGAGGGCTAGGAGAGTCCACATCACACTTCGTCCCTCCAACACCTAATGCTGGAGGAGGAACCAAAGTCATCGTGGCCGAGGTTAACTCCTGGGCCATCACAAAGAACACCGAGGACCTAGGGAGAAAGACTTGTTGTGGTCAAGAAGAGTTGGTGCTTGAATCCCAGCATTGTCGGTCCCGATGACTTGAGAGCTTCAGGACCATCGAGGGATTCCTCCTCCTCCATGAACCGAATATGGGGCAAGGAGGAGGACACCGCCCATGCTAGTTCTTAGAGGGGCCAAGCTATCAGGGTGCCCACAAGATGTGGAGGCAGATTTAAATAGCTCATCCCTCCCGCCAAACCACCATGCCATGCTTAGTACAGATTTTATGCAGTTTCGGTCCGCCGAGGTCGGAATTCTAGAGGTCTTCCTCGTCCTGGCGAAAGATTTTGAGGTAAACATAATTTACGTATTTCTGTTTGTCTTTCATTATCATGGCTTATGTAACACACTAGGTATAGCGAGTAGTCCTCAAGGGGGATTCCGAGGCATAGTCCGAAGATCATAAAAATTGATACGTCTAAAAAATCTTTGTCTTGAAAGTGTAACTGTAGTAGCCCCCGAGCCTTAACTCATTTTGCGGAACTCGCTTGAGGGTCGATGTAATTTTATGTTTTCTAACAGTGAACGTGAACATGCAGTAGCCCTTGATACTCTGGTTGGCTTGGAAGAGATGACTAGAGGATTGATTCTATCATCGTATTCTTATGTGTCATGGCATTTTTTATATGCAGGAATCCACTTCTTCACCCGCCTCCAACTTAGCAAGGTTGGGGGAGCTAAAGTGTCGACTAACGCAATCCAACGCCTCTTCGGTTCCTAGAGCAGCAGAGAAACCACAAGGTAGGAAATTGGTACACATACCATTAGTTTGACTATCAGATGGTTCTATTTAAATTTGAGTGTAATTTTGGAAACTTGACAGTGGTCGAGAAGGACCTTGCTGACTTGCATGCCAGGCTTGAAAAGGCTTGATCTGAAGCTGAGCACCAGAAGGCTGTAGCGCTGAAAAAGTGCGGAAGAACTTGCTGGGGAGTAGAAGGCATGACAAGCTTATCAATCTCGAATTTCCAAGGTTGAGGATGATTTGAAGAGCATTGTCACTAAACATGATGCTTTGCAGTTCTCAAAAGAAAAGGACGCCGCCTATCCCAAAAAGCTTACGTTGGAATGTCAAGAAGCTATCTCCCGAGCTAATGCTGTGAAGGAGGAACTTTGGCATGCGATCGACATAGCCATCAGTAAGTCATACTTACTACAGTGCATCTTATCAAGCCTTCTCGAGCCGAGAAAAAAATGGCATGTATGAGACGCCTTTTTGAACCTCCCGTGAAGCGTGAAGGATGCATGATAGTACTTCGACGAGCCTGAAGAAGCAATCATCGAGAAGTCCTTCTGGATGCAGTTCTAAAAATTGGCACACCCTCAACTCTTTGGCGACCAGCTGAAGCAACTGGTCAATATCAATCGAGTAGCCAAGCCGGTCATGAAGGATCTGTGCTTAGATTTGTGGCTGGGTGGCCCTCTCCCAACCAGCTTCTTCAGATTTGTACAACGTTGATACATCTCCAATGTATCAATAATTTATGAAGTATTCATACCATGTTTACAATAATTCTATATGATTTATATATGACTTTATTAGAACTAACCCGGATTGACATTGTTTTCAGTAAAACTACCTTGCTGTCGTTTTTTCTGCAGAAATAAAAGTTCTCAGAATGGGCTAAAAATTTACGAAGAATATTTTTGGAAAATATAAAAAATGCTGGAACAAAAAGATACCGGAGAGGAGTCCCGAGGCAGCCAGAAGCCACCAGGGCGCGACCCCCTAGGGTGCGTCCCCTGGTTTGTGGGCTCCTTGGGAGTCCCCTTGACGTGATTCCAATGCCAAGTACTCCTATAAATCCAGTAACCCCCAGAAAGAAACCTAGATCGGGAGTTCCTCTGCCACAGGCCTCTATAGCCATGAAAAACCAATCGGGAGCCCGTTCCGGCACCCTATCGAAGGGGGAAACCATCACCGGAGGCCATTTTCATCATCCCGATGGTCTCCATGACGAGGAGGGAGTAGTTAAACCTCGAGGCTGAGGGTATGTACCAGTAGCTATGTGTTTGATCTCTGTCTCTCTCTCATGTTCTTGAGATGAAACGATCTTGATGTAATGCGAGCTTTATTAATATAGATGAATCATATGGAGTTTTCCCCTCTCTATCTTCTTGTGATGAATTGAGTTTTCCCTTTGAAGTTTTCTTATCTGATTGAGCCTTTAAAGGATTTGAGAACACTTGATGTATGTCTTGCGATGGGATATCCGTGGTGACAATGGGATGTTCTATTGATCCACTTGATGTATGTTTTGGTGATCAACTTGCGGGTTCTATGACATTATCGCTATATCTTACTTAGAGCTATATTTTTATTCACACATAATACGTGTTTTCCTTGGAGCGTCATTATTGTCTTTTATTTTCTGTTAGTTATTATTTATAATATTGTTTTCCAATAAAAATTTCCAAGAATTGCCTTTAGGATGCTTGAATTGCATGTTCGATATGTGCTGTGTGAAAACAATTTTTTTTGCTGTAGTATTTGAATTTTCGTATTTTACTCAAACGTGAAAAGTTTCTGAAATTTTTACAAAGTATTTTAATATTTTTTTTAGTATTTCCTAAATTTTCATAATTGTTTGAGTTACATAAGTACACTGGTTTAATAGATTTCTACAGACTGTTCTGTTTGGACAGATTGCTGTCATAGTTTTGTCATCTACTTATCCTATATTTTCATAGCCTATATTGGTAGATATAAATTATGGAAATGATAGTATACAGTACCTAATGTTTGAAAATTATTGTGAAATTTGTCTTGGCAGTACATAAAGAGTTGATTTATTATTATGTGTACTAACCTATCTCACGAGTTCTTTTCGAGTTTTGTGTGGATGAAGTTTTTGAGAATAGGTGAAACCATGATATGAGAGGATTGGAAGAGATACAAAATCTAAATCTTGGGTATGCCCAAGGCACCCCAAGTAAATATTTCAAGAAGTCTCAAGCATCTAAGCTTGGGGATGTTACGATCCCACCTCTCTTCATCAAGAAATATCGGTTAGCCTATGTTGAGCCTAAATTTTTATTCGTTCACATGATGCGTGCTATTCTTGGAGTGCTATTTTTTTTTCTTGCTGTTTAATAAAATACTTAAGAACTTAAATTATTATATGATATAAACTTCACATAGCTATTTAACTAATTGACTACGCACTGATCTTCACTTATATCTTTTTGGAGTAGTTTGTCATTCACTCTCGTGCTTCACTTATATCCTATGAGTAAATGGTTGAATGAATTGAATATCATAATTATTAAATTAAATATGCTTCATATAGTTATCCCATGGGGAGTAATGACTTCACACATAATAAGTATAGGTGATAAAATTTATTGAAAGTTAACAAACACCGCATTGGTCACTTGAACAATCCATGAAAGAATATTGAAGGAAGAGAGATTCCACATACAAATATACTATCTTGGACATCTTCTATGATTGTGAGCTCATTAAATATTTTCAAACTTGAGCAAATTAGTTAAAATTATACAAGGAAGACAACTCAATGAGTTATGTTTGGGTATATTTGTATAGAAGTTATATTGTTATGGATCCTTCAACATGTGGTGCTTACTTCCACCTCATACTAGCCAAAACTTTCACGCCAAGTAGAAATACTACTTGTGCATCCAAACACCCTTAAATGAGTTTTTCCATGAGAG
Organism: Hordeum marinum; assembly: GCA_022496015.1. Lineage (NCBI taxonomy): Eukaryota > Viridiplantae > Streptophyta > Magnoliopsida > Poales > Poaceae > Hordeum > Hordeum marinum. Next base: position 337,393,620 of record CM039675.1, read on the forward strand.
TCCACTATACCTACCTATGGATTGAATAAGCTCCTTCAAGTAAGTTGTCATTGGTGCAAAAAGCAATAAAAATTGCTCCTAAATATGTATGATCTTTTATTGTAAGGGAAAATAAGCATTGTACGAACTGCATAATAAAGGTTGCTATCACAAAGGGCAATACAATATGACATTCCTTTGCATTAAGGGTTTGCACATCCAAAATTAAAAAGCGCATGACAACCTATGCTTCCCTCTGTGAAGGGCATCTATTTTACTTTCATGTATTTACTTTTATGCAAGAGTCAATAGTATTCCTTCTTAGTTCAACCTCAATTATTCTTTAGTTGGCAAGCATCATGTGGTGGGGAAAGATCCAAGCATATATGGCCATTAAATTATATTTGATCATGAATTATTATTGTTGACAATTATCTATATGATAAATAAGTTGGGAGGCGAAACTTTAAACCCCTATCTTTCTCTGTGTTCGACGGACGCCATTTGCTCTAAAAATATGCTTTGAGTGTTAGCAATCATGAAAGACTATATGATAGTTGAGTATGTGGAATTTTCTAAATCAAAGCTCTTACATAGACCCTTCCTGAAAATAAGATGAATTGGAATTGTTTGGTGACTAAAAGCATAGTTTGTTAGTTCTCAAGAAACTTTATGGTCTATACTTTAAAATGTGAATATCTTGTTAATCATGAGAAGTTTTATGAGATGGGCTACTGTTTATGATATGTAATGATTCTACAAAAAGTGTTTGGAACTATCATTGATCAAATTTATGCACTATGCTAGCATTCACACTTCATAAACTATTTCTTTTATCATTTACCTACTCGAGGACGAGTAGGAATTAAGCTTGGGGATGCTGATACTTGTCCAACGTATCTATAATTTATGAAGTATTCATGCAATGTTTGCAATAATTCTATATGATTTTGGTATGATTTTATTAGAACTAACCCGGATTGACTCTGTTTTCAACAGGACTACCTTGGTGTCGTTTTTTTGTGCTGAAATAGAAGTTCTCAGAATGGGCTGAAAATTTACGGAGAATATTTTTGGAAAATATAAAAAAATACTAGAGCAAAAATATACCAGAGAGGAGTCCCGAGGCAGCCACAAGCCACCAGGGCGCCCCCTAGCTCGTGGGCCCCTCGGGAGCCCCCTTGATGTGATTCCAACGCCAAGTACTCCTATAAATCCAGTAAGCCCCAGAAAAAAACCTAGATCGGGAGTTCCTCCACCGCAAGCCTCTATAGCCATGAAAACCCAATCGGGATCCCGTTCTGGCACCCTGTCGGAGGGGAAACCATCACTGGAGGCCATCTTCATCATCCCGGCGGTCTCCATGACGAGGAGGGAGTAGTTCACCCTCGGGGCTGAGGGTATGTACCAGTAGCTATGTGTTTGATCTCTCTCTCTCTCTCTCTCGTGTTCTTGAGATGACACGATCTTGATGTACCGCTAGCATTATTAATATAGATGAATCATATGGAGTTTTCTCCTCTCTATCTTCTTGTGATGAATTGACTTTTCCCTTTGAAGTTTTCTTATCGGATTGAGCCTTTAAAGGATTTGAGAACACTTGATGTATGTCTTGCGATGGGATATCCGTGGTGACAATGGGATGTTCTATTGATCCACTTGATGTATGTTTTGGTGATCAACTTGCGGGTTCTATGACCTTGGCAATCTATGCATAGGGATTGGCACATGTTTTCGTCTTGACTCTCCGGTAGAAACTTTGGGGCACTCTTTGAAGTTCTTGTGTTGGATTGAACATGATGAATCTGAAATTGTGTGATTCATATCATATAATCAAGCCTAGGGGTACTCGTGGTGACATTGGAGTATCTAGGTGACATTAGGGTTTTCGTTGATGTGTGTCTTAAGGTGTTATTTTAATACGAACTCTAGCGCTGTTCGTGACACTTATAGGGATAGCTCATAAGTTTGATCGGAAAAGATAACTTTGAGGTTGTTTCGTACCCTACAATAACTTCTTCGTTTGTTCTCCGCTATTTTTGACTTTGGAATGAACTCTTTGTTGCACATGAGGGATTTACATATGATTCAACTATGTCAGTATTGTTGAGAGAACTTGTACTAGTGAAAGTATGAGACCTAAGCCTTGTTTCGAAGCATTGCAATACCGTTTGTGCTCACTTTTATCATTACTTACCTTAATGTTTTATATTTTCAGATTACAAAAACCTTTATCTACCATCCATATTACACTTGTATCACCATCTCTTCACCGAACTAGTGCACCTATACAATTTAGCATTGTATTGGGTGTGTTGGGGATGCAAGAGACTCTTTGTTATTTGGTTATAGGGTTGTTTGAGAGAGACCATATTCATCCTACGCCTCCCACGGATTGATAAACCTTAGGTCATCCACTTTAGTGAAATTTGCTACTGTCCTACAAAACTTTGCACTTGGAGGCCCAACACGAGTCTACAAGAAGAAGGTTGCCTAGTAGATATCAAACACCTCCAAGTTGTTGTTGCCAAAGTCAATCTGTGGAGGCGGTTGACCTACGTAGAGGTGCTCAGGAGGCTTTTGTGGCTGTCCATATGTGATATCCCAAGCTTGAGTTCACTACACTTGCATGGGGATTCCCTGAAGGGAAGAATAGGAAGGCCAAGAAATACTTCACAGCGGTCATGCGAGAGAAAGTACAGAAAAGAGATGATTCTGGAGAATATCGACTCATCTCGCTTTTATGCTTCCTCGGTACGTCGAGATCTATTTTTGTAAAAGGGCAAGTTTTATTTGAAGTGAAAAGTGTCTTTGTTATTTGCTTTATGCTTTATTTTGACTGAACTGATACATTTTGAAGATGTAGTTGTCTTGTCGTTGGCCTCTACCCCTTAGTAGATACTATTTAGGGTGTTTTCGTGTGATTCACAACAATTAGTCGCCGTCTTGGCACCTGGAGGCGGCTGTATTGGTAGACAGGTCAATCATACCTTAGGGATAAAACACACACTTAGTCTTAGGAGCATTCGTTTGGGGGAATTTAATTGCCCCGGGCATATGTCGAGTACTCAGATCATCCATGGCAGCATTTTCTAAAAATGGAGGCCCTTCATTTTATATGGACAACCGCTATCAGCCGTATATAGTTTAACACTACCTACGGTCCACCGAATGATTTACACATGTTATCGCAGTCAGCTTTTGACTTTGTACAACAAAGGTACTTAATTGGTTAACCACAAGTAGCAATCATAGTGGTGTCACCTTTACACCCTTAGCCGAACACGGCGGAAATGTAATTGGTATGCATAGGAGACAGGCAACCCAACTATTGACCAAGACAAAACTCGAAATCAATGAATATATTGCGAAGTACCAAGGACGTGGGCCCAAGGACCTCCTAGACCATGGATTTTTGGGTGGGCATGGCTAGAATTGAAGCTCCCATGGTAAAACTATTGGTGTTTGAACACCATCTGTTGTTTGTATCAAGAGATTTATGCTTGGTATATGAATAAGAGTATAAAAAGGATGCGCCATATGTGTATATGTGACCCAACCAATCAGGCCTCCTCTATTGTATTAAAAAAGATCGAACCGAATAATTCGAGCTATACATAACTTTGAAAGATAAAAATTTTGTATAAGGGGTTAATCGAGGGGAGTTATACCGAGTTCCCGTCATTTGGCTTGATATCTGCCGCTTCATTCCTGATGCGCATCCTCTGTCTTGTCTATCAACGATTCCCCGTTTAGTTCGAGGATCATCTTCTTGGCCTGTAATGAAGCACTTTGTTGCTTGACAACACTTGAATGTCGATCACTTTTATGAGCGATTTTTTTTGCGGAGTTTTATTTCAATCAGCTTGAAGCTATTAGTTAGCCCCGGTCGAGCTGCCTACGCTTTCGAACAGTACACAACTTGAGTGTGAGGGGTCTTGAGACACACATCGGTTTATCTGAGTAGTGCTCCATTAAGTGCTTATGCTCCGCCAACCTCCATGGAATTTCCAGCACAAATTTGTGCACCCGATGAACATAATCCTTGGGCATGTAAAGGGGACAATAAAGCGTGTACCCTATTTAGGTGCGCTAGCTAGTTGCCCTGAGGAGAATTTTATACTCCTCGAATGCTTTATGTGGTCATGCCTACTTCATGCAGCTCGGGCCCTTGATGCGTCTTCGACGGCATGTACCTCAGTTGCGAAGGATGTGATTTGCTCCTCTCTTCGGAGGGAGTGCTCCATGTTGCCATTGACTATGATAACCCCATTCGGCCTCATCATCTTAAGCTTTAAATACACATAGTGTAGGACAGTGTCAAAGTGAGCAAAAGTAGTTCGCCCAAGGAGTGCATGATAACCACTATGAAATGGCACCATATTGAAGATTAAATCTTCACCTAGAAAGTTCTCGGGTGTGTTGAAGACAATGTCTAAGGTCATGCTTCCCAAACATCGCGCCTCGACTCCCCGTATTATACCATTGAATCTGGTACTACTAGGCTTCATTCTTGCCGGATCGATATGCATTTCTTAACGGTATCGGCGTATATCGAGTTGAGGTTGCTACCTCCATCCATAAGGACTCGATCAGATGAAAACATCCACGATGCGATTGAGAACCATTGTCATGGTGCCTCTATGCGGATACTTGTTGGGTGATCTCTTCAGCCGAACTTGATTGGAATTTCCGACCATGGATCATACCTAGGCGTTGTTGGATCTATGATGTAGACTTCTCTAAGAACCCATTTACTATCCTTCTTAGCGATGTGAGTCATATATCATGTTTAATGATGAGTGATATTTTCACACTCATTTCACCTTTGTTTAAACCAAGATATTTCTTTAAATTGAGATATTTGCTCTGATATTGATACTAATGACTAATGAATGAAAAGGATTCCACAAATCCTCTCTTTATTGTGAATCTATAGGAAATGGGCTATGGATTAAATCAAGACAATACATGGAAAGGAGTAAAGGACGAGATGGAGGAAATCAACAGGAGGCGCACCAAAGTTGCCAGAGCAAAAGACGACATTCCATATGACCGCGACCACTCGTATAAGAAGTCGTATGGTGTGGATTCCGAGGCAGCTCATCTACATGTACAACTTTTATAATGGGGACCCAGTTGACATGTAAATAGAACATCAAGCACAACTAAGTCTTCACCAACAGAGCCATCTTCATCCCTTTCATCAACCCTACCCGTCGTATTCTCACTGTGCCTCCTACTGATCCTTTAGAGCAATATTTGCTAGACTATGAAAATGACATGCATATGAATGAAGGGCATGAAATAAATAGGATTTTGTTTGATCAGCATCCTATTATGAGGCACAACTTGCCTGTTGAAATACTTGGGGATCCTCCTCCACCCAAGGGTGATCCCGTGTTTGAGCATAAAAAATTACATGATACTTTGAAATATGCTTATCTTGATGAAAAGAAGATATATCTTGTTATTATTAGTGCTAACCTTTTAGAGCATGAAGAACATTGAAGTTGACAAGGCTAAAGTTGATGCTATTGAAAAAATGTCGTGTCCTACGGATACCAGAGGTATAAGAAGTTTCCTTGGTGATGTTGGTTTATATAGGAGATTTATTAAAGATTTCTCTAAGATTTCTAGGCCTCTCACTACTCTTTTGCAAAAAGATGTTCCATTCGTTTTTGATGATGATTGTGTAGACGATTTTGAAATTCTCAAGAATGCTTTGATTTCTGCAACTGTTGTCCAACCACCTGATTGGAACCTACCTTTTGAAATTATGTGTGACTCTAGTGATTATGCTGTTGGTGCTGTTCTAGGACAAAGAGTTGTTAAGAAATTAAATGTTATTCATTATGCTAGCAAAACTCTAGACAATGCTCAAAGAAACTATGCTACCACTGAAAAGGAATTGTTAGCAGTTGTGTTTGCTTGTGATAAGTTTAGACCCTATATTGTTGATTCTAAAGTAACTGTTCACACTAATCATACTGCTATTAAATATCTCATGGAAAATAAAGATGTTAAACCTAGACTTATTAGGTGGGTTCTTCTGCTACAAGAATATGTTTTGCATATTGTTGATAGAAAGGGTGCTGATAACCCCATAACAGATAACTTGTCTAGGTTAGAGAATGTTCTTGATGACCCACTACCTATTGATGGTAGATTTCCTGATGAACAATTAGCTGTCATAAATGCTTCTCATAATGCTCCTTGGTATGCTGATTATGCTAATTACATTGTCGCTAAATTTATACCGCCTAGTTTCACATACCAACAAAAGAAAAAGTTTTTCTATGATTTAAGACATTACTTCTGGGATGGCCCACACCTTTATAAATAAGGAGTAGATGGTGTTATTAGACGTTGTGTACTTGAGCATGAACAGGAACAGATCGTACGAAAGCGTCATTCTGAGGCCTACGGAGGACACCATGCTGGAGATAGGCCTACACATAAGGTATTACAATCTGGGTTTTATTGGCCTACTCTCTTCAAGGATGCTTGTAAGTTTGTCTTGTCATGTGATGAATGTCAAAGAATTGGCAATATTAGTAGACGTCAGGAAATGCCTATGAATTACTCTCTCATTATTGAACAATTTGATGTTTTGGGTTTTGACTATATGGGACCTTTTCCAACGTCCAACGGGTATACTCATATATTAGTTGTCGTTGATTATGTTACTAAGTGGGTAGAAGCTATTCCAATTAGTAGCGCTGATCATAACACTTCTATTAAGATGCTTAAAGAAGTTATTTTCCCTAGATTTGGAGTCCCCATATATTTAATGACTGATGGTGGTTCACATTTTATTCATGGTGCTTTCCGTAAATTGCTTGCTAAATATGGTGTTAATCATAGAATTGCATCTCCTTATCCTCCTCAGTCTAGTGGTCAAGTAGAATTAAGAAACAAAGAAATTAAATTGATCTTGCAAAAGATGGTTAATAGATCTAGGAAAAAATGGTCTAAGAAACTTGAACATGCATTATGGGCTTATAGAATGGCTTACAAGAATCCTATGGGTATGTCTCCATATAAAATGGTTTATGGTAATGAATGTCACTTACCTCTAGAGCTAGAGCATAGAGCTTATTGGGCAATCAAAGAGCTCAACTATGATTTCAAACTTGCTGGTGAGAAGAGGTTATTTGACATTATCTCACTTGATGAATGGAGAACCCATGCCTATGAGAATGCCAAGTTGTTTAAAGAAACGGTTAAGATATGGCATGATAAAAGGATACAAAAGCGTGAATTCAATGTAGGTGATCATGTCTTGCTATACAATTCTCAGTTAAGATTGTTTGCACGTAAACTTCTTTCCAAATGGGAAGGGCCTTATATCATTGAGGAAATATATTGTTCCGGTGCCATCAAGATCAACAACGCCGAAGGCACAAATCCGAAGGTGGTAAACGGGCAAAGAATCAAACACTATATTTCAGGTACTCCCATTAAATTTTGAAACCAATGTTATCAATACCATAACTCCCGAAGAGCATATTAGGGAGACTTACCAGAACGTTTCAGACTCTGAAAAGGAATAGGTATGTGGTACGGTAAGTAAACTGACTCCAAAAGTTTCCCAATAGCAATTTTATTCAGTTTTAGAATATTTAAAAAATTAGGAAAATAATAAGCAGTCCAAAGGACGCACGGGGAGTCGACAAGCCTGCTAGGCATGACCACCCCTGGCCATGCCTAGGGGGATTGTCATCACCCCGTGCGCCCCCCGGACTCTTTTTTGTTGCGGAACCCCCTTCGAGTCGGCAAAAATTCATTATATAATCTCCTGAAGGTTTCGACCTTCGTATCACGACAATACCTCATGTTTTCATTTTGAGTTGTTTCTGCAGAAGATTTAGAGCAATATGTCGTCCCAAGAGTCGACCAGGGAGAGTCGTGTTTCTCACCCAGCACAGGAGACCGAGGCATATGTTGAAGCTAACCACTTTGGGCGAACCACCGAGGAGGATATGGAGGCTGACTTAAAATGGGTGGACACCATGGAGGAAGACCAAGAAGTTAACTCCCATCCACAACCTGGGGTCATGTTGGAGGAACTTCTCAGCACAACAATCCCGAATTCGGTCATTTCTCCCAATGCTAAATTTCTTACTTTTGAAAACTTGAAAAAGAGTGTTGTCTTTTCACCCGCAGAAATGAGACACCTCTGGGTGAATGAATCTCTGTCCATCAATGGAAAACCGCAGAAGGAAGTAATGAATATCAGGCGGCAAAATAACAAGCTTGAAGAGGAGAATCGCATTTGAAAGGGTATCATCGCCAAGAATATAGCACCATCACCTCCGAATAAGGACACCTGACCACATGGGTATGGGTACTCCCCTTGGCTTGTGCCAAGCTTGGGGGCGGTGCCCCGGTATCGTATCACATCACACCTTTTTCCTTTTTCTTTTTTTATCTCTCCTAGTTTGATACTTTTTGTGTTTGTTTTGATCTAGTAGAATAAAAGTATTGGTATGATCTACCATTTAGTTTTTGCTTTTGCTCCCCTTATGTAAGCAAGTCTAAGAGCTATATAATAAAAAGTAGTTTTGATGAGAGGGCTTTGCTAGATTATTATGCTCTGAAAGTAATGAATATAGAATAATAGAACAAAATAAAAGAGAATACATAGCGATCTTATGGGGAGTGATGACTTCACATATTAAAAGTATGGTGATTGAAAATTGTTGGGAGTTAACAAACATAGTAATTGGTCATTGGTGCAATTGAAAGGAAGTGATAAAGAAAGATAGATTCACATATAAATATATTATCTTGGACATCTTTTATGATTGTGACCACTCATTAAAATATTACATGCCAAGAAGTTGATGTTGGACAAGGAAAACAACATAATGGGTTATGTTTTCTTACCTCCAGATAGAAGCTATATGGTTTTAGATCCTTCAACATGTAGTGCTTGCTTCCACCTCATATTAGCCAAAACTTTTGCACTAAGTAGAGATACTACTTGTGCATCCAAACACCTAAACCTAGTTTTGCCATGAGAGTCCACCATACCTACCTATGGATTGACTAAGATCCTTCAAGTAAGTTGTCCGTGCAATAAGGCAATACAAATTGCTCCTAAATATGTGTGATCTTTTATTGTAAGGGAAATAAGCGTTGTACGAAGTTTGTGATAGTGAAGAAATAAAAGCGTCAGACTGCATAATAAAGGTTGCTATCACAAAGGGCAATACAATGCGGCATTCCTCTGCATTAAGAGTTTGTGCATGCAAAAACAAAGCGGATGACAACCTCTGCTTCCCTCTGCGAAGGGCCTATCTGTTACTTTTACTTTCTAGTACTTACCTTTATGCAAGAGTCATGGTGGTTTTCACCACTTCTTATATTCCATCTCTCTTGGCAAGCGTTATGTGTTGGGGGAATGATCTAGACTTATATATCCACTCGGATGTGGGTGATCATGAGTTATTATTATTGACATCACCCTTGAGGTGAATAGTTGGGAGGAAAAACTATAAGTCCATATCTTTCTCTGTGTCCGATTGAAGCTTTGATCTCGTGCGTACCGCATGAGTGTTAGCAATTGTGAAAGACTAGAAGATGACTGAGTATGTGGATTTTCTTTACAAGCTCTTATATTGACTCTCTTCGATGTTATGATAAATTGTCAATTGCTTCAATGACTGAGATCGTAGTTTGTTGGTTGTCAATAAAGTTATTGGTTCATACTTTATCTTGTGAATGAATTCTTACTCTAGTATAAAGAATATCATACAATGAGTATTGTTGTTCTAAAGTTGATCATGATGCCTTCATGTCCGTATTTTATTTTATCGACACCTCTATCTCTAAACATGTGGACATATTCATCGATCTTGACTTTCGCATGAGGGCAAGCAAGGTCTAAGCTTGGGGGAGTTGATACGTCCATTTTGTACTTGACGCTAGTTGGTTTACTTAGTGGAAGATCGTATGTTCAGATCCTTTATGATAATTAATACTCCTATGATCTTGAACATGAACATGTTTCGTGAGTAGTTACTTTTGTTCCTCAGGACATGGGATAAGTCTTAGTATAAGTAATCATGTGAATTTTGTATTCGTTCGATATTTTGATGAGATGTATGTTGACTCTCCCCTACTGGTGTTATGTGAACGTCGACTACATAACACTTCACCATTATTTGGGCCTAGGGGAAGCCATTGGGAAGTAATAAGTAGATGATGGGTTGCTAGAGTGACATAATCTTAAACCCTAGTTTATGCGTTGCTTCATAAGGGGCTGATTTGGATCCATATGTTTCATGCTATGGTTAGGTTTACCTTAATTCTTCTTTTCGTAGTTGCGGATGCTTGCGATAGGGGTTAATCATAAGTGGGAGGTTTGTCCAAGTAAGGGCAGCACCCAAGCACCGGTCCACCCACATATCAAATTATCAAAGTAACAAACGCGAAGCAAATGAGCATGATGAAAACTAGCTTGACAGAAATTCCCATGTATCCTCGGGAGCGCTTTGCTTCATATAAGAGTTTTTCCAGGCCTGTCCTTTGCTACAAAAAGGATTGGGATACCTTGCTGCACCTTTTCTACACTTGTTAATTGTTACTAGTTACGAATTATCTTATCACAAAACTATCTGTTATCGATAATTTTAGTGCTTGCAGAGAATACCTTACTGGAAACCGCTTGATATTTCTTTCTGCTCCTCGTTGGGTTCGACACTCTTACTTATCAAAAGTACTATGATAGATCCCCTATACTTGTGGGTCATCAGCGACTGACTTGTTCATCCCTTGCATGTTATAGTTCAACATGAAGCTTTTGCAGCTAGGTGGCACTGATTGAAGAACTCTGTCACTGATCGCCTCTGGCGGGAGGCGCATCCCTAGTTCAGGTAGACGATTGCAATACTCAGGCATTCTGAGTATGTGTTCACCGACAGACCCGTTCTCCTCCATCTTGCAACAATATAACTTATCATAGGTCTCATACCTCTTGATCTGGGAATTCTTCTAAAAAATAAACTTCAACTCCTGGAACATCTCATGTGCTCCATGACGTTCAAAACACCTTTGAAGTCCCGGTTCTAAGCCATACAACATAGGACAATGAACTATTGAGTAATCATCAGAACGCGCCTACCAGGCGTTCATAACGTCTGCAGAGAACACTCGAGCAGGTGGTTCACTGATCGGTGCATCAAGGACATAAGCCTTTTGGGAAGCTATGAGGATAATCCTCCGATTACGGGCCCAGTCTACAAAGTTACTTCCATCATCTTTTAGCTTGGCTTTCTCTAGGAACACATTGAAATTCAGGGGAACTACTACGCAAGCCATTGGTCTACAACATAAATTTGCAAAGATAATGAGTTATTAATCATATTACTTATAAAACTCTCACTCCAAATGACATACCTCCGGTCATCCGAGTGCTACATGATCCAAATTCACCAACCCAAGTCCGATCATCACATGAGATGAGGTGGTTTCAATGGTGAACATCTTCGTGTTGATCATATCTACCATCTGACTCATGCTCGACTTTTCGGTCTCTTGTGTTCCGAGGCCATGTCTGTACATGCTAGGCTCGCAATTTTAACCCGAGTGTTCCGCATGTGCAACACTGGCTTGCACACGTTGTATGTGGACATAGAGTCTATCACACCCGATCATCACATGGTGCTTCGAAATGATGAACTTTTGCAACGGTGCACACTCGGGGAGAACACAATTTTATCTTGAAATTTAAGTGAGGGATCACCTTATAATGCTACCGTCGTCCTAAGAAAAATAAGATGCATAAAAGGATTAACATCACATGCAAATCATAAGTGACATGATATGACCATGAACTTGTGCTTTTGATCACCACCTCCAAAGGACCGACATGATCTCCATCGTCACTGGCATAACACCATGGTATCCATCTTCGTGTCGCACCAACCATGCCTCTACTACTATTGCTACCGCTTAGCAATAAAGTAAAGCATTACAAAGCGCTTAATGATTGACACGTAGGTCATACAATAATTAAAGACAACCCTATGGCTCCTGCCGGTTGCCGTATGCATCGACATGCAAGTCAATGTGAACTATTACAAAAATGATCATCTAATAAATCAAATATATCGCATCATGTCTTTGGCCATATCATATCACAACATACCCTGCAAAAACAAGTTAGACGTCCTCTAATTATTGTTGCATGTTTTACGTGGCTGCTATGGGTATCTAGCAAGAACGATTCTTACCTACGCAAACCACAATGGTGATACAAAAATTGCTATTAAACCTTCTACAAGGACCTCCTTTGTCGAATCCAATCTAACTAAGGTGGGAGAGGCAGAAACACGCCGGCCATCTTTATGCAACAAAGTGACATGTCAGTCGGTGGAACTAGTCTCTCGTACGTGGACGAGTAAGGTTTGTCCGGGCCGCTTCATCCCACAATACTGTTGAATCAAGAAAATACCAATGGAGGAAGCAATCTGAATAACAACGCCCACAAACTACTTTGTGTTCTACTCATGATCTCACTTACGCATAGACCTAGCTCATGATGCCACTGTTGGGGAACGTTGCATGGGAAACAAAAAATTTCTTACGCTTCACCAAGATCAATCTAGGAGATGAGCATCGACGAGAGGAGAGATCGGATCCACATACCCTTGTAGATCGCTAAGCGGAAGCGTTAAGAAACACAGTTGATGTAGTCAAACATCTTTGCGATCCAAATCGCAAATCGTCCCACAAATTCCCGATCAAGTGCCAACGGATGGCAGCTCCGCGTTCAACACACGTGCAACTTGATGACGCCTTCACCTCCTTGATCCAGTGGGCGATGGTGAAGTAGTAGCCCGAGTGCTTCCGGCAGCATGACAGCGTGGCGACGGTGGTGGAGGGAGTGATTCGACAACGCTTTGATGTGTGCTGCCGAACCAATCTAGAGGAGAAGAACGAGGTGTGAGGGAGGGAGAGGCTGTGCCGTAGCTTGGGCGCGACAACCCTCCCTCCCCTCACATATATATAGGGGGAGAGGAGGAGGGGGTCGGTGCCCTAGGGTTACCACCCTTAGGGGCGGCGGCCAAGATGGGGCCGGCGGCCGACGGGGGTGCCTTGGCCCCCAAGGCAGGTGGTGCGGCCCCCCTCCCCTGCGCCAACCCTAGCCCAGGCGCATGGACCTCGGGTGGGAGGGGTGGCCTACCCACCAAGGGCTGGTGCAACCCCTCTCACAACCGATGGGTCCCTCCGGGCTAGGTGGACCCCCCGATAGCCTCCCGAAACCCTTCCGACATTTCTCTCACAAAACTGGAAAGTCCTGAAACATTTTCGGACTTCGATTCCCTCCATCCTATATATCATTCTTCACCTTCGGACCATTCTGAAGTTCCTCGTCATGTCCGAGATCTTATCCTGGACTCCAAACAACCTTCGGTCACCAACATAACAACTCAACCATACTTATATCGTCACCAAACGTTAAGTGTGTAGACCCTGTGATGCGGAGCATCCTACAGACATCACCATGACAAGAGTCCATTTGGCAAGTGACACGTGCCACAACTACTTCACATACATAAAGGTGAATCATCTCCTTTACACGTGTTCACTTGACCCCTTCGAGGATGTTATACTACTTGACATTCCTCTTGTATGCACTAATAGGTATTGTTGAAGCTTCATGGATGATGATGAGGAGTGCCAGCCCCTACGTACGACTACACCATCTGCGAGGGAAGCTTAGAAGAGAAGGAAGAAGAAGCGAGGACAAGACTCAGGAAGTCCCGGACCTTCCGGCCTGCCCGGAACCTCTGGACCCCGGACCTTCCGGCCTACCCGGAACTTCCAACCGTGGTGCACCCCAGGCGTGCCAACTCTCTAGAAACCCGGGAACCTTCCCGGGCCTTCCCCGGAACTTCTGGCCCATCCCGAAACTTCTGGCCTGCCTACGTGCAGCCACTCAGGCCCAAGGCCCATGTACCCACTTCTGCCATCACTTACCCCTTCGTGGCTACCACTATATATACTCCACACCCTCCTCCATTTTAGGGTTAGCTATTGTTTTGCACTTGTGAGCATAACTCCATTACTTGTCTCTCTTGAGGAGTTTGTCCTCCTTTGGGAGTAGATCCAAGTGATGCCAAGGCCCCTCAAGAGGGAAGATCCCTAGTGGATTCAAGTCCCCATCTCCCCATGGGATTTGGGATGAACTCTACCATGTATCCTATTTCCCTTTGTTGTTCATGTACCTTTGTGGATCTTGTGCGTGGTGAGTCTAGTGGATGTGTGATTGGACTTTTTCTTGAGTGTTTCCTCTTGTGATTTCTCCCCGTTCATCCCCGTCTTCTTCGTGTTCTTGAGGTTTCCCCCTCCAATTCATGAAAGATCGACACACACACGGGCTTGCCCCGTATCACCCTGCGGGTTCGAGAACTATGCAGACATGACTGAGACACCTCTATGGTCAATAACCAATAGCGGGACCTGGATGTCCATATTGGCTCCAACATATTCTATGAAGATCTTTATGGGTTGAACCTCTATATCAAGGATTTAGTTAATCCCGTACGTAGTTCCCTTTGTTTTTTGGTATGTTACTTGCCCGAGATTCGATCGTCGGTATCTCCATACCTAGTTCAATCTCGTTACCGACAAGTCTCTTTACTCGTTCCATAATACAATATCACGTGGATAACTCTTTACTCACTTTGCATGCAAGATCATTTTGATGTTGTATTACCGAGTGGGCCCAGAGATACCTCTCCATCACACAGAGTAACAAATCCTAGTATTGATCCACGCCAACTCAACAGACACCCTCGAAGATACTTATAGAGCACCTTTATAGTCACCCAGTTACGTTGCGACATTTGATACACACAAGGTACTCCCCCGGTGTATGTGAGTTGCATGATCTCATGGTCATAGGAACAAATACTTGACATGCAAAAAACTATAGCAATTTACTGACACGATCATATGCTACGTTCATAGTGAATGATGTGATCCCATTATCAAATGACATCTCATGTCCATGGCTAGGAAACCTTGACCATCTTTGATCAACGAGTTAGTCTATAGAGTCATACTAGGGACATAGTGTTGTCTATGTACCCACACATTTATTTGAGTTTCCAATCAATACAATTATAGCATGGATAATAAACGATTTTCATGAACAAGGAAATATAATAATAACCAATTTTATTGCCTCTAGGGCATATTTCCAACAATATGGTGCTGCACAACAGGCGCTCAAAATTGAATTTCTATTAGATCTTGTGAGGATCTATGGAAATGAGGGGCTACCAATTTTAGTGGGGGGATTTGAATATAATCCGAAGGAGAGGGGAGAAAAATAATGATAATTTTGATGCTAGATGGTCATACATGTTTAACATGATTATTGAAAGTCTTAAACTTAGGGAAATTGATCTCACTTGGAGACAATATACATGGGAAAACAATTTACCTATTCCAACATATGAGAAGTTGGATAGGGTACTGACCAGTGTAGAGTGGGAGCAGAAGTTCCCGCTTGTAACGGTCCAAGCACTGCAGCGAGCTGTTTCTGATCACACCCCACTTCTGGTTGACTCAGGAGAGGTGAAACATGTGGGCAATAATAATATCTTCTCTTTTGAATTAGGATTGTTTGATAGACAAGGATTCCTAGACCTAATAGCTAATGAATGGGCTAAAGGGACCGGCGGGAATTCTAGTATGGATAGATGGCAAAACAAAATCAGGCATTTGCGCCAATTTTTGCGGGGCTGGGCTAAGAATCAAAGAGGGTTATACGGAGTAGAAAAATTAAAAATTGTTCAACTCATCAGTGACGAGTTGAAAGCTAAAATGTCACCGCTTAATACTGCTGATCGGAGTAGTAAATATGAGGCCGAGGAGAAGCTTCGTACGTTACTTCAGAGGAAGAAATTAAGTGAGCACTAAGAGCCAAAGTGTCTACGATCGTACAAGGTGACAATAAAACACAATTCTTCCACATGATAGCTAATGAAAACACAGAAAGAAAATAATACTACAACTTGAATAGGACGAGGGAACAATTGTTGGGCATAAGAACCTGAAATTGTATATCTCAGAATATTATAATAAACTATATGGATCCCCCGAAGCTAATTCTGTGTCACTAGACGAAAGCGTAACAGAGGATATTCCTCGTCTCAATGATGAAGAGCATGAGGTTCTTTCTGGTCCGTTTACCGAGAACGAGGTGTTTGAAGCAATTAGGCAAATGAAACAAAATGAGGCCCCTGGACCAGATAGGTTCCCAACAGAATTTTATAAGCGGTGTTGGCATATTATCAAAGACGACCTTATGGCCATGTGCAACTTCTTGAGCTTGCGTTGGTTTTCCCTTGAAGAGGAAAGGATGATGCAGGAAAGTAGATAAGTATTTCCCTCAGTTGTTGAGAATCAAGGTATAAATCTAGTAAGGGGAACAAGTAAGTCACCAATAGATGCACCTACATAAACAATCAAACACTTGCACCCAACACTATAAAGGGGTTGTAAATCCCTTCACGATTACTTGCAAGGATTAGATCTGATAGAGATAGATATAAAAGATTGTGAAAAGTAAAAAGGTAAATAAAATTGCAGCAAGGTATTTTTGGTATACAAATCTGAAAATATAATATGGAAAATAGACTCGAGGGCCATAGGTTTCTCTAGAGGCTTCTCTGTTGATGGAAAACAACACGGTGGGTGAACAAATTACTGTCTAGCAATTGATAGAAAAGTGCATAGTTATGACGATATCCAAGGTAATGATTATGCATATAAGCATCATGTCCGTGTCAAGTTGACCAAAACAATTCTGCATCTACTACTATTACTCCACACATTGACCGACTCATGCCTGCATCTAGAATATTAAGTTCATGAAGAATAGAGTAATGCATTAAGTAAGATGACACGATGTAGAGAGATAAACTCAAGCAATATGATGAAAGCCCCATATTTTTACCCTTGATGGCAACAATACAATACGTGCCTCACTACCCCTACTTTGTCACTGGGTGAGGACAGCGCAAGATTGAACCCAAAACTAAGCACTTCTCCCATTGCAAGAATTACCAATCGAGTTGGCCAAACCAAACCAATAACTCGAAGAGACTTGCAAAGATATGAAATCATGCATATAATAATTCATAGGAGAACCAAATAATATTCATAGATAAGTTGATCATAAACCCACAATTCATCGAATCTCGACAAACACACCACAAAAGAGTATTACATCGGATAGATCCCCATGAAGATCATGGAGAACATGGTATTGAAGCACAAAGAGAGAGAACAATCCATCTACCTACTAGCTATGGACCCATAGGTCTGTGGTGGACTACTCACACATCATCAGAGGGGCAATAGAGTTGATGTAGATGCCCCCCGTGATCGAATCCCCCTCCATTAGATTACCGGAAAAGGCTCCAAGACTAGATCTCTCAGGAATGGAGGCTTCCGGCGGTGGAGAAGTATTATCGTTGTTCTTTTTGGTATCGGGTGAATATTTGGGAATTTATAGGCCGAAGATTAGGGTTATAGGACCTGCTGGGGGCCACAAGCCAGGGGGCGCCCCCCTGGTCGTGTTAGGGTGGCTTGTGACCTCCTAGCAGGTCTCCTGCCTTCCTTTCCAAGTCTGGTAGATGTCTTCTGGTCCAAGAAAAATCATCGTGAAGATTTTATTCCGTTTGGACTCCGTTTAATATTCCTTATCTACAATACTCAAAAACAAGAAAAACAGAAACTGGCACGAGGCTCTAGGTTAATAGGTTAGTCCCAAAAATAATATAAAATAGCATATTAATGCATATAAAACATCCAAAATAGATAATATAATAGCATGGAACAATAAAAAATTATAGATACGTTGGAGACGTATCAGCATCGCCAAGCTTAATTCCAGCTCGTCCCCGAGTAGGTAAATGATAAAAACAGAATTTTTGATGTGGAATGCTACCTAACATCTATCCATGTAATATTCTTTATTGTGTCATGAATGTTAAGATCCATAAGACTCAAAACAAAAGCTTAATGTTGACATAAAAACTATAATATTTCAAGCACGCTAACAAAGAAATTGTGTCTCTTCAAAATATAAACGCAAAAGAAAGTTATCCCTACAAAATCATATTGTCTGGCTATGCTCCATCTTCCCCACACAAAGTATTTATATCATGCGCAACCCTGATGACAAGTCAAGCAATTGTTTCACACCTTTTATGTTCTCAAACTTTTTCAACTCTCACGCAATACATGAGATTGAGCCATGGATATAGCACTATAGGTGGAATAGAATATGGTGGGGGTTGTGAAGAAAAGGGAGAAGATAGTCTCACATCAACTAGGCGTATCAACAGGCTATGGAGATGCCCATTAATAGATATCAATGTGATTGAGTAGGGATTGCCATGCAACGGATGCACTAGAGCTATAAGTGTATGAAAGCTCAAACAGAAACTTAATGGGTGTGCATCCAACATGCTTGCTCATGAAGACCTAGGGCAATTTGAAGAAGCCCAACATTGGAATATACAGGCCAAGTTATATAATGAAAAATTCCCACTAGTATATGAAAGTGACAAAATAGGAGACTCTATATCATGAAGATCATGGTGCTACTTTGAAGCACAAGTGTGGAAAAAAGATAGTAGCATTGTCCCTTCTCTCTTTTCTCTACTTATTTTTATTTTGGTGGGCATCAACGGCCTCTTTTTTTGTGCTTCGCTGGCCTCTTTTATTTTTCATAAAGTCCGGAGTCTGATCCCAACTTGTGAGGGAATCATAGCTTCCATCATCCTTTCCTCACATGGGACAACACTCTAATAATGATGGTCATCACACTTTTATTTACTTACAACTCAAGAATTACAACTCAGTATCTAGAACAAAATATGACTCTGTATGAATGCCTCCGACGGTATACCAGGATGTGCAATGATCTAGCATAGCAAATGACATCAAAAAAGGACAAGCCATGAAAACATCATGCTGGCTATCTTACGATCATGCAAAGCAATATGAAAATGATGGTGCGTGTCATAATAAACAGAATGATGGAAGTTGCATGGAAATATATCTCAGAATGGCTATGGAAATGCCATAATAGGTAGGTATGGTGGCTGTTTTCAGGAAGGATATATGGTGGGTTTAATGCACCGGCAAAAGTTGTGCGGTACTGGAGAGGCTAGCAAAGGTGGAAGGGTGAGAGTGCGTATAATCCATGGACTCACATTAGTCATAAAGAACTCACATACTTATTGCAAAAGTCTATTAGTCATCGAAGCAAAGTATTAGACGCATTCTCCTAGGGGAGAGGTTGGTAGGAGTAAACCATGACGCGCTGCCGACCCTCACAGAAAGGTTGACAATCAATGAACAAATCATGCTCCGACTTCCTTACATAATGGTTCACCATACTGCATGCTATGGGAATCACAAACCTTTCCACGAGTATTTCTACCAATCCAGAATTACTTCCTAACATGACTCTAATATCACCATCTTTATATCTCAAAACTTTATGCAAGGAATCAAACTTCTCATAATATTCAATGCACTTTATATGAAAGTTTTTATTATATCCCTCTTGGATGCCTATTATATTAGGACTAAATTCATAACCTAAAAAAATTACCATGTTGTTTAAAGACTCTCAAAATAATATAAGTGAGGTATGAGAGTTCAATTATTTATATAAAACAAAACACCACCATGCTCTAAAAAGATATAAGTGAAGCACTAGAGAAAAATTGCCTAGCTCAAAAGATATAAGTGAAGCACATAGAGTATTCTAATAAATCCACGATTCATGCGTGTCTCTCTCAAAAGATGTGTTCAGCAAACTAAAAATCAAAGACTCATATCATACAAGACGCTCCAACTGAGGAAGTCCTGGATTAGGGGGTCCTTGGATAGCCGACCTATTGTTATGGGCCGGACTATGAGGGTTACTTACCGTACACCGAAGGATTTGAAGGCCCAGTCTCCAGGATGGAAGATTCGGGAAGAACGGCTTGCATCCCATGTCTGATGTATTAGTTAGGCATGTTTATCTCTTTGGCATGTAACCGACCATGTGTAAACCCTAGGCATCTTCGGTATCTATATAAGCCGGAGGGTCTTAGGGTATAGAGACAGGACAACTCATCTAGGGTTAGATATACGATCTCAAGGTAGATCAACTTTGTAACCCCTCACATCATCAATACAACCAAGAAGGACGTAGGGTATTACCTCCATACGAGGGCCTGAACCTGGTAAACTCATGTCCCCTTTGTCTCCTGTGATCGTCGATTCTAGTCTCACAGTTCGGGACCCCCTACCCGAGATCCACCTATTTTGACACCGGCATTGGTGATTTCATTGAGAGTTCCTATGTGAGCGAGATGGAATCGACTCCTCGCCACGTCATCAATGAAGAGGTCCACAACATAGATGTCTTTGTCCCCGGACAGATCTTCGCCTTCGGCAACGTTGTGCTGCATGCTGATTCCGCTGACCATCTAGGCCGTGTTGAGAGCTTCCCCTGACCCAGAGGTCAGATTTGGAAACCTAGAGTTCTCCGTCGACTCTCGGGTGACTTGACATTAATTGGGCTCGCGGCTTCGCCTGTAGCCTACGAGGACTCTAAGGCCTTAACCTCGAGCCCCTTCTTCGCACATGCCGATGGGGTCACCCCTGGCGAAGAACCGTTCTCTTATCCCGGTCTGGCCGTTAAGCCAGATGACCGGACACATGTTCTTTCCGAGCACCCCCCATGTCTGGACGTCATGGAGGTAAACTCCACGAATTCTGAACAGCTAGATCCGATCGGGCCCTCAGAGTTTTGCGAGGCCCTAGAGCGATTTTCGTCGATGAAGATCACTGGAAATCCAACGCCGATCTATGCTCGGCTCATTTACGGCGCAGGCGGGGACGAATTTTTCAACCCACGTACCACCCACTTGATAGCCACCGTCGAAGATTTAACTGACATGTTGGACTATGCCTCTGAGGAGGCAAAATACATGGATGAATAGGATCGTTCTCCTACCCCCGTTAACACTGGGAGTTGGGCTGCCACTTCTACATGGTGGATACTCCTGCCACCAACGGAGACTATACGCCTCACAACGATGGCGACTAATCGGGCGATGCGCCATCAAGGCACCGGAAATCACATAAGCGGTCTAAAAGAAAAAAGGGGAGAAGAGCTATTATCAGCAACGGGGATGGTAATGCCCCCCGCCGACCATGACAATCCTGATATCCCCAAGAACCCGTTTGAAGGTCCAGAGGGGCCTGAGGACCAAAACAACCCCGATAACGTCAATGACCCTAAAGATGACGAGTACCCTCCCCCCGTCAAGGAGGAAGGTATGCCAGAAGCCGATGACTTGTATATCCCTGATAACCTCAAGGATCAGGAAGAAATCGGGCAGCGGCTCATAGCAACGGCTCACAGCCTAAAGGCTAAAGAATGACAACTCAAAGCCGAACAGGCCGAACTTAATGACGTTGGACGAAAGTCCTCTCAGCCGAGGAAGTATACAACACTGGTCTGTCAAACCAGCATAAAAGCTACCCTCGGAGAAGGCTGCTGCCCCAATTTGATGACGAACTTACTGATACTCCATCTCCAGAATGTAATCCGTACAACAAGGCGAACCACCCCCCTCGTGGTCGGGACAGGACGACTGACGACGCCGGTATACACCAACAGTGCCCCGAAGACGGGGTAAGGAGCCATTAGAGCCCAATGACAGGTTTGACCTATGAGATGACTTGGATCATAGAGCAGGCCGCACTAGATCCATCTATGGATCCCGAGAGTACTCGCTCGATATACGCGGTGGATACAAACCATAGTTCGACCAAAACAACAGAGTCCAGGAACGCAACCGGCCCCATACAGTCATCGAATACAGGCGGGACATAGCTCGGGTCAGAGGCGCCGCTCACACACCGTGCTTCACCGATGAGGTAATGCGACATAAGTTCCCTGAAAGGTTTAAACCCGTGAATATAGAACAATACGATGGGACCACTGATCCAACTGTATGGATCGAGGACTTCCTCCTCCATATCCACATGGCATGAGGAGACGATCTCCATGCCATCAAATACCTCCCTCTTAATCTTAAGGGGCCAGCTCAACACTGGTTAAACAACCTCCCCAAAAACTCCATTGGATACTGGGAAGACCTGGAAGATGCGTTCCGCTCTAACTTCCAGGGGACCTATGTCCACTGGCTGGACTCTTCCGATCTTAGCAACGTCCAGAAGCCCGGCGTGTCCGCTCGACAGTTCTGGAATCGGTTCTTGACTAAGAAGAACCAAATCATCGATTGTCCGAATGCCGAGGCCATAGCCTCCTTCTGGCACAATATTCGGGACGAATGGCTAGCCCACCAGCTAGGCCAGGACAAGCCTCGAACTATGTCCGCCCTTACCTCCCTCACGACCCGCTTTTGCGTGGGCGAAGATAACTAGCTGGCAAGATGCAACCACAATTCTGAAGATCCCGTGGCACCTGAAGCCCGGGACGGAAACTCAAAGCCAAAGCGCAATAAGAATAAGCGCCGACACAATAATAGTGATGCCGACGACATGGCTGTTAATGCCGGATTCCACAACTCCTGACATGGGCAGCGGAAGAAGCCCCCTAAAGGCAATCGTGACGGACCCACTCAGCTCAAGAAGATCATGGAAATGCCCTGCCAAATCCATGGGACTTCAAAAAAGCCCGCCAACCACACACACCGCAACTGTTGAGTGTTTAAACAGGCCGGCAAGATACCACCCGAAGACCAAGGCAAAAGCTCTCATAGCAAGGACGAAGATGAGCCTCGGGGTCCAATTGGTGGCAGATAGAAAAATTCCCTCGCGAAGTAAAAACAGTGAACATGATCTACGCCACCCACATACCAAAGAAGGAGAGGAAGTGCGCCTCCGGGAAGTCTACACGATGGAACCCGTAGCCCCGAAGTACAACCCATGGTCGGCATACCTGATGACCTTTGATTGGCGTGATCATCCGACCAGTATCCGTCATGGGGGTTCAGCGACCCTCTCCCTAGACCCCATTATAGATGGGTATCACCTCACAAAGGTCCTAATGGACGGAGGGAGTAGCCTTAACCTGATTAACTCAGACACGATGAAGAAGATGGGCATTGATCCGTCAAGGATCAAACCCAGCAGCACTACCATCAAAGGAGTGATCCAGAGTGTTGAGGCCACGGGCTCGGTAACTCTGGAGGTCGTGTTTGGCTCACCCGATAACTTTCGCATCAAAGACTTTTTCTTTGACATCGTGCCCTTCCGCAGCGGCTATCACGCGCTGCTTAGTCGAACAACGTTCGCTCATTTCAATGCGGTCCCACATTACGCATACCTCAAGCTCAAGATGCCGGGCCCCAAGGGGGTCATTACTGTTAATGGCAACACCGAGCGCTCCCTTAGAACTGAGGAACATGCACTGGCCCTAGCGGCCGAATTCAGCTATAAAGAAGATCGGCAAGTTCTGACAGCCGCCATAAAGGCACATAAGGCTAGGAAGGGAGTTCGGCTTCAGACCAAAAACCCAGATCCTTCCTCTTCCCCTCTATAGGGACTCGCCCCCACTGTGCAATTCCAGGACTAGCAAAGTATGTGCCGAGGAGGCACAACTTTACACTTAAGATTCCATGGTAAGCGGTGGGGAAATAAAGGTGGATGTTCGGCTGGCCCGACCTACTACCACCAATACGTCTTCAACAAAATGCAGGCGCTCCTAAAAAACCCTGCCTACGGCGTAAAGCTCACCCACAATCTGGCGACCTCTCAAGATTTTGTTAGCAAAATCCGCCCGCTGAACACTAACACCCATCAAGGTGCATCCATGAGGAGGAGTCAACTAGCAAGGGGGCATATCGAGGACGTCAGGTCACCAATTGAAGATCCCTGGTACAACAACTTGTGTACGATTTATTTCTTATTTTCTTCCGCATACCTGTAAGCAGTTGCTTCGGCAATACGAGTTATAAGAGTTGTTGAGAACATGCAAAATTGCGTGGCGCAAGTACGCCTCATCTATTCTGTTTTTGGCGCATACTTTTTCTCCTTTCTCCCTCTTCCCGTGAACCTGTTCAGTATCAATATGTAGCAATATGGAAACTTCGTATACTTATGTAACTCCAAACATTCTGACAAATTAGGACAAGTTGGGAAATTTGTATACCAATCTTGTGTAAAAAATTCACACAAATTCGTCACCCTGATAAATTATAAAATTCATGGACTGGGTGCAAAAGTTTTTGTTTTTCAGCAAGATCAAATCAACAATTACCATAGACCATCCCAAAGGCCTTACTTGGATAAAACACTAACTAAAACACCAAAACACAATTACTACAGAGGTAATGATGTGTGAATCACTCAAAAACAGAAGCAAAAAACAGAACATAAAAATAAAATTGGGTTGCCTCCCAACCAGTGCTATTGTTTAACGTCCCTAGCTACGCATAACACAATAGCCTTAGGTATTGTCGTCTTTCATATGCAATACAAAAGTATCTCTCATAATAGATTCATAAGGCAATCTTATTTTCTTTCTAGGAAAGTGTCCCATGCCTTTCCTTAATGGAAATTGGAATCTAATGTTTCCTTCTTCCATATCAATAATTGCACCAATCGTTCTAAGGAAAGGTCTACCAAGAACAATAGGACATGTAGGATTGTAATCTATATCAAGAACAATGAATTATACGAGCACATCAATCCTATTTGCAAAAATAAGAACATCATTAATCCTTCCCATAGGTTTCTTAATATTGGAATCCGCTAGATGCAAATTCAAAGAGCAATCATCAAGTTCATGGAAACATAGCACATCACATAAAGTTTTCAGAATCGTGGGAACACTAACACCCAAATCACACAAAGCATGGCACTCATAATATTTAATTTTAATATTAATAGTAGGTACCCACTCATCATCAAGCTTTCTAGGGATAGAAACTTCCAACTCATGTTTTTCTTCAAAAGATTTCATCATAGCATTAATGATATGTTTAGTAAAAGCCTTATTTTGATTATAAGCATGCAGAGAATTCAACATGGATTGCAACAAGGAAATACAATCAATCAAAGAACAGCTATCATAATAGAAGTCATTGAAATCCAAAAGAGTGGCTTCATTGCTATTTAAAGTTTTGATCTCTCCAATCCCACTTTTATCAGTTTTAGCATTGAGATCTATAAACTCCGAATCGTTGGGATGACTTTTAACTAAAGTTGACTTATCTCCAGTCCCATATTTATCAAGATTTGAATTAGAAAACAAAGATTCAATAGGACTCACATCAATCACTTTAAGATCTTTATCATTATTATCACGAGAACACACATTTTCAAGCCATTCACGCTTAGCATGTTCTTTCCTTACACTCATCAATAGAAATTCTCATAGCTTTTAAATACTCATTAATATCATGCTTGGGTGGAGTAGATCTAATTTTCAAAAAATCAATCTCAAGCGAAATTCTATCGACGTTCCTAGCCAAATCATCAATCTTGAGCAATTTTTCTTCAATAGAAGCATTGAAAACCTTTTGCAAACTAATAAATTCTTTAATATTGTTCTCAAGATCAGAGAGCATCTTATTATAATTTGCATTAGAATTGTTGTAGGAATTACCATAACTATTAGAGGAATTACTAGGAAACGGCCTAGGGTTGAAATTACCTCTATACGCGTTATTACCAAAGTTGTTCCTACCAACAAAATTCACATCCATATATTCATTATTATTCCCAATAAAAGAAGACAAAGTCATATCATTAGGATCAATAGGAGCACTATTACTAGGAAAGAATTTCATTAATTCATCCATCTTTTCACTCAAAGTATTTATTTCTTCATTAGCATGCACTTTTTGACAATAGGAGAACTTTCGGTATGCCATTGAGAGTAATTTGCCATAATGTTATCTAGGAGTTTGGTAACTTCTCCTAATGTGATTTCCATAAAACTACCACCTGTGGTGGAATATATAAGATTCCTAGATGCAAAATTCAACCCCGCATAAATTTTTTGGATAATCATCCATAAACTCAAACCATGTGCGGGGCAATTTCTAATCATTAATTTCATCCTCTGCCAAGATTGTGCAACATGCTCATGATCAAGTTTATTAAAATTAATTATATCATTCCTAAGGGAGATGATCTTAGAGGGCGGAAAGTACTTGGAAATAAAAGCATCTTTACACTTATTCCAAGACTCAATACTATTTTTAGGCAAAGATGAAAACCAAGTTTTAGCACGATCTCGTAGTGAGAACGGAAATAGCTTCAATTTAACAATATCATTATCCACATCTTTCTTCTTTTGCATGTCATACAACTCAATGAAAGTATTTTGATGGGATGCGTCATCTTCACTAGGAAGGCCAGAAAATTGTTCTTTCATAACAAGATTGAGCAAAGCGGCATTAATTCCATAAGATTCCGCACTAGTGGCGGGAGCAAGCGGAGTACTAATAAAATCATTATTATTACTATTGGAGAAGTCACACAATTTGGTATTCTTAAACATCGTGACAAAGCAAGCAATCTAGCACACGAGCAAACAAAAAGCAAACGAAAAGGCAAACGGAAAAAGGGCGAATGAAAAGGAAAATCTTTTTGGTTTTTTCTGAAAATTGTTTTAGAAGTGGGGGAGAGGCAAACGAAAAATAATGTAAATGCAAGAGATGAGTTTGTGATGGGTGAAACATCCATTTTTCATCATGCTTTTATACTGATATTTATTGCATTATGGGCTATTATCACACATTATGGTACCATACTTATGCCTTTTCTCTCTTATTTTACAAGGTTTACATGAAGAGGGAGAATGCCAGCAGCTGGAATTCTGGACTGGGAAAGGATAAAATATGAGAGACCTATTCTGCATGACTCGAAAAGTCCTGAAAAGTTATGGAGAATTGTTTTGGAATATATAAATAATATTGGGCGAAACAAATACTAGAGGGGGCCCACTAGGAGGTCACAAGCCTGCCAGGCGCGGCCACCCCCCTGGCTGCGCCAAGGTGGCTTGTGACCCACCTGGCAGGTCCCCGATGCCCATCTTCTACTATATGAAGGGTTTTGACCTAGAAAAAACTAGAAGTGAGCTTTTGGGATGAAGCGTCGCCGTCTAGAGGTGGAACTTGGACATAACCAATCTAGAGCTCCAACAGAGTTGTTTTACCGGGGAAATTTCCCTCCTGAAGGGGGAAATCAAAACCATCGTCATGACCAACGATCCTCTCATCGAGAGGGGGTCAATCTCCATCAACATATTCATTAGCACCATCTCCTCTCCAAACCCTAGTTCATCTCTTGTATCCGATCTTTGTCTCAAACCTCAGATTGGTACTTGTGGGTCGCTAGTAGTGTTGATTACTCCTTGTAGTTGATGCCAGTTGGTTTACTTGGTGAAAGATCATATGTTCAGACCATTTATGATAATTAATACTCCTCTGATTATGAACATGAACATGCTTCTTGAGTAGTTATGTTTGTTCCTGAGGACATGGGATAAGTCTTGTTATAAGTAATCATCTGAATTTGGTATTCGTTCGATATTTTGATGAGATGTATGTTGTATCTCCTCTAGTGGTGTTATGTGAATGTCGACTACATAACACTTCACCATTATTTGGGCCTAGGGGAACGCATTGGGAAGTAATAAGTAGATGATGGGTTGCTAGCGTGACAGAAGCTTAAACCCTAGTTTATGTGTTGCTTCGTAAGGGGCTGATTTGGATCCATATGTTTCATGCTATGGTTAGATTTATCTTCATTCTTCTTTTGTAGTTGCGGAAGCTTGAGAGAGAGGTTAATCATAAGTGGGAGGTTTGTCCAAGTAAGGGCATCACCCAAGCACCAGTCCACCCACATATCAAATTATCAAAGTAACGAACGTGAATCAAATGAGCATGATGAAAACTAGCTTGACGGAAATTCCCATGTGTCCGCTGGAGCGCTTCACTTTATATAAGATTTTGGCCAGGCCTGTCCTTTGCTGCAAAAAGGATTGTTCTACCTTGCTGCACCTTTGCTATACTTTTTACTTGTTACTCGTTACTAATTATCTTATCACAAAACTATCTATTACCAATAATTCTAGTGCTTGCATAGAATACCTTACTGAAACTGCTTGTCATTTCCTTCTGCTCCTCGTTGGGTTCGACACTCTTACTTATAGAAAGGACTAGGATAGATCCCCTATACTTGTGGGTCATCAAGACTCTTTTCTGGCGTTGTTTCCAGGGAGTGAAGCGCCTTTGGTAAGTGGAATCTGGTAAGGAAACATTTATATAGTGTGCTGACGTTTATTGTCACTTGCTACTATGGGAAGTAATCCTTTGAGGGGTTTATTCGGGGTATCTTCACCTCGACTGGAAGCACAAAGAGTTTCCCATCAACCTACTGGACCTACTAGAAATATTTATTATGAAATTCCTTCGGGTATGATAGAGAAACTACTGGCTAATTCTTATGCAGGAGATGGAACACTATATCCTGATTTGCATCTAATCTATGTGGATGAAGTTTGTGGATCATTTAAGCTTGCATGTCTGCCCGAGGATCACATCAAGAAGAATGTCTTTCCTTTATCTTTGAAGGAGAAGGCATTGACATGGTATAGGCTACGTGATGATATTGGATCATGGAGCTACAACAAATTGAAAATGGAATTTCATCAGAAGTTCTATCCTATGCATCTAGTTCATCGTGATCGGAATTATATGTATAATTTTTGGCCTCGTGAAGGAGAAATAATCACTCAATCTTAGGGGAGTCTTAAGTCAATGTATATTCATGCCCCAATCATGAGCTCTCGAGAGAAATTATTATTCAATCTTTTTATGCTCGGCTTTCTCGTAATGGTCAATCCATGCTCGATACTTCTTGTACTGGTTCCTATATGAAGAAAGATATTGACTTCTGATGGGATTTATTGGAAATAATTAAATGCAACTTTAAAGATTGGGAACTCGACAAAGGTAAGGAGTCAGGTATAAACCTTAAGTTTGATTGTGTTAAATCCTTCACAGAAACAGATGCTTTTCGTGAATTTAGCACTAAATATGGACTTGACTTTGAGAAAGTAGCTTCTTTCTGTGAATATTTTTCTGCTCATGTTGACCTCCCTAAGGAGAAGTGTTTTAAATATCATCCTCCCATTGAAGTGAAAGTAGTTGAACATATTAAAGTTGAGGAAGAAACTATTACTTATAATGTTGATCCTGTTATTCTTATTGCTTACATTGAGAAACCACCTTTCCCTATTAGAATAAAGGAACATGCTAAAGCTTCGGCTGTGGTTCATAAGAGTTTTGATAGAACACCTACGCCTCCTGAATAAATTACAGTTGGGCCTAGTATTGCTATGGTTAAAGATCTCTTGGTTGATAATGTTGATGGGCATGTTATTCAATTCTGTGATGAAGCTACTAGAATTGCTAGACCTGATGCTAAAGATAAACATAGACCTATTGTTGGCATGCCTATTGTTTCTGTTAAAAGAGGAGATCATTGTTATCATGGCTTATGTGATGTGGGTGCCATTGTGAGTGCAATTCCATTTATCTTATATAAAGAAATTATGAATGATATTGCACCAGGTGAGTTAGAGGAAATTGATGCTACAATTAAGCTTCCTAATAGAGATACTATAGCACCAGTTGGGATTGTTAGAGATGTTGAAGTCTTGTGTGGGAAAATAAAATATCCTACTGAATTTTTTGTCCTTGGTTCCCCACAAGATGATTTTTGTCCCATTATATTTGGTAGATCTTTCTTGAACACTGTTAATGCCAGGATTGATTGTGAGAAGGAAACTATTACTGTAAGTTTTGGGGGCACGTCTCATGAGTTTAATTTCTCTAAATTTCGTAGACAAACCCATGATAAAGAATTGCCAAGTGAGGATGAAATTATTGGTCTTGCTTCTATTGTTGTGTCTCCTACTAAGCCATTAGAACAATATCTACTAGACCATGAAAACGATATGCATCTGAATGAAAGGAATGAAATAGATAAGATTTCCTTTGATCAGAACCCTATTTTGAAACATAACTTGCGTGTTGAAATACTTGGGGATCCTCCTCAACACAAGGGTGATCCCGTATTTGAGCTTAAACAGTTACGGATACTCTGAAATATGCTTATCTTGATGAAAAGAAAATATATCATGTTATTATTAGTGCTAACCTTTGAGAGCATCAAGAAAAGATATTATTGAAAACTCTGAGGAAGCACTGTGCTACTATTGGATATACTCTTGATGATCTTAAGGGCATTAGTCCCACTCTATGTGAGCAAAATTAATATGGACCCTGATGCTAAACCAGTTGTTGATCACCAACGACGGTTAAATCCTAAAATGAAAGAAGTGGTTAGAAATGACATATTAAAGCTTCTAGAGGCAGGTATTATTTATCCTATCAATGATAGTAGATGGGTTAGTCCCGTTCATTGTGTCCCTCAGAAAGGAGGCATTACCGTAGTTCCTAAAGATAAAAAAGAATTGATCTCGCAAAGAATTGTTAGAGGGTATAGGATGGTAACTGATTTTAGGAAATTAAATACAGCTACTAGGAAAGATAATTACCCTCTACCTTTTATTTATCAAATGCTAGAAAGACTATCCAAACACACGCATTTTTGCTTTCTAGACGGTTATTCTGGTTTCTCTCCAATACCTGTGTCAAAAGAGGACCAAGAGAAGACCCCTTTTACTTGCCCTTTCGGTACCTTTGCTTATAGACGTATGCCTTTTGGTTTAGGCAATGCACCTACTACCTTTCAAAGATGTATGACTGCTATATTCTCTGATTTTTGTGAAAGGATTGTTGAGGTTTTCATGGATGATTTTTCCATTTACGGAACTTCTTTTGATGATTGTTTCAGCAACCTTGATCGAGTTTTGCAGAGATGCGAAGAAACTAACATTGTCTTGAATTGGGAGAAGTGCCACTTTATGGTGAATGAAGGTATTGTCTTGGGACACAAAATCTCCAAAAGAGGTATTGAAGTTGACAAAGCCAAAGTTGATGCTATTGAAAAAAATGTCGTGTCCTACAGATATCAGAGGTATAAGAAGTTTCCATGGTCATGCTGGTTTTTATAGGAGGTTTATTAAGGACTTCTATAAGATTTCTAGGCCTCTCACTAATCGTTGGCAAAAAGATGTTCCATTCGTTTTTATGATGATTGTGTAGAAGCACCTGATTTCTACACCTGTTTTTCAACCACCTGATTGGAACTTACCCTTTGAAATTATTTTTGATGCTATTGATTATGTCGTTGGTGCTATTCTAGAACAAAGAGTTGATAAGAAACTAAATGTTATCCATTATGCTGGCAAAACTCTAGACATCGCTCAAAGAAACCATGCTACCACTGAAAAGGAATTTTTAGCAGTTGTGTTTGTTTGTGATAAGTTCAGACCTTATATTGTTGATTCAAAAGTAACTGTTCACACTGAGCATGTTGCTATTAAATATGTTACGGAAAATAAAGATGCTAAACCTAGACTTATCAGTTGGGTTCTTCTGCTACAAGAATTTGATTTGCATATTGTTGATAGAAAGGGTGTTGATAACCCCATTGCGGATAACTTGTCTACTTTAGAAAATGTTCTTGATGACACACTACCTATTGATGATAGCTTTCCTGATGAACAATTAGCTTTCATAAATGCTTCGTGTAATGCCCCATGGCATGCTGATTATGCTAATTACATTGTTGCTAAATTTATACCGCCTAGTTTCACATACCAATAAAAGAAAAAGTTCTTCTATGATTTAAGACGTTACTTTTGGGATGATCCTCACCTTTATAAAGAAGGAGTAAGATGTTGTTATTAGACGTTGTGCACCTGAGCATGAACAGGAATAGATCCTACAGAAGTGTCATTCCGAGGCCTACGGAGGACACCATGCTGGAGATAGAACTACATACAAGGTATTACAATCTGGGTTTTATTGGCCTACTCTCTTCAAGGATTCTTGTAAGTTTGTCTTGTCATGTGATGAATGTTAAAGAATTGGCAATATTAGTAGACATAGGGAAATGCCTATAAATTACTCTTTTGTTAGTGAACCATTTGATGATTGGGGTTTTGATTATATGGGACCTTTTCCAACGTCCAATGGGTATACTCATATTCTAGTTGCTGTTGATTATGTTACTAAGTGGGTAGAAGCTATTCCAACTAGTAGTGCTGATCATAACGCCTCTATTAAAATGTTGGAAGAAGTTCTTTTCCCTAGAGTTCGAGTCCCTTGATATTTAATGACTGATGGTGGTTCACACTTTATTCATGGTGCCTTCCGTAAATTGCTTCCTAAGTATAACGTTAATCATAGAATTGCATCTCCTTATCATCCTATGTCTAGTAGTCAAGTAGAATTAAGCAATAGAGAAATTAAATTGATCTTGCAAAAGACTGTTAATAGATCTAGAAAGAATTGGTCTAAGTAACTTGACGATGCATTATGAGCTTATAGAACTGCTTACAAAAACCCTATGGGTATGTCTTCGTATAAAATGGTTTATGGTAAAGCATGTCACTTACCTCTAGAACTAGAGCATAAAGCTTCATGGGCAATCAAAGAGCTCAATTGTGATTTCAAACTTGCTGGTGCGAAGAGGTTATTTGACATTAGCTCACTTGATGAATGGAGAACCCAGGCCTATGAGAATGCTAAATTGCTTAAGCAAAAGTTTAAGAGATGGCATGACAAAAGGATACAAAAGCATGAATTCAATGCAGGTGACCATGTCTTGCTATACAATTATCATTTAAGATTTTTTGCAGGTAAACTTCTCTCTAAATGGTAAGGGCCATACATTGTCGAGGAAGTATATCGTTCCGGTACCATCAAGATCAAAAACGCAGAAGGCACAAATCCAAAGGTGGTAAACGGGCAAAGAATCAAACATTCTATCTCAGGTACTCCCATAAATGTTGAAACCAATATTTTCAATACCATAAATCTGGAGGAGTATATTAGGGAGACCTACCGAAACGTTTCAGACACTAAAAAGGAATAGGTATGTTGTACGGTAAGCAAACCGACTCCAAAACTTTCCTAATAGAAAATTTTCTCAGTTTTGGAATATTTCATAAATTAGGAAAATTTAAAGTAGTCCGAAAGATGCACGAGGAGGTGACAAGCCTGCCAGGCGCGGCCACACCCCTGATCGTGCCTAGGTGGCTTGTGACCACCTCGTGGACCCTCCCGACTCCGTTTTCTTGTGGTATACTCCTTTGTGTCGGTAAAAATTCATTATATAATATTCGAAAGGCTTGGACTTTCGTATCATGACAATACCTCCTGTTTTCGCTTTGAGTTGTTTCTGCAACAGCTTTAGAGTAAGATGTCGTCCCAAGAGTCTGATGGGGAGGGTTATGTACCGCATTATCTTGCCAATCCCAACATCTATGGGGACCTAGATCCCTATGGATTATTCTCGGAGGAGGAACAAGAAGACAAGTATGGGGAAGAAAGCTCATATGAAGAGGAGACTCCCCTGCCTCAACTTGGAGAGATGCGCATGGAGTTCAGGGAAGCAAGCCTCCTAAACACAAGGAGAAAACCCAAGGTTCTATTTATCCCTTCTTGTTTTCTGCAGGAGGGCAAGGAAGAGTTATGTCAAATGATATTGAAGCTCGTGCAAGAAGTAGATGATCTGAGGGAACAAAACTTTATGCTTAAGAGGAAACTGAACAGGCTTAAAGATCCTACTCCAGCACCATCACCTCCGAAGAAAGACATCTAAACACATGGGTATGGGCACTCCCCTTGGCTTGTGCCAAGCTTGGGGGAGGTGCCTCGGTATTGTATCACCATCACGACTTTTTCTTTTCTTGTTTTTCTTAGTTTGATCCTTTTGGTCTTATCTTGATCTAGTAGAATAAATTTTTAGTATGATCTAGCTTTGAGTTTTTGCTTTTTTTCCCCTTATGTAAGCCAGTCCGAGAGTTATATACTAAATAGTAGTTTTGATGTGAGGGCTTTGCTTGCTTGCTATGATCTTGAGAAAAATAAATAAGGAATAAAAGAACAATAGAATAAAAGCAAATAGTATATATGAAAATCTTATGGGGAGTGATAACTTCACATACAAGAAGTATGTCGGTTGAAATTTGTTGGGAGTTTACAAACATAGCGATTGGTCATTGGGGCAACTGAAAGGTAGTAATAAAGAAAGATAGGTTCACATATAAATATATTATATTGGACATCTTTTATGATTGTGAGCACTCATTAAAATATCATATGCTAAGAAGTTGATGTTGGAGAAGGAAGACAACATAATGGGTTATGTTTTCTTATTTCTGAACAGAAGTTATATTGTTATAGATCCTCCAACACATAGTGCTTGCTTCCACCTGATATTAGCCAAAACTTCCGCACCAAGTAGAGATGCTACTTGTGCATCTCAACCCAGTTTTGCCATAAGAGTCCACCATACCTACCTATGGATTGAGTAAGATCCTTCAAGTAAGTTGTCATCAGTGCAAAAAGAAATAAGAATTGATCCTAAATATGTATGATTTTTATTGTAAAGGAAAATAAGCGTTGTATGAACTTGTGATAGTAAAGAAATAAAATACACGGACTGCATAATAAAGGTTTCTATCACAAATGGCAATACAACGCGGCGTTCCTTTGCATTAAGGGTTTGCATGTCCAAAAAAACGCATGACAACCTTTGCTTCCCTCTGTGAAGGGCCTATCTGTTATGTTTACTTTATAAGTATTTACCTTTATGCAAGAGTCATGGTGATCTTCACCACTTCCTATATTTTTCCTATTTCACTTGGCAAGCATTATGTGTTGGGGAATGATCTAAACACATATATCCACTCGGATGTGGGTGATCATGAGTTATTATTGTTAACATCACCCTTGAGGTGAGTAATTGGGAGGCAAAACAATAAGCCCCTATCTTTCTATGTGTCCAATTGAAGCTTTGAGCTCATGAGTACCGCGTGAGTGTTAGGAATTGTGAAATACTAAAAGATGATTGAGTATGTGGATTTGCTTTACAAGCTCTTATATCGACTCTTTCTGATGTTATGATAAAATCCAAATTGCTTCAATGACTGAGAGCACAGTTTGTTAGTTGTCAATAAAGTTCTTGGTTCATACTTTTACCTTGTGAATGAATTGTTACTCTAGCATAAGAAATTATATATCAATAAGTGTTGCTATTCTCAAGATAATCATGATGCCCTCATGTCCGTATTTTATTTTATCGACACCTCTATCTCTAAACTTGTGGACATATTTATTGATCTCGGCTTTCGCTTGAGGACAAGCGAGGTCCAAGCTTGGGGGAATTGATACGCCCATTTTGCATCATGCTTTTATATTGATATTTATTGCATTATGGGCTGTTATCACACGTTATAGTACAATACTTATGCCTTTTCTCTCTTATTTTACAAGGTTTACATGAAGAGAGAGAATGCCGACAACTGGAATTCTGGACTTGGAAAGGAGCAAATGTGAGAGATCTATTCTGCACAACTCCAAAAGTCGTGAAAAGTTACGGGGAATTGCTTTGGAATATACAAACAATATTGGATGAAACAGATACCAGAGGGGGCCCACCAGGAGGTCACAAGCCTGCCAGGCGCGGCCACCCCCTGGTTGCGCCTAGGTGGTTTGTGACACACCTGGCAGGTCCCGACACCCATCTTCTGCTATATGAAGGGTTTTGACCTCGAAAGAAATAAGAAGAGAGCTTTCTGGATGAAGCGTCGCCGTCTCGAGGCGGAACTTGGGCAGAACCAATCTAGAGCTCCGGCGAAGCTATTCTACTGGGAAACTTCCCTCCCAGAGGGGAAATCGAATCCATCATCATCACCAACAATCCTCTCGTCGAGAGGGGGTCAATATCCATCAACATATTCATCAACACCATCTCCTCTCCAAACCCTAGTTCATCTCTTGAATATGATCTTCTCAAAACCTCATATTGGTACCTACGAGTTCCAAGTAGTATTGATTACTCCTTGTAGTTGATGCTAGTTGGTTTACTTGGTGGAAGATCATATGTTCAGATCCTTTATGATAATTAATACTCCTATGATTATGAACATGTACATGCTTTGTGAGTAGATACGTTTGTTCCCGAGGAAATGGGATAAGTCCTGTTATAAGTAATCATGTGAATTTGGTATTCGTTCGATATTTTGATGAGATGTATGTTGTCTCTCCTCTAGTGTTTTTATGTGAACATCGACTACGTAACACTTCACCATCATTTGGTCCTAGGGGAAGGCATTGGGAAGTACTAAGTAGATGATGGGTTGCTAGAGTGATAGAAGTTTAAACCCTAGTTTATGTGT
Organism: Hordeum marinum; assembly: GCA_022496015.1. Lineage (NCBI taxonomy): Eukaryota > Viridiplantae > Streptophyta > Magnoliopsida > Poales > Poaceae > Hordeum > Hordeum marinum. The sequence continues at coordinate 337,430,002 of CM039675.1, forward strand.
TGCTTCGTAAGGGGCTGATTTGGATCCATATGTTTCATGCTATGGTTAGATTTACCTTAACTCTTATTTTGTAGTTGCGGATGCTTGCGAGAGAGGTTAATCATAAGCGGAGGTTTGTCCAAGTAAGGGTAGCACCCAAGCACCGATCCACCCACATATCAAATTATCAAAGTAACGAACGTGAATCAAATGAGCATGATGAAAACTAGCTTGATGGAAATTCCCATGTGTCCTGGGGAGCACTTCACTTTATATAAGAGTTTGTCCAAGCCTGTCCTTTGCTACAAAAAGGATTGAGATACCTTGTTGCACCTTTTCGACACTTGTTACTTGTTACTTGTTACTCGTTACCAATTATCTTATCACATAACTATCAGTTATCGATAATTTAAGTGCTTGCGGAGAAAACCTTACTGAAAGGACTACGATAGATCCTCTATACTTGTGGGTCATCAATGGGTACTTGGTAGGGTTGGTGTGTATCCTCCCCGGCAATGGCGCGAGAAATCCTTCTTGCTACTTCTTGAGCTTGCGTTGGTTTTCCCTTGAAGAGGAAAGGGTGATGCAACAAAGTTGATAAGTATTTCCCTCGGTTGTTGAGAACCAAGGTATCAATCCAGTAGGAGGAACAAGAATGTCACCAATAGATGCACCTACACTAACAATCAAAGACTTGCAGCCAACGCTGTAAAGAGGTTGTCAATCCCTTCATGATTACTTGGAAGGATTAGATCTGATAGAAATAAATGGGAAAGATTGCGGAAAGTAAAAAAAAGGTAAAGAAAATTGCAGCAAGGTATTTTTGGTATTTTTGGTATATAGATCTGAAAATATAATGGAAAATAGACCCGAGGGCCATAGGTTTCACTAGAGGCTTCTCTGTTGAAGGAAAATAACACGGTGGGTGAACAAATTACTGTCGAGCAATTGATGGAAAAGTGCATAGTTATGACGATATCCAAGACAATGATTATGCATATAGGCATCACGTCTGTGTCAAGTAGACCAAAACGATTCTGCATGTACTACTATTACTCCACACATCGACCGACTCATGCCTGCATCTAGAGTATTAAGTTCATGAAGAACAGAGTAACCCATTAAGTAATATGACATGAAGTAGAGGGATAAACTCAAGCAATATGATGAAAACCCCATCTTTTTACCCTTGACGGCAACAATACAATATGTGCCTCGCTACCCCTACTTTTTCACTAGGTGAGGACACCGCAAGATTGAACCCAAAACTAAGCACTTCTCCCATTGCAAGAATTACCAATCTAGTTGGCCAAACCAAACCAATAACTCGACGACACTTGCAAAGATATGAAATCATGCATATAAGAATTCAGGGAAGAACCAAATAATATTCATAGATAAGCTGATCATAAACCCACAATTCATTGGATCTCGACAAACACACCGCAAAAGAGTATTACATCAGATAGATCCCCATGAAGATCATGAAGAACATGGTATTAAAGCACAAAGAGAGATAAGAAGCCATCTAGCTACTAGATATGGACACGTAGGTATGTGGTGGACTACTCACGCATCATCGGAGGGGCAATGGAGTTGATATAGATGCCCTCCGTGATTGAATCCCCCTCCGACAGATTACCGGAAAAGGTTCCAAGATTGGATCTCTTGGGAACAGAGGCTTCCGGTGGCGAAAAAAGTATTATCGTTACTCTTTTTGGTATTGGGGAATATATTGGAATTTATAGGCCAAAGATTAGGGTTAGAGGACCTGCCAGGGGCCACAAGTCAAGGGGGCGCCCCTGGCTACGCCAGGGTGGCTTGTGACCTCCTAGTAGGTCTCCTGCCTTCCTCTCTAAGTCTGGTAGATGTCTTCTGGTCCAAGAAAAATCATCGCAAATTTTTTATTCCGTTTGGAATCCATTTAATATTCCTTATCTACAATACTCAAAAACAAGGAAAAACATAAACTGGCTCTAGTGACGGGGTTATTACCATTGGGTAGGCCAAAGCAACGGGGTTCTCTCCCCCGCTTCAAGAAAACTCACATCGCCGGCTGCCTCACGGCCGGCTGACGCGCAGCCGACAGGCTCGTTGCCGGCTGGCCAGCGGTCGGCTCTCTAAAGAGCCGACTCGGCCCTGGTCGGCTGGGCTACGATCGGATGCCCACAGGCCAGCTCGCTCGTTGACCCTCGGGCGAGCAGGCTTCCATCCCATCCCGCTGCGCGCGGCTACGACGACAAGACAAGACCCCCACGACGGGTCCCGACGCTGCCACAATAACCGCTGACACGCGGGCGCGTATGGCTACAGTCCAGTCGGTCGTACCGCTGACCTTGGCTGACCGCGACCAAGCGAAGCAATAGTGTTGGCATGCTTCCGCCCACTCCAGTACCTGCCCCTGCGTGGCTACAGTGCAGCCGACCGTACCGAAGACTTCGGCCGGCTAGCGCAAGATGACGCCGCTCGTGCGGCCCATGCCGTAGCAGGTGGGCGCGGGCCAATCATGGAGCCGGCTGGCGGGCCCCATCGGGCGACGGGACCACGTAGCCGATGGACCCCGCAGGTGATGAGGCGGCTCAAGAGGCGGGTCCCACTGGCCAGCCGGGTCCCCCCAGATAGTACCTTAAGAATATTGTAGGCAGGGGGTTGGCCTATAACCATCCCCCCCGAGCCCCTCATGCATAAGGAGAGGCCACACATGCACGAACGCACAAAAAGGAACACCTCGTCCCATGACCACCTTTGTAGCAAGGGAAGGGGAGCCGACTCCTCCTCCTTCTACATCTAGACACACCTGAAGGAGCACCATTGTAACCCTTCCTCATTGATCAACTAGACCAAGCAGGACTAGGGGTATTACCTCCCATGGAGGGCCCTAAACCTGGGTACATCGTGTGTCAGTCACCACTTGTGCCTAATCCCGCACCCGGAGCCCGTCGGCCTCCTCCGGCCCCAACCACCTTTGATAAGCCTACCCATGGGATCTGTCATGAGAAAAAGAAGGCAGTTGGTGCCCACCGTGGGGCCATACGCGGTGCCGGCCCGAATCATGCTCCGGACGGGACCCCTCGGCATTCCCCATGGCTGCCGCACGTCCAGGAAAAACCACAACCTCGTGGGGCTTACTCTGGTAGGCCTTGCGGGCAGCTCCGTCGATCTCGCGCTCGACATCGAGGCGCTCACCGAGCGCTTTAGCAAGCTAAGCCTTGTCGAAGCGCCGGTCATCGACGGATACCCCAGCCAGGTGTTCGACTGCATCGACCCTCCCATATCCGTGGGAACACTCGCCATGATCCAGTCCAGCAGCTCCCATGTCCGCACGGGAGTGATGGCCATCACCTCCACCACCTCTTTCGGCCGGGGTCGGGCCGAGGCCGACGCCGCAGCGGCCCGCACTGGCACCTCCGACCCGCTCATCACAACCCTTCGAGGTCTAAGCACCCCCATTACTCTGACGGTGAACCCTGACATCACCACGGCCGAGCTGGAGGCGGCCCGTCGCCTACTGTTCAAGGACGCCAGCGCCCTTGTGGTTGCGCGGCGCCACATGGAGGCTGCTCAGCGGGAGTACACCTCCACCTACGGTCTCATCCTCACTGGCACCGAGCCCAGCCGGTGTGGGGCCGTGCGCGACCGCGGCCGTGTGGTCGCAGAAATCCTCGGCGGCAACATGCCCGTCTATGACACCCTCGTGGCCAACCTACGCGTCGCCAAGGTGGCCTACGAGGATCAGGTCACCTTAGAGGGCGAAGAGCGTGCCACCCGCGAGAGTCACATCAAAGACCTCATCGATGCTGCCAACGCGTAGCAACATCTGCTTGCCCCCGGTGGAGCCACCTCTGAAGGCCCCCGTCCTGAGGGCAAGGGCATCGGGACTGTTGGCCGTCAGCCGGCTTAGCACTCATGTTCTCGCGCCTCCGGCCGCCGGGTCGAGGTGAGCAACCCTCGGCACTCCCAATTGCCGGGGAACGAGCAGCTGGCTCTAAACAGCCGGAACAGCAACCACACAGCTCACAGCAAGAGCCGCAACGAGGCGCCGGCTAGCGGAAGCCAGCGCAGCCGCGGGCATACACCGCCTCCGCGGCACGAGCCGGCGCGGTCGGTCCTACCTGTTATCCGCCCCAAACTCTCGTCCCGGCTCGGACCGCGGGTCCCCCATAGTGAAAATGAAGACCGTCTTCGCATCGACTGGCTCGCATAGTTGGCCCTCCTCGAGGAGGAGGGCTCAATTGGCCCGACGTGTTTCGGCCCTCGGATCCACAATGAGCTGTTCCCGACCGGCTTCACGGTCCCCTGGACACCCCGAAGTACAACGGGGCCACCAAATCCGAAGACTGGCTGATCGACTACACCACCGTAGTCAGTGTCGCCAGGGGAACAAGCGCGTAGCCATCCATTACGCCCCCTCATGCTGATCGGTTCGGCCCGCACCTGGCTCAATAGCCTGGCGGCCAATAGCATCAACACCTAGATGGACTTCCAGGAAGCATTTGTCCGCAACTTCAACGACACCTACAAGCGGCCCGGCTGCACCCATGAACTAGCCATGTGCGTTCAGGGGATGAATGAGTCCCTTCACGATTACCTCACCTAATGGACCGAGCTCCGCAACTCCTGTGAAGGGGTGCACGAGGTGCAAGCCATATAGTACTTCATCGAAGGTTGTCGCGATGGCACTCCCCTCAAGCACAAGCTCCTATGCTCTGAGCCGGCTACGCTAGCCGAGCTCATGACCAAGGCGGACAAGTACGCCATGGCTGACTCCACCATCTGGGTCAAGATGACCCCGCCTGCCAAGGAAACACCGATGTCGGCGGCGTCACAACCGGATGCTGACAACCGGCAGCCGCAGAACAACAAGTGCAAGAACGACCAGCCCAACTCCGGCTATGGGAGCCGGCAGGTCACCACCGTCGAGGAGCAGGAGCCGGCTGCCCAGCCTTCCAGTCAGCGCCAGCGTACTAGCAAGGCTGCCTGGCTGCTCAAGCTCACGTTCGAGCAGATGCTCGACCTCCCCTGCAAGAACCACTCTGGGGCCAAGCCCTCTATGCACACGCTCTGATAGTGCATCTTCTCACAACGATTGGCTTGGGAGGACGACCTTCCGGCTCCCCCCGCGCTGCCTGCCCGCACGCCGGCCCCGGCACCAGCTCCGGCTCTGGCCCAGAACAAAGGTAGCCTGCACGACCAGTTCCCCAACTAGGACGGTTGCTACGTCGTCTTCACCAGTGAAGAGACGGGAACACATGCTCAGCGCCGACTCCATCGTGAGGTGAATGCCACCATGCCGGCAACTCCCCAGTTCATGCACTGGTTGGAGAAGCCGGTCACCTCTAGCCGGGCAGACCACGCGGCTATGATGCCAAGTCCTGGTCCTTGACACCACCATTGCCACCGAGAAGCGCACCTACCGCTTCAAACGGGTGCTGATTGATGGCGACAGCAGCATCAACATCCTCTACCTCGACACGATGCGCAAGCTGGGGCTGAAAATAGAAGACGTGCAGGCGAGCCAGACTGTCTTCCATGGCATCGTGCCGGGAAAGTCCTGCTCCCCTGTCGGCAAGATCAAGCTCGACATCCTCTTCGACGTCCTGGTCACTTTCACCGCGAGCCGGTATGGTTCAAGGTAATGGACCTCAATAGTCCCTACCACGCGCTGCTGGGCCGATCGGCTCTCTTCAAGTTCATGGCGATCCCCCACTACGCCTACCTCAAGCTCAAGATATCGGTCCCAAGGGGATCATTACCATTGTGGGTGACTACAAGATGTCGATCGAGTACGCTCGAGACGGCAGCCAGCTAGCCGAGGCCCTGGAGATAGTCGAGGAAAAGCGGTAGCTCGACTTGCTCGTGGCCCTTGCCGCTAGCGAGCCGACCGTGCTGGCTCCTCCCTCGCAGTCGGTCGGCGAGGCCTCCTTCCAGCCGTCCAAAGACACTAGGCAGCTCCCGCTCGACCTGCCTAGCCCCACGCAGTGTGTCACTATCGGCTCCCGCGTCGACAGCAAATAGGAAGGCAAGCTTGTCGACTTCCTCCGTGAGGATCGAGACATCTTTGCGTAGTCCCCCAAGGACATGCCGAGGAAGTTCACCGAGCACAAGCTTCACGTCCGGCCGGAAGCTAAACTGGTCAAGCAACCCCTATGTCATTTCTCGGAGGAGAAGCGGCGCACTATAGGAGAAGAGATCGCCCAGCTGCTCGCAGCCGGCTTCATCATGGAAGTTTTCCACACGGACTGGCAAGCCAAACTAGTCCTAGTACTGAACAAGAAAAAGACCTGGTGCATGTGCATCGACTACACCAACCTAAACAAGGCATGCCCCAAGGACCCGTTCGCCCTGCCGCGGATCGATCAAGTCATCGACTCCATGGACAGCTGTGTTTTGCTGTCTTTCCTGGACGCCTACTCCGGCTACCACCAGATCAATCTGGACCCGGACGACCGGCTCAAGACCTCCTTCATCGCGCCCTTTGGGGCCTACTGCTACATCACCATGTCCTTCGGCCTGAAGAATGCAGGCGCCTGCAAGCACTGAAATTATCGGTAACAGATAGTTTTGTGATAGGATAATTCGTAACGGGTAGCAAGTAACAATAGTAACAAAGGTGCAGCAAGGTGGCCCAATCCTTTTTTATAGCAAAGGACAAGCCTGGACAAACTCTTATATAAATCAAAGCGCTCCTGAGGACACATGGGAATTTATGTCAAGCTAGTTTTCATCATGCTCACTTGATTCACGTTCGCTACTTTGATAATTTGATATGTGGGTGGACCGGTGCTTGGGTGCTACCCTTACTTGGACAAGCCTCCCATTTATGATTAACCCCTCTCGCAAGCATCCGCAACTATGAAATAAGAGTTAAGATAAATCTAACCATAGCATGAAACATGTGGATCCAAATCAGCCCCTTACGAAGCAACGCATAAACTAGGTTTAAGATCCTGTCACTCTAGCAACCCATCATCTACTTATTACTTCCCAATGCCTTCCTCTAGGCCCAAACAATGGTGAAGTGTTATGTAGTCGACGTTCACATAACACCACTAGAGGAGAGATAACATACATCTCATCAAAATATCAAATGAATACCAAATTCACATGATTACTTATAACAAGACTTATCCCATGTCCTCAGGAACGAACATAACTACTCACAAAACATATTCATGTTGACAATCAAAGGAGTATAAGTGATGATCAATGTTTTGAACATATAATCTTCCACCAAGTAAACCAACTAGCATCAACTAAAATGAGCAATCAAGACTACAAGCAACCCACAGGTACCAATCTGAGGTTTTGAGACAAAGATCGGATACAAGAGATGAACTAGGGTTTGGAGAGGAGATGGTGCTGGTGAAGATGTTGATGGATGTTGACCCCCCTCGATGAGAGGATCATTGGTGATGACGAGGGCTTCGATTTCCCCCTCCCGGAGAGAAGTTTCACCGGTAGGATGCCCTGCTGGAGCTCTAGATTGGTTCTGCCCAAGTTCCGCCTCGAGACGGCGGCGCTTTGTCCCGAAAGGTCTCTTATGATTTTTTCCTCGACGAAACCCTCCATATAGCAGAAGATGGGCACCGGAGGGCTTCCAGGTGAGCTACAAGCTCGCTAGCCGCGGCCAGGGGGGCCACAACGAGCAGGCTTGTGGGTTTTCTGGTGGGCCTCCTGATGCATTTCTTTCACCCAGTATTTTTTTATATATTCAAAAATAATTCCCCATAGATTTTCAGGACTTTTGGAGTTGCGCAAAATAGGTATCTCAGATTTGCTCCTTTTCCAGTCCAGGATTCCAGCTGTCGTCATTCTCCCTCTTCATGTAAACCTTGTAAATAAGAGAGAAAAGGCATAAGTATTGTACCAAAATGTGTAATAATAGACCAAAATGCAATAAATATCAATGTAAAATCATGATACAAAATGGACGTATCAACTCCCCCAAGCTTAGACCTCGCTTGTCCTCAAGCGGAAGCCGAAATCAATAAATATGCCCACATGTTTAGAGATAGAGGTGTCGATAAAATAAAATACGGACATGAAGGCATCATGATCATCTTTAGAACAACAATATATTTTGACATATAATTTATTATGGTAAAGTGAAAATTCATTGACAATGGCAAAGTATGAATCAAGAACTCAGTTGAGAACTGATAAACTATGATCTTCGTCATTGAAGCAATTCCAATTTATCATAATGTAGGAAAGAGTCAATATAAGAGCTTGTAAAGCAAACCCATATACTCAATCATCTTTTAGTCTTTCACAATTGCTAACACTCACGAGGTACCTATGAGTTCAAAGTTTCAATCGGACACAGAGAAAGATAGGGGCTTATAGTGTTGCCTCCCAACTATTTACCTCAAGGGTAATGTCAACAGTAATAACTCATGCTCATCCACTTCCGAGTGGATATATGTGCCTAGATCATTCCCCAACATGTGGCACTTGCCAGAAGATAAAGGCGAAAATAGCGAAGGTGATTGAGATCACCACGACTCTTGCATAAAGGTAAGTACTAGAGAATAAAAGTAACAGATAGGCCCTTCGCAGAGGGAAGCAGAGGTTGTCCTGCACTTTTATAGTTGGATGCACAATCTCTTAATTCAAAAGAACATCACTTTGTATTTCTCCTTGTGATAGAGAACTTTATTATGCAGTCCGTCGCTTTTATTTCTTCCCTATCACAAGTTTGTATAAAGTTTATTTTCCTCACACTAATAGATCACACATATTTAGAGAGCAATTTTTATTGCTTGCACCGATGACAACTTACTTGAGGGATCTTATTCTATCCTTAGGTAGGTATGGTGGACTCTTATGGCAAAACCTGGTTAAGGGTGTTTGGATGCACAAGTAGTATCTCTACTTGGTGCGGGAGTTTTGGCTGATATGAGGTGGAAGCAAGCGACACATGTTGAGGGACCTATAACAATATAACTTCTATTCGGAAATAAGCAATCATAAACCATTATGTTGTCTTCCTTGTCCAACACCAACTTCTTAACATATAATATTTTAATGAGTGCTCACAATCATAAAATATGTCCAAGATAATATATTTATATGTGAACCTCCCTTTCTTTATTACTTCCTTTTAATTTCCCCAATGACCAATAGCTATGTTTGTCAACCCATAACAGGTTTCAATCGACATACTTTTTACATGTGAAGTCATCACTCCCCATAAGATTTTCATATGTACTCCTTGCTCTTATTCTACACTTCTTTCTACTTCATCTTTTTGTATATTAAGGTCATACCAAGCAAGGCCCTCAACTCAAAAGCACTTTTCATTATATAACTCACGGACTTGCTTACATAGGAGGAATTGTAAAGCACAGACTCAAAACTAGATCACATGAAAACTTTATTCTACTAGATCAAGATATAACCAAAGGGATTGAACTAAGAAAAGATGATGAAAATAAAAATAAAAATAAAAATAAAAACGAAAGATGTGGTGGTGATACTATACCGGGGCACCTCCCCCAAGCTTGGCACAAGCCAAGGGGAGTGCCCATACCCATGTGTTTAGTTGTCTGGCTTCGGATGTGATGATGTGGGAGTTGTTGATGAGGTTAGCAGCTTGTCCTCCATCTTACAAGGCATAGGCTCACCATCATAAAAGGATGAACGAGTCTCCGCAATCCTCAAATCTGCAGCCAAACTCATTCTCTTAAATCTGTATTCATACTCACAGTTTTGGTTTTGCAGGTCGTAGATCTAGGCTTGGAGGTGCTCGATTCTCTCGTAAAGCTTGAAGATGTGATCCACAACGTCATTGGCATCCAACTTATGTTTATCGGTAAACTCCGGGATCATCATATGATTAGCATCGAGTCCTCGTTCCACCATCCCTTGGCACTTGAAGACTTGCTGCTCCACTGCTTCGAGCCTTGTCTCCATGCTTCCGGTTTTCTTTGTCCCCTCCATATCACGGATGTGCAGCACCCCCTCATGCACCTCAACGGTTTGAGGGTGTTGCAGCACCTCCGCAAGGTAGGGGCTGATGGCCTTCTCAAAGAACTTGTCCTTCTAAACACTTGGGGACGCCATGTTGACCTAAATCTGCTGCAGAAACAGCTCAAAAGAGAAAACGGGAGGTATTGTCGTGATACGAGAGTAAAAACCTTCAAGAGATTATATAATGAATTTTTACCGACCCGAAGGAGTATTCCACAAGAAAATGGAGTCTGGGTGGTGCACAAGGAGGCCACAAGCCCTAGGGGCGCGACCAGGGGGTGGCCGCACCGAGCAGGCTTGTCGCCTCCTCGTGCACTATTCGGACTACTTTAATTTTTCATAATTTTTTAAATATTCCAAAACAGATGAAAATTGCCACAGAAAAAGTTTTGCAGTCTTTTACTTACCGTACCACGTACCTATTCCTTTTCAGAGTCTGAAATGTTCTGGTAAGTCTCCCTAATGTACTCCTCCGGAGTTATGGTGTTGATGATATTGGTTTCAACGTTTATGGGAGTACCTGAGATATAATGTTTGATTCTTTGACCGTTCACCACCTTCGGGTTTGTGCCTTCGGCGTTGTTAATCTTGATGGCACCAGAATGGTATACCTCTTCGATGACGTAAGGACCTTCCCATTTAGAGAGAGGTTTTCCTTTAAAAAATCTTAAACGAGAATTGTATAGCAAGACAGGATCACCTACATTAAATTCACGCTTTTGTATCCCTCTATCATGCCATCTCTTAACCTTTTCCTTAACCAACTTAGCATTCTCATAGGCTTCGGTTCTCCATTCATCAAGTGAGCTAATGTCAAATAACCACTTCTCACCAGCAAGTTTGAAATCATAATTGAGCTCTTTGATTGTCCAATAAGCCTTATGTTCTAGCTCTAGAGGTAAGTGACATGCTTTACCATAAACCATCTTATACGGAGACATACCCATAGGATTTTTCTAAGCAGTTCTATAAGCCCACAATGCATTGTCAAGTTTCTTAGACCAATTCTTCCTAGATCTATTAATAGTATTTTGCAAAATCAATTTAATCTCTCTATTGCTCAATTCTACTTGACCACTAGACTAAGGATGATAAGGAGATGCAACTCTATGATTAACATCATATTTAGCGAGCAATTTACGGAAAGCACCATGAATAAAGTGTGAACCACCATCAGTCATCAAATATCTAGGGACTCCAAATCTAGGGAAAATAACTTCTTTAAGCATTTTAATAGAAGTGTTATGATCAACGCTACTAGTTGGAATAGCTTCTACCCACTTAGTGACATAATCAACAGCAACTAGAATATGAGTATACCGGTTAGATTGTGGAAAAGGCCCCATATAATCAAAGTCCCAAACATCAGATGGTTGGATAATAAGAGAGTAATTCATAGGCATTTCCTGACGTCTACTAATATTACCAATTCTTTGATATTCATCACAGGATAAGACAAACTTACGAGCATCCTTGAAGAAAGTAGGCCAATAAAACCCAGATTGTAGTACCTTGTGTGCAGTTCTATCTCCAGCGTGATGTCCTCCGTAGGCTTCGGAGTGACACTTGCGTAAGATCTGTTCCTGTTCATGCTCAGGTACACAACATCTAATAATACCATCTACTCCTTATTTATAAAGATGTGGTTCACCCCAAAAGTAATGCCTTAAATCATAGAAGAACCTTTTCTTTTGTTGGTTTGTGAAACTAGGAGGTATAAATTTAGCAATAATGAAATTGGTGTAATTAGCATACCAAGGAGCATTATGTGAAGTATTCACGACAGCTAATTGTTCATCGGGAAAGCTATCATCAATAGATAGTGGGTCATCAAGAACATTTTCTAACCTAGACAGGTTATCTACCACATGGTTATTATCACCTTTTCTATCAATGATATGCAAATCTAATTCTTGTAGCAGAAGGACCCACCTAATAAGTCTAGGTTTATCATCTTTCTTCTCCATAAGGTACTTAATAGCAGCATGATCAGTGTGAACAGTTACTTTGGAATCAACAATATAAGGTCTAAACTTATCACAAGCAAACACAACTGCTAGAAATTCCTTTTCAGTAGTAGCATAGTTTCTTTGAGCACTGTCTAGAGTTTTACTAGCATAATGGATAACATTTAATTTCTTGTCAACTCTTTGTCCTAGAACAGCACCAACAGCATAATCACTAGCATCACACATAATTTCAAAAGGTAGGTTCCAGTCGAGTGGTTGAACAACAGGTGCGGTAATCAAGGCATTCTTAAGAATTTCTAATGCTGCTACACAATCATCATCAAAAACAAACGAAACATCTTTTTGCCGAAGGTTTGTGAGAGGCCTAGAAATCTTAGAGAAATATGTGATAAACCTCCTATAGAAACCAGCATGGCCAAGGAAACTTCTTATACCTCTGATATCCGTAGGGCACGACATTTTTTCAATAGCATCAACTTTAGCTTTATCAACTTCAATACCTCTTTTGGAGATCTTGTGCCCCAGGACAATACCTACATCAACCATAAAGTGGCACTTTTCCCAATTCAAGACAAGATTAGTTTCTTCACATCTCAGCAAAACTCGATCAAGGATGTTCAAGCAATCGTCAAATGAAGTACCGTAAACGGAAAAATCATCCATGAAAACCTCAAGAATATTTTCACATAAGTCAGAGAATATAGCCATCATACATCTTTGAAAGGTGGTAGGTGCATTGCATAAATCAAAAGGCGTAGGTCTATAAGCAAAGGTACCGAAAGGGCAAGTGAAAGTGGTTTTTTCTTGATCCTGGCTTGATAGAGGTATTTGAGAGAAACCAGAGTAACCCTCTAGAAAGCAAAAATGAGTATGTTTGGATAATGTTTCTAGCATTTGATCAATCAAAGGTAAATGGTAATGATCTTCCTTAGTAGCTTTATTTAATTTCCTAAAATCAATTACCATTCTATAACATGTAACAATTCTTTATGGGGTCAATTCATTTTTATCGTTAGGAACAACGATAATACCTCCCTTCTTAGGGACACAATGGTGGGACTAACCCATCTACTATCAGCAATAGGATAAATTATACCTGCCTCCAGAAGCTTTAGTACTTCTTTTCTTACCACTTCTTTCATCTTAGGGTTCAATCGTCGTTGGTGATCAATAACGAGTTTGGCATTAGGCTCCATATTAATTTTATTCTGGCATAGAGTGGGACTAATGCCCTTAAGATCATCAAGAGTATAGCCAATAGCAGCACGATGCTTCCTTGGAGTTTTCAATAATCTCTTTTCTTCATGCTCTGAAAGGTTAGCACTAATAATAACAGGATATATCTCTTTTTCATCAAGATAAGTGTCGGGACCCCGATCCTAAGTCATATGAATCCAGGCTGTAACACATCACATCGCTTTGCGGCCTCACGCACGATAACTCCACGGCCACAGCCTTACCTTGGCCGGGACCGTTTGCGTCTTTTGGCTCACGTATGTGAACATGTCGCTGGCAATCACACAACAGAGAAACCGGACCGACATTACTAGTCATAGAACCCAAGTGGTACATCCGTACGGAAACAGGCATACATAACCCAGCATTGCAGGTGTCAGCCTCAAGCGTGTGTAAACGAGTCATAGCAAGCTACAAGGACTCCATTACGTCGCGAGACACGAATGTCATCACTGCACGTAGATGAGTCGTAGCAGGCTACAGGGACTCCATTACACTGCGAGACATTTCCCCGAAGAGACAGACACAACAGCAAAGAAGGATACATGCCAGTCAATCAATGTGTTCGGAGCAGTAGCAAGCTACCATGGCTCGATGGAGGCACCAAGAGGCAGTTTCCCGTAAAGAGTACTACTAACGGCACACGACTAGGTGTCGCATCCCATACATACTGTTGCACATCACACGTACGCACGACATGCCCGATATGCATAGATACAACTATGGCATCACAACATAACCATACAACAACATGACTTTTATTTAAGATGCTGAGACGAGCCTTGCATAATATGTTCTTACAGATAGGGATCACATGACCCTACACTCAAGTCATACAAACAAAGTCATACAAGCCAGCGGAAACTTAAGCTGTCTGAGTACAAACGGCCAAAATAGAAAAGATGCACACGGCCTGACTATCTACAACCCAGCACACGGGCAAGATCGTAGCTGGGACACCAGCTATTCGGCATCGTCAACGTCAACGTCTAGATAGAACCCACCTGATGGGTCCTGGCTCTCTTCTGCAACATTAATTAAGCAAGGATGAGTACAAACGTACTCAACAAGTCTTTAAAACAGACCTAGTCTATTTATGCTCATGTATCAACAAGGGGGAGTGGTGGAGTTTAAGAAGCAATGCCAGCTTTGACTCATGGCTAACCTACACTACTCAGTTTTAAACTCTTTGTTACAATTTTAGTTATCGCACACGAGTCCACTATCTCCATCACAATACACTACCATGGATTCACCTTCCCCTACCGGAAGAGTGCCACCCACGGTACTCACACTTGTCTTGATATTTTTAGAAGTATCCATTTGATTATCTATAAACAACATAAGTTCTCCAAGTAGTCCATATCCGAGGACACGGCTATTCGAATAGTTTCATACCCTGCAGGGGTGTACTTGTTCACACACGCTCTCGCCACTTATCGTTGTGTGCCATAAACCATGCACCTCGGCAACCTTCAAGCGGATGCCCAGCGAGGGAGTCGGCCACGACCGTCAATCACATAAGACCTCTAGTCCAGGCTATCGCCTATTTGAGACTGAACCCGCATGAAAATCCGGCCGAAGTTTTCGCTACGGTCCCAAACGATGTGCGCAGGGTTCCCAAGCCCACCATTCGGGTGACCCTTGGTACATCGTGCCACTGCCTACCGCGTCGTAACCCACCCCGAGGGTCAGCGCTACGCACGGCCTCTAGCATGCTATAAACACCAGAAACTACTTGCAACTCCTGGACCAAGGACTAAGCGACTGATAAGTCGAGAGGGTCAGTTAAGTATCCCAATGTGTGGTAGTATCTAGTCTTGGATCACAAACCCGGAACCCAGTTCCTAAGAATGGTCCCAATGAGACAACCCACTATGTACTCCTACATAGCCTCTCATCGCTACCTTTACCAAATCGTATTCATTATGTGCTCATCACCTCGGACAACACCATTCCACTCAGTTCATCACCCGGATGAATCCGACCTGACACAATTCTAAGCATAGCAGCATGGCATGAAAGTAAGCTAAGCACATCATGGCACAAGCATCTACCAGGTATGCTAGGTTGCAAGGTTTAGCTATTTACTGTGACAAGATCAGGTCATGCATAAGAATAGGATCATCTACCGTGTATGACTGACATGTGATCGTTTGTCCTAATGCAATAAACAAGAGCAGGAGCGAGAGAGTGGGATGTTATTGGAATGATCAATGGGTTTGCTTGCCTTGCTGAGTTGCGAAGGAGTTCTCTCCTTCGTTGGGATACGGGGTGGTATCTTCCGGATTAGGGCCTACCGCAACACAGATAAGAGCATTCAGTACACGCAAGTGCAACAATATGATGCATGATCATGGCATAGTAATATGCATGGCTGAGCTAATGCAACTCGTGATAATGTCAATTTGAAGTGGATTTGAATATAGGTTCAAAGTTGTTCTTCTTTCAAATTCCGTATATTAACCTAATGGCAAATGTCCATGTTCACCTATTTAGATTGCTCTAACATGCATGAGAATAGCACCATTGGATTCATTGGATTTTTCTGATAAATTTTCATATATGAATTATTTTCATCTAACTTACAGATTATTTTATATGATTTTTCAAAGTTTTAAATAATTTCTGGAATTATTTTTAAATAAGAAATTTAATTATGACATCAGCCTGACGTCATCCTGACGTTAGCTGGTCAACAGACCCGCTCCAGGTCAAATCTGACCAGTGGGGCCCATCTGTCATAGACTCATTACTAATCAGTTTTCTTTAATTAATTAACCTGACTAATTAACCTAGTAGGACCCATTGTTACTGTCACATTAACTAAGCAAAATGATTAAAACTAAATACTAATTAACCTAAAACTAATCAGGGCCGGGGCCCACCTGTCATTGACTCATGGAGTCAAGCCAGGGCCCACCTGGGTCAAACCCGCCGGAGTTGGTCGACAGCTCATCGCCGGTGACCAACAGAGACAGCAACGACCATCAGGATTTGCCCTCACGCACCCATTCGACGAGCTGAGGCCACCGGCTAGTAGCCCGTGCTCGACCGCGTCCAACAGGGGCCACGGGAGGCTACGGGGTCGCCGGAGCTCGCCAGAAACGAGCTCGTGGCGGTGGCCGGAGCTCGAGCTCGAACCAAATTGGGATGCAGGGCACGGGGCGACTCAAAAAGGGGATCTACGAGCTCCTAGGAACTGCAAGAGTTCAACCCCGCACTCGCACGTGAGCTCAGGGGGCTGTGCGCACGACGGCGAGCGACCATGGCGGTGGGAGTTTTTTGGGTCCGGCGGCCGAGCTAGCTAGGGCACGCTAGAGAGAGGGGAAGCAAGGGGGAGGAAGAGGAGCTCACCGGGGCTTCGGGGAGCTGGTTAGCGGGCTCGGGGAGGCAGTGACGGTGACGAATCGACGGCTGGCGACGGCGGCTCTCGGCAGGGGGGAACGTGAGAGAGAGACAGAGGAGAAGAGAGGGGATGGAATGAGCTCGGGGGAGAGCTCTCGCGTTATCCAGGCGCAGGGGAGGCAGGGAAGCAGTCTGCTCCGTGGCAAGCAGGAGGTGGAGGCCGGCGAGCGCTCGGTCGCGACCTCGATGCCTACTGGCACGAGGTGGGAGATGACCTCCCCACCCCTGGTGGGCTGGGCTGGGCCTCCCACCTGACCAGGTACTCTTCTTCCTTTTCTTTTTATTTCTGTTTTCTATTTTCTTTTCTAACATTTGTTTATTTTCTTGCAAGTCCAAATAACCTTTCAAATATTCCAAAACTTTTGTATATTCAAGTTTGAATATTCCAAACCTATATAAAAAGTTTCAGGTTAATTTGAAAACAGTAGTAATGATAATGTTTTTATTTATCAATTTCAGAGGCTTAAATCTTTAATTTAAATTATTTGAAATGTTCAAATAATTAGAATGATCCCTGGTATATCCATGCCCTCAATTATCAGACATAGGGAACATTTGTGATGGGCATTTTGGATTTGTTGAAATTTCAGTTATCTTGAATTTCTTTAATTAATTAAGTGCTTGGGGTTTCTTTTCTTTCTCCCCATTTCACATTGATGCAATGATGATGATGATGATGATGCAATCAAAATTCTAACCTAGGACACTTGCTAGGGTTGTGACAACTCACCCCCACTCAAAAGAATCTCGTCCCGAGATTTTTGAAGTCGTCGGGAAGAGCGCGGGGTACTCTAGTCGAAGACGATCTTCTCTTTCCCATGTCGCCTCCTTTTCAGAATGATGCGGCCACTGAACCTTAAGAAACTTGATGTTCCGACGTCGAGTGGTACGCTCAGCTTGATCGAGAATACGAACAGGATATTCTCGGTATGTAAGGTTATCTTGGAGATCAAGCGCTTTGTGGTCTACTTCGCGGACAGGGTCCGAAAAGCAACACCTGAGTTGCGAGACGTGGAAGACATCATGAACTTTGGAAAGATACAGTGGAAGTTCCAATTGGTAGGCAACCTCTCCTCATTTAGCAAGAATGCGAAAAGGTCCAATGTAACGAGGAGCCAACTTGCCTTTGATACCGAATCGATGGGTACCCTTCAGAGGTGTAACCCGAAGGTAAGCCTTCTCGTCAACTTCATAGGTCACAGACTTATGATGGTGGTCGTATTGACTCTTTTGACGGGATTGGGCTGTTTTCAACTTTTCACGAATAACGCGAACTTGCTCCTCTGCATCCTGAATCATGTCCGAACCAAAGAGTTGCCTCTCTCCGGTTTGTGACCAGTTAAGAGGTGTTCGACATTTTCGTCCATAGAGAACTTCAAAAGGGGCTTTGCCCAAGCTTGATTGATAACTGTTGTTATATGCAAATAGAGCAAATGGAAGGCAGTTCTCCCGATTCATACCGAAAGATATAACACAAGCTCGGAGCATGCCTTCGAGAATTTGATTGACTCGCTCAACTTGACAACTTGATTGAGGGTGGAAGGCAGTGCTAAAGGATAGATGAGTTCCCATAGCGGTTTGAAAGCTTTCCCAAAATCGAGAAGTAAAGATACTTCTGCGGTCTGAGTTAATCTCCAAAGGAACACCATGAAGAGAAACTATTCGAGAAACATATAACTCCGCTAGCTGACTAGCAGTAATGCTTTCACGAACAGGAAGAAAATGATCCACTTTGGAGAGGCGATCAATGACTATGAATATATCATTGTTCCCTCTCTTGGTCCTGGGAAAACTGGTGATGAAATCCATACCGACCTTATCCCATTTCCATTCAGGAATAGCTAAAGGTTGAAGGGTGCCAGCAGGCCTTTCATGTTCTGCTTTCACACGACGACAAACGTCGCGGTTAGCAACATACTGAGCAATTTCTCTTTTCATCCTAGTCCACCAGAACCTCTGGCGTAGATCCTGATACATTTTGGTACTACCCGGATGAATTGTGAGAGGAGAATCATGAGCCTCCTTAAGAATCAGCTATCTTAGATGGGTGCTCTTGGGAACCACCAACTGATTTTGAAAGAACACAACACCTTCATCATCCTTAGAGAAATCCTTAGCGTTTCCGCTAGCAATATTCCCCTTAATCCAAGATATACCTTTGTCATACCTCTGGACAGCTACTATTTGATCCCTAAGGGTAGGTTTCGCCACCAGGTTGGATAGGAATCCTTGAGGAACAAGGTGAAGGTTTAACTTCCGGAATTCCTCATAGAGAAGCGGTTGGCCTTGTTGTAACATCAGATTGTTACAATAAGACTTACGACTTAGTGCATCAGCCATGACATTGGCTTTCCCCGGGGTGTAAGTTATCCCTAAGTCATAATCTGTAATCAACTCTACCCACCATCTTTGCCTGAGATTCAAATCCGGCTGGGTGAAAATATATTTCAGACTTTGGTGATCAGTGTATATCTCGCAACGATTACCCAGAAGGTAATGTCGCCATGTTTTTAGTGCATGGACTACAGCTGCAAGCTCAAGATCATGTGTTGGATAATTATCCTCATGTGGACGCAACTGTCGAGATGCGTATGCAATCACATGACGATCTTGCATGAGAATGCAACCTAATCGTTGTCGCGAGGCGTCGCAGTAGATAATAAAGTCCTTAGAAAAATCTGGTGGCACCAAAACGGGAGCAGAGGCCAGTCGTCTTTTCAACTCCTAAAAACTATACTCACATTGTGGGTTCCACTCAAACTTTTTATCTTTCTTGAGGAGTTCAGTCAGAGGTTTCGCAACCTTGGAGAAATTCTCAACAAAGCGGCGACAATAGCTCGCTAAGCCAAGGAAACTCCGAACTTGCTTAACCGATTCAGGTTGAGTCCAATCAAGGACGGCCTGAACTCTCTTGGCATTGACATCAATTCCTTTACCAGAGATTACGTGGCCTAGATAGGTCACTTCTGGCAACCAAAATTCACACTTGGAGAATTTGGCATACAAGCGGTGCTCTCGAAGTTTCATCAATACCAGCCTTAGATGCTCGGCATGTTCTTGTTCGTTCTTCGAGTAGATGAGTATGTCGTCGAGGTAAAACATGATGAATTTATCCAAATACTCCATGAAGATCGAATTCATCAGGCGAGAGAAGGTGGCTGGGGCATTGGTTAAACCGAAGGACATGACGGTGTACTCGTATTGCCCATATCGAGTGACAAAAGCCGTTTTTGGAATGTCCCCGTTTCTAATTCTGATTTGATGGTATCCCAACCTCAAATCCATTTTGGAAAAGACAGAGGATCCAGCGAGTTGATCATACAAATCGTTGATCCTGGGGAGCGGATACTTGTGCTTAATAGTGACCAGATTCATTGGCCGATAATCCACAACCATCCGATCCGATCCATCCTTCTTCTTGACGAAAAGGACGGGACAAGCCCAAGGAGATGAACCAGGACGAATGAAACCTTTCTTCAAAGCCTCATCGAGTTGAATTTTAAGCTCGGCTAGTTCTAAGGGTGCCATCTTATAGGGTCTTCTGGCTATTGGGACGGTTCCTGGAATGAGTTCTATCACAAACTCGACATCTCTGACAGGTGGAATTCCTGGCAGTTCTTCTGGAAAGACATCCGGGAAGTCACGGACTACCGGAATATCTTCTAATTCTGGAAGAGGGCTTGCATTGAGCGAATAGAGTTGGCACTTGGCAATTCGAGTAGAGACACTAACTATCTCACCCGAGGGATGTGTAAGTTGAACATTCCTAGTATGAGTATCAATCTTGGCATAGTGAGATGACATCCAGTCCATGCCCAAGATGATATTGATGTCCGAAGACTTGAGAGCTATCAACGATGCTAGAAAGACTAGCCTATCCACCAAAATTTCATTGTCATGACTCACTCTAGAAGTTTGCCATTTTGAACCAGGAGTCTGAACTACTAAGGGAGTGGGCATGTCACAAAAGGACATGTTATGCAACTGTGCATAACTTTCAGAGATGAAAGAATGAGATGCCCCAGTATCAAATAGAACAGATGCTGGATGGCTATTAACAAGAAGCATACCTAGAATAACATCAGGATCCTCAAGGGCTTCTTCAGCAGACACATAATTCACTCGCCCACGGACAGGAGTTGGCTTCACATAGAAGACTTTTCCTGGTTTTCCACGTCCAGCGGGCTTAGCATTGTTCTCGGGACACTCACGAGAATAGTGTCCCGGTTCTCCACATTTGTAGCATACCACTATAGCATGAGGTGCAACATTTGTAGGCGGTCCTCCAAATGGTCTGGGTGGAGGGTTGGACTGAACTGGACGAGGTGCCTGGAAGGATGTCCTCGCGGTGTATCTTGGCGGCAAAGCTACATTGGGCACCCACACTTGGCGTTTGTTAGGGCCTGAACCCGATGCAGGGTTGAAGTCACAGTTATGCTTCCTCATAGCCTCGTAGTCAGTTTGTCCGGACTCAGCATTGATGGCCTTATTGACGAGAGCCTGGAAGGTGGTGCACTCGTGTAAGCGTAGATCTCGGCGAAGCTCAGCATTAAGTCCCTTGCGGAACCTAGCCTACTTCTTAGCATCAGTTGAGACTTCCTCTGGAGCATAGCGAGCAAGATTACCAAACTCGCGACTGTATGCATCCACTGACATTCTGCCCTGGGTGAAGGCACATAATTCCTCTCTTTTGCGATCCATCAGCCCTTCCGGGATGTGATGGATATGGAATGCGGCGCTGAACTCTGCCCAGGTTGGTGCAGGTCCCTGGGGACGCATAGCCTCATAGCTTTCCCACCACAGGTTGGCAGGTCCCTCCAGAAAGTAGGTGGCAAAAGACACCCTGTTGGCCTCGGGCACATTAGCAGCCCGTATCTTGCGGAACATACTCGTCAGCCAATTATCCGCATCGAGGGGGTTGATCGAATGATGATACTTGGGCGGACACAACTTGATAAAGTCACCAAGTGATCCTCCATCGTGGTGATCATTGCGGGGAGCACGAGCTGTGTTTTGCTCAATTCTTTCCAACAGCCTATTGGTCTCCCTCTTATTCCTTTCAGCCTCTAACATCACCTCTGCCAGGGATGGTGCATGTGGCAGCTCCTCTTGCCTTGGCTGGCTACTTTCGCCCTGCTCAGGAGCAGGCACGGGGTTGTTCCTAGTTGCCACCATCCTAGGAAAAACAGTCCACAGCTTAGACATAGAGAACATCAACTCTAAGACATGAATTAAAAAAAATGTACTGGTCAACATGGCATGTAGGATAAACACCAATCAACATGGTAAAGCAACTACCATATGAACATTAGGTTTCATACACACCATGACTTAGTTCAGTACATACCCAAGCTGAAAACAACTACGGAGAGATGACACAACTCATCGGAGGCATTACAAGCTTCCTATACATTATCTACCTACACCTCCGGAACTCAACTCTCGACCTAGGTCATATCCCACAAGACACACAGGACTGTGGCGATACGGCTACTACCATACTAGGACTAACATCCACACACTCAAACATCACCGTAGAATGCCTCGTACAGGTTACCCCCATGACCTGGGAGCTGAACCTGAGGATCTGGAAACACTCTAGCCTGGGATCCCTGGAAACCATAAGGACACGGATGTGGCCTTGGACCTCTTGTCGGCGGCAACAGCGGTCCTCGAAGAGGGGTGATGCCTCCAACATCAGGCCAGTCTACGTGTGCTGGCAAATGAGTCCGCAATGGGGTCAGCATCTCCAAATCTCCATAGCCTGTGTGCACGACAGGTGCCAACTGCGTCAAGGCTGTCCAAAGACGGGCACGGGTAGCATAGAGTTCCATGCGAAGAGCACGTGCATCACGATCCCTGTTCTCCAACATCTGAGCGGTCACCTGCAGCCTAGGGTCCTCATGAGAATGATCAAAGTAGGCTGCACTAAGATATCCATCCTCTCCTCCCATGGAAGCAGGAACATAACAGAACTCCGTGTTCTGTAGCAGACCATGGTGAAACCTCATGATAGTCAGCATGGTGTATGCGGCTTCCTGAACTGCCATATCTATGGTAACTCCCAATCCATGAGTCCAGTGAAGCAGCTCTCCAGCTCTAGGATATGAAGGATATATCCTAACGGTATACAGATACTGACTCTGGTTGAAATCTCGATACTGCTCCTCCACTGTGTACTCTAGGTACCAGCGGTATCCAGCCTCCATCATAACTCTAACCAACATGGCCATGTGACCCGGCACATCGATGCACCTGGTCAAACGGACCACCTGACGGAAAGGACGAGAGGGCATCTGAAATAGAGAACGATGTAAAGACATTAGAGATCCTAGCAGAAATTGGACAGCATAATGGCTGTAATTGCTCAAGAAATTTTTTGAGACAATTGAAAAAGATTGGAAAGGCATAACCACTCGACTATCTAGACTCAAATCTCTTCTCCATCTGTTTGTCACACCAACAATACTTGAATAACTGCACTCGCTTACAAACAAGCTAGCTATTGGTCCATGGCTAGTAACTCGTCATCCTAAGCAATAGATGAGAATCCTAGTTCCTATCCCCGTAGAAGAGATGAGAATGACCCAGCATAGAATAACTTGGGAAGAGGAGTAAAAAGAGCCATACGTTCCCTTCCACAATCAATTACCCTACTTATCTATAGTGTTTCCAGACTCAACTTCGACCGGTTTGGCTTGGTAGTCCTACAGCCAGCCTGGCTCTGATACCAACGTTGTTGGGACCCCGATCCTAAGTCATATGAATCCAGGCTGTAACACATCACATCGCTTTGCGGCCTCACGCACGGTAACTCCACGGCTGCAGCCTTACCTTGGCCGGGACCATTTGCGTCTTTTGGCTCACGTATGTGAACATGTCGCTGGCAATCGCACAACAGAGAACCCGGGCCGACATTACTAGTCATAGAACCCAAGTGGTACATCCGTACGGAAACAGGCATACATAACCCAGCATTGCAGGTGTCAGCCTCAAGCGTGTGTAGACGAGTCATAGCAAGCTATAAGGACTCCATTACGTCGCGAGACACGAATGTCATCACTGCACGTAGACGAGTCGTAGCAGGCTATAGGGACTCCATTACACTGCGAGACATTTCCCCGAAGGGACAGACACAGCAGCAAAGAAGGATACATGCCGGTCAATCAATGTGTCCGGAGCAGTAGCAAGCTACCATGGATCGATGGAGGCACAAAGAGGCAGTTTCCCGTAAAGAGTACTACTAAAGGCACACGACTAGGTGTCGGATCCCATACATACCATTGCACATCACACGTACGCACGACATGCCCGATATGCATAGATACAACTATGGCATCACAACATAACCATACAACAACATGGCTTTTATTTAAGACGCTCAGACGAGCCTTGCATAATATGTTCTTACAGATAGGGATCACATGACCCGACACTCAAGTCATACAAACAAAGTCATACAAGCCAGCAGAAACTTAAGCTGTCTGGGTACAGACGGCGAAAATAGAAAAGAGGCACACGGCCTGACTATCTACAGCCCACCACACGGGCAAGATCATAGCTGGGACACCAGCTATTCGGCATCGTCAACGTCTAGATAGAACCCACCTGATGGGTCATGGCTCTCTTCTGCAACATTAATTAAGCAAGGATGAGTACAAACGTACTCAGCAAGTCTTTAAAACAGACCTAGTCTATTTATGCTTATGTATCAACAAGGGGGAGTGGTGGAGTTTAAGCAGCAATGCCAGCTTTGACTCATGGCTAACCTACACTACTCAGTTTTAAACTCTTTGTTACAATTTTAGTTATCGCACACGAGTCCACTATCTCCATCACAATACACTACCATGGATTCACCTTCCCCTACCGGAAGAGTGCCACCCACGGTACTCACACTTGTCTTGATATTTTTAGAAGTATCCATTTGATTATCTATGAACAGCATAAGTTCTCCAAGTAGTCCATATCCGAGGACGCGGCTATTCAAATAGTTTCATACCCTGCAGGGGTGTACTTCTTCACACACGCTCTCGCCACTTATCGTTGTGTGCCATAAACCATGCACCTCGGCAACCTTCAAGCGGATGCCCAGCGAGGGAGTCGGCCACGACCGTCAATCACATAAGACCTCTAGTCCAGGCTATCGCCTATTTGAGATTGAACCCGCATGAAAATCCGGCCGAAGTTTCCGCTACGGTCCCAAACGATGTGCGCAGGGTTCCCAAGCCCACCATTCGGGTGACCCTTGGTACACCGTGCCACTGCCTACCACGTCATAACCCACCCCGAGGGTCAGCGCTACGCACGGCCTCCAGCATGCTATAAACACTAGAAACTACTTGCAACTCCTGGACCAAGGACTAAGCGACTGATAAGTCGAGAGGGTCAGTTAAGTATCCCAACGTGTGGTACTATCTAGTCTTGGATCACAAACCCGAAACCCAGTTCCTAAGAACAGTCCCACTGAGACAACCCACTATGTACTCCTACATAGCCTCTCATCGCTACCTTTACCAAATCGTATTCATTATGTGCTCATCACCTCGGACAACACCGTTCCACTCAGTTAATCACCCAGATGAATCCGACCTGACACAATTCTAAGCATAGCGGCATGGCATGAAAGTAATCTAAGCACAGCATGGCACAAGCATCTACCAGGTATGCTAGGTTGCAAGGTTTAGCTATTTACTGTGACAAGATCAGGTCATGCATAAGAATAGGATCATCTACCGTGTATGACTGACATGTGATCGTTTGTCCTAATGCAATAAACAAGAGCAGGAGCGAGAGAGTGGGATGTTATCGGAATGATCAATGGGGTTGCTTGCCTTGCTAAGTTGCGGAGGAGTTCTCTCCTTCGTCGGGATACGGGGTGGTATCTTCCGGATTAGGGCCTACCGCAACGCAGATAAGAGCATTCAATACACGCAAGTGCAACAATATGATGCATGATCATGGCATAGTAATATGCATGGGTGAGCTAATGCAACTGGTGATCATGTCAATTTGAAATGGATTTGAATATAGGTTCAAAGTTGTTCTTCTTTCAAATTCCATATATTAACCTAATGGCAAATGTCCATGTTCACCTATTTAGATTGCTCTAACATGCATGAGAATAGCACCATTGGATTCATTGGATTTTTCTGATAAATTTTCATATATAAATTATTTTCATCTGACTTACAAATTATTTTATATGATTTTTCAAAGTTTTAAATAATTTCTGGAATTATTTTTAAATAAGAAATTGAATTATGACATCAGCCTGACGTCATCCTGACGTCAGCTGGTCAACAGACCCGCTCCAGGTCAAATCTGACTAGTGGGGCCCATCTGTCATAGACTCATTACTAATCAGTTTGTTTTAATTAATTAACCTGACTAATTAACCTAGTAGGGCCCACTGTCAGTGTCACATTAACTAATCAAAACGATTAAAACTAAATACTAATTAACCTAAAACTAATCAGGGCCGGGGCCCACCTGTCATTGACTCACGGAGTCAAGCCAGGGCCCACCTGGGTCAAACCCGCCGGAGTTGGTCGACGGCTCATCGCCGGTGACCAACAGAGACGGCGGCGACCATCGGGATTTGCCCTCACGCACCCATTCGACGAGCTGAGGCCATCGGCGAGTAGCCCGTGCTCGACCGCGTCCAACATGGGCCACGGGAGGCTACGGGGTCGCCGGAGCTCGCCAGAAACGAGCTCGTGACGGCGGCCGGAGCTCGGGCTCGAACCAAATTGGGATGCAAGCCACAGGGCGACTCAACAAGGGGCTTTACGAGCTCCTGGGAACTCCAGGAGTTCAACCCCGCACTCGCACGTGAGCTCAGGGGGCTGTGCGCATGACGGCGAGCGACCACGGCGGCGGGAGGTTTTCGGGTTCGGCGGCCGAGCTAGCTAGGGCGCGCTAGAGAGAGGGGAAGCCAGGGGGAGGAAGAGGAGCTCACGGGGGCTTCGGGGAGCTGGTTAGTGGGCTCGAGGAGGCAGCGACGACGACGAATCGACGGCCGGCGACGGCGGCTCTCGGCAGGGGGGAACGAGAGAGAGAGACAGAGGAGAAGAGAGCGGATGGAATGAGCTCGGGTGAGAGCTCTCGCGTCTTCCAGGCGCAGGGGAGGCAGGGAAGCAGCATGCTCCGTGGCAAGCAAGAGGTGGAGGCCGGCGAGCGCTCGGTCGC
Organism: Hordeum marinum; assembly: GCA_022496015.1. Classification (NCBI taxonomy): domain Eukaryota; kingdom Viridiplantae; phylum Streptophyta; class Magnoliopsida; order Poales; family Poaceae; genus Hordeum; species Hordeum marinum. Next base: position 337,456,758 of record CM039675.1, read on the forward strand.
CACCTCGATGCCTACTGGCGCAAGGTTGGGAGATGACCTCCCCACCCCTGGTGGGCTGGGCTGGGCCTCCCACGTGACCAGGTACTCTTCTTCCTTTTCTTTTTATTTTTGTTTTCTATTTTCTTTTCTAACATTTGTTTATTTTATTGCAGGTCCAAATAACCTTTCAAATATTCCAAAACTTTTGTATATTGAAGTTTGAATATTCCAAACCTGTATAAAAAGTTTCAGGTTAATTTGAAAATAGTAGTAATGATAATGTTTTTATTTATCAATTTCAGAGGCTTAAATCTTTAATTTAAATTATTTGAAATGTTCAAATAATTAGAATGATCCCTGGTATATCCATGCCCTCAATTATCAGACATAGGGAACATTTTTTATGGGCATTTTGGATTTGTTGAAATTTCATTTATCTTAAATTTCTTTAATTCATTAAGTGCTTGGGGTTTCTTTTCTTTCTCCCCATTTCACATTGATGCAATGATGATGATGATGATGCAATCACAATTCTAACCTAGGACACTTGCTAGGGTTGTGACAATAAGCATATTTCAACGTATCGGGTAATTGCTTGAGCTCAAACACGGGATCACCCTTGGGTGGAGGAGGATCCCCAGGTATTTCAACACGTAAGTTATGTTTCAAAATATGGTGCTGCTCAAAGAAAATTTCATCTATTTCATTCCTCTCATTCATATGCATATAATTTTCATGGTCTAGCAAATATTGTTCTAAGGGATCAGTAGGAAGCACAGGAATTGAAGCAAGACCAATAATTTCATCTTTACTAGGCAATTCCTTGTCATGGGGTTTTCTACGAAATTTAGAGAAATTGAATTCATGAGACACATCCCGGAAGCTCACAATAACTACTTCCTTCTCAAAATCAATCTTAGCATCAACAGTATTCAAGAAGGGTCTACCAAATATAATGGGACAAAAATTATCTTGTGCGGAACCAAGAACAAGAAAATCAATAGTATACTTTACTTTCCCACATAAGACTTCAACATCTCTAACAATCCCTATCGGTGCAATAGTATCTCTATTAGCAAGCTTAATAGTAACATCAATATCCTCTAGTTCAACTGGTCCAATATCATGCATGATTTCTTTGTATAGGGATGGGGAATTGCACTTACGCTAGCACCCATATCACATAAGCCATGATAACAATGATCTCCTATTTTAAGAAAAACAACAGGCATGCCAACAACTAGTCTATGTTTATGCTTAGTATCAGGTCTAGCAATTCTAGCAGCTTCATCACAGAAATGAATAACATGTCCATCGATATTATAAACCAAGAGATCTTTAACCATAGCAATACTAGGTTCAACTTTAATTTGTTCAAGGGGTGTAGGTGTTCTAATACAAATCTTACGAACCACAGTTGAAGCTTTAGCATGTTCCTTTATCCTAACAGGGAAAGGTGGTTTCTTGATGTAAGCAGTAGGGATAACAGGATTAGCATTGTAAGCAATAATTTTCTCTTCAACTTTAATAGGTTCCACTACTTTCACTTCAATGGGAGGATGATATCTAAACCACTTCTCCTTAGGGAGATCAACATGAGTAGCAAAAGATTCATAGAACGAAGCTACTATCTCAGAGTCAAGTCCATATTTAGTGCTAAATTCACGAAAAGCATCGGTGTCCATGAAGGATTTAACACAATCAAACTTAAGATTTATACCTGACTCCTTACCTTCATCGAGTTCCCAATATTCAGAGTTGCATTTAATTCTTTCCAATAAAGTCCATTTGAATTCAATATCTTTCTTCATAAAAGAACCACCACAAGAAGTATCGAGCATGGATTGATCATTACGAGAAAGCCGAGCATAAAAATTCTGAATAATAATTTCTTTTGAGAGCTCATGGTTGGGGCATGAATATAACATTGACTTAAGCCTCCCCCAAGCTTGAGCGATTCTTTCTCCTTCACGAGGCCAAAAATTATAAATATAATTCCAATCACGATGAACTATATGCATAGGATAGAACTTCTGATGAAATTCCATTTTCAACCAGTTGTAGCTCCATGATCCAATATCATCACATAGCATATACCATGTCAATGCCTTCTCCTTCAAAGATAAAGGAAAAACCTTCTTCTTGACGTGATCCTCTCGTAGACCTGCAAGCTTAAATAATCCACAAACTTCATCCACATAGATTAGATGCAAATCAGGATGTAGTGTTCCATCTCCCGCATAAGGATTAGCTAGCAGTTTCTCTATCATACCCAAAGGAATTTCATAATAAATATTTTCAGTAGGTTCAGTAGGTTGAGGGACAACTCTTTGTGTTTCTGGTCAAGGTGAAGATACCCTGAACAAGCACCTCAAAGTATTACTTTCCATAGTAACAAGTGACAGTATATTTTAGCACACTATATAAATACTTTCTTACCAAGTTCCACTCACCAAAGGCGCTTCACTCCCCGGCAATGGCGCTAGAAAAGAGTCTTGATGACCCACAAGTATAGGGGATCTATCGTAGTCCTTTCTATAAGTAAGAGTGTCGAACCTAACAAGGAGCATAAGGAAATGACAAGCGGTTCTCAGTAAGGTATTCTCTGCAAGCACTGAAATTATCGGTAACAGATAGTTTTGTGATAAGATAATTCATAACGGGTAGCAAGTAACAATAGTAACAAAGGTGCAGCAAGGTGGCCCAATCATTTTTATAGCAAAGGACAAGTCAGGACAAACTCTTATATAAAGCAAAGCGCTCCCGAGGACACATGGGAATTTATGTCAAGCTAGTTTTCATCATGCTCACTTGATTCACGTTCGCTACTTTGATAATTTGATATGTGGGTGGACCGGTGCTTGGGTGCTGACCTTACTTGTACAAGCCTCCCACTTATGATTAAGCCCACCCGCAAGCATCCACGACTACAAAATAAGAATTAAGATAAATCTAACCATAGCATGAAACATATGGATCCAAATCACCCCCTTACGAAGCAACGCATAAACTAGGGTTTAAGCTTCTATCACTCTAGCAACCCATCATCTACTTATTACTTCGCAATGCCTTCCTCTAGGCACAAACAATGGTTAAGTGTTATGTAGTCGACGTTCACATAACACCACTAGAGGAGAGACAACATACATGTCATCAAAATATCAAACGAATACCAAATTCACATGATTACTTATAACAAGACTTATCCCATATCCTCAGGAACAAATGTAACAACTCACAAAACATATTCATGTTCATAATCCATGGAGTATAAGTGATGATCAAGGATCCTAACATATAATATTCCGCCAAGTAAACCAACTAGCATCAACTACAAGGAGCAATCAACACTACTAGCAATCCACAGGTACCAATCTGAGGTTTTGAGACAAAGATCGGATACGAAAGATGAACTAGGGTTTGGAGAGGAGATGGTGCTGGTGAAGATGTTGATGGAGATTGACCCCCTCTCGATGAGAGGATCATTTGTGATAACGAGGGCTTCGATTTCCCCCTCCCGGAGGGAAGTTTCACCGACAGGATCGCCCTGCCGGAGCTCTAGATTGGTTTTGCCCAAGTTCCGCCTCGAGACGGTGGTGCTTCGTCCCGAAAGGTCTCTTATGATTTTTTCCTTGACGAAACCCTCCATATAGCAGAAGATGGGCACCGGAGGGCTTCCAGGTGGGCCACAAGCTCGCTAGCCGCAGACAGGGGGGCTACGGCCAGCAGGGTTCTGGCTCCCTGGTGGACCTCCTAATGTATTTCTTTCGCCTAGCATTTTTTATATATTCCAAAATAATTCTTCATATATTTTCAAGACTTTTGGAGTTGTGTAGAATAGGTATCTTATATTTGCTCCTTTTCCGGTCCAGAATTCCAGTTGTCGGCATTCTCCCGCTTCAGGTAAACCTTGTAAAATAAGAGAGAAAAGGCATAAGTATTGTACCAAAATGTGTAATAACAGCCCATAATTCAATAAATATCAATATAAACTCATGATGCAAAAATGGACGTATCAGTGCCACCTTCCAGCGATGCATGTAGAAGTGCCTCCTGCCTCAGATAGGCAGGAACGTCCACGTCTGCATCGATGACATTGTCGTCAAGACCAAGAAGCACTTTAGCCTCCTCGACAATCTCCGGGAGACATTCGCGAACCTGCGCGAATACAAGATCAAGCTCAACCTGGAAAAGTGTGTCTTCGGCGTCCCAGCTGGCCAGCCCTTGGGTTTCTTCGTGTCCGCTCGTGGCATCGAAGCCAACCCGAAGAAGATCAGTGCGATCGAGCGCATGCCCAAGCCGACCCGGCTCCGCGATGTCCAGAAGTTCACCGGCTGCCTCGCCTCCCTCAGTCGGTTCATCAGCCGGCTGGGGGGAAAGCCTTTCCCCTCTACGAGCTCCTTCGCAAGACGGCTCTGGTAGAGCCGGGCCACATGAAGAAGCCGGGCATGGTCGACTGGCCCGATGAGGCAGACAAGGCCTTCCACGGCCTCAAGCGGGCCCTCACCAACGCGCCCATCCTGGTCACACCGGCTGAGAAGGAGCCATTGCTCGCCTACATCACGGCAACCACGCACGTCATCAGCATCGTCCTGGTGGTCGAGCGGCTGAAGGAGGGCAAGCCCCTGCCGGTCCAGCGCCCCGTCTACTACCTCAGCAAGGTCCTCTCCGCCTCCAAGCAGAACTACCCCCACTACCAGAAGATGTGCTACGGCGTCTACTTTGCCGCCAAGAAGGTCAAGTAGTATTTCCAAGAGCACACGATCACCGTGGTGAGCACAGCCTCGCTCGGCGAGATCATGAGCAATTGGGACTCCACCGGCCGGATCGCCAAATGGGTCATCGCCCTCGCCCACCATGAAATCCGATACGAGCCGCGTACCGCCATCAAGTCCTGGGCGATGGCCGACTTCCTCGTCGACTGGGTGGAGACCGAGTTCGTGTCGCCTCCCCCTAGACTCCACCCATTGGCGCATGCATTTCGTGGCTCGAAGATGAGGACCGGCCTGGGTGCCGGCATAGTCCTCTCCTCTCTGAAAGGTGATCAACACAAGTACGCCCTCCAAATTCATTTTGCCACCTCCAACAACGTGGCCGAGTATGAGGCGCTCGTCCACGGCCTCCGGCTCGCCAAGAAAATTGGCATCAGGTGCATCCTGTGCTTCGGTGACTCCGACCTCATGGTGCAGTAGGTCTGTGGCGAATGGGATGCCAGAGACGCCAACATGGCCAGCTATCGCTTCCTAGTCCAGCAGGTCACCGGCTCCTTCGAGGGTTGTGAGTTCCACCACATCTCGCGGGTGGACAACGAGGCAGCCGATGCGCTAGCAAAAATCGGCTCCACTCGATAGGCCATCCCAGCCGGCGTCTCCCTCGAACGGCTGCTCAAGCCGTCGACCAAGCCCTCCCTCGAATCGGAGTCCATCTTTGTGCCGACTGACGCTGCTGGCTCGTCGGCGAGCCTGGTTGCCCCACCGGCATCTTCGCCCCCGACTCCATCGACCTCGGCTGCCTTGCTGGCACCAGCTCCTCCAGTCCAGCCAGCTGCATCCGAAGCAGCCGGCTCCGACACCATGGCGGTCATGATGACGATCGATGCCCCTCCCGCCGTCCCCATACCGGGGGCTGGCGAGCCGGTCCCGGGGACTGACGTGCCGGTCTCGGGGGCTGAACACACAGACCCGGGGACTCCCGAACCAGCCCCCGTCTCGGCTCCCTCATGGGCCCAGCCCATCCTGGCTTTCCTCCTATGAGGTGAGCTCCCCCTGACGAGGCCGTGGCGAGGCAAATCCAGCGCCGAGCCCCAGCCTACAACATCATCAACCGCGAGCTTGTTCATCGCAGCACCACAAGCGTCTTCGAGCGGTGTGTCGACCCGGAAAAGGGTCAGGAGATCATCCTCGACATCCACCAGGGCGAGTGCGGGCACCACACTGCCTCCAGGACCCTGGTGGCCAAGGCCTTCCGTCATGGTTTCTATTGGCCGACCGCCTTGGAGGAGGCCAAGAAATTGGTTGACGAGTGCGAGGGCTGCCAGTGCTTCAGCACGTAGAGCCACCTGCTGGCTATGACCCTCCAGACCATCCCCCTCTCGTGGTCCTTTGCCGTCTGAGGGCTGGACATGGTGGGCCCCTTCAAGACCGCACGAGGCGGCATGACACATCTGCTAGTGTCCGCCGACAAGTTCACCAAGTGGATCGAGGCCAGGCCAATCAAGAAGCTGGACGGCCCCATGGCTGTCTGGTTCATCAAAGGCATCACGGTCCGCTACGGCGTCCCCCACAGCATCATCACTGACAACGGCACAACGCCTAGGGTGTGCTGGCACGCTTCTGGGCCAAACAAGGCATTCGACTCGACTTGGCGTCCGTTGCACATCCATAGACAAACGGCCAGGTCGAGAGGCAAACGGCCTAATCCTGTCCGTCATCAAGCCCCGACTCGTAACACTGTTGGTCAGGTCAACCGGCTGCTCTACATCAACTGGTCCTGGTCGTCCACCAGCACGGCGCCCAGTCGGTCCCATTCCAAAGTGATCGCCTGGATGCTCTACATCAACTGGTCCTGGTCGGTGACCGCCCCAGCCTTCTCCTCCCGAAGGATGCTCAACTCCCCTGTAGAACAAAACCAACAATGGTTAATAAAAATATACAAGACCCGACTCCCGGGGGCTACACGCCCCCACTGGGCTAGGCATACCTTGGACCCTCTTTAACTCCTCCTCCAGCCGGTAGAAGCCGTGCTTTCTGCGGTTGTGGATGGTGACCGCCTTGTCGAAGAGTTCCTTTCACTGGGCGTTCCCAGCCTGCCACAGGGCACCAGAGTTAAGGGATTACGAGCAAAATGAGATCCGGCCAGGCTGCCCCACAGCTGGTTAGCCGGCCTGCATCTCGAGGGCTACACCCAGTGGGTGCGCTCGCACGCCCCCACTGGAAGACAGAAGCAGAAGCAAGCAAAAGAGGGCAAATCGCAAGCAAAAGAAGATCCGGCTCGGCTGCCACACAGCCGGTCAACCAGCCCGCTGATATGTCCATTTTGCATCATGCTTTTATATTGATATTTATTGCACTATGGGTTGTTACTACACATTTTGGTACAATACTTATACCTTTTCTCTCTTATTTTACAAGGTTTACATGAAGAGGGAGAATGCCGGCAGCTGGAGTTCTAGAATAGAAAAGGAGCAAATCTGAGATACCTATTCCGCACAACTCCAAAATTCTTGAAAATCCACGGAGAATTATTTTGGAATATATAAAAAAATATTGGGCGAAAGAAATACATCAGGGGGCCCACCAGGTAGCCACAAGCCTGCAGGGCACGCCCTACCCCCCTAGGCGCGCCCCTGAGGCTTGTGGCCCACTTGGCAGTCCTCTGATGCCCATCTTCTGCTATATTGAGGGTTTCAACATGGAAAAAATCAGAACAGAGCTTTCAGGACGAAGCGCCGCTGTCTCGAGACGGAACTTGGGCAGAACCAATCTAGAGCTCCGGCAGGGCGATCCTGCTGGGGAAACTTCCATCCCGGAGGGGGAAATCGAAGCCATCGTCATCACGAATGATCCTCTCATTGAGAGGGGGTCAATCTCCACCAACATATTCATCAGCACCATCTCCTCTGCAAACCCTAGTTCATCTCTCGTATCTAATCTTTGTCTCAAAACCTCAGATTGGTACCTATGGATTGCTAGTAGTGTTGATTACTCCTTGTAGTTCATGCTAATTGGTTTACTTGGTGGAAGATCATATGTTCAGATCCTTGATCATCGTTAATACTCCTTTAATTAAGAACATGAATATTCTTTGTGAGTAGTTACGTTTGTTCCTGAGGACATGGGATAAGTCTTGTTATAAATAATCATGTGAATTTGGTATTCGTTCGATATTTTGATGAGATGTATGTTGCCTCTCCTCTAGTGGTGTCATGTGAACGTCGAATACATGACACTTCACCATTGTTTGAGCCTAGAGGAAGGCATTGGGAAGTAATAAATAGATTATGGTGTGCTAGAGTGACAGAAGCTTAAACCCTAGTTTATCTGTTGCTTCGTAAGGGGCTGATTTGGAACCACACGTTTCATGCTATGGTTTGATTTATCTTAATTCTTGTTTCGTAATTGCGGATGCTTGCGAGAGGGGTTAATCATAAGTGGGAGGATTGTCCAAGTAAGGGAAGCACCCAAGCATTGGTCCACCCACATGTCAAATTATCAAAGTATCGTACGTGAATCATATGAGCATGATGAATACTAGCTTGACAGAAATTCCCATGTGTCCTCGGGAGTGCCTTGCTTTATATAAGAGTTTGTCGAGGCTTGTACATAGCTATAAAAAGGATTGGGCCACCTTGCTGCACCTGTGTTATAATTGTTACTTGCTACCTGTTACTAATTATCTTATCACAAAACTATCTATTACCGATAATTTCAGTGCTTGCAGAGAATACCTTACTGAGAACCGCTTGTCATTTCCTTCTGCTCCTCGTTGTGTTCGACACTCTTACTTATCAAAAGGACTACGATAGATCCCCTATAATGGTGGCTCATCAAGACTCTTTTCTGGCGCCGTTGCCAGGGAGTGAAGCGCCTTTGGTAAGTGGAATTTGGTAAGGAAAAATTTATATAGTGTGTTGAAATTTACTGTCACTTGTTACTATGGAAAGTAATACTTTGAGGGGCTTGTTCGGGGTATCTTCACCTCGACCGGAATCACAAAGAGTTGTCCCTCAACCTACTGAATCTATTGAAAATATCTATTATGAAATTCCTTCGGGTATGATAAAGAAACTGCTAGCTAATCCTTATGCAGGAGATGGAACACTACATCCTGATTTGGACTTAATCTATGTAGATGAAGTTGGTGGATTATTTAAGCTTGCAGGTTTGCCCGAGGATGTTGTCAAGAAGAAGGTCTTTCCTTTATCCTTGAAGGAGAAGGCATCGGCATGGTATAGGCTATGTGATGATATTGGATAATGGAACTACAACCGACTGAAAATGGAATTTCATGAGTAATTCTATCCTATGCATCTAGTTCATTGTGATCAGAATTATATTTATAATTTTTGGCCTCGTGAAGGAGAAAGATTCGCTCAAGGTTGGGGGAGGCTTAAGTCAATGTTATATTCATGCCCCAACCATGAGCTCTCAAGAGAAATTATTATTCTGAATTTTTATGCTCGGCTTTCTCATAATGATCTATCCATGCTCGATACTTCTTGTGTTGGTTCCTATATGAAGAAGGATATTGATTTCAAATGGGATTTATTGGAAAGAATTAAATGCAACTCTGAAGATTGGGAACTCGATGAAGGTAAGGTGTCAGGTATAAACCATAAGTTTGATTGTGTTAAATCCTTTATGAATACCGATGCTTTTCGTGAATTTAGCACTAAATATGGACTTGACTCTGAGATAGGAGCTTCTTTCTGTGAATATTTCGCTACTCATGTTGATCTTCCTAAGGATAAGTGGTTTAAATATCATCCTCCCATTGAAGTGAAAGTAGTTGAACCTATTAAAGTTGAAGAGGAAACTATTACTTATAATGTTGATCCTGTTATCCCTACTGCTTACATTGAGAAACCACCTTTCCCTGTTAGGATAAAAGAACATGCTAAAGCTCCGACTGTGGTTTGTAAGAGTTGTATTAGAACACCTACACCACTGAACAAATTAAAGTTGAACCTAGTGTTGCTATGGTTAAAGATCTCTTGGTTGATAATATTCATGGGCATGTCATTCATTGTTGTGATGAAGCGGCTAGAATTGCTAGACCTGATACTAAGAATAAACATAGACCAGTTGTTGGCATGCATGTTGTTTCTATTAAAATAGGATATCATTGTTATCATGGCTTGTGTGATATGGGTGCTAGCGTAAGTGCAATTCCCTATTCCTTATACAAAGAAATCATACATGATATTGCACCAGTTGAACTAGAGGAAATTGATGTTACTATTAAGCTTGCTAAGAGACACTATTGCACCGATGGGGATTGTTAGAGATGTTGAAGTCTTGTGTGGGAAAATAAAATATCCTAATGATTTTCTTGTTCTTGGTTCCCCACAAGATAATTTTTGTCCCATTATATTTGGTAAACCCTTCTTGAATATTGTTAATGCTAAGATTGATTGTGAGAAAGAAATAGTTACTATGAGTTTTGGGGATGTGTCTCATGAATTTAATTTCTCTAAATTTCATAGACAACCCCTTGAAAAAGAATTTCCTAGTAAAGATGAAATTATTGGTCTTGCTTCTGTTGTTGTGCCTCCTACTGATCCTATGGAACAATATTTGCTAGACCATGAAAATGATATGCATATGAATGAGAGGAATGAAATAGATGAAAGTTTCTTCGATCAACAGCCTATTTTGAAACACAAATTATGTGTTGAAATACTTGGGGATCCTCCTCCTCCCAAGGGTTATCCCGTGTTTGAGCTCAAGCAATTACCCGATACGTTGAAATATGCTTATCTTGATGAAAAGGAGATATATCCTGTTATTATTAGTGCTAACCTTTCAGAGCATGAAGAAAAGAGATTATTGAAAACTCCAAGGAAGCATCGTGCTGCTATTGGCCATACTCTTGATGATCTTAAGGGCATTAGTCCCACTCTATGCCAGAATAAAATTAATATGGAGCCTAATGCCAAACCCGTTATTGATCACCAACGACGATTGAACCCTAAGATGAAAGAAGTGGTAAGAAAAGAAGTACTAAAGCTTCTGGAGGCAGGTATAATTTATCCTGTTGCTGATAGTAGATGGGTTAGTCCCACCATTGTGTCCCTAAGAAGGGAGGTATTATCGTTGTTCCTAACGATAAAAATGAATTGACCCCACAAAGAATTGTTACATGTTATAGAATGGTAATTGATTTCAAGAAATTAAATAAAGCTACTAAGGAAGATCATTACCATTTACCTTTGATTGATCAAATGCTAGAAAGATTATCCAAACATACTCATTTTTGCTTTCTAGAGGGTTACTCTGGTTTCTCTCAAATACCTCTATCAAGCCAGGATCAAGAAAAAACCACTTTCACTTGCCCTTTCGGTACCTTTGCTTATAGACGTACGCCTTTTGATTTATGCAATGCACATGGTACCTTGCAAAGATATATGATGGCTATATTCTCCGACTCTTGTGAAAAGATTCTTGAGGTTTTCATGGATGATTTTTCCGTTTACGAGACTTCATTTGATGATTGTTTGAGCAACCTTGAATGAGTTTTGTAGAGATGTGAAGAAACTAATCTTGTCTTGAATTGGGAAAAGTGCCACTTTATGGTTAGTGAAGGTATTGTCTTGGTGCACAAGATCTCCTAAAGAGGTATTGAAATTGATAAGGCTAAAGTTGATGCTATTGAAAAAATGTCGTACCCTACGGATATCAAAGGTATAAGAAGTTTCCTTGGTCATGTTGGTTTCTATAGGAGGTTTATCAAAGATTTCTCTAAGATTTCTAGGCCTCTCACAAATATTTTGCAAAAAGATGTTCCATTTGTCTTTTATGATGATTGTGTAGAAGTATTTGAAATTCTTAAGAATGCCCTGATTATCGCACCTGTTGTCCAACCACCTGACTAGAACATACCCTTTGAAATTATGTGTGATGCTAGTGATTATGCTATTGGTGCTATTCTAGGACAAAGAGTCGATAAGAAATTAAATGTTATCCATTATGATAGTAAAACTCTAGACAGTGTTCAAAGAAACTATGCTACTACTGAAAAAGAATTTTTAGCAGTCATGTTTGCTTGTGATAAGTTTAGACCTTATATTGTTGATTCCAAAGTAATTGTTCACACAGATCATGCTGCTATTAAGTACCTTATGGAAAAGAAAGATGCTAAACCTAGACTTATTAGGTGGGTCCTTCTGCTACAAGAATTCGATTTGCATACAATTGATAGAAAGGGTGCTGATAACCATATGGCACATAACTTGTCTAGATTAGAAAATGTGCTTGATGACCCAATACCTATTGATGATAGCTTTCCTGATGAACAATTAGCTATCGTAAATGCTTCACACAATGCTCCATGGTATGGTGATTATGCCCACTATATTGTTGCAAAAATTATACTGCCCACTTTCACACACCAACAAAAGAAAAAGTTCTTCTATGATTTAAGGCATTACTTTTGGGATGATCCACACCTTTATAAATAAGGAGTAGATGGTATTATTAGACGTTTTGTACTGAGCATGAATAGGAATAGATCTTATGCAAGTGCCAGTCCGAAGCCTACGGAGGACATCACACTGGAGATAGAACTGCACATAAGATACTACAATCCGGGTTTTATTGGCCTACTCTCTTCAAGGATGCTCGTAAGTTTGTCTTGTCTTGTGATGAATGTCAAAGATTTGGTAACATTAGTAGATATCAGGAAATGCCTATGAATTACTCTCTTGTTATTGAACCATTTGATGTTTGGGGTTTTGATTATATGGGTCCTTTTGGCAATCTAACGGGTACACTCATATTCTAGTTGTTGTTGATTATGTTACTAAGTGGGTAGAATCTATCCCAACTAGTAGCGCTGATCATAACACTTCTATTAAAATGGTTAAAGAAGTTATTTTCCCTAGATATTTGATGACTGATGGTGGTTCACACTTTATTCATGGTGCTATCCGTAAATTGCTCGCTAAATACAATTTTAATCAAAGAATTGCATCTCCTTATCATCCTCACTCTAGTGGTCAAGTAGAATTGAGCAATAGAGAAATTAAATTGATTTTGCAAAATATCGTTAATAGATCTAGGAAGAATTGGTCTAAGAAACTTGATGACGCATTGTGGGCTTATAGAACTGCTTACAAAAACCCTATGGGTATGTCTCCGTATAAGATGGTTTATGGTAAAGCATGTCACTTACCTCTAGAGCTAGAACATAAAACTTATTGGGAAATCAAAGAGCTCAATTATGATTTCAGACTTGCTGGTGAGAAGAGGTTATTTGACATTAGCTCACTTGATCAATGGAAAACCCAAGCCTATGAGAATGCCAAGTTGTTTAAAGAAAAGGTTAAGAGATGGCATGATAGAAGGATACAAAAGAGTGAATTTAATGTGGGTGATCATGTCTTGCTATACAATTCTCGTTTAAGATTTTTTGCAGGAAAACTTCTCCAAATAGGATGGTCCTTATGTTATCGAGGATGTATACCGTTTTGGTGCCATCAAGATTAACAACGCCGAAGGCACAAACCCAAAGGTGGTGAATGGTCAAAGAGTCAAACATTATATCTTAGGTACTCCCATAAATGTTGAAACCAACATCATCAATACCATAACTCCGGAGGAGTACATTAGGGAGACTTACCAGAACGTTTTAGACTCCGAACAGGAATAGGTATGTGGTACGGTAAGTCAAAAGACTCCAAAACTTTTTCAAAGGCAATTTTTATATGTTTTGGAATATTTAAAAAATTAGGAAAACTTATAGTAGTATGAATAGTGCACGAGGAGGCGACAAGCCTGCAGGGCGCGCCCAACCCCCCTAGGCGCGCCCCTGGGGCTTGTGACCACCTCGTGTGCCATCCGGACTCCGTTTTCTTGTACCATACTCCTTCGGGTCGGTAAAAATTCATTATATAATCTCGCGAAGGTTTTGACTCTCGTATCATGACAATACCTCCTATTTTCTCTTTGAGTTGTTTCTGCAAAAAAATTGGATCAACATGAAGTCCCCAAGTGTTTCGAAGGACAAGTTCTCCGAGAAGGTCATCAACCCCTACTTTGCAGAGGTGATGCAACACCCTCAAACCATTGAGATGTGTGAGGGGGTGTTGCACATCCGTGATGTTGAGGGGCCAAAGAGGACCGGAAGCATGGAGACAAGGCTCGTAGCAATGGAGCAACAGGTCTTCAAGTGCCAAGGGATGGTAGAACGAGGACTCAATGCCAATCACATGATGATCGTGGAGTTTACCAACAAGCACAAGATGGATGCCAAGGAAATCACGAAGCACATCTTTAAGCCTTATGACAAAATCGAGCACCTCCAAGCCCAGATCTATGACCTGCAAAACCAAAACTGTGAGTATGAATATAGATTTAAGAGAATGAGTTTGGCTGCAGATTTGAGGATTCTGGAGACTCATCCATCCGTTTACGATGGTGAGCTTATGCCTTGGAAGACAGTGGACAAGCTTCCATCCTCATCAACAGCTCCAACATCACCACCTCCGAAGCAAGACAACTAAACACATGGATATTAGCACTCCCCTTGGCTTGAGCCAAGCTTGGGGAAGGTGCCCCGGTATCGTATCACCATCACATCTTTTATTTTATTTTTATTTTTTATTTTATTTTTGTTTTTTTCATCTTTTCTTAGTTCGATCCTTTTGGTTATATCTTGATCTGGTAGAATAAAGTTTTCGTGTGATCTAGTTTTGAGTTTTTGCTTTATGATTCCTCCTTTGTAAGCAAGTCCGCAGTTATATAATAAAAAGTACTTTTGAGTTGAGGGCTTTGCTATTTGGTATGATCTTCGTCTTGAGAAAGATGAAGTAGAAAGAAGTATAGAATAAAAGAAAAGAGTATATATTATGATCTTTTGGGGAGTGATGACTTCACATATAAGAAGTATGTCGATTGAGACCTGTTGTGGGTTGACAAACATAGGTGTTGGTCATTGGGGCAATTAAAAGGAAGTAATAAAGAAACAGAGGTTCACATATAAATATATTATCTTGGACATCTTTTATGATTGTGATCACTCATTAAAATATTATATGTTAAGAAGTTGATGTTGGACAAGGAAAACAACATAATGGTTTATGTTTACTTATTTCCGAATAGAAGTTATATTATTATAGATCCCTCAACATGTGTCACTTGCTTCCACCTCATATTAGCCAAAAATTTCTCACCAAGTAGAGATACTACTTGTGCATCCAAACACCCTTAACCCAGTTTTGCCATGAGAGTCCACCATACCTACCTAAGGATTGAATAAGATCTTTCAAGTAAGTTGTCATCGGTGCAAGCAATAAAAAATTGCTCTCTAAATATGTGTGATTTATTAGTGCGAGGAAAATAAACTTTATACGAACTTGTGATAGGGAAGAAATAAAAGCGATGGACTGCATAATAAAGTTCTTTATCACAAGGGGCAATATAAAGTGACGTCCTTTTGCACTAAGGGATTGTGCAACCAACTATAAAAGTGCATGACAACCTCTGCGTCCCTCTGCGAAAGGCCTATCTGTTTCTTTTATTTTCCAGTACTTACCTTTATGCAAGAGTCGTGGTGATCTCCATCACTTTTTCTAGTTCGCCTTTATCTTCTGGCAAGCATCATGTGTTGGGGAATGATCTAGGCACATATATCCACTCAGAAGTGGACGAGCATGAGTTATTACTGTTGACATTACCCTTGAGGTAAATAGTTGGGAGGCAACACTATAAGCCCCTATCTTCCTTTGTGTCCGATTGAAGCTTTGACCTCATAGGTACCTCGTGAGTGTTAGAAATTGTGAATGACTAAGAGATGATTGAGTATGTGGATTTCCTTTACAAGCTCTTATATTGACTCTTTCCTACGTTATGATAAATTGGAATTGCTTCAATGACTCAGATTGTAGTTTGTCAGCTCTCAGTAGAGTTCTTGATTCACACTTTACCATTGTGAATGAATTTTTACTTTAGCATAATAAATTATATGTAAATATATGTTGTTTTTCTAAAGATGATCATGATGCCTTCATGTCCGTATTTTCTTTTATCGACACCTCTATCTCTAAACATGTGGGCATATTTATCGATTTCAACTTTCGCTTAAGGACAAGCGAGGTCTAAGCTAGGGGGAGTTGATACGTCCATTTTGCATCATGCTTTTATATTGATATTTATTGTATCATGGGCTGTTACTACACATTTTGGTACATTACTTATGCCTTTTCTCTCTTATTTTACAAGGTTTACATGAAGAGGGAGAATGCTCGCAGTTGGAGTTCTCGACTTGAAAAGGAGAAAATCTGAGATACCTATTCTGCACAAATCCAAAAGTCCTGAAAATCTATGGAGAATTATTTTGGAATATATAAAAAATATTGGGCGAAAGAAATACATCAGGGGGCCCACCAGGCGGCCACAACCCTGCAGGGCGCGCCTTACCCCCTTGGGCACGCCCATGTGGCTTGTGGCCCACCTGGCAGCCCTCCGATGCCCATCATGTGCTATATTGAGAGTTTCAAGCTGGAAAAAATCAGAACAGAGCTTTTGGGACGAAGCACCAACGTCTCAAGGCGGAACTTGGGCAAAACCAATCTAGAGCTCCAGCAGGGCGATCCTGTCAGGGAAACTTCCCTCCCGGAGGGGGAAATCAAAGCCATCGTCATCGCCAACGATCCTCTCATCTAGAGGGGGTCAATATACATCAATATATTGATCAGCACCATCTCCTCTCCAAACCCTAGTTCATCTCTTGTATCCGACCTTTGTCTCCAAACCTCAGATTGGTACCTATCGGTTGCTAGTAGTGTTGATTAATCCTTGTAGTTGATGCTAGTTGGTTTACTTGGTGGAAGATCATATGTTCAGATCCTTGATCATCATTAATACTCCTATGATTATGAACATGAATATGCTTTGTGAGTAGTTACGTTTGTTCCTGAGGACATGGGATAAGTCTTGTTATAAGTAATCATGTGAATTTGGTATTCGTTCGATATTTTGATGAGATGTATGTTGTCTTTCCTCTAGTGGTGTCATGTGAACGTTGACTACATGACACTTCACCATTGTTTGGGCCAAGAGGAAGGCATTGGTAAGTAATAAGTAGATGATGGGTTGCTAGAGTGACATAAGCTTAAACCCTAGTTTATGCGTTGCTTCATAAGGGGCTAATTTGGATCCACACGTTTCATGCTATGGTTAGTTTTATCTTCATTCTTCTTTCATAGTTGCAGATGCTTGCGAGAGGGGTTAATCATAAGTGGGAGGATTTTCCAAGTAAGGGAAGCACCCAAGCAGCGTTCCACCCACATATCAAATTATCAAAGTAGTGAACGCGAATCATATGAGCATGATGAAAAGTAGCTTGACAGAAATTCCCATGTGTCCTCGGGAGCGCCTTGCTTTATATAAGTGTTTGTCCAAGATTGTCCTTTGCTATAAAAAGGATTGGGCCACCTTGTTGCACCTTTGTTACAATTATTACTTGCTACCCGTTATGAATTATCTTATCACAAAACTATCTATTACCGATAATTTCAGTGCTTGCGGAGAAGACCTAACTGAGAACCGCTTGTCATTTCCTTCTGCTCCTCGTTGGGTTTGACACTCTTACTTATCGAAAGGACTACTATAGATCCCCTATACTTGTGGGTCGTCACCCGCATCTCGGAGGCTACACCTAGTGGGTGCGCTTGCGCGCCCCCACTGAAAGAAATTCAATGAAGACATAACGTACCTCGGTGTGCTGCAGGGCGCTGCCGGCCGCCTCAGCGAACTTGGTCAGCTCCTCGCGGCAATGTGCCAAGACGCCACCCAGCTCCCCGAGAGCTGGGGCCGAGCCATCGGCCGGCGGAGGCAGGACAGCCGGGACGCGTGCCAGCGCCTCCCAATCCCGGATCACGTCCAGCATGGACCGCTGGGACTGGCTCTTCTCACCGTCCTTTCCAGTATTCACCGCAGCACCGACTGCCAGAGGACGGTTGAGTACGACAAGGGCACGGGAGCCGGCACCCAGTTGTCCAACGTTCGGCGCCACTGTTGTCGCCTCCCCCCGCCGGTCCGACACGTTGGTCGCGAAGGCCAGCACTTTCGTCTCCATGGCCGGCACCTCCGGGGCCGCCTCCGGCACGACACCCTGGGCTGGCTTGGCAACGGGCGACACCACCGCTGTTTCACCGACCGGGTTTCCTCGCGGGCCGGCTCCGTGGCTGCCACCCTCGATTGGGCCATCTCCTCCGTGGATGGAGGCTCGGCCGCCTCCGCAGCCGGCCTTCGCGGCTCGCTCGACGGGGGTCTCGGTGCATGAGCCGACTCCGCCGCCAAGTTTGACGCCAGTGCGGGGTCTGCTAACCTCCTCCGTCTCTCGCCGCTCAAAACCCCAGAGCGAGAAGGTCCGCCCGGGACTACTGACTTCGAGGCTCGTAATTCCACGAGCCTCCTCTTCTCCTCATGCACGTGGTTGCGTGCTCCTGCGCGAGCCGGCTCGCCGCCTCGACCGGGTCGGATGCCGACTCCCCCTCGTGGATCTCGATGGGGTCCCTGGAGCGGGCGAACGCTCACATATCTGATGATGCGCGACTCTCCAAAAAGAATCTACACTATGAAAAAGGCACTCAGCCTGCGACGACGGGCAGAGCCCGCTTGGCGCGCGCCGGTGGCTTCGACAAGACCGCCTTCGCCTATTCTTGAGCCGGCGGCTGGGCCACCAGCGCCTCTTGAGCCGGCCTCTTCCCCTAGCTAGAGGTCCCGGTAGCCGGGGCACGCGCCAGCTGCTCCTCGTCCTGCCCGCATAGGCCTTGTTGAACAAAGGGAGGAGGCATGTTCAGGATCCGGATGTCATCATCATCATCGTCACCATCGTCGGTCCAGTCTTTGATCGAAGGACCGAGGGGGAACTCACTAGCCGCTCTGGACCCGGCGGCTCCCAGGTCGCCTCCTGCCTCGACCTCCCCCGAGGAGCTGACCTCTTCTTTTGATCCTCCTCCCATCTCGTAATCCTTGGAGTCAGACTGGGCGCGCTCCGCCTTGAAGATCTGAGGGTGTGGACTGTCCGACGTGTTCTGCGAATGAATAGCTACGGTTAGCATGACGAGTAAGATCGATAGCCGGACGTTGCAATTGAGAGAAGAAATTCGAAGACCCGCCACCTCAACAAGACATACCAGGGGTGTCGGGTTGTACCGGTCGTATGACTCCTTGCCAAAGGACTAGGTCCCCGTCGCCAGCCGGAAGGTGGTGATGGCATTCACTCGCTTTGCCACTCGAGTCGGCGTCAGCTCGATGGTCGATAGCCGACAGGGGTCCCGGCGGCCAGACATGTCACAGATCCGGTGCGGCCACAGCTAGAGAGGCAGCACCCGGCGCGCGATGAAGTCAGCCACCATGTCGGAGGCGACCAGCCCTTCCCCGCTCCTCATCTCCATGAGCTGGCCGAGCTCTTCAAGCGCGATTCCGCGTGGAGCGGTCCCCGAACAGTTCACTCCGGAGGACGGGGCATTGACTAACGCCGGTAGCCGGATCTGGTCCCGCTGCGGGTCGGCGTTCTTCACGTAGAAGAATGTCCGGTGCCAGCCCTTGACGGAGTCGATGAGGCTGAAGTGCGGGAAGCGCAAGCTGCGGCAGCACACCGCCGTGCCCTCGCAGGCATATGGCCCCTCGGAGCTCTTCAACGCCTTGAGGAAGAACAGCATCCTGAAGATCTCCACGTAGGGGAGCATCCCCAGGTAACCCTCTCACATGGTCACGAAGCCCGCGATGTACAGGATGGCGTTGGGGACAAGGTGATGCGGCTGGAGATCGAACGTATCAAGCAGACTACGAAAGAAAAGGCTAACCGGCATCCCGAAGCCACGAGAGAAATGGCAGGCGAAGACGACATACTCCCCCACCTGCGGATCGGGCACCACTTTGTCACCGGGCACACGAGCGATCACGCGCTCCTCCAACGGCAGCATATGAGCGCGGCGGAGCTCCGCGATGGTGGCCTCCATAACAATGGAGCCAGCCCAGCTCCCCGAGCGGCCCTCGACCATCGCAGCAATGGGATCGTGTGAGAAGGTGATCGGGCGAAGTAGCGGGCAAAAGGGGCTGCGGCACGAGGAAGAATGAAGAAGGCAGGAAAGGAGAAGACGACGGAGGCAATGAGAGCGCGGTAGCTTCCACCTCCCTCCCTTCCCTTAAAATAAGGGGACGACGCCCGGGAGATGTGGGGATTAACTGCGCCCACTCCCCCGGGATTTTCGCATGAACGTGGGCATCTTAGGCCGCAACCGCCGCGCCTGGGCAAGGAAAATCCTGGTCTGGGGCCCGAGGCCAACTGGGCTACGCCCGCGGCCCGGCAGGCTAAGCCCAGGGCGACGTCCTGTCTGCCCATGAGTGCAGGCCCCGCGGCATCATTATGCCCCGCATGGCGTGCTACGGGCAGGCACTGGACCCAAAGCGACGCGGCGAAACCCGAGGCGTAGTTGGCGGCTGCTAACCCGACCGACCGTTCGGTTTCGAGCCAGAGGCGGGCGCCGCATGAGAAAAGCCGCCGACTCCCCTCGTCCGGCAGACGCGGGCCTCCGCCGGCTTCGAGGACTACTAACGGGATTATTACCCCTAGGTAGGCCAAAGCAACGGGGTTTTCTCCCCCGCTTCAAGAAAAATCACATCGCCGGCTGCCTCACGACTGGTAACACGCAGCCTACAGGCTCGTTGCCGGCTGGCCAGCGGCCGGCTCTCCCATTGACCCTCGGGCGAGCAGGCTTCCATTCCATCCCGCTGCGCGTGAGTATGACGACGAGACAAGACCCCCACGACAGGTCCCGACGTGGCCACAGTAACCGCTGACACGCGGGCGCATATGGCTACAGTCCAACCGATCGTACCGCTGACCTTGGCTGACCGCGACCGGGTGAAGCAACAGTGCCGGCACACCTCCGCCCACTCCATTACCTTCCCCCGCATGGCTACAGTGCAGCCGGCTGTACCGAAGACTTCGGACGGCTGGCGCAAGACAGCGCCGCTCGGGCGGCTTGGGCCGTAGCAAGTGGGCGCGGGCCAATCATGGAGCCGACTGGCGGGCCCCATCGGGCGACGGGACCATGCAGCCAGTGGACCCCGCAAGCGACAAGATGGCTCAAGAGGCGGGTCCCACTAGCCAGCCGGAGAGGCTGCCAGCCGAGTCCCCCCATGTAATACCTTAAGAATATTGTAGGCCGGGAGATTGGCCTATTAAAAACCCCGAGCCCCCCATGCATAAGGAGAGGCCACACATGCACGAACGCATAGAAAGGAACACCTCGTCCCACAACCACCTTGTAGCAAGGGAAGGGGAGCTGGCTGCTCCTCCTTCTACCTCTAGACACAGCTCAAGGAGCACCATTGTAACCCCTCCTCATTGATCAACTAGACCAAGTAGGACTAGGGGTATTACCTCCCACGGAGGGCCCTGAACCTGGGTACATCATGTGTCAGTCACCACTTGTGCCTAATCCCGCACCCGGAGCCTGTCGGTGTCCTCCGGCCCCAACCACCTTCGACAAGCCTACCCATGGCATCTGTCGTGAGAAAACAATGACAACTAAGCTCTAGTTAATAGGTTAGTCCCAAATATAATATAAAATAGCATATTAATGCATATAAAACATCCAAAACAAATAATATAATAGCATGGAACAATCAAAAATTATAGATATGTTGGAGACGTATCACCATGTTCCATGATCTACTTAACGGGCAGTTGCAACTATTTCACTTAAACTTTGGCACCATCACATTATTACCAAAGAAGGAAGGGGTCATATGCATTGAGCAATTCATACCGATATGTCTGCTTAATGTGAGTTTCAAAAATTTTACGAAGGTTGCAACGAATAGGCTGGCATAGATAGCACATTCGGTTGTACAACACACTAAAATTTCCTTCATGCCCGGTAGACACATCCTAGAACGGGTTGTGGTCCTACATGAGACGCTCCACGAAATTCACTCTAAGAAACTAGATGAAGTAATTTTTAAGTTGGATTTCAAAAAAGCCTATGACAAAGTAAAATGGCCTTTCTTACAACAAGCCCTACATATGAAAGGGATCAATGAACCTAGAGGGCACAAGTGGATACCTTTATCCAAAAGGGTAGTGTGGGGATTGATACGTCTCCAACGTATCTATAATTTTTTATGATGGCATGCTATTATATTATCTGTTTTGGATGTTTTATATGCATTAATGTTCTATTTTATATTATTTTTGGGACTAACCTATTAATCTAGAGCCAAGTGCTAGTTCTGTTTTTCCTTGTTTTTGAGTTTTGCAGATATGGAATATTAAACGGAGTCCAAACAGAATAAAACCTTCGGAAGGAATTTTATGGAATGAAACAAGTCATCCAAGCTTGGAGTGCACGTCAGGGGAGGTGCCAAGGCGCCACAAGCCTGCTAGGCGCGGGCCTCCCCCTAGTCGCGCCTAGCGGGCTTGTCGCCTCCTGGCAGATCTCCTAACCCTAATTCTTGGCCTATAAATACACAAATATTCCCCCAACATCAGAATGAGCCACGCAAATACTTGTCCACCGCCGAAAGCCTCTGTTCCTGAGAGATCCAATCTTGGGGCCTTCTCCGGTAATCTGTCGAAGGGGGAATCAATCGCGGAGGGCATCTACATCAACTCCATTGTCCCTCTGATGATGTGTGAGTAGTCCACCACTGACCTACGGGTCCATAGATACTGGCTAGATGGCTTCTTCTCTCTCTTTGATCTTCAATACCATGTTCTTCATGATCTTCATGGAGATCTATCCAATGTAATCCTCTTTTGTGGTGTGTTTGTCAAGATCCGATGAATTGTGAGTTTATGTTCAGATTATCCATGAATCTTATTTGAGTCTCCTCTGATTTCTTATATGCATGATTTCATATCCTTGCAAGTCTCTTCGAGTTATTGGTTTGGTTTGGCCAACTAGATTGGTAATTCTTGCAATGGGAGAAGTGCTTGGTTTTGGGTTCAATCTTGCGGTGTCCTCACCCAGTGACATAGTAGGGGTAGCGAGGCACGAATTGTATTGTTTCCATCAAGGGTAACAAGATGGGGTTTTCGTAAGATTGCTTGAGTTTATCCATCTACACCATGTCATCTTTCTTAATGCGTTACTCTGTTATTCATGAACTTAATACTCTAGATGTAGGCAGGCGTCGGTCGATGTGTGGAGTAATAGTAGTAGATCCAGAATCATTTCGATCTACTTGTCACGGACGTGATGCCTATATGCATGACCATTGCCTTGGATAATTACGTGATTATTCTCTTTTCCATCAATTGCTTGACAGTAATTTGTTTACCCACCATGACATTTTCCTTCAATAGAGAAGCCTCTAGTAAAACCTATGGCCCTCAGGTCTATTTTCCATCATATACTTTCAGATCTATAAATCAAAAATACCAAAAATACCTTGTTGCAATTTATTTATCTTTTACTTTCCACACTCCTTTACATCTATCTCTTTCAGATCTAATCCTTGCAAATAACCATGAAGGGATTGACAACCCCTTTATAGCGTTGGGTGCAAGAGTTTGATTGTTTGTGTAGGTGCATCCATTGGTGACTTACTTGTTCCTCCTACTCAATTTATACCTTGGTTCTCAACAACTGAGGGAAATACTTATCTACTTCGCTGCATCACCCTTTCCTCTTCAAGGGAAAGCCAATGAACGCTCAAGAGGTAGCAGGGAAAAAGATGAATGATGACATGGGCCATTACTTCCAAACCTACGAAGGATTAAGACAGGGAGATTCGATGTCCCCAATTTTATTCAACATAGTGGCTCATATGTTGACAGTTCTCATAGGGCGAGCTAAGGAGAATGATCTTATCGGGGGACTGCTTCCACATCTGGTGGATGGAGGGGTATCCATCCTACAATATGCGGACGACACAATCATTTTTATGGAACATGACATCGTCAAAGCTAGAAATATGAAGTTGGTACTTTGATTGTTTGATCAAATTTCGGGACTAAAGATAAACTTTAAGAAGAGCGAATTGTTCTGCTTTGGGAAAGCTAAGGAAGAACAAGAAGCATACAAGCAATTATTCGGTTGTGAGATGGGCTCTTCATTGTTAAGTTACTTGGGTATTCCTATCCATCACCGTAAACTAACAAATAAGGAATCTAAATGCAAAGAGGATCGGTTTGAAAAAAGACTAAGTTGCTGGAAGGGAAAACTAATGTAATATGGGGGTCGGCTAGTGCTTATTAACTCAGTGTTGACAAGTCTGTCGATGTTTCTCCTACCTTTTATGAGGTACCAGTAGGGGTACTAGTAGGAGCACTACCGCCATTTGTATGATTTGGTATTAATTGATATTGAGTATAACTGGATCTCTTTTACCTTGAATTACAATTTCTAGTCAGTCCTTGTTCTTCACGGGTTCTCTGCATTTATGTTTTGCGGTCTCAGAAAGGGCTAGCGAGATACTATTACATCATATTGTATCATGATTGTTTTGATAAAAAAATTGTCATCCGAGATTTATTATTATCACTCGGTAGTTGATTATGCCCTTGATATGACTAAATGTGAGACCTCAATGTTATTGTGAATGTGGTTAGTCTACAATCTTTGCTGAAAATCTGAACATTAGTTAGACATATTTACAGCAACAAGATCAAACAAAGTTCATAAAAGTTTTTCTTCGTCACTTTCAGTTTGTCAACTGAATTGCTTGAGGACAAGCAATGGGTTAAGCTTGGAGGACTTGATACGTCTCCATCGTATCTAGTTTTCCAAACTCTTTTGCCCTTGTTTTGGACTCTAATTTGCATGATTTGAATGGAACTAACCCAGACTTACGTTGTTTTCAGTAGAATTGCCTTGGTGTTATTTTTGGGCAGAAATAAAAGTTCTCGGATTGACCTGAAAATTTACGGAGAATATTTTGTAATTAATAAAAAATACTAGAGAAAGAATCAACCAGAGGGGGCCACCCATTGGCCACAAGCCACGCCCCCATAGGGCACGCCTAGGTGGCTTGTAGGACCCCTACAGCTCCACCGGCCTCAATTCCAACTCTATATATTCAAATCTGTGGAGAAAAAATCAGAGAGAAGAAAGATTCCGGGACGAAGCACCATCGTCTCGAGGCGGAACTTGGGCAGAACCAATCTAGGGCTCCAGAGGAGCTGTTCAGCCAGGGAAACTTCCCTCCCGGAGGTGGAAATCGAACCATAGTCATCACCAACGACCCTCTCATCGAGATGGGGTCAATCTCCATCAACATCTTCACCAGCATCATCTCCTCTCCAAACCCTAGTTCATCTCCTGTATCCGATCTTTGTCTCAAAACCTCAGATTGCTACCTGTGGGTTACTAGTAGTGTTGATTACTCCTTGTAGTTGATGCTAGTTGGTTTACTTGGTGGAAAATCATATGTTCAGATCCTTAATGATAATGAATACTCCTCTGAATACGAACATGAATATGCTTTGTGAGTAGTTACGTTTGTTCCTGGGGACATGGGATAAGTCTTGTTATAAGTAATCACATGAATTTGGTATTCGTTCGATATTTTGATGAGATGTATGTTGTCTCTCCTCCAGTTGTGTTATGTGAACGTTGACTACATGACACTTCACCATTAATTGGGACTAGGGGAAGGCATTGGGAAATAATAAGTAGATGATGGGTTGCTAGAGTGACAAAAGCTTAAACCCGAGTTTATGCGTTGCTTCGTAAGGGGCTGATTTGGATCCATATGTTTCATGTTATGGTTAGATTTATCTTAATTCTTCTTTTGTAGTTGTGGATGCTTGCGAGAGAGGTTAATCATAAGTGGGAGGTTTGTCCAAGTAAGGGCATCACCCAAGCATCGGTCCACCCACATATCAGATTATCAAAGGAATGAACGTGAATCAAATAAGCATGATGAAAACTAGCTTGACAAAATTCCCATGTGTCCTTCGGAGTGTTTTGCTTTATATAAGAGTCTCTCCAGGATTGTCCTTTGCTACAAGAAGGATTGGGCCACCTTGCTGCACCTTTGCTACATTTATTACTTGCTACCCATTATGAATTATCTCATCACAAAACTATCTGTTACCTATAATTTCGGTGCTTGCAGAGAATACCTTACTAAAAACCGCTTTTCACTTCCCTGTGCTCCTCATTGGGTTCAACACTCTTACTTATCGAAAGGACTACGATATATCCCCTATACTTGTGGGTCATCAGGAGCGTGCACGGAATTCTAATCCTCAACTTCCTCAATTGGGTCAATTGGGTGTTGTCGGTGTCGAACCCTATCACCACTTGCTGAAAGACGCTCGTGAAGCATCCTTCCAAGGTCTCAAACCATATTCCGTAATTCCTAAAACTCTACATGTGTGATCGGGGCATCTTTTTCCCCTTTATCTTCTCCATGAACACTCGATGTAGTTCTTGTCATGTTAGTGGGGCTAAAAAAATGGAAAAGGATATTTTTTGTGGAATCACACAACCTCACCTCTTACTTACCAAAGTTCTTATGAGTTCATATTAGATTCTTCTTCTCCCGGATGTGTTAAAGAGATTGAAAGACATGGATCAAAGAACTAGCGTCGGTTTTTGGTGGAGTTTGGTGGGGTAAACAAAAAGGGGCTTATGCTGAAATCAAGTTGATGCAAACCAAGAAAAAAAATATGTGGATAGATCTTCTGCACCTTTGCGCCAAGATTGAACAAACACACAACACACAACACACAAGCTTCTGATTTTTTTTCTACCAAGCTGAAACTTTGTATTATACAACACTTTCTTTTGCTCACTTGATTTTTTTTTGCCACTCTTTTCTATCTTTCTTTTTCCAAAGCACAACAACCAAATCTAAAAGCAACTACGGAGATGAACTTGGCGTAGATCTAAAAGATGAAGAACATGCAAGGTATGCAACAACAAGATCTCGGCACCGACAAGGTTTGGATGTATTTTTGGTGGGGCTTTAGACTTCTAGGACAAAAAATATAGCATGAAAAACACTCGATCTAAAGGGACGATAGTAAGATGAAATTGGATGACGGATCCTACCATGTCAACTAAGGCTCTGATACCATATGATAGGTGTAGGTGTCAAAACCGGCGGATCTCGGGTAGGGGGTCCTGAAGTGTGAGACTAGAATCGATGGTAAAAGGAGACGAAGGGGACACAGATTTACCCAGGTTCGGGCCCTCCAATAGAGGTAATACCCTACATCCTGCTTGGTTGTATTGATGATATGGGGGTTAAATAGTTGATCTACCTTGAGATCGAATAGCTAACCCTAGATGAGTTATTCTACCCCTATACCCTAAAACCCTCCGGCTTATATAGATGCCGAGGATGCCTAGGGTTTACACATGGTCGGTTACATGTCGAAGAGATAAACATGCCTAACTATGACTAATAACTTGGAGAGTACGCCATGGCTCCTCAAAGCTTCCATCTGGCGTAGGTGGTCTTTGATCATCCGATGCTCGCCTTTTAGCCCATATAGTCCGGTCCATAAACGAACGATCGACTATCCAAGGACCCCCTAATCCAGGACTCCCTGAGTAGCCCCCGGACTAGCCTTCAATGCCGATATATATTCGGTCAATCTCCTCATGTCATCATCTTCGGCTTGCGAGGCGAGCCCCTCATCCCTCTTTGTTCGGCAACCGACCAGTCTTCGGTAAGATCCCAAGCATCACAGACGCATGCACATTATAATAACCGAGTGTGTTCCTCTATTTTCGTGCGTCGTGGGGAGGCGAATGGTCAGTGATTTTTATAATCTTACCCCTTTGTAGCGGAAGCACCACCCATTTAATTAAACAAAATCGTGGCTCAGACCACATCCACTTCTTCCTCATCGAAAGAAACCCCTAGCGGAAGCTCCACGAAAAACATGGCCAACGCCCCTAGCTCCTCCGCACGCCCCTACGGCTCACGCCCATGGGACTGGACCAGCTGCTTCGTTACACGCCTGCCGCTCCGCAATCTGGAGACCCAGGGGTATCTCCCTTCTTCAGATCTGGCGGTGACCCGCGCAGGTCTGCTTTCTTACAACGACGAAGTTTTCGCCAAGCATTTCCCCAAACCTAATAAGGGGGAACGCGTATGCTTCGTCCCCTTTCTCCTCCGAGGCCTTGGGTTTCCAATCCATCTGTTCCTCAGGAGGGTGATGGAGTTCTACGGGATCCAACTCCTCCACCTTACTCCAGGGTCCATCTTGCACATCTCGGGCTTCGTCGCTCTCTGTGAGATGTTCCTGGGGTGCGAGGTGCACTTTGATTTGTGGAGAAAATACTTTTGTCTCGTCCCCCAAACTCGGGACAAGACAATTTTGGAGGTCGGCGGAGCCGAAGTGTGCCGCATGGCGGGGACGGGGTATCCGGTGGGCACATCGAAGAAATCCGAAGAGTGGACTTTGGAATGGTTTTATATTGAAGGTGTCCTCCTATTCGAGCCAACTCGGACAGGTCTTCCCGAATACTCCGACGCCCTCCCGAAGAAGAGATACAACTAGCGGTCGAGGAGTTCATCCCAGGAGGAAAGCGTCGAAGTGCAGCACCTAGCAGCTCAGGTGCGGATGCTCGCCCACCACCAACTGGCCATGATCGATGTTATGGTTGCCGCCATCTCTCGATGTGTGCAGTCCCTTCAACAGAGGGTACACCCCTTGTGGCAATACAGCAGGACAAGCAACACCATGCACTGCCGAAAGCTAGGGCCCGCCAATTCGACGACGTTGGCCGCCGCACTTGTCGACCTGTACAAAGGAGAGCAAGAGGACTTTGTTCGGCGGGCAACCAAGGAAGGATATTCGGCCCACACTCCTATCGAATGGGTAAGACTTTCTCTCTCTAACATGAACATAGTTCGGGGTTTCCGTTCTGTACTTTATTTAACCGAAGCCTTGCATGAACAGGAATGGAGGAGTTTCATCGAGACAGTCAACTGTCCAGCTCCTTAGCCCGAGAACCATTCACGCGACAGCGATCCGGGTTTCAACGAGGACTCGGATCTTCTACTTGACGTTGAAGACAAAGTCTATCTCCAGGATAGCGTCGACCAATCCCCGGTGGCTATCATAGTTGATTACCCCGGGTCATTCTCCATCCCTGAAACGAGTAAGAAGAAAAGTTCCTCCCGCAAGACGCCAGCTACCAACAGCGCCCCGGACGCGTCGGCCCCGACTCCCAAACGTCGTCGATCCGCATGCCATACACCAGCAGCCGAAGCCGCGGTCGAGTCCGAGGCCAACAAGGATCCTGCGAAATAGCCGGCCATGGGGACGAATCCACCTGCCCACTCATCCCGGAGGTACATCGTTCGACTATCCACTCATTATCAATAAATAGAGTCTTACGGTAGTTTTGTTTTATTGAAATATTTAGGCGAAATGCCCAGTCCTCTCCTACCGAAGACGTTACCACGGTGTCCAGAGACGTCCAAAATTCCCGAGCTACAGCTCATGCAGCTCCTGCTGCAGAAGCCCCCATGGCCAATCTAGCACCTGTCGATTCTGGTGATGGTGTATCCATTACCAACTCGGAGGTGGGGAGCACCATGAATCACCGGCAACAGTGGGAGGCCATGCGGCATCCAGTATTCTCCGAACAAGAGTTCGGTGCCCTACACTCAGCAGATGCACACATTGGAGTTGCTCGAGCCGGGTTCGGCGAGGCTATGAAGTTCATATGAGCCGGCATGCAGGTAAGTGGTCGCCTTTTATAGACTCCGAATACTCATGTAAACCCAGTAGCCCCCGAGCCATAATTTGATTTGGAACAAATGGATTAAGGATCTCTGCAATGTTTGACTGCTGACGTAGGCTTCAAAGTAACATGCCGAGCAATTGGCCAAGGAGCTGGAGGACACCCGCACAAAAGTACAATC
Organism: Hordeum marinum; assembly: GCA_022496015.1. Taxonomy (NCBI): domain Eukaryota; kingdom Viridiplantae; phylum Streptophyta; class Magnoliopsida; order Poales; family Poaceae; genus Hordeum; species Hordeum marinum. The sequence goes on from CM039675.1 coordinate 337,486,307, forward strand.
TGTGAAGGCCGAACTGGCGCAAGTGAAGAGCTTCACCCGGGAGGCCCATGGCGAGTGTACCTTTACTGCTAATCTTAATGTATTATCGTGCCTGACGCACGGATTCCATGTAGTAGCCGAATCAATAGGGCACATGCAAACTCGGTTGGAGGAAGCCCGAAACTCTCAGCGGTACGCCGAGTCCCAGCACGAGGTTGGCTGCCTTGTTGTGCAAAAGCAGGCCGAAGAAATTAAGAATTTGAAGATTTAGTCGGCCCAAGCTCAAGAAGAAAACCAGAAGCTTCAAAGGGGCATGTTCGATAAGTGTGATTCTATTATAAAAAATATTTCCTATGTAGGAAGTAAAAGTAAGTACGTTGTTGCCTCATGTACAGGTCTCCTGTCTGGGCATCCTGAAGAGGAGATCAGATCATACCAGGGGAATCTGCTGAAAGAGTTGACCGCTCTCCATGGGCATGTGCAGAAAGCAATGAAAGGCATGGTAAAGGCACTATGGCCTGCCGAACAGCCGCCTGAAGAGCTAGCCGAACTGGTGGATCGATTCAAGGGGGCTCTGAATAGGTTCGAGTTCTGGAAGACTTCGGCTTGCCGTGAGGGAGCACGGGAAGCATGGGCAATGATCAAGACCCGTTACACCGGACTTAATCCCGAGCATATGGCGCGGGTTGGTCCCGCGGGATCGGATGGAAAAGAAGTGCCACTCCACCTGGTGTATGACCAGGTGATGCCTGTCGCCCATGTTTCACAAGAGGACTGCCCCCTTGACACCATAATCGATAATCTCGAACAGCAGCCGAACATGTAATTTATATGTACTTGTTGTAGAAGAAAGTTGTGTTGTAAACTTTGTCTTAACCGGCCATCGGCTTCTCCCTCCCGTGCGAAGAGCTCGAAAGTGTTCCTCCTTATTTGCCAGTCCAAAAGGGCGAACTGTATTCGGGGAACCAGGCTATCCGGCCATGCGGTGCGAACAGACAAAAAGCACACAGAAAGATATGTTATAATACTGCTTAGCGTAAGAAACATCTTTCGAGGAAAATAGTACCTCTATCGATACCTTTTATCGGGGCTCTATGAAGGTCGTAGATAGAAGTCCGCATACTTTTAGTATGCAGCTAATTGTGCTTTGGGAAGAAAAGACCCAAACAACGGTGATAACGACCGGAGCCGTATAAGGTGTTTCCGTCACTGCCGACCAATTGTCTACGTAAGATAGCTAGCTTTCGGCTTCACCCGTGTGAGGTACGTGTCCGGATGACCCGGTCGTAACAATCGTAGAGATGCTCCCTTTACCCCGTAGCCGAACAATCGGGAACGTAAATGGTAATCACAGGAGCGAGGCAACCTAGCTTGGCAAAGTCTTAGCTCGAATTGATGCATATGATGTCTTGAACGTGAAAAAAGAAACATGTGCGCATGATAAGTGTGAGCAAATACTTGTAATATAAAAACGTTGGCTTCTAGAAGAAGCCCCCATGAACTTTGTTCGGATTTAACACTTTATGGTGTATAACCATAATCTTTAGTACTGCATCGGTTCAACTGAACATAGGGAAAAGGAAAATGACCCTATCAAACAGCAAAATGGGAAGGGAAGGAGAAAAGGCAAAAAGAACAAGAGGAAAAAATAAAAAATATGGGGGAGTTAGATGACACGAGTTTATCCGTAGAAGCGCCGAAGACGAGTTGTGTTCCATGGGTTTGGTTCACCGCGGTTGTCGGATGGACTCCGAAGACGATAGGCACCTCCCGCGAGTACTTCGTCGATGATGAAAGGACCCTCCCATTTGGGGTTGAGTTTATGCTTCTATTTCTCCGGGAATCATAGGACGAGTTCGCCTACGTTGTATGCTTTTGCCCTGACCTCCCTACTTTGGTAAGGTCGAGCTTGCTGTTGGTAAAAATTGGAGTGAGCCCGAGCTATGTCGCGCTCTCCCTCCAAGGCGTATAAGTCGTCCTGCCGATCAAACTCGGACTCCTTTTCCTCGTACATGTGCACCCTTGGTGCGTCGTGAATAATGTCGCAAGGGAGGACTGCCTCTACCCCATAGACCATAAAGAACGGTGTGTAACCCGTTGACTGTTTGGGGTGGTGCGCAGGCCCCATAATACAGAGTTGAGTTCCCCCACCTAATGACAGTCGGACTCGTGAAGAGATCGGACCAAACGTGTGTTAATGTCACTCATAATGAGACCGTTTGCTTGTTCGACCTATGCATTGGTCTGCGGATGATATACTGACGCGTAATCGAGTTTTATGCCCATTTTTGCGCATCAGTCCTTGACCTCTTGGGCCATGAAGTTGGATCCATTATCCATTATTATACTATGCGGGACACCGTAACAGTGTACCACGCTAGATATGAAGCCGATAACTGGTCCGGATTTAGCCGACTTGGCGGGCTTTGCTTCTATCCATTTGGTTAACTTGTCAACCATGACCAGTGGGTATTTATTTTTCTTGGTCCCCCCTTTAAGGGGTCCGACCATGTCCAGCCCCCAGACCGTGAAAGGCCAAGTGATCGAAATAGTCCAAAGAGCTGTTGGGGCATGTGACTTTGATTTGCTAAGAGTTGACACCCTATGCAATGTTGGACAAGTGACTAGGCATCCGTATGAGCTGTGGGCCAAAAGAAACCAGCTCGGAAGGCCTTGCTGAAAAGGGCTCTTGTTGCGGTGTGATGACCGCCCATGCCTGCATGGATTTCGGCGAGGAGCTCCCATCCTTCTTCCTCGGATATACACCGTTGTAATATTCCGGTTGTGCTTTTCTTGTATAACTCACCCTCGTGTACTTTGTAGGCCTTGGATCGCCGAACTATGCGTCGTGCCTCGGTTTGATCATCGGGGAGTTTCCTTGCGAAGAAGGTAAGCGAGGAAGGGCTCTGTCTATGGTGATATTACTGTCATTACCTCACGAGCCGAAGGCGTTTCATTCATTACGGAGCCGCCAATAATTCCATCGTCTGGTTCGTTTATGGGGGGAACAACCTCGTCCGCCCTATTCAGACCGGCGCCATTGTCATCGTCCTGCCATACTACAGATGGCTTAAAGAACTGCTCCAGGAAGATGTTTCTCGGGACAGGATCACGCTTGGCTCCCATACAGGCCAGTATGTCGGCAGCTTGGTTGTTGTCACGAGCGACGTGGTGAAATTCCAACCCCTCGAACCGAGCATATATCTTAAGGACGACATTTCTATATGCCGCCATCTTCGGGGTTTTGGCGTCGAATTCTCCGTTAATTTGGGATATGGCCAAGTTTGAGTCTCCCCGTACCTCTAGTCGTCGTATGCCCATTGATACCGCCATCCGAATACCATGAAGGAGAGCTTCATATTCGGATGCATTGTTGGAGTCGGCATACATGATATGCAACACGTATCGCATGTTGTCGCCTGTGGGGGATGTGAGGATAATTCCAGCCCCCAGTAAGGCCAAGGTCTTGGATCCATCGAAGTACATTGTACAATGGGAGTATGCAATGTGTTCCTTGGGGAGCTTGGCCTCTATCCATTCAGCCAGGAAGTCCGCCAATACATGAGATTTAATGGCACGGTATGGCTTGTAGGTTATTTCAAAGGGAAGGAGCTCAATGGCCCACTTGGCTATGCGGCCAGTGGCATCCCTGTTGTTGATTATATCATTCAGAGGGACCTCGGATACAACTGTTACCGCGCACTCCTGGAATTAGTGTTTGAGTTTTCTTGACGCCATAAATACTAAATCAGCTATCTTTTGGTAATGCGGGTATCTGGACTTGCACTGCGTTAGCACCTCAGACACATAATATACCGGTTTCTGAGTCCAGAATTTGTGTCCCTCCTCATCTCGTTCAACGACAAGCACCGCGTTGACAACTTTGTTGGTGGCCGATATGTATAATAACATGGGCTCACCGGCGCCTGGTGCCGTGAGTATGGGATTGGTTGCCAGTAGTGTTTTGATTTCTTCTAATGCAATCGCTGCCTCATCAGACCATTTGAACTTGTTGGTCCGCTTCAGCGGCTTATAGAGTGGCAAAGCCTTCTCTCCAAGGCGGGAGTTAAAGCGGCTTAACGCCGCTACGCACCTAGCTAGCCTCTGGACGTGCTTCATCTCTGTGGGAATTGCAAGTTCTGATGGAGCACTGATTTTAGCTAGATTTGCCTCTATTCCTCTATGGGAGACAATGAATCCAAGCAGCTTACCAGAGTGAACTCTGAATACAAATTTTTCCAGATTGAGTCGTATATCATATTCGTGTAGACTGGCAAAGGTTTGTCAGAGGTCGTCGATCAACTGGCTGACATGTTGGGTTTTGATTACCACATCATCCACGTATGCCTCGACAGTCTTACCGACTTGTGTCACGAGACAGGTCTGGATCATGCGTTGGTATGTGGCCCCAGCGTTTTTATGCCCGAAATGCATCGTGTTGAAGCTAAATGGCCCGTAGGGGGTAATGAATGCAGTAGCCGCTTGATCGGATTCCTTCATTTTAATTTGGTGGTATCCGGAGTAAGCGTCGAGGAAACACAACGAATCGTGTATGGCTGTGGCATCAATGATCTGTTCTATGCGTGGTAAGGGGACAGGGTCCTTGGGGCAGGCTTTGTTAAGGTCTTTGAAATCGACACACAGCCGCCAGGACTTGTCTTTCTTGGGTACCATCACCAGGTTTGCCAGCCACTCGGGGTGTTTAATATCCCGAATAAATCCAGCCTTGAGCAGTTTAGCTAATTCTTCACCCATGGCTTGCCGTTTGGGCTCAGAGAAACGGCGCAGAGTCTGTTTCACGGGCTTAAAGCCTGGGATAATGTTTAGACTGTGTTCGGCAAGCCGTCGTGGGATTTCGGGCATATCGAAAGGATGCCACGCAAAAATGTCCCAATTTTCATGAAGGAAAATCCGTAGTGCTTCATCCACGAGGGGATCAAGCTGGGCTCCGATGGACGCTGTCTTATTGGGGTCCGTTGCATGTACCTCAAATTTGACGATTTCCTCTACGGGTTTGAAGGACGTGGACCTGGGACTTTTGCTAAGGATCATGTCGTCCTTATTAACTGTCAACCGTAATGCGGTCAATTCTTCGGTAGCGACAGTCTCCTCTAATGCCTCGAGGGAGAGCGCTGCCGTTTTATTCTCGACCCGAAGGGATATGTTCGGATCACTGGCGATCGTGATCACTCCATTTGGTCCTGGCATTTTGAGTTTCATGTACCCGTAATGGGGCATAGCCTGGAACTTTGTAAAGGCATCACGTCCCAGTAGGGCATGATAGCCACTCGGGAAGGGGACAATGTGGAAGAGAAGTTCTTCGGATCGGTAGTTTTCAGGTGTGCCGAACACCATGTCCAGGACGATACATCCAGAACAACGTGCCTCTTTCCCTGGGATAATTCCCTAGAAGGTTGTATTGCTATGTTCGATGCGCGATTGGTCAAGTGCATTTTTCCAGGGTGGCTTCGTATATAAGGTTTAGACAACTGCCGCCATCCATTAGCACTTTTATGTAGCATGTATCCATCAATGATGGGGTTCTAGACTAGTGCGGACGGTGAGTGACCGGGAAGAATGGCTGGCTGGTCAGTGTCCCCGAAAGTAATCGGTATGTCTGCCCATGGGCTAGTGACTGCCACATGGAAGACCTGTTCGAGCTCCCTAAGAGCCCTTTTACGCTTGTTCCTTGAGGGGAAGGTCTCGTAGACCGTCAGGACTTCGGCATTGTATCCGAGTGGCGAAGAGGAGCGCCTACTCGACGGAGGTGTATCAAGGATGGCTTCACCGCTTTTTGCGACTTGCCTGATGACCCAGCAAGCTCTAAAGTTGTGAGTCGGGTTTGTGTTTAACAACATGGAATGTATAGGTCAAGGTTTGTCCAATAGTCCGTCGAGGACAGTGCCGGTCCTTGAAAGGGGCTTGTTTCTTTTTTCGACGGGTTCGTCCTGGCTAACCGCTTTGGAGGTATCCTCTTTTTTCGAGCTCCTCTAGGGTGTTCGGGGGAAATTGGTTCCGAGAACAACTGTTCGGATTTCCAGACGCTCTCCGTGGCACAGTACTTTTGTACCAAATCGTATAACTCTGAAAAGTCGCTTATGTGTCGGTGGTCCAAGGCATTAAGAATCCCTTCATCATGGCAATTGCGAATGAAAGTTGCCGTCATCTCTTGGTCACTAAGACCTTTTACTTTGCTTTTAGCGAGTAGGAGTCTGGCCCAAAAGTGATGGACTGATTCTCCTTGTAGTTGCTTAATATGCCGAAAGTATGAAGACACGGGCTTTGGTGCGATACTGGGATGATCTTCTTGGGCGGTGGGTGGGAAAAAATTCGATTCCATGCCGCATTGAGTGTTTGGAATTACAGTTTCCGAATTGTGTGATGGATCCCGGACCAGTGACGGTTCGGCTTTAGGGTGATTCCCTCCCTCTGGCTCGCCGACAGAGTCTCAGTGATCAAGGACTAGGGTATAAGATGTTTTCAATTCCGGCTGTCGGGACGAATTCACAACCGGACACTCGATAGTAGCGACAAGGTGGGTGACTGGAGGGACATGAATCTCCCTGTCATCGGGTCTGATACCGAGCCGATCATAAACCGGAACCTGGTCATCCGATATAATCATAGCTTCTATCTGATCGAACAAATCGTTTAAGAACGAGGCGATAGTAGGATGCGTGTCACCGAGACAAGTGGATTCATCGAGTGGCGTGACAGTTCCAGAGCCACGCCGAAGCGGATCTGTGTTCCGTCCAACCATGAGACCTGATGTCTTCAGCGTCAAGGCGTCCGGACTTACAGGTTTCTCTTCGAGGGTCGAAGGTTCCATTAGAACAAATATTCCCCGTGAATCAGCCATGAACTCTAAGGTTCCGAACTCGATACTCTGATTGGGGGAAAAGCTTCCGGTCTGGCCATGATGGCTGATCGGGCTTGCATGCGACAAGATGTCGTCGCTGGTGAGACTCTGATCGGGGGCGAGAGTCCCCCGGATGTAGATCTCGTTGCTCGTGATGAGGTGAGCCATGGATTCCCTTGGCGCTCACAGAGGAACTCTTAATGAAAGCACCAATGTCGGTGTCAAAACCGGCGGATCTCGGGTAGGGGTCCCAAACTGTGAGACTAGAATCGATGGTAACAGGAGAAGAAGGGCACAAAGATTTACCCATACAGTCCGACCCATAAACGAACGATCGACTATCCGAGGACTCCCTCAATAGGTGCAAACCCGTTGAATGAGTTCACGTCAGAGGGTGGCCCGATTTTCATGTCGTAGGATCGTATCGGGAGGGACAACTAGCTTTATACCTGCCAAGGTTGGATGCAACCCATACGTTAGGGATGGCTGACCGGAGCTACAAGAACTTCAACCCGTTGTCCAAACAATCACAGAACCACAAACCGGGACTAACCCACACAAATCGGACGGAACCATAGAGCATGAATTAGGGGGGACCAGAGGCTCCTTCTCGCGAATCCGGATGAACTCACAAGAGCAAAGGTAGCAAGGATGTCTCGGATCTCTCTAGCAGTCTTGCTGCATAAGCTTATAGCTGAATGGTTTTGACAAAGGTCTCTAAAAGGATGCAGAAGATGGGGTTTTATAGCAGGGACAACCCTCCTTAGCTAGGTGTGAAAATGTTTCAAAAGTAATCAGGTTTGCATGGCTTCCTTGGGAGAATAAGCAGTCAACTTTGGGAGTTGTTGGAGAGCTCCTCGGAAATTCGCGAAGCTTGACAGCCTGGACACCTTCCACGAGAATGACTAGAATTTTTGACTCACAACTCCAAATGATGTAAGGTTTTTTGCATTGAAAAGTAAATTTGATGTGGCTTCTGGTGATGTACCCCTATGACCCCGTCTCTCATACAAAAGGGTGTGGAGTAATGAAAAATCAGAGGTAAAAACTGACAGCATCAGCTTCACTTCAAACTTGTTTTCTTCAAACTTGTTTCTCCAAACTGGTTGCTTCAAGAGCTCATAGGATGTCAGATTTCTTCCTTGTGATACGTAAGTTCAACCAACAACAATGGGGTTGAAATCATAGTTGTGTCATCAAGGTTACAAGGTAGACTTAAGTTAGCATTCACCTGGTCATGTATCAGTTTAGCACGACTTCTTGTGATTGGACCTATAATTTCAACCCCTCCCCCCTCAAAAGGAGTCGTCCTCGACTCTGATGGTACAAAGTATGGAGAGAGGTCAGACACATTGAAAGTTGGACTGACACCATAATCCATCCGGAGGTCAATTTTGTATGCATTGTCATTGATCTTCGTAAGCACTTTGAATGGGCCATCTCCACGTGGCTGTAACTTGCATTTGCGCAGATCCGAGAAACGATCCTTCCGTAGGTGTACCCATACAAGATCACCTTCTTCAAACAATAACTTCGTTCTTCCCTTGTTTGCTCGTTTGGCATATTGCTTAGTCATCTTCTCAATGTTTTCTTTGGTCTTCTCATAAATTTTCTTTAGGAAGTCAGCGCGCTTACTTGCATCAAGATTAGTTCGCTCCTGCATTGACAAAGGCAAAAGATCTATGGGAGCAGCAAGTTTAAAACCATAAACAATTTCAAAAGGACAATATTTAGTGGTCGAATGTACCGCCCTGTTGTATGCAAACTCCACATGGGGGAGACACTCTTCCCACATCTTCAAATTCTTCTTTAAAACTGTGCTGGGCATCATAGATAGTGTGTGGTTGACAACTTCAGTTTGTCCATCCGTTTGTGGGTGGCATGTAGTCAAAAAGAGAAGCTTCCTTCCTAGCTTTGCCCACAACATTTTCCAAAAATAGCTCAGAAACTTGGTGTCACGATCTGAAACAATAGTTCGTGGCACGCCATGTAGCCGCACAACTTCCCTGAAAAACAAATCAACAATGTGTAAAGCATCGTCGCTCTTATGACACGGAATAAAATGAGCCATCTTGCTAAATCGATCAACTACCACAAAAACTGAATCATTCTTCACTCCCTCTCTTAGTGCGCGGTAAACCAAGAACGAAGTCCATAGAAATACCTTCCCAAGGTGAACTAGGAATCGATAAAGGAGTATAAAGTCGATGAGGGTTTAAGCATGACTTAGCTTTACGGCAGATCTCACAATGCAGCATGTAGCGCTCGACATCACGCCTCATCATTGGCCAAAAGAAATGGTCAATCAACACACTCTCTGTTTTCTTTGCTCCAAAATGTCCCATGGGACCACCAGCGTGAGCCTCTTGCAAAAGCAACAAACGAACAGAGCAATCGGGGATGCATAATTTGTTAGCTCGAAACAAGTATCCGTCATGCAAGTGAAACTTTTCCCAACCTTTACCTGCACTACACTTTGAGTGTGGTTCAGCAAAATATGGGTCATTGACATACAATTCTTTGATTCTTTGCAAACCAAGAATTTTAGTATCAAGTTGTGAGAGTAAAATATGGCGTCTAGACAAAGCATCGGCAACAACATTATCTTTTCCTTTCTTGTACTTGACAATATATGGAAAATATTCTATGAATTCACTCCACTTTGCATGCCTACGGTTCAGTTTTTGTTGACCCCTAAGGTGCTTTAGAGATTCATGGTCAGAATGTATCACAAATTCTTTAGGCCACAAATAATGTTGCCATGCTTCCAAAGATCTCACAAGTGCAGATAATTCTTTGTCATAAACTTAATAATTTAGAGTTGGGCCACTTAGCTTCTCACTAAAATATGCAATAGGCCTACCTTCTTGCATTAGTATGCCCAATACCAACACCACTTGCATCACATTCAATTTCAAAAGTCTTACCAAAGTTGGGCAGTGCAAGCAATGGTGCGGATGTCAACTTATCTTTCAACTCTTGGAAAGACTTCTCTTGTGTGTTTTCTCACTTGAAATGAACATCTCTCTTCGTTAGCTCATTCATGGGGACAACAATGGTGCTGAACTCCTTCACAAACCGACGGTAGAAACCAGCAAGACCAAGAAAGCTTCGTACTTGGCTTACATTTTGTGGAGGCAGACACTCACGGATGGCTTTGACCTTCTCCTCATCTACCTACACACCTTTACCTGAAATAACAAAGCCTAGAAACACAACTTTGTCTGTGCAAAATGTGCACTTTTCCTTGTTAGCATATAATCTCTCCTCCCTTAGTACAGCAAGCACACACCGGATGTGTTCAACATGTTCATCAAAAGTTTTGCTATAAATCAGAATGTCATCAAAGTAAACAACCACAAACTTGCCAATGAACATTCTAAGCACATGATTCATTAATATCATGAAGTCACTAGGTGCATTTGTCAATCCAAATGGCATAATTAACCACTCATACAAACCAGATTTTGTTTTGAAGCAGTTTTCCATTCATCATCCTCTCTCATTCTAATTTGGTGATAGCCACTTCGCAAGTCCATTTTAAAAAAGATGGTAGCGCCACTAAGTTCATCAAGCATATCATTAAGCCTAGGTATGGGGTGCCTATACCTCACGGTGATGTTGTTAATAGGCCTACAATCACAACACGTTGTGGAAGATGCACCTTTTTTGGGTCCTAAAATAACGGGTACATCACAAGGAGAGAGAATTTCCCTTACATAAACTTTGTTCAGTAGGCCTTCAACTTGTCGCTGAATCTCCTTGGTTTCCTCCGGGTTTGTGCGCTATGGTGGTCGGTTCGACAACGGGGCTCCCGGGACCAAATCAATTTGGTGCTGCTCAATGCCTCTTTGTGGTGGCAGACCCGGTGGTATCTCTTCGGGGAACACATCTTCATGTCCCTGCAAAATTTTAACAACAACACTAGGAGTGGTAGAGGGTAATTCATTAGTAGAAAGAAAGTCGTCCTTGTACAAAAGTACAAAGAACACGGTATTGGGTTCTCTCAACTCTCTCATGTCCCGTTTCCTAGCCATCAGAACTAATCCATGTATTTCCCATGTCTTGGTCAATTTAAGATGTGGGGTTTCATTTGGCTTTTGATTCTCTCGCTCACTATGTTGGTGGGTCTCACTCAAGTGCTTCTCGCTCACTCTCTCTTTCTTTTTCAGATCATCCATCAATATTTCTTCGGGTGTCAAAGGGAGCAAAGATATGTGCTCTCCCTCATATTGGAAAGAGAGACGATTAGCACGGCCGCTGATTTGCACATCGTGATCATACAACCAAGGTCTTCCCAACAGCAATTGGCATGCTTGCATTGGCACGACAGCACATTCCACTCGATCTCGATACTTCCCAATGGAAAACTTAACCGTGACTATGTTGCTTACTCGAAGTGTACCACAATCATTGAGCCATTGCATCTTATATGGACTTGGGTGCCTTCTTTGTTTCAGTCCCAATCTCTCTACTAAATCTGAACTTGCAATGTTGTTGCAACTGCCATTGTCAACAATAATTCTACAAACCTTGTCCTTGATGATGCCACGAGTGTGAAAAATATTATGTCGCTGCCCTTTCTCTTCTCTAGCTGCATTGACACTAAGAACACGACGAGAAACAAAGAAATCTCCCATGTCGGCATGAATATCATAACCACTCTTGTTGCCCTGTTCATCCTCATGACCATCCGGTGCTCCACTATCTTCATGTTCACTCTTAGATTCCCATTCACCTTGTTCATTGATAAATAGAACTCTCTTGTTTCGACACTCAGAAGAAATGTGACCATGCCCTTTGAACTTCCAACATTCAATAGCTCGGCTTCGAGATGATGATACAACCGCGGGGTTAGAGGTACTTCCAACAACAGAAGTAGCATGCTTCTCAACATTCCTAGGAGCCGGTGATGATGCCGATGAAGATGTTGTTTGCCGGGTGGCACTAGGGTGTGAAGTATGCTAAAACTGAGAACCACCATGAGAGGCATTCAACTGTGACTTTTGCCATAGTGAAGTGTTGCGGTTCTGAGATATCCGTCCAGGACCACTTCGCTGCACCTTCCTCTCCGTGCGCTTTGCTTGCTCTAGAATATCTTATAGAGTGTTATAGGGAAACATCTCCACAAAATCAGAAATTTCATGGTTGAGACCATGCAGAAATCTTGCCATCTTTGACTCCTCATCTTCATGAATACAAGCACGAACCAGCAGTAATTCCATCTCTTTATAATACTCATCCACCGTGCGAGTACCTTGGCCGAGGCGTTGCAATCTATTTTGGGGATCTCTGTGATATTGTGAAGGAACAAACGTTCGCCTCATGGCTTGTTTCATCTCTTCCCACGTGTCAATGTGATCACGGCCTAGCAGCAGCTGATTTTCTTGTAGTTGGTTCCACCAAATGTGTGCATAACCAGAAAACTCAACACAATCAACTCTCTTGGGATAAGCGAGATTATGGATACGAAAAATCAGATCACATTGTTCTTCCCAATCAAAATATGCATCGGGGTCTTCCTTTCCTGTGAACCTGGGGACGTGCAATTTGATCCTTGCTATATGATCTCGACCATCTTGATCACGACGTTCTGCACGACGCCCATCTTCAGCAACGCGACGGTATGGGACACCATCATAATCATCAAAATCATCTCCATGACCATGAACAACACGCTCGGGAGGGTCATAGTAGTGCCCACGAGGGCCATGGCCTCGCCCTTGAGGTTGTCCTCCTCGCTGCACTCCATGAGCAGCAGCACCATGCCCATGAGCAGCAGCCACATGTCCACCATAGTTGCTGATATCATCCTCCAAGGCACCGTCCACAGCATTTGATACGTCTCCATAGTATCTACTTTTCCAAACTCTTTTGCCCTTGTTTTGGACTCTAATTTGCATGATTTGAATGGAACTAACCCAGACTGACGTTGTTTTCAGCAGAATTGGCTTGGTGTTATTTTTGTGCAGAAATAAAAGTTCTCGGTTTGACCTGGAAATTTACGGAGAATATTTTTGGAATTAATAAAAAATAGTGGCAAAAGAATCAACTAGAGGGGCCCACCCATAGGCCAAAAGCCAGGGGCGCCCCGCCCTAGGGCGTGCCTAGGTGGCTTGTAGGCCCCCTGCAGCTCCACCGACCTTAATTACAACTCTATATATTCACATCCCTCGAGAAAAAATAGAGAGAAGAGGAAGAGAGCTTTCGGAATGAAGTGCTGCCGTCTCGAGGCGGAACTTGGGCAGAACCAATCTAGGGCTCCGACGGAGCTGTTCTACCAGGGAAACTCCCCTCCCGGAGGGGGGAATCGAAGCCATCGTCATCACCAACGATCCTCTCATCGAGAGGGGTTCAATATCCATCAACATCTTCACCAGCACCATCTCCTCTCCAAACCCTAGTTCATCTCCTGTGTCCGATCTTTGTCTCAAAACCTCAGATTGGTACCTGTGGGTGGCTAGTAGTGTTGATTACTCCTTGTAGTTGATGCTAGTTGGTTTACTTGGTGGAAGATCATATGTTCAGATCCTTAATGATAACTAATACTCCTCTGATTAAGAACATGAATATGCTTTGTGAGTAGTTACGTTTGTTCCCGAGGACATGGGATAAGTCTTGTTATAAGTAATCATGTGAATTTGGTATTCGTTCGATATTTTGATGAGATGTATGGTGTCTCTCCTCTAGTGGTGTTATGTAAACGTCGACTACATGAAACTTCACCATCATTTGGGCCTAGTGGAAGGCATTAGGAAGTAATAAGTAGATGATGGGTTGCTAGAGTGACATAAGCTTAAACCCGAGTTTATGTGTTCTTCGTAAGGGGTTGATTTGGATCCATATGTTTCATGCCATGGTTAGATTTATCTTAATTCTTCTTTCATAGTTGCGGATGCTTGCGAGAGAGGTTAATCATAAGTGGGAGGTTTGTCCAAGTAAGGGCAGTACCCAAGCACCAGTCCACCCACATATCAAATTATCAAAGTAACAAACGCGAATTAAATGAGCATGACGAAAACTAGCTTGACAGAAATTCCTATGTGTCCTAGGGAGCGCTTTGCTTTATATAAGAGTTTGCCCAAGTTTGTCCTTTGTTACAAAAAGGATTGGTCCACCTTGTTGCACCTTTGCTACATTTATTAGTTGCTACCCGTTACGAATTATCTTATCACAAAACTATTTGTTACCGATAATTTCAGTGCTTGGAGAGAATACCTTACTGAAAACCGCTCGTCGTTTCCTTCTGCTCCTCGTTGGGTTCGACACTCTTACTTATCGAAAGGACTACGATAGATCCCCTATACTTGTGGGTCATCAGCGGTGTGCACGGAATTCTCATCCTCAACTTCCTCAACTGGGTCAATAGGGTGTTGTCGGTGCTGAACCCTATCACCACTTGCTAGAGGATGCTCGTGAAGCATCCTTTCAAGGTCTCAAACCATATTCTGTAATTCCTGAAACTCTGCAAGTGTGATTGGGGCATCTTTTTCCCTTTGATCTTCTCCATGAACCGATGCAGTTCCTGCCATGTTAGTGGAGCTAAAAAATGTAAAAGGTTATTTTTTTGTGGAATCACACAACCTCACCTATTACTTACCAAATTCTTATGAGTTCATATCAGATTGTGCTTCTCCCGGATGTGTTAAAGCGATTAAAATACATGGGTCAAAGAACTAGCTTTGGTTTTTGGTGGAGTTTGGTGGGGTAAACAAAAAGAGGCTTGTGCTGAAATCAAGTTGATGCAAACGAAGAAAAAAAATATGTGGATAGATCTGCTGCACCTTTGCACGAAGATCGAACAAACACACAACACACAACACACAAGCTTCTGATTTTGTTTCTACCAAGCTAAAACTTTGGATTACACAACACTTTCTTTTGCTCACTTGATTTTTTTCTGCCACTCTTCCTTTCTTTCTTTTTCCAAATCACAACAATCAAATCTGAAAGCAACTACGAAGATGAACTTGATGCGTATCTAAAAGATGAAGAACATGTAAGGTATGCAACAACAAGATCTCAGCACCAACAAGGCTTGGATGTATTTTTGGTGGGGCTTTGGACTTCTAGGACAGAAAATATAGCATGAAAAACACTCGATCTACAGGGATGATAGTAAGATGAACTTGGATAATGATGACCCACAAGTATAGGGGATCTATCGTAGTCCTTTCGATAAGTAAGAGTGTCGAACCCAACGAGGAGCAGAAGGAAATGACAGGCGGTTTTCAGTAAGGTATTCTCTGCAAGCACTAAAATTATCGGTAACAGATAGTTTTGTCATAAGATAATTCGTAATGGGTAGCAAGTAACAATTGTAAAAAAGGTGCATCAAGGTGGCCCAATCCTTTTTATAGCAAAGGACAAGCCTGGACAAACTCTTATATAAAGCAAGGCGCTCCCAAGGACACATGGGAATTTCTGTCAAGCTAGTTTTCATCATCCTCATATTATTCGCGTTCGTTACTTTGATAATTTGATATGTGGGTGGACCGGTGCTTGGGTGCTGCCCTTACTTGGACAACCTCCCACTTATGACTAACTCCTCTTGCAAGCATCCGCAACTACGAAAGAAGAATTAAGATAAACCTAACCATAGCATGAAACATGTGGATCCAAATCAGCCCCTTACGAAGCAACGCATAAACTAGGGTTTAAGCTTCTGTCACTCTAGCAACCCATCATCTACTTATTACTTCCCAATGCCTTCCTCTGGGCCCAAACAATGGTGAAGTGTCATGTAGTCGACGTTCACATAACACCACTAGAGGAGAGACAACATACATCTCATCAAAATATTGAACGAATACCAAATTCACATGATTACTTATAACAAGACTTATCCCATGTCCTTAGGAACAAACGTAACTACTCACAAAGAATATTCATGTTCATAATCAGAGGAGTATTAATGATGATCAAGGATCTAAACATATGATCTTCCACCAAGTAAACCAACTAGCATCAACTACAAGGAGTAATGAACACTACTAGCAACCCATAGGTACCAATCTGAGGTTTTGAGACAAAGATCGGATACAAGAGATGAACTAGGGCTTGGAGAGGAGATGGTGCTGATGAAGATGTTGATGGAGATTGACCCCCTCTCGATGAGAGGATCGTTGGTGATGACGATGGCTTCGATTTCCCCCTCCGAAAGGGAAGTTTCCCTGGCACAACAGCTCCGCCGGAGCCCTAGATTGGTTCTGCCCAAGTTCCGGCTCGAGACGGCGGCGCTTCGCCCCGAAAGATCTGTTATGATTTGTTCCAGGTCAAAACCCATCCATATAGCAGAAGATGGGCATTGGAGGGCTGCCAGGTGGGCCACAAGCCACAGGGGCGTGCCTAGGGGGGTAGGGCGCGCCCCCTGGCTTGTGACTGCCTGGTGGGCCCCCTGATGTATTTCTTTCGCCCAATAATTTTTATATATTCCAAAATAATTCTCCGTAGATTTTTAGGGCTTCTAGAGTTGTGCAGAATAGGTATCTCAGATTTGCTCCTTTTTCAGTCCAGAATTCCAGCTGCCGGCATTCTCCCTCTTCATGTAAACCTTGTAAAATAAGAGAGAAAAGACATAAATATTGTACCAAAATGTGTAGTAACATCCCATAATGCAATAAATATCAATATAAAAGCATGATGCAAAATGGACATATCAGATAATAGATCCTACCGTGTCAACGAAGGCTCTGATACGAGATGATAGGTGCAAACCCGTTGAACGAGTTCACGCCTGAGGGTGGCCCGATCTTCACGTCGTAGGATCGAATCGGGAGGGATAACTAGTTTTATACCTGCCAAGGTTGGATGCAACCCATACGTTGGGGATGGCTGACCGGAGCTACAAGAACTCCAACCCGTTGTTCGAACAATCGCAGAACCACAAACCGGGACTAACCCACACAAAATGTCCGGAACCGTAGAGCACGAATTAGGGGGGAACCAGAGGCTCCTTCTTGCGAATCTCGATGAACTCACAAGAGCAAAGGTAGCAAGGATCTCTCGGATCTCTCTAGCAGTCTTGTTGCATAAGCTTATAGCTGAATGGTTTTGACAAAGGTCTCTAAAAGGATGAAGAAGATGGGGTTTTATAGCAGAGACAACCCCCCTTAGCTAGGTGTGAAAAGGTTTCAAAAGTAATCACGTTTGCATGGCTTCCTTGGGAAAATAAACAGTCACCTTTGGGAGGTGTTGGAGAGCTCCTTGAAATTCACCTTGTCAATGCAGCGAAGACCAAGAATGTCAACCAAGTGGTAGGCGTCACCTCGGGCATGGAGACCTCATGACATGATGTTTGACATTAGTATGTGCCTTCCTCTCCGGTGCTTGTTATTCTCGGAGTAGTCCGAATGTTGTTTCGTAGGGTGACTTTTGTGGCGCGTCATCTACAGTGTCCTCGTTGGCTTGTTGGGTCTGTATGTGGGTTTGACCCTCAGTGTATCGGTTTTTACATGGTTTTCCTGTAATTAACCGGACAACTATCTTTTTCTCTATTAATAAAAAAGGCAAAGCTTTTGTCTCTGTTTCAAAACTAAGCCTGATCTAGCAACCAAGCACTTGAAAAAAAGGGACACAATGGCGACCAGCCAAGCGACGGGCCGCGGCAGACCGCCTCCGGCCGCTCGTACGTACCACCGTCCGGCATTTCGTCCCGCTTCCCTTGGATGCACTGTGTGCCGTGTCGGTGCGCCGTTCGAACAAACAGTAGCAGAGGCCACGCGACAGAGAAAGCAGGCCTGGGGCATGCTAGATAACTTATGACGAGTTGATGGCCTGGGAGGCAACGGACGTAGTAGTACTAGTGACCGACTGACGCTTGTCGCGCCAAATTTCATCTCCGTCACCGGCAGCCGTGTCGGTCGCGTGCTTAGTTGAGATCGGGATCAAACGATGAGGTGGTTTCGGGTTCTTGGTTTCAGTCGAGATGGCACCATCAGAGCGTCCGTTGATCTGTCGCTGCAGAGTAGTTTAAGGTTCGTCTCGATGAGCTCTGCTGCCACTACGACTCCCATATGTTTAGCATTGAATCGACGACGTCACGACGATGATAATATTACTAATGTACGCCGACTGACTCTTGGCCCACCTGCGTCTGCTTAGTTTATGTGTGCACATCAACATGTGATAGAACTAGAAGTAGATACGAACAGAGGGTGAGTCGTGACATGAAAATTCATGCACTCAGCCTGCGCTGCAGGACTTCGATCGATATCAAGGTCCATACGGAGGAGACGTCGAGCGGATGGATTCTAGTAACGACCCGGGCCATGGCAGGTGCCACGTTCGAGCTCCAGCCCCAGCCTCAGCCCTTATCAATGACTCCATCCTCAGGAGGTAGGTGGCATCGATCCATCTGCTCGCCAGACATACGTGATCCAACACGTATCTTGTCTCTTCATCCTCTAGTTCTGGTATATACATGCATGGCTCGCAGAATGCTAACCATTTCGGATGGCTCGTATGAAGATGGTCCCCCGCGTAGCCACGTACGCTATCTAATTTAGCCTACATACATCCCGCACGGGGAAGGGGCCCCTAGAGATGAGATTGAGAGAATGTTGCGTCGACTATCGAAGACCCAGAAATTTTGTTGGAATTACATGGCATTCCGCATGACGGAAGCACGTTAAGACTAGGAAGTAACATAAAGTAGTAACATGCATATGTTACTAGTTTAAATTATTATCTTCACAATGGATAGTAACATATGAGTAGTAACATTGAGTCTTTTATTTATTAGCTTATAGATTCATTTTATCTTGATATGTGTAGTAACATGCTAAGTTACTCAATTTTTTTCTTTTTATTAATTAGATATCACATCATACTTTTTGCTTAGGTAACATTTATGTTACTATCTATGTTATTCTTATTATAAATAGTTTAATGGCCCGTGTTTGGCTCCAAAGTACTGGACAAACTGATAGCTAATTTAAGTGTGCTGTAGTAGTACTACCACTACAGCTACCAAGACCGACCTTGCATGTGGAGTGGGAGCGCAAGGTGAACGCACGAGCCTAGCTTTTGCTAAGCTGGCTCACAGTCCCAGCCTGTACTCCTGCCATCGCAAGTGACTTGGAGCCCCTTCCCAAGGCTATCTTTTACCCCTACACTCATACTACTACTTGAGTAGTATACACACCGCATAAAAATGCTCAACGATACGTACCAGTAGCACGTATGCTTGTCAGGTGGAGAAGAAGGCACTTACTTGCCACGTTGCAGGACAGACAGGCTTTGTCACGTTCTCTCTCTTGCAGAGAGAAGCACCGAATGATGCTTAATCTTATCCGCATACGCGCAGTGCCGATCGACCATGTAGCGGCAAGGGCCTCCTAGCTTGTCATGTCTATCTGTCTACGCTTCCTGGATGGTCCATGGCATAAGTGGGATATGATCGAATGGCCATATGCTCGCTTCGCATGTGTGGGGGCAAATCCTGATAGTGGTATGATGGTACCATGTATGCCTGTCTATGCATCATATTTTCCTTCCCTGACTTCTCCCAATCACATTTTGGGTGACCAGAAGATGGCAAACGTACCAGGCATGAGAGAGATATGGCCTGCTACATCTTTCTGATGGGCCTAAATGTACTAATGCGTCACTGATGATGATCAGGGAATCCATCTTTAATCTTGAGTTTCTCTTAATCTTTCGCAGAAAAGGAATGCACGGTTGATGGACGGCAGAGGAGTGCTCATGTGCATTGCCCCACTTATATGATTGGAGCTGTACACTGGTATGTGCTAGCAGCGTTATTGGACCCAGGATAATAATACACTTCACTTTAAGTGGTAATGTGCTAACGTTGCCGGGTGCCCGGCAGAACTCAACAGGTTGTATACAGCTACCAAGGCATGTCGTGCAGCAAAGGAGCGGACGACGAGCCCCTGCATACAGTTGAATCTCATAATAGAGCCCTTCTTCTTCCAGTGTGTTGATTCAGTTGAACACACGGAGAATGCGCTGAACATACGATCATCGTCACCCACCTATTATATGGGCTACGGCAGCATGATTGCACGGTTATAACAGTCCAGATTCTTTTGTACACGTACGCTTCGAAAAATGCAAATTTTTTTACATTTTAGCAGAGTTCTGAGATGTCACTGGACAGGGACACGAGTGATTGCTCGTCTCAGCTCTCGTCCATGTGATGTGATGATATACTACTCGTCAATTGGCATTGTGATGACCAAGCTTAAACAATGCTTGCACCCAGAAGCCGAAGCCCCTGTCCGCCAGCCTGTGAATGAGACTATGAGAGGAGGCTTGCTTCCGGGGAAACGCAAGATGATTCTCTTCTCTTTCTTGGAAAAGATGAAATGCAAAGGGTAGAACGTGCGTGATCTTCTTTAGAGCATTGTTAATAGTATAGCCAGTTGCTGCTACAAGTCGTTGGCATGTTATTTATAGCCCATTTTATAGTCAATATGTATAATAATTGATCAAAAAATGTATTATTTTTTTATTAAGTGGTCCACCTTTCATTCTCAAAGTGTTTAGGAACACGTGTTAGAACTGACTCTTCACGAAGGGTCCGCTTATCTTCTTTCTTCTCTTTTCTTTCCTTCAACTAAGCAACAATATACTAGTTTATTTTGTACAACCCGCTGACTCAATACTATTATACTTAGTCTTATTCCAGCATCTTAGCGGCATCCCTTGCTACCGGCAACCTAAAGGGAGGTCAACAACAACCCCAAGGACAAGGCCAAGGGCAAGGGCGAAGAAGGGAAGGGACCTATACTTTCCTGGGTCCATACGCTGTCTTTCTCAGCCCATTAGACACGCCCAAAATTCACGTCACTGTTCGTTAAGCAAAGATCTTAGCATACCACGCAAGAAAACACCACACCGGTCTCCGTCTCGTTTCGGTTCTCAGCACGGTCTTTTCATCATCATCGTCGCCGTCCTCTTCCGAGCTCAAACGAGCCCGTGTCTCCACCCAACACGGCGGCCGCAGCGCACCTACCACCTGTGCGTGCGTGCGTGCGTCTCCGGCACTATCACACCAATCCAAGCCGCTTCCCTTTAGACCCAACATTTGGACGATAATACATTGGCATGTCACACAAGGCCGGTAGCCGTGGCCTTGCCGATCACATTTGGGGATTAGCTTTTCTACTCCCGCGGAGGCGGTCGGTCATGCTCGGGCGACGCTGACACGCCAACCGCCGGTAGGCCAGCCCACCAGAACCCGGCGCCTGCAAGTGCGTGCACATCCATCGATCCCATGGCCATGGCCATGGCGGTCGAGGACCACCCCCCGTACGTGTCTCCATCGGTCGACTGCTACTAATAGAGTACTCCGATACGGCACTCCAAGGGCAAGGGCAGCATATATCAAGGGCTCCAGAAAGGCACCAACATTTTGTCTCTCTAGCCTTCTTCTACCGTCCCGAGACGGCAAGAAAGGCAGCATGGCTTTTGGCCACAAAACACAACCACAACAATGTTCGGCGCTGTTAGTGTTAGCCCCATCTGTAGAAAAGCCAAGCACCTGCAGGCATGCCAACCAAAAAATACTCGCTCGTTTTTACTCGACCAATCTATGTCCGCTGTCCGTACGTGCTTCAGTGCCACGACTGAAAACAGCTGTTCATCAAATCAAATCAAACGAAACAAAACATTCTGTTGGGTCCTCGCAGAAAAGAAAAAGGGCGGCTAAGAGGACGTTAGGTGCACCAGAACTCCAGCATACAAACAGAAATGCAATCAGATTAGCGCTAGCCTTGCGAATGATCAACACTGTACCTTGTGATCTAAAACAAAACACTGCACCTTTCGGAAACGGAACTCGGAAAGAATCACAAGGAACTCATCAGTAGATTAGCAAGAAAAACTCAAAGGAAGCAACACGTGAAAAGGTGGAAATGGCCGTCGGTTGGACCGTCGCCGTCACGCAAATCACACCGGAGCGCGGGTGGCGAGGGCAGAAACCGACGCGTGTGGCGGGCACCGAACGGGGGGACGTGCCCCTTTACCACCTCCCCTTCCGTCGGGTGACTGGGACGACGGCGAGTCAAGGACCCGAGTAGTACGATTGATTCCAAGGAACAAATGACACGAAATGTTCCTTCTACAATGCTGCGCAATAGCAATGAAACATATGGTTGGACGCACGTATGGGGCGGGAGGTCGACAAAAAATATATAGATACCAGATGCTCAGTGGGAGCTGGCAAGGAAAGTGAGATGATGAGGACAACTTTTAGCAGGCCTCTACTCTACAAGGGGTGAGGTGCAGCAGATGGACAAAAGAAAACAGGAGAAAATCTTTGATCAACGGAGAGGAAGAGCACAATAATGATTTGCAAAAGAATAAAGCGGCGAGCCCAACAAGTGGTGAGGCCCCACCGGAAAGAAACGGCCCTCGAAAAGAAAAGGGCGGTAGCTCACAGGTCCCGTGTTGCTCGCTGCAACCCAGGGCCTCCACGTCATCCCCCACCGCCCATCTCCCCATCCATACTTGAGTAAGTCATCGGGTCCGGAGCTTAACGGTAACGCTCTCTCTATAATTAACTGATGATGAATCTATCGGCAGGCAGATCGCGAGTGCTTAAGCTCAGAATGGTTGTTGGTGTCAGCTGCCGTAGTGCACGAGCCACAAAGAGAGGATTCCAAGTTACTCATGTCTGCCAGCGATTTTGACATGATCCATTCATTCAAGGAACCGGTCCATGGAGTAGGAGTGGCAGTACACTCTTCTGCCAGCAGCATTAAGGCTCGTGCAGGCGGTGTTGCATTGGACTGGCCGACTCTTCAGGGTCAGGGAGATGGATGTGTGAATTGAATTGATTGCCGCCATTTGCCAGACCAAGCCACCAAACAGCAGCAGAGAGTGAGATATTGCCATTTAAGGGGAAGACCAACAACAAATGCTTGCAAAGTCTGTTTCTCTCTCTCTTTCTATCTCTGCTTTTATTCATTTATTTATTTATCTATCGTCATCATCGTCGCCATGATGCGATGATGAGGCCGCAGCTCTGTAGAGTGTGGTAGAGTATGATACAGATGACCTTTCTTTGTAGCACCAAACAAACGATCAAAAATATGTATGTGGGACAGCAGATCGCTACTCAATACGAACACCAACAATCTAACACAAAACATTTAATTGAACACAAGAAGAAAAAAGTAAAACGGGAAGGAGAAGAAGAAGAAGGAGAAAAAATATATAGGTTTTTGAACATGTAACGGTGACCAAGAATTAGAACTCAGGATTTATACGGGTCGGCGAAAGAAGGAAAAGAATCTCTGTAGTACGTTTTGTTCGCGGGCGGTTACCGGGACGGCTCCACGGCGGCGGGGCCGTACAGGTCGAACGGCGCCCAGAGCGCGTCCAGCGGGCACGGCCGCCCGCCCGCCAGCCGCGCCCACGGCTTGCCGGACCCCGACCAATGCAGCAGGCTCACCGGCCCCGGGTGGAGGTCGCGGCAGCTGCCCAGGATGTTGTCGCCGCCGAGGCCGTGCTGGTTCCACCGGTGCTCGATCGCCGCCACGTGCCCCGCGAACACCAGCAGGAACGGCGGCAGCGACCCCAGCTCGTAGATGCGCCCGGGCGGCGACTTCTGTATCTCCATCCACCGCTCGATGCGCCGGGTGTAGCCCGCCTGCCGCCACCGCGCGAGGTCGAGCACCATGACGCCGGTGTTGAAGTAGCACGGCCGCCTCCCCTCGAACGTCCCGGCGAACTGCTCCTCCGACCAGAACCGGTCGGTGAAGTACTTGGTGAAGTTGGCGTGGCAGTACTCCGGCGCGCCGACAGTGCGGCCGCCGAGGTCGGTGCGCCAGAGCTTCGCCACGTCGTCGACGAGCACGAGGTCGGAGTCCAGGTAGATGACGCGGCGCACGCAGGGCTCCAGGAGGTCGGCGAGGTAGTTGCGGGCGTAGTTGAGCGGCTCCTCCAGCGCCTGCCGCACCGACGACGAGATGAGCCCCCGGACGCGCGCGGGGTCGAAGTAGTAGACTTTGAACCGGAGCTGCGGGAACACGGCGCGGACGAGGTCGCCCAGGCTCGGGTCGGAGACGAGGAAGTGGAAGAAGACGCTCTCCGGGCACATGGCGTGCTGAACCACGGAATGGACCGCGGCGACCGAGCCCCTCAGGTAGCCCTCGTCCAGAGTAATCGCGATGTGGACGAGCGAGGGGTCGCAGACATTGCCGGTGCCGTTGCCGCAGTCAGCGGCATTGCGGAAGGACGGCGCGCGGCGGAAGGGGAGGCCCCTCGCGCCCCCGGCGATCTGGCCGGGGAAGCGGACGTGGCTGTCGAACTGCGACGACCGGATGGCCTCGGCCGGCGGGAAGGACTGCAGCGACGGCGACAAGACCACCATCAGCATGGCGGCGGAGAAGAAGCCGGACAGGCGCGCTGCCCATAGCATTGCGCTCCGCCGAGTGCGTTGCCACCGCTTCCTGGCGCCGGGCCGGCCACGGCTGCTGTTGGACCACCCCAAGACGGCGTGCAGGTGGGCGATGGCGTCGTCCAGCGGCAGCGTGGCCAGGGCTGGTGGCTAGGAGCAATAAAAGGGGGCAGCTTGCGGCAGAGTCAGAACGGATACCTCGCCTCCTCCCCCTCCTCCTCCTCCTCCTCCTCCTCAATTGGATTGGCGTCGTGCTTTCTTGGCTGACGGATCGGCGCGTGGAGTGGGGGAGAAGCGAGAGGGCATCCGAGCCAGGCGTGGTAATGGGGAGTGGGGTTGAGAATAGGAGGCGACGGCACCCACCAACCCACCGCGGCGACAGGCGATTCCCCGTGCGACTGCTCGGCTTTTTCTGCAGCGGCGGTGGCGTGGTGCCGTGGTGGCGGCGGCTTATTGTATCTGCCGCTTGGGCTTGTTACTTCTGCGCTCGCTCTGGTTTTGGGGATTCGGGGGTTTGACAAGGAGAGGAGAGGAGAGGAGAGGAGAGGCGTCACTTTGGTCAATTTTCAATTTTACCACTGCTCCCGCTTACTATTTCGGATTACAGTTTTTCCCGAACCAGAATTTGAATTTCATATGGCATTCCTGTGCTGTTTTTGCAAAATCGTTATATATATACACACACACATCGCATATTAAAATGGTATTTTCATGGATTTAAAAAGTGTTACTTATGTGAATGAATCGGTGGTTGGATAGTTATAGGAGGACAGTGGTATCAACGACAAACCAGAGTTAAACTTATAGACTTGACACTGATGTTCGTATTTTTTGAATTTATTTCAGACCCTCTGATGATTTACGTTCAGTTGAAGATGATGTTTTCGTTGACTATGATGGCGTTTGTGTCGACTTCGTCAAACTCAAGACGATGTGTCAACTCAATCTTTTGAAGTTGCTCACAACCATATAGGATGTGCGTGCGTTTGCTCGTACGGATGAGTGTATGTGCATATGTTGCGTTTGTACTGTGTGTAGAAAATGTTAATTATTTATGTAACCTTTTTCTCGACATACCTCTCACAAAGAAAACAAAAATTAGGAAGGCATATGGGGTAGACACTCTAAACTTTGGTAAAACAGGACTGAAAATTGCTGTTCTCTTCATGATAGGTCAATAGTTACGATCATCTAAGATAAATAATACCCATAACTTGTAACAAAATAAATACTCCCTTCGTTCTAAAATAACTGTCTTTGATTTAGTACAATTTTTATATTAAAAATATACTAAATCGATGAAATTTATTTTGAGAAGAAGAAAATAGTTTATAAAATAATTTAGACCCTGAGATGTACCTGAAGTTCGGTTTGGGAGCTACCTAGATCGAATAAAACGTTCGTTGAAAATGATTGAACGTAAACGCTCGATGCGGGAGTGACCCCAGATTGAACGATTCATGTTTGGCCAATATGGCGTTGTACCAGTCAGCCCCAAATCCAAAAAAGTCCACGTGCAACCTAGTTGCCTACTGTTTCTCTAGAACAAGTTCAAAAAACAGAAACAATAAAACAATAAAAAGAGTAAAACCTTGAAAAACATAACAAATGATTTGCCATGATAGATAAAAAATTATTTATCGGACCCCACCCCTATACATCGTTCGATCCAGGCAAACATATTGTAAATACTACTACTATGGCATTTTTCTAACTAAACATGAATATCCATGGACTATATGGTTTTGTGTACGAAGAAATACAAAAATTGACATGATCCCACTAGTTTGGCATGGAAACAAACTTTTGAAAACTGCCATGCAAAATACACAATAATTAAAATGTTGTGATGCCTTATAAGTTGACGGCAATTTTAATCTTATGGCAAAATATTACAAAAACAACATGGCAGAATTGTTTTATATAATCTATTGCCAAAAGTATGGCATTTTTAATAAACACAAAATATTCATGGAAAAACCTAAACGGTTTTGCGTACAAAAATAAGCTATTTTTGCTATGATCCAAGTAGTTTGCCATGGTAGCAAACTTTCCCAAAAATGCCATGGCAAGACATGATAATTAACATGGCATCATAAATATTTTTGCAAAGGCCCAAAAAGAAGAAGCCATGGCAATTGGCATCAGTACATGGTGGCCAAAATATGGATTACATTTGATAAAGAATATTTAGTATACACAAAAAGGCACAAAAATGTGGTTTAAATTTCCCTTCACGTAGTATATAGTTTACTAGTAATTGACATGCTCCATAAAAGTAAATATAGCATGGTCTCATGAAAGCAAGAATTTGCATGAACAATGAATGTAATAAAATTCCATGAATGAAAAGTACGTTCGCTATAGTACATTAAGAAAAAAAATCCATGACAAACTAAAAAGCTAATGTGAATGTAAGTTGAAGTAAAATGGCGATGACGATAATATTAAGATTTTCATGGCAAGTAAAAAATACCAGCGCAAATAGTTAAATTTCCATGGAAATAAAAGTAAAATTGCCATGGCGATAAAAGAAAATTTTCCATGGAAAATAATAAAACATTACCATAGAAAATAAAGTAAAATTTGCCATCCCAAATAAAATTGAAATTGTCATGGCAATAAAATACTAAAATTGCCATGTCTTGAAGAAGGAAAAAATTGCCATGGAAAAACAATATGTTAATTTCTCATGTACATTAAAAGTAAAATTGCCATGGTGATAAAAGTAAATGTCCATGGATTTTGTTTCCATGGCAAATAAATTAAAAACCATGCCAAATAAGAGTAAAATTGTCATGGCGATAAAAGAGTAAAATTTCCATATTTTGAAGACATAAAAATGTTATGAGGATCCAAATTTTGTACATTTGTCATTTGAGTATTCCAAGAAAAGGTTTGAAATTTTAGTATGATGTATGCGACACACCTTTTTAGAAAATTTGCCATATGGCCAATCCACATAACTTTTTTGCCATGAAATGCTCAAAATAAAATTTGTAGGGACATATTAAAATATGTGAACAAAATTGGCATGGCAGATGTATATTAATATTTGCTATTGCATTTTTACTACATTTGTCAAGATTCTGTATAAGAAAAAATGTCATGTATGCTAAGTGATTTTGTGTGATACGAAACAAGAAATTTGCCATCCTATTTAAATTAAACTTGCTGGTTGATTCGTAAACAAAATGGCATGGCACAAATGCTTTCCCAATGTCACTACAGATTAAAGTTGATTTGTCCTAGAATAGCTTGCCATGGGAACGAACACAGGGGTTAATGTGACAAAATGGCACGGAAGTTAAGTTAACATGACAAATTATTTTATGTTTTGAAAAGGGAACATATTATGATTGCCATGGCAACAAATTTTGAGTTGCCATGACAACAAATCAAAATTTTGAGTTTCGATGGCAAAAGAAAAAAATTGATTGCCATGAACTATACATTTTGGGGGTGTCTACTAACTATAGATTCCTAGAATTGCCATGGAAATATGGTCAATTAGCATCTCATAAAAAAAAAGGTTCATGCACAATAACTACACAAACACTAAAGTGCTGACATCTCAAAAAAATTAAAAAATAGTGGGAGTAAACCTGGGCATACACCAGGCCGGGTCGGGCTTTAAAAAGCCCAAACTGAATATCCCAGGCCCAAGTTCGGCCCGGCCTGGACAAAAAAACAAATTTTAGGCCCGAGCCCATCCCAAACAGAGTAAAAAGGAGAATTTCGGGTCGGGTCGGGCCTCTGTGTAAAATGTCCATTTTTCCAAGCCCAAGCCCGACCCGAACTACTAAACGGGCCTCGTTTTCAAGCCCAAACCCGGCCGAAACATAAAGCCCGACCCGGCCCCAGTTTTTCGGGATGGGCTCGTGCTGGGTCAGTGGGTTGGGCTGCCCATGCCCAGGTTTGAGTGGGAGCTAGTGAAAAAAACGAGCTAGTGAAAAGTATCACTCTGTGTGGTACATCCACTCTGTGCATGTGGTCTAAAGCGGTTGTACCTTTTTGATGGACGGTAGTATCATTCCGACCTCATTACCGCTCCATTATAGGTTGTACCCACAGGCTATGGTAGGAATTGTCGTTCTGCGTGGTAGTACTGCTCCTTTCAGTGGCAGTATCGTTTGAGTGCGGTCTAGTGCATAACGTTTGAACGTATTGCCCCACTATATGAAAGGGTTGTTCTTCCCAAGAAGACCCACCTCTTATTCCATTCACTCTATTGTTGCCCTAAAACCAATTTTCGCTCGATCTCTCTCCCAACCATCCAAACTTGTCGATTCCCTATGGTTTGAAGGAAAGGGCCTTGATCTACACTTCCATAAAGAGAAAATTGGTTGCCCCCATCAATCCATTACAAATCTTGTTACTCCTCGGTGTCCGGGCACCCTAGACGGAAGAGGTCACCTCGGAGGCACACTCCATTGTGATGAAACCCATGGTGATGTTGGGAGTCTCCAATTAAGTTATGGAGAGAGCCCAACCTTTTTTAAAGGTTCGGTCACCATGTTCAAGAGCGCCACTAGTGAAATCTTGACATCTTGCATTATTGAAGAGTGTGATGAGAATATGGTGACCCTAATGGCTTCTTGTGGAGCATGTTGCCTCCACATCGCTCCAACGGAGATGTACCTTCCCCTAAAGGAAGGGAACTCCGGTTACACATCCTCGTCTCCCTCGAATCCACATATGGTTACTTCTAACCTTTACTTTGGGCAAGCTTATGTTGTATTTGTATCTTGTGCTTGCTTCGTTTTATTGTTGAACTTATCTTGTAGGTTGTCCATCTAGTTGCATATCTAGACAACCTATTTTGTTGTTAAGCCTAAATTATTAAAAGAACCTATAATTGTTAGTCACATATTCACCCCCTCTAGTCGATCATATCAATCATTTAAATTGGTATCGGAGCTATGTCACTTCATTAAGGGATTTGCCACCTAAAAAGTATGGCTGGTGATGGGATGAGGGATGATGATGCGCTCACGGCCTTGGGACCGGATGTGGTCATTCGGGGTGCTCTAAATGAGGTTATGGCCTCAATTAGATCAACCATAGTGGATGAGGTCAGGGCATCCCCAAGGCAGACCCGCCAACCTCATGCCATGGTACAGACAGCCTGGTCCGGACCATGGAAGCCATCCAACGCGATCTTGTATCGGTCCGTGGAGCAGTCCGGACACGATTTCTCCAACAAACCGGAGACAAACGTGAGGAAGATTTGTGAGAGTCCGGACCACTACTTCGCTCGATTCTAACCGTCTAGCTCACCAAAAACCCTCCCACGTGAAACAGTCAGCACCTCTAGAGTGTCAGTGCCTGCATTCATGCCCAGGAAGAGCGGACGCGGCCGCTCACTAGCGTCGGTATTGAAGTGGCGCGCCGGTGAGAGAGCGCCTCCCGCATCGCTTCTTGGTGCACGCGACTACTGCGTGTTCCAATGACACGGCGGTCACCCGTCCGTCTGCCGTCCACATTGATGGAACATGGTTGTCGAGGCATCTCCTCTGGTGCCACCTGTCCATCCATATGTCGCTCGCCATTACTATATAACCTGCTGCCCCGACCATAGTCGTAGTCATGAGCCTCTTGTCCCTCTCCCAACATGGATTCCTTGTTGGAAATATGCCCTAGAGGCAATAAATAAAGTGTTTATTATTATATTTACTTGTTCATGATAATTGTTTATTATCCATGCTATAATTGTATTGATTGGAAACACATTACATGTCTGGGTAAATAGACAACACTTTGTCCCTAGTATGCCTCTAGTGAACTAGCTCGTTGATCAAAGATGGTCAAGGTTTCCTAGCCATTGACATGTGATGTCATTTGATAACGGGATCACATCATTAGAAGAATGATGTGATGGACAAGACCCAAACTACAAACGTAGCATATGACCGTGTCAGTTTATTGCTACTGTTTTCTGCATGTCAAGTATATGTTCCTATGACCATGAGGTCATGCAACTCACGGACACCGGAGGAGTGCCTTACGTGTATCAAATGTCGCAACGTAACTGGGTGACTATAAAGGTGCTCAACAGGTATCTCCAAGGGTGTCTGTTGAGTTGGCATGGATCAAGACTAGGATTTGTTACTCCGTGTAACGGAGAGGTATCTCAGGGCCCACTCGGTAATACAACATCACAATAAGCCTTGCAAGCAATGTGACTAAGTGTTAGTCACGGGATGTTGTATTACGGAACGAGTAAAGAGACTTGCTGGTAACGAGGTTGAACTAGGTATGGAGATACCGACGATCGAATCTCGGGCAAGTAACATACCGAAGAACAAAGGGAACATCATATGGGATTAACTGAATCCTTGACATAGAGGTTCAACCGATAAAGATCTTCATAGAATATGTAGGAATCAATATGGACATCCAGGTCCCGCTATTGGTTATTGACCGTAGAGGTGTCTCGGTCATGTCTACGTAGTTCTCGAACCCGCAGGGTCTGCACACTTAAGGTTTGGTGACGTTTCGGTAGTATAGAGTTATGTATGATGGTGACCGAAGGTTGTTCGGAGTCCCGGATGAGATCCCGGACATCACTAGGAGCTCCATAATGGTCCGGATGTAAATATTCATATATGGGAAGTCCTATTTTGGTCGCCAGAAAAGTTTCGGGCTAATCGGTAGTGTACCGGGAGTGCCGGTAGTGTACCGGGAGACCACCGGGAGGGGTATTTCGACCCAAGAGGCTTCATGGGCTGTGGGAGAGTGAATACCAGCTCTTTGTGGGCTGGTGGAAATCCCACACAAGGACCATGCGGCTAGGGAAGAAAAGCCCAAAGGGAAAAAGGTGGAAAAGGGCCAAAAAGGAGGAATCCTAGTCCTACTAGGATTGGAGGAGGAACCCTCCTCTCCTCCCACTTCGGCCAAACCTAGGAGGGTTTGGCCTTTGCGCCAAGGACTCTCCTCCCTCCCTCTTATATATATTGGAGGTTTTAGGGCTTTTGCACAGAATTTCAGCCACGTGCTACCCGTTCCTCCAGTGCATAGTTTCTCCTCTAGATCGGATTTCTGCAGTGCTTAGGCGAAGCCCTGCCGGAATAGCTCCACCACCATCGTCGGAGTGCCGTCACGCTGCCGGAGAACTCTTCTTCCTCTCCGCTCCCTCTTGCTGGATCAAGAAGGCGGAGATCGTCATCAAGTTGTACGTGTGCTGAACGCGGAGGTGTCGTCCGTTCGGCGCTAGATCGGAAGGACCGTGATCGTGTTCGCAGGACGGATCGTGATTGGATCGCGGGACGGATTGTGATTGGATCGCGGGACGCTCGGCGATTTGGATCGCGAAGACGTTCGACTACACCAACCGCGTTTCTTAACGCTTTCCGCTTAGCGATCTACAAGGGTATGTAGATCCACTCTCCCTCTTGTAGATGCTCATCACCATGGATAGGTCTTGCGTGTACGTAGGAATTTTTTTGTTTCCCATGCAACGTTCCCCAACAGTGGCATCATGAGCTAGGTCTATGTGTAGATGTGATCTCGAGTAGAACACAAAGAGTTTGTGGGCATTGATGCTTAGATTGCTTCCTCCCTTGGTCGTGTTTTGGTTCAGCGGTATTGTGAGATGAAGCGGCCCAAACCAACATTACTCGTATGCTTACGAGAGACCGGTTGCCTCAACCGCAACTTGTTGCATGGATGGCTTGCGGGTGCCATTTTCTCTCACTTTAGTTGGATCGGATTCGACAAAGGCGGTCCTTGAGAAGGTTGAAAAGCAACTAGTGTATCACCGTTGTGGTTTTTGCGTAGATGGGAATTGTTCTTGCTAGATACCCATAGCAGCCACGTAAAACATGCAACAACAATTAGAGGACGTCTAACTTGTTTTTGCAGGGTATGTTGTGATGTGATATGGCCAATTACATGATGTGATACATGTGATGTATGAGATGATCATGTGATGTATAGATTATCATGACTTGCATGTCGATGAGTACGGCAACCGGCAGGAGCCATAGGGTTGTGTTTAATTATTGTATGACCTGCGTGTCAATCATTAAGTGCTATGTAATGCTTTACTTTATCGCTAAACGGTAGCAATAGTAGTAGAAGCATGTTGGGCGCGACAACCCCGATGGCGACACGTTGATGGAGATCATGGTGTCATGCCGGTGACGATGGAGATCATGTCGGTGCTTTCTAGATGGAGATCAAAAGCACAAGTTCATGGCCATATCATGTCACTTATGATTTGCGTGTGATGTTAATCCTTTTATGCACCTTGTTTTGCTTAGGACGACGGTAGCATTATAAGGTGATCCCTCACTTAAATTTCAAGACGAATTGTGTTCTCCCCGAGTGTGCACCATTGCGAAAGTTCGTCGTGTCGAGACACCACGTGATGATCGGGTGTGATAGACTCTACGTTCACATACAATGGGTGCAAGCCAGTGTTGCACATGCCGAACACTCGGGTTAAACTTGACGAGCCTAGCATGTACAGACATGGCCTCGGAACACAAGAGACCTAAAGGTCGAACATGAGTCATATAGTAGATATGATCAACATGATGATGTTCACCATTGAAGCCACCTCAACTCACGTGATGATCGGACTTGAGTTGGTGAATTTGGATCATGTGACACTCAGATGACCTGAGGGGTGTCAATTTGAGTGGGAGCTTTAGTAATTTGATTAACTAAACTCATTATCTTGAACAATAGTCTAAGTAACCTTTGCATATTTATGTTGTAGATCAATGGCTCGTGCAGTAGCACCCGTGAATTTTAATGTGTTCCTAGAGAAAGCTAAGTTGAAATATGATGGAAGTAACTTTGTTGACTGGGCCCGTAATCTGAGGATTATCCTCACGGCTTCCCAGAAATCATATGTCCTTGATGCACCGCTTGGTGACCAACGAGAAGACATGACCTCCGAAGACGTTAAGAACACTTGGGAGGCACGTACTGGAGATTACGCAATAGTTTAGTGTGCAATATTGTATGGCTTAGAACCAGGACTTCAAAGACGTTTTGAACGTCATGGAGCATATGAGATGTTCCAGGAGTTGAAGTTTATCTTTCAGAAGAATGCCTGGATCGAGAGGTATGAGACCTCCGATAAGTTCTATACTTGCAAAATGGCGGAGAACGGGTCTATCAGTGAGCATATACTTAGAATGTCTGGGTATTCAACTCGTCTAGCGGAGTTGGGAATTTCCCTTCCGCCAGAGGCGATCACTGACAGAGTTCTTCAATCACTGCCACCTAGTTACAAGAGCTTTGTGATGAACTATAACATGCACAGGATGAACAAGTCAGTCACCGAGCTGTTTGCGATGCTAAAAGTCGCTGAGTCTGAATCTAGAAAGAACATCAAGTGTTGATGGTCAATAAAACCACTAGTTTCAAGAAGAAAGACAAGGGCAAGGGCAAGAAGGGTAAAACCAAGAAGGATGTCAAAGCAGTTGATACTCCTATAAAGAAGCCTAAGCATGGACCTAAGCCAGAAACTGAGTGCTTTCATTGCAAGGGAACTGGTCATTGGAAGCGGAACTGCCCCAAGTACCTGGCTGACAAGAAGGCGGCCAACGACAAACAAGGTATATTTGTGATATACATGTTATTGATGTGCACCTTACTAGCTCTCATTGTAGTGCCTGGGTATTTGATACCGGTTCGGTTGCTCACATTTGCAACTCAAAATAGGAACTACGGAATAGATGAAGGCTGGTAAAGGATGAAGTGATGATGCGCGTGCGAAATGGTTCCAAGGTTGATGTGATCGCCTTCGGCACGCTCTCTCTTCGATAACCATCGGGATTAGTGATGAACCTGAATAATTGTTATTTAGTGCCTGCGTTAAGCATGAACATTATATCTGGATCTTGTTTATTGCAAGACGATTACTCATTTAAATTAGAGAATAAAGGTTGTTCTATTTATATGAGTAATATCTTTTATGGTCATGCACCCAATGTGAGGGGTTTATTCATATTGAATCTTGATAGTGATGACACACATGCTCATAACATTGATGCCAAAAGATGTAGAGTTGATAATGATAGTACCACTTTCTTGTGGCACTGCCGTTTAGGTCATATTGGTGTAAAACGCATGTGGAAGCTCGATGATGATGGACTTTTGGAGTCACTTGATTTTGACTCACTTGATACATGTGAACCATGCCTCATGGGCAAGATGACTAAAACGCCGTTCTCTGGAACAATGGAACGGGCGAGTGACTTATTGGAAATCATACATACTGATGTGTGCGGTCTAATGAATGTTACAGTGCATGGTGGATATCGTTATTTATTCACCTTCACTGATGACTTAAGTAGATATGGGTATATTTACTTAATGAAACACAAGTCTGAAACGTTTGAAAAGTTCAAGCAATTTCAGAGTGAAGTTGAGAATCATCATAACAAGAAGATTAAATTCCTGCGATCTGATCGAGGAGGTGAATATCTGAGTTATGAGTTTGGCAGTCACTTAAGATAGTGTGGAATTCTTTCACAGTTGACACTGCCTAGAACACCAGAGCGTAATGGTGTCCGAAGGACGTAATCGAACCTTATTAGATATGGTGTGTTCTATGATGTCTCTTGCTGATTTGCCACTATCGTTTTGGGGTTATGCATTAGAGACAGTTGCATTCACTTTAAATAGGGCACCATCAAAATCCTTTGAGACGACGCCATATGCAAGAGGCCAAAGTTGTCGTTTCATAAAGTTTGGGGATGTGATGCTTATGTCAAAAAGCTTCAGCCTGAAAAGCTGGAACCCAAAGCGGAGAAATGCGTCTTCATAGGATACCCGAAAGAGACAGTCGGGTATACCTTCTATCTCAGATCCGAAGGCAAAGTGTTTGTCGCTAAGAACGGAACATTTCTTGAGAAAGAGTTTCTCTCGAAAGAATTGAGTGGGAGGAAAATAGAGCTTGATGAGGTTATTGAACCTTTACTTCAACCAGAAAGTAGTGCAGCACAGAAAGATGTTTCTATGGAACCTACGACGGTAGAAGAGGAAGTTAATGATGGTGATCATGAAGCTTCGGATCAAGCTACTATTGAACCTCGTAGGTCGACAAGGGCGCGTACTACTCCTGAGTTGTACGACAACCCTGTCTTGGAGGTCATGTTGTTGGACAACAATGAACCTATGAGCTATGGAGGAGTAGTGATGGGACCGGATTCTGAGAAATGGTTAGAGGCCATGAAATCCGAGATGGTATCCATGTATGAAAACAAAGTATGGACTTTGGAAGTATTACTTGAAGGGCGAAAGGCCATTCAGAACAAATGGATCTTTAAGAAGAAGACGGACACGGGCGGTAATGTCACTGTCTATAAAGCTCAAATTGTGGCAAAGGGTTTTTCACAAGTTCAAGGAGTTAACTACGATGAGACATTCTCACCCGTAGCGATGCTTAAGTCTGTCAGAATCATGTTGGCAATAGCTGCTTATTTCGATTATGAAATTTGGCAGATGGATGTCAAAACGGCGTTCCTCAATGGTTTCCTTGAGGAAGAGTTGTATATGATACAACCAGAAGGTTTTGTCGATCCAGAAAATGCTGACAAAGTTTGCAAACTCCAGCGATCCATTTATGGGCTGGTGCAAGCATCTCAGAGTTGGAATAAGCGCTTTGATGAGGTGATCAAAGCGTTTGAGTTTATACAAGTTTATGGGGAAGCTTGTATTTACAAGAAAGTGAGTGGGAGCTCTATAGTGTTTCTAATATTATATGTGGATGACATATTGCTGATTGGAAACAATATAGAAATGCTGGAAAGCGTGAAGGAATATTTGAACAAGAGTTTTTCAATGAAGGACCTATGAGAAGCTGCTTTCATATTAGGCATTAAGATCTATAGAGATAGATCGAGACGCTTAATAGCACTTTCACAAAGCACATACCTTGATAAAGTTTTGAAGAAGTTCAAAATGGATCAGTCCAAGAAGGGGTTCTTGCCTGTGTTACAAGTTGTGAAGTTGAGTAAGACTCAATGCCCAATGACTGCAGAAGATAGAGAAAAGATGAGTGTCATCCCCTATGCCTCAGCCATAGGCTCTATCATGTATGCAATGCTATGCACAAGACTCGATGTCATCCTTGCCATAAGTATGGCCGGAAGGTTTCAAAGTGATCCTGGAATGGAGCACTGGGCGGCGGTCAAGAATATCCTTAAGTACCTGAAAAGGACTAAGGAGATGTTTCTCGTTTATGAAGGTGATGAAGAGCTCGTCGTAAAGGGTTACGTCGATGCAAGCTTTGGCACTGATCCGGATGACTCTAAGTCGCAAACCGGATACGTATTTATTCTCAACGGGGGAGCGGTAAGCTGGTGCAGTTCCAAGCAAAGCGTGGTAGCCGATTCTACATGCGAAGCGGACTACATCGTAGCCTCGGAGGCGGCAAAGGAAGGTGTCTGGATGAAGCAGTTCATGACAGATCTTGGAGTAGTGCCTAGTGCACTGAATCCAATGACTCTGTTCTGTGACAACACTGGTGCCATTGCTCTGGCCAAGGAACCAAGGTTTCACAAGAGGACCAGACACATAAAGCGACGCTTCAACTCCATCCGCGATTACATCGAGGAGAAGGACATAAATATTTGCAAAGTGCACATGGATCTGAATGTTGCAGACCCATTGACTAAACCTCTTCAAAGGGCTAAACATGATCAACACCAGAACTGCACGGGTGTTCGATTCATTACAATGTAAATCACATAGTGATGTGAACTAGATTAATAGACTCTAGTGCAAGTGGGAGACTGTTGGAAATATGCCCTAGAGGCAATAAATAAAGTGTTTATTATTATATTTCCTTGTTCATGATAATTGTTTATTATCCATGCCATAATTGTATTGATTGGAAACACATTACATGTGTGGGTAAATAGACAACACTTTGTCCCTAGTATGGCTCTAGTGAACTAGCTCGTTGACCAAAGATGGTCAAGGTTTCCTAGCCGTTGACATGTGATGTCATTTGATAACGGGATCACATAATTATAAGAATGATGTGATGGACAAGACCCAAACTACAAACGTAGCATATGATCATGTCAGTTTATTGCTACTATTTTCTGCATGTCAAGTATATGTTCCTATGACCATGAGATCATGCAACTCACGGACACCGGAGGAGTGCCTTGTGTGTATCAAACGTGGCAACGTAACTGGGTGACTATGAAGGTGCTCTACAGGTATCTCCGAGGGTGTCTGTTGAGTTGGCATGGATGAAGACTGGGATTTGTTACTCCGTGTAACAGAGAGGTATCTCAGGGCCCACTCGGTAATACAACATCACAATAAGCCTTGCAAGCAATGTGACTATGTGTTAGTCACGGGATGTTGTATTACGGAACGAGTAAAGAGACTTGCCGGTAACGAGGTTGAACTAGGTATGGAGATACCAACGATCTAATCTCGGGCAAGTAACATACCAAAGAACAAAGGGAACATCATACGGGATTAACTGAATCCTTGACATAGAGGTTCGATCGATAAGGATCTTCATAGAATATGTAGGAACCAATATGGGCATCCAGGTCCCACTATTGGTTATTGACCGTAGTGTTGGAAATATACCCTAGAGGCAATAATAAATTAGTTATTATCATATTTCCTTGTTCATGATAATCGTTTATTATCCATGCTATAATTGTATTGATCGGAGACTTAGATGCATGTGTGGATACATAGACAAAACCATGTCCCTAGTATGCCTCTAATGGACTAGCTCGTTGATCAAAGATGGTTAAGGTTTCCTAGCCATGGACATGAGATGTAATTTGATAACGGGATCACATCATTAGGAGAATGGTGTGATGGACAAGACCCAAACTACAAACGTAGCATATGATCGTGTCAGTTTATTGCTACTGTTTTCTGCATGTCAAGTATATGTTCCTATGACCATGAGATCATGCAACTCACTGACACCGGAGGAGTGCCCTGTGTGTATCAAACGTCGCAATGTAACTAGGTGACTATAAAGGTTCTCTACAGGTATCTTCGAGGGTGTCTGTTGGGTTGGCATGGATCAAGACTGGGATTTGTTACTCCGTGTGACGGAGAGGTATCTCAAGGCCCACTCGGTAATACAACATCACAATAAGCCTTGCAAGATGTGACTAAGTGTTGGTAATGGGATCTTGTATTACGGAACGAGTAAAGAGATTTGCCGGTAACGAGGTTGCACTAGGTATACAGATACCGACGATCGAATCTCGGGCAAGTAACATACCGAAGAACAAAGGGAACATCATACGGGATTAACTGAATCCTTGACATAGAGGTTCGACCAATAAAGATCTTCGTAGAATATGTAGGAACCAATATGGGCATCCAGGTCCCGCTATTGGTTATTGACCATAGAGGTGTCTCGGTCATGTCTACATAGTTCTCGAACCCGCAGGGTCTGCACACTTAAGGTTTGGTGACGTTTCGGTAGTATAGAGTTATGTATGGTGGTGACCGAAGGTTGTTCAGAGTCCCGGATGAGATCCCGGACGTCACGAGGAGCTCCGGAATGGTCCGGAGGTAAAGATTGATATATAGGAAGTCCCATTTTGTTCGCCGGAAAAGTTTCGGGCTAATCGGTAATGTACCGGGAGTGCCGGTAGTGTACCGGGAGACCACCGGGAGGGGTATTTCGACCCAAGAGGCTTCATGGGCTGTGGGAGAGTAAATACCAGACTTTTGTGGGCTGGTGTAAGTCCCACACAAGGCCCATGCGGCTGGGAGAAAAGGCCCAAAGGGAAAAACGTGGAAAAAGGCCAAAAAAAGGAGGAATCCTAGTCCTACTAGGATTGGAGGAGGAGTCCTCCTCTCCTCCCCACTTTGGCCGACCCAAGGGCTGGCTTTTTGGCAGCCAAGCCTCCTCCTCCTCTCCTCCTATATATACTAGAGGATTTTAGGGTTTTGGCACAGAATTTTCAGCCACGTGCTACCCGTTCCTCTAGTGCATAGTTTCTCCTCTAGATCGGTTTTCTACAGTGCTTAGGCGAAGCCCTGCCGGAATAGCTCCACCACCATCACTGCAATGCCGTCACACTGCGGAGAACTCTTCTACCTCTCCGCTCCCTCTTGCTGGATCAAGAAGGCGGAGATCGTCATCAAGCTGTACGTGTGCTGAACGCGGAGGTGCCGTCCTTTCGACGCTAGATCGGAAGGACCGTGATCAAGATTGCGAGACGGGTCGTGATGAGATCGCGGGACGGATCATGATGAGTTCACGGGACGGATCATGATGAGATCGCGGGATGGATCGTGATGAGTTCGTGGGACGGATCGTGATTGGATCGCGGGACGGATCGTGATGAAATCGCGGGATGCTCGGCCATTTGGATCGCGAAGACGTTCGACTACACCAACCGCGTTTCTTAACGCTTCCCGCTTAGCAATCTACAAGGGTATGTAGATCCACTCTCCCTCTCGTAGATGCTCATCACCATGGATAGATCTTGCGTGTGCGTAGGAAATTTTTTGTTTCCCATGCAACGTTCCCCAACAGTGGCATCATGAGCTAGGTCTATGTGTAGATGAGATCTCGAGTAGAACACAAAATGTTTGTGGGCGTTGATGCTTAGATTGCTTCCTCCCTTGGTCAGATATTGGTTCAGCGGTATTGTGAGATGAAGCGGCCTGGACCAACATTACTCGTACGCTTACGAGAGACCGGTTCCCTCGACCGCAACTTGTTGCATAGATGGCTTGCGGGTGCCAGTTTCTCTCACTTTAGTTGGATCGGATTCGACAAAGGCGGTCCTTGAGAAGGTTGAAAAGCAACTAGTGTATAGTTTCTCGGATTTCTGCAGTGCTTAGGCGAAGCCCTACCGGAATAGCTCCACCACCATTGCCTGAGCGCCGTCGCTCTGCTGGAGAACTCTTCTTCCTCTCCGCTCCCTCTTGCTGGATCAAGAAGGCGGAGATCGTTAATAAGCTATACGTGTGCTGAACGCGGAGGTGCCGTCCGTTCGGCGCTAGATCGGAAGGACCGTGATCGTGTTCGCGGGACGGATCGTGATTGGATCGTGGGACGAATCGTGATTGGATCGCGGGACGCTCGGCGATTTGGATCGCGAAGACGTTCGACTACACCAACCGCGTTTCTTAACGCTTCCTGCTTAGCGATCTACAAGGGTATGTAGATCCACTCTCCCTCTCGTAGATGCTCATCACCATGGATAGGTCTTGCGTGAACATGGGGAAAAATTTGTTTCCCATGCAACATTCCCCAACATTCCTCTCCCGCCAAAGCTCTCTAGGACGGGCTAAGACCAGACTAGAAGAAGGATATGGCCGGCATTGCTACCCGCTCGCGGGGCAGCAAGCAGCCGGAGGACGTTGATGTCCCAATTGAGGACGCGACCGGCGAAGACCCATCACTACTGATAGATCTCCAATGTATCTATAATTTATGAAGTATTCATGCCATGTTTACAATAATTCTATATGATTTTGGTATGATTTTATTAGAACTAACCTGGACTGACGTTGTTTTCAGCAGAAGTACCATGGTGTCGTTTTTTGTACAGAAATAAAAGTTCTCGGAATGGGCTGAAGATTTACGGAGAATATTTTTGGAAAATATAAAAAATACTGGAGCAAAAAGATGCCGGAGAGGAGTCCCGAGGCAGCCACTGTTGGAAATATGCCCTAGAGGCAATAATAAATTAGTTATTATCATATTTCCTTGTTCATGATAATCGTTTATTATCCATGCTATAATTGTATTGATCGGAGACTTAAATGCATGTGTGGATACATAGACAAAACCATGTCCCTAGTATGCCTCTAATGGACTAGCTCGTTGATCAAAGGATGGTTAAGGTTTCCTAGCCATGGACATGAGATGTCATTTGATAACGGGATCACATCATTAGGAGAATGATGTGATGGATAAGACCCAAACTACAAACATAGCATATGATCATGTCAGTTTATTGCTACTATTTTTTGCATGTCAAGTATATGTTCCTATGACCATGAGATCATGCAACTCACGGATATCGGAGGAGTGCCTTGTGTGTATCAAACGTCGCAACGTAACTGGGTGACTATAAAGGTGCTCTACAGGTATCTCCGATGGTGTCTGTTGAGTTGGCATGGATCGAGACTGGGATTTGTTACTCCGTGTAACGGAGAGGTATCTCGGGGCCCACTCGGTAATGCAACATCACAATAAGCCTTGCAAGCAATGTGACTAATTGTTAGTTGCGGGATCTTGTATTACGGAATGAGTAAAGAGACTTGCCGGTAACGAGGTTGAACTAGGTATGGAGATACCGACGATCGAATCTCGGGCAAGTAACATACCGCAGAACAAAGGGAACGTTATACGGGATTAACTGAATCCTTTACATAGAGGTTCGACCGATAAAGATCTTCGTAGAATATGTAGGAACCAATGTGGACGTCCAGGTCCCGCCATTGGTTATTGACCGTAGAGGTGTCTCGGTCATGTCTACATAGTTCTCGAACCCGCAGGGTCTGCACACTTAAGGTTCGGTGACGTTTCGGTAGTGTAGAGTTATGTATGGTGGTGACCGAAGTTTGTTCAGAGTCCCGGATGAGATCCTGGACGTCACGAGGAGCTCCGGAATGGTCTGGAGGTAAAGATTCATATATAGGAAGTCCCAGTTTGGTTTCCAGAAAAGTTTCGGGCTCATCGGTAGTGTACTGGGAGTGCCGGTAGTGTACCGGGAGTGCCGGTAGTGTACCGGGAGACCTCCGGGAGGGGTACTTCGACCCCAATTGTTCCATGGGCTGTGGGAGAGTATTAACCAGCCCTTAGTGGGCTGGGAAAACAGCCACAAAGGCCCATGGCGCAGGAGAGAAAGTCCTAAAGCAAAAGGTGGAAAATCAGCCAATAGGAGGCAATCCTACTCCAACTAGGATTGGAGGTGAAGTAGGATTGCTTCCCACCTCCTATTTCGGCCGACCCAAAGGCCTTGGATGCCTCTCCTCTCCTCTCCTCCTATATATACTAGTGGATTGGGTGGTTTTTGGACAGAATTTCCGGCCACGTGCTACCCGTTTCACTGGTGCACAGTTTCTCCTCTAGATCGGTTTTCCGCAGCGCTTAGGCGAAGCCCTGTCGGAATCACTCCACCACCATCACCGGAGCACCGTCACGCTGCCGGTGAACTCTCTCTCCTCTCCACCTCCTTTTGCTGGATCAAGACGGTGGAGATCGTCATCAAGCTGCACGTGTGCTGAACGCGGAGGTGCCGTCCGTTCGGCGCTAGATCGGAAGGACTGTGATCGAGATCGCGAGACAGTTCGTGATGAGATCGTGGAACGGATCGTGATGAGTTCGCGGGACAGACCGTGATCAAGATCGTGAGATGGATCGTGATGAGATTGCGGGACGGATCGTGATGAGTCCACGGGACGGATCGTGATTGGATCGCGGGACGGATCGTGATGAGATCGCGGGACGCTCGGCGATTTGCATCGCGAAGATGTTCGACTACACCAACCGCGTTTCTTAACGCTTCCCGCTTAGCGATCTACAAGGGTATGTATATCCACTCTCCCTCTCGTAGATGCTCATCACCATGGATAGGTTTGCGTGTGCGTAGGAAAATTTTTGTTTCCCATGCGACGTTCCCCAACAGTGGCATCATGAGCTAGTTTGATGGTTCAATGAGATCTCGAGTAGAACACAAAAGGTTTGTGGGCATTGATGCTTAGATTGCTTCCTCCCTTGGTCGTATTTTGGTTCAGCGGGATTGTGATATGAAGCGTCCCGGACCAACATTACTCGTACGCTTACGAGAGACCGGTTCCCTCGACGCAACTTGTTACCTAGATGGCTTGCGGGTGACAGTTTCTCTCACTTTAGTTGGATCGGATTCGACAAAGGCGGTCCTTGAGAAGGTTGAAAAGCAAACTAGTGTATCACCATTGTGGTTTATGTGTAGGTGAGAATTGTTCTTGCTAGATACCCGTAGCAGCGAGTAAAACATGCAACAACAATTAGAGGACGTCCAACTTGTTTTTGCAGGGTATGTTGTGATATGATATGGCCAATTACCTGATGTGATATATGTGATGTATGAGATGATCATGTGATGTATAGATTATCACGACTTGCATGTCGATGAATACGGTAACCGGCAGGAGCCATAGGGTTGTCTTTAATTATTGTATGACCTGCGTGTCAATCATTAAGCGCTATGTAATGCTTTACTTTATCGCTACGGTAGCAATAGTAGTAGAAGCATGCAGGGCGTGACAACCCCGATGGCGACACGTTGATGGAGATCAAGATGATGGAGATCATGGTGTCATGCCGGTGACGATGGAGATCATGCCGGTGCTTTCATGATGGAGATCAAAAGCACAAGATCATGGCCATATCATGTCACATATGGTTTGCATGTGATGTTAATCCTTTTATGCACCTTGTTTTGCTTAGGACACCGGTAGCATTCTAAGGTGATCCCTCACTTAATTTCAAGATAAATTGTGTTCTCCCAGAGTGTGCACCGTTGCGAAAGTTCGTCGTGTTGAGACACCACGTGATGATCGGGTGTGATAGACTCTACGTTCACATACAACGGGTGCAAGCCAGTGTTGCACACGCAGAACACTCGGGTTAAACTTGACGAGCCTAGCATGTACAGACATGGCCTCGGAACACGAGAGACTGAAAGGTCGAACATGAGTCATATAGTAGATATGATCAACATAATGATGTTCACCATTGCAGCCACCTCAACTCACGTGATGATCGGACTTGAGTTGGTGAATTTGGATCATGTATCACTCGAATGATCGGAGGGATGTCAATTTGAGTGGGAGTTCTTAAGTAATATGATTAATTGAACTCATTATCATGAACATAGTCAAAGTGTCTTTGCAAATTATGTTGTATATTACTAGCTCACACTGTAGCTCCCTTGTATTTTTATATGTTCCTAGAGAAATAGAATTGAAAGATGATGGTAGCAATATTGCGGACTGGGTCCGTGATCTGAGGATTGTCCTCATTGCTGCACAGAAGTCTTATGTCCTTAATGCACTGCTCGGTGCGCCGACCCCTTTAGCGTCGTCTGTAGATGTTGTGAACATCTGACAGTCGCGTTTTGATGACTACTTAATAGTTTAGTGCGTCATGCATTACGGCTTAGAATTGAGGCTCCAAAACGTTTTGAACGTCACGGAACATATGAGATGTTTCTAAGAGCTGAAATTAGGATCTCAGGCTCGTGCCCGTGTTGCGAGATATGAGATCTCCAACAAGATTCTTTGCCTGCAAGATGAAAGGGAATAGCTCAAGCGTTGAGCATGTACTCAGATTGTCTAGGTGCTACAATCGCTTGAATCAAGTGGGAGTTGATCTTCCAGATAAGATAGTGATTGGCATAGTTCTCCAAGTCACCGTCACTAAGCTACTAGAACTTGGTGATGAACTATAAATTGCCAGGGATAGAAATAATGATTCCTGAGTTGTTCGCGATGTTCGACACTGCGAAGGTAGAAATCAAAAAGGAGCGTCAAGTGTTGATGGTTAATCAAACCACTAGTTTCGAGAAGGGCAAGAGCAAGGAGGGAAACTTCATGGATAGCAAGTCAGTTGCTGCTCCAGTGAAGCAACCCAAATTTGAACTCAAACCCGAGACTAAGTGCTTCTATTATGAGGTGAGCAGTCGCTGAAGCGGAACAACCCTAAATGCTTGGTAGATAAGA
This sequence comes from Hordeum marinum, assembly GCA_022496015.1. NCBI lineage: Eukaryota > Viridiplantae > Streptophyta > Magnoliopsida > Poales > Poaceae > Hordeum > Hordeum marinum. The sequence goes on from CM039675.1 coordinate 337,531,204, forward strand.
AGGCTGGCAACATCGATAGAAATATATTTGATATACGAGTTATTAATGTGTACCTTGCTAGTACTCCTAGTAGCACCTGGGTATTGGATACCGGTTCGGTTGCTAAATGTTAGTAATTCAAAATAAAAGCTACGGGATAAACAGAGAACTTGCTAAGTGTGAGGTGACGATATGTGTTGGAAATGTTTCCAAGGTTGATGTGATCAACATCGCACGCTCTCTTTACCTTCAGGATTAGTGACGAACCTGAATAAATGTTACTTGGTGTTTTGCGTTGAGAATGGACATGATTAGATCATGCTTGTTGCAATACGGTTATTCATTTAAAGCTACAGAATAATGGTTATTCTATTTACATGAATAATACCTTCAATGGTCATGCACCCAGTGAGAATGGTTTGTTGAAATCTTGATCGTAGTAATACACATGTTCATAACATTGATGTCAAAAGATACAAAGTTCATAATGATAGTACCACATATTTGTGGCACTGCCGCAGAATGTCATATTGGTATAAAGCGCATGAAGAAACTCCATGGCGATGAATCTTTGGACTCATTCGATTTCGAATCGGTTGAGACATGCGAACCATGCCTCTTGGGCAAGATGACTAAAGGATCCCATTGGATGGAGCGGGCAAGTTATTCATTGGAAATGATACATGTTGATGTATGCAATCCAGTGAGTCTTGTAGCGTGTAGTGGATATCGTTATTTTCTTACCTTCACTGATGATTTGAGTAGATATAGTGTATATTTACTTAATGAAACACAAGTCTAAATCGTTTCAAAGGTTCAAGCAAATTCAGAGTGAAGTTTAAGATCATCGTGACAAGAAGATAAAAATGACTGCGATATGATCGTGGAGGTGAATATCTGAGTTACGAGTTTGGCATACAACTTAAGACAATGTGAAATTTGTTTCACAACTAACGCCACCTGGAACACCATAGTGTGATGGTGTGTCCGAACATCATAGTCATGCTCTATTGGATATGGTGCGTGCTATGATGTCTCTTATCGTTTTACTACTATAATTTTGGGGTTATGCATTAGAGACAACTACATTCACTTTAAATAGGGCACCATCTAAATCCGTTGAGATGACACCATGTGAATTATGGTTTAACAGAAACCTAAGCTGTCATTTCTTAATGTTTGGGCCTGTGATGCTTGTGTGGAAAATGTTTTCACATAATAAGCTAGAACCCAAAGCGGACAAATGTATCTTTATAGAATACCCTAAGAACAGATGGGTATGCCTTCTATCTCAGATTCGAGTGCAAAGTGTTTGTTGCTAGAACTGGGTCCTTTCTTGAGAAAAAGTTTCTCTCGAAAGAATTGAGTGGGAGGAAGATAGAACTTGATGAGGTTGTTAAACCTTTGTTCAACCAGAGAATAGCGCAGCGCAGAAAGATGTTTCTGTGAAGCCTACGTTAGTTGAAGAAGAAGTTAATGATGATGATCATGAAACTTCAGGATCAAGTTACTATCGAACTTCGTAGGTCGACAAGGATGTGTACTGCTCCTAAGCGGTACGACAACTCTGTCTTGGAGGTCATGTTGTTGGACAACGATGAACCTACGAGCTATGGAGAAGCGATGATGGGCCCGGATTCCGACAAATGGTTGGAGGCCATGAAATCCGAGATAGGATCCATGTATGAAAACCAAGTATAGACTTTGGTAGACTTGCTCGTTGGATAGCAGGTCGTTGAGTACAAATGGATCTTTAAAATGAAGACAGACACTGATGGTAATTGTCACCATTTGTAAAGCTCGACTTGTTGCAAAGATGTTTGTGACAAGTTCAAGGGGTTGACAGCGATGAGACTTTCTCACTCGTAGCGATGCTAGAGTCTGTTGGAATTATGTTAGCAGTTGCTGCGTTTTCAATTATGAAATATGGCAGATGGATGTCAAAACATTGTTTCCTTAATGGTTTACTTGAGGAAAGGTTGTATGTGATACAACCAGAAGGTTTTGTCAGTCCTAAGGATGCTAAAAGGTGTGCAAGCTTCGGTGATCCTTCCATGGACTGAAGCAAGCATCTCGGAGTTGGAATATACGCTTTGATGAGTTGATCAAAGTTTTTGAGTTTATACAAAGTTTACGAGAAACTTGTATTTGCAACAAAGTGAGTGGGAGCACTATAGAATATCTGATAAGTATATGTGGATGACATATTGTTGATCGGAAATAATGTAGGATTTCTGGAAAGCATAAATGGTTCTTTGGAAAGTGATTTTCAAAGGAAGACCTGGATAAAGCTACCAAATTGTTGAGCATCAAGATCTATAGAGATAAATCAAGATGACTTGATGAGACTTTCAATGAGTACATACCTTGACAAAGATTTTGAAAGAGTTCAAAATGGATCAGTCAGAGAAAGAGTTCTCGCCTGATTTGTAAGGTGTGAAGTTGAGTGAGACTCAAAGCTCAACCATGGCAGAAGGAAGAGCAAGGACGAACGTCGTCCCCTATGCCTTAGCCATAGGCTCTGTATAGTATGCCATGCTGTGTACCACACCTGTGTGTGCCTTGCCATGAGTCTGTCAAGGGGTACAAGTGTGGTCCAGGAGTGGATCACTGGACAGCGGTCGGAATTATCCTTAGTAACCAGAGGACTAAGGAAATGTTTGTTGATTATGGAGGTGATAAAGAGTTCATCGTAAAGAGTTACGTCGATGCAAGCTTTAACACCTATCCGAATGACTAGTAGTAGCAATATGAATACGTATAGTGGAGCAGCCATTTGGAAATAGTACCAAGTAGAGTGTGGTAGCAGTGTTTACGGTTTGACATAGAGATTTGCAAAGTACACACGGATCTGAATATCGCAGACCCGTTGACTATAAGACCTCTCTCACATGCAAAGCATGATCGAGCCCCAGAACTCATTGGGTGTTAGATTCATAACAATGCGAATCACATGGTGATGTGAACTAGATTATTGACTCTAGTGCAAGTGGGAGACTGTTGGAAATATGCCCTAGAGGCAATAATAAATTAGTTATTATCATATTTCCTTGTTCATGATAATCGTTTATTATCCATGCTATAATTGTATTGATCGGAGACTTAAATGCATGTGTGGATACATAGACAAAACCATGTCCCTAGTATGCCTCTAATGGACTAGCTCGTTGATCAAAGGATGGTTAAGGTTTCCTAGCCATGGACATGAGATGTCATTTGATAACGGGATCACATCATTAGGAGAATGATGTGATGGATAAGACCCAAACTACAAACATAGCATATGATCGTGTCAGTTTATTGCTACTGTTTTCTGCATGTCAAGTATATGTTCCTATGACCATGTGATCATGCAACTCACGGATATCGGAGGAGTGCCTTGTGTGTATAAAATGTCGCAACGTAACTGGGTGACTATAAAGGTGCTCTACAGGTATCTCCGATGGTGTCTGTTGAGTTGGCATGGATCGAGACTGGGATTTGTTACTCCGTGTAACGGAGAGGTATCTCGGGGCCCACTCGGTAATGCAACATCACAATAAGCCTTGCAAGCAATGTGACTAATTGTTAGTTGCGGGATATTGTATTACGGAACGAGTAAAGAGACTTGCCGGTAACGAGGTTGAACTAGGTATGGAGATACCGACGATCGATTCTCGGGCAAGTAACATACCGAAGAACAAAGGGAACGTTATACGGGATTAACTGAATCCTTGACATAGAGGTTCGACCGATAAAGATCTTCGTAGAATATGTAGGAACCAATGTGGACGTCCAGGTTCTGCCATTGGTTATTGACCGTAGAGGTGTCTCGGTCATGTCTACATAGTTCTCGAACCCGCAGGGTCTGCACACTTAAGGTTCGGTGATGTTTCGGTAGTGTAGAGTTATGTATGGTGGTGACCGAAGTTTGTTCGGAGTCCCGGATGAGATCCCGGACGTCATGAGGAGCTCCGAAATGGTCCGGAGGTAAAGATTCATATATAGGAAGTCCCAGTTTGGTTTCCGGAAAAGTTTCGGGCTCATCGGTAGTGTACCGGGAGTGCCGGTAGTGTACCGCGAGACCTTCGGGAGGGGTACTTCGACCCCAAGAGGTACATGGGCTGTGGGAGAGTATTAACCAGCCCTTAGTGGGCTGGGAAAACAGCCACAAAGGCCCATGGCGCAGGAGAGAAAGTCCTAAAGCAAAAGGTGGAAAATCAGCTAATAGGAGGCAATCCTACTCCAACTAGGATTGGAGGTGAAGTAGGATTGCTTCCCACCTCCTATTTCGGCCGACCCAAAGGCCTTGGCTGTCTCTCCTATCCTCTCCTCCTATATATACTAGTGGATTGGGTGGTTTTTGGACAGAATTTCCGGCCACGTGCTACCCGTTTCACCGGTGCACAGTTTCTCCTCTAGATCGGTTTTCCGCAGCGCTTAGGCGAAGCCCTGTCGGAATCACTCCACCACCATCACCGGAGCGCCGTCATGCTGCCAGTGAACTCTCTCTCCTCTCCACCTCCTCTTGCTGGATCAAGACGGTGGAGATCGTCATCAAGCTGCACGTGTGCTGAACGCGGAGGTGCTGTCCGTTCGGCGCTAGATCGGAAGGACCGTGATCGAGATCGCGAGACAGTTCATGATGAGATCGCGGAATGGATCGTGATGAGTTCGCGGGACAGACCGTGATCAAGATCGTGAGACGGATCGTGATGAGATCGCGGGACGGATCGTGATGAGTTCACGGGATGGATCGTGATTGGATCGCGGGACGGATCGTGATGAGATCGCGGGACGCTCGGCGATTTGGATCGCGAAGATGTTCGACTACACCAACCGCGTTTCTTAACGCTTCCCGCTTAGCGATCTACAAGGGTATGTAGATCCACTCTCCCTCTCGTAGATGCTCACCACCATGGATAGGTTTGCGTGTGCGTAGGAATTTTTTGTTTCCCATGCGACGTTCCCCAACAGCCATAAGCCACCAGGGCTCCCCCTGGCTTGTGGGACCCTCGGGAGTCCCCTTGACGTGATTCCAACGCCAAGTACTCCTATAAATCCCGTAACCTCCGGAAAGAAACCTAGATCGGGAGTTCCGTCTCCGCAAGCCTGTGTAGCCACGAAAAACCAATCGAGGGCCCGTTCCGACACCCTACCGGAGGGGGAAACCATCACCGGAGGCCATCTTCATCATCCCGGCAGCCTCCATGACGAGGAGGGAGTAGTTCACCCTCGGGGCTGAGGGTATATACCAGTAGCTATGTGTTTGGTCTCTCTCTCTCTCTCTCTCGTGTTCTTGAGATATCACGATCTTGATGTATCGTGAGCTTTATTGATATAAATGAATCATATGGAGTTTTCCCCCCTCTCTATCTTATTGTGATGAATTGAGTTTTCCCTTTGAAGATTTCTTATCGGATTGAGTCTTTAAGGATTTGAGAACACTTGATGTATGTCTTGCGATGGGATATCCGTGGTGACAATGGGATGTTCTATTGATCCACTTGATGTATGTTTTAGTGATCAACTTGCGGGTTCTGTGACCTTGGGAATCTATGCATAGGGGTTGGCACACGTTGTTGTCTTCACTCTCCGGTAGAAACTTCGGGGCACTCTTTGATGTTCATTGTGTTGGATTGAACATGATGAATCTGAAATTGTGTGATGCATATCGTATAATCAAGCCCGTGGGTACTCGTGATGACATTGGAGTATCTAGGTGAGATTAGGGTTTTGGTTGATGTGTATCTTAAGGTGTTATTTTAGTATGAACTCTAGGGTTGTTCGTGACACTTATATGGATAACTCATAAGATTGACCGAAAAAGATAACTTTGAGGTGGTTTCGTACCCTACAATGATTTGTTTATTTGTTCTCCTCTATTTGTGACTTTGGAGTGAACTCTTTGTCGCACGTGAGAGATTTACATATGATTCAACTATGTGAGTATTGTTGAGAGAACTTGCACTAGTGAAAGTATGAACCCTAGGTCTTGTTTCTAAGCATTGCAATACCGTTTGTGCTCACTTTTATCATTAGTTACCTTGCTGTTTTTATATTTTCGGATTACAAAAACCTATATCTACCATCCATATTACACTTGTATCACCATCGCTTCGTCGAACTAGTGCACCCATACAATTTACCATTGTATTGGGTGTGTTGGGGACACAAGAGACTCTTTGTTATTTGGTTGCAGGGTTGTTTGAGAGAGACCATCTTCATCCTACGCCTTCCACGGATTGATAAACCTTAGGTCATCCACTTAAAGGAAATTTGCTACTGTCCTACAAAACTCTGTGCTTGGAGGCCCAACACGAGTCTACAAGAAGAAGGTTATGTAGTAGACATCACCTACCTTCTTCTTCCTCCTCCGTCACGCCACCCTAACCTGTCTTTGCTCCCTTGCTGATGCACTGCACCATGACCATCGGTGAGGTACTTGCCCATTACATGGACATGGTGTGGGAGAAGCGGTTCCGGGAGGCGTAGGTTGACACTGCCTACAACCACCACCTCCTCCACGAGCACCTGTAGGCAAAGGAGCAACTCGTCGTCAGAGGGGCGGTCATGCCCAAGGCAGACCTCGCAAAGCAGGAGGCGCCCCTGGAGTCCCACCGCTCCGCACGCAAGATTCGCCTCCCTCGTTGGCGGTATAGGCAACTGGTGGTAGAGGTGGAGGCCGCAGCCATGGACGAAGACGACGAGGAGGGCATGCCGATGTTCGGCAACATCTACGAGGATGAGGAGGACAACCCCGAGGTCGCGCCCAATGAAGTCGGCACGTCTGCGGACGCCGCTGACAACGACGAAGAGTAGTGCATGGGAGGTCGTCGCCGCTAAGGCCCCAGGAAGGCCACCACTCCTCCCCTCCCTTCGATGCCAAGCTTGGTGGGTTGAACAATGTCGGCCGATTAGTCACTTGGCAACGACGTGGAGGTGGACATCTGCGCTTGCCAAGTCTCCGGGGGAGGAGGTTACGGAGGCGGAGCCGAAGATCCCTCAGGCGGAGGCAGAGAAGGCGAAGCTTCGGTTCTCGGCGTTCATTGTTGGACATGGCGAACGGACGCCGACGACAATTTAGATTAGGTATTAATTATACCTCTAGAGCCGGACTGATGTAAATATAATGAAATCCGTCGTGTTTAGATGAAACCCGTTTTGTTTACATGAAATCCGTTGTGTTTCATCAAATCCAGTCGTGCTTGCACGAATTTTTCCCGGTTGGATGGCTATGGTTTGAGTTGTTGTCAAATTTATACAACTAGGGTTGGATGGCGTGGGCCTGCATCCGTGTCAGCGAAGTGGTCTTCCCTTTTCGCGGAGAGACGCGAGAAGAAATTTGAGGGTTGTCGTTGAAAATGCCCTCACAGACATGCTAAATTTCCTGAAGACATAAAACCTATGTCCGCTCCTAAGGAAGTAATTGATCCTACTTCCTTGGAAGCGGATGCCGACTCCAACATGGAAGCGGCTAATAGTTTAAAGCCAAGTTGCTCTCAAGGAAATAATGGGTCGGGCATCCATGTCGCGGTTGCCCCTCTTTCGTCCTATCAAGGACCGGTACCCTCACCTCATATAAATTCTTGTGAGCCGTTTTTTAAGTTTGATTTGATTAAATATGTTAATTGTGTTTTTCGCATTAAGTCCCGTTGTTTCTCGTTGATCCCAGCAAAGAAAAATGCTTTCGTATTCGCATCTTTGGAAATTGATGGTTACAACAAAAAGGCTTACTGGTTCCAATAAAAAATGGCTGGTTGAAACAAAATATATCATCGGCCACAACAAAAATTGCTCGCCTATCCCATAAATAAAAATGATTCTATACTCACATCTATGAATATCACTCGTTGGAGCAAAAAATGTCTGCTGGTTCGAGCAGAAAAGAAGGCTCGTGGAGGTCACGACTTTTGATCTTTAGCATTTTGCTAGCACGGTTCCAGCGCGCTGTCGTCGTGTTTGCAACATCGCGTCGGCCCGGCTTCCAGATCGTGATCACCACTGTGGCAGCAAAAAACGCTGCTGGTTCCAGCCCACGGTCATCATGGTGATTTGCAAACAAACATCACTGGTCGCAACTAAATTTCGTGCTTTGACTCTTTTTTGAAAGTTGATCGAGATCTGATTTTACTTTGTAAATTTTTTGGGATCTGATCATTTCCTTATCATCGGGGTTCATGGCGGTAGGGTTGCACACCATATCGTAAAAAATCTAAGCATCGGACACAGTGCGTCTTTGCACCTACCGTCGGGCATCTCGGCGATAGGGTTGTACAGGCTACCGTTAGCATTTTTGGCGGGAACGATGCATCGCGCTGACGTGGATAAGTTTCCTACCACCAATGACCTCGGCAGTAGGCTGTTATATCCTACCGGCATGGCCCTGACGATAGGAAAATGGTCAGATCCCGATTTTTTACAAAGTATGGGTAGATCTCGATCAACTTTCAGAAAAATGGTCAAAACACAATTTTTTGTCACACCACGTCTCCTATACCAGTCTTCTCCTCTCCAATTAGGGTTTCTCCGCCTCTCGCCGGCGACACTGCTGGCCTTAGGGTCATGGGGACGTGGTGGATTTGAGCCCTTGTCGATGGGAGGGCTTCGTTTTTTACATTCGTGTTCGAGATTTGTTAGGATTTGTGTCTTGTTCAGGAAGGCGAGACGGCGACGACTTTCTAAAGCTGGAATAAGGTTCTTCCCGCCTAGCACCCATTCCGGTGGTGCGTCTAGTATCATCGGTGGGCGTGTGGAGGTTTGTTTCCGACGGATATGTTCTTGGTGGATTAGCTCAGATCTGTTCGCCGTTCGTCTATGTTCGTGTGTTTTCAGATGGGATCCCTCCGATTAAAGCTACCTTCATCGGCGGCGGTTGCTTTTTGATGTGTTGGTCCTATAAAGCCTTGGCACAACGACTTTCCGATTGTCTATTACAGCAAGTTTTGCACGACTTCAACGAGGAAAGAGCTTAGTGCTTGTAGTTATCGCTAGGTGATCTACGCATTCGGATGTAATTTTTATTATTTCTAATGTTCGTTGTACTTTCATGCTTAAGATGAATAGATTGGATATTTTCCTGAAAAGAAAAACATACGAAATTTTGCTGGAGGTCACAGCGTATGTGGCTCCGCTGGGTTGTAGTGCCAACAGGGGAGGAACGTTCCCCGCAAAAAGAGAGAGAGAGGAGGACGAACGTGTTCCCAATCATTATTTATGCTGTGTGGCCATTGAGATCCCAACCAGGAGTGTGCTCTTCCTTGAACATTGGCTCGCGCCCTACGAACGCTCACACCCGGGTAAACGCTGCCGTTTCTTGCCTGAAACGGTGAGCGCCTCGAGCGGCGGGATCAACTTGCTATTCGAGCGTCCCACGTACTTCCACTACGTATGGTTTGTTTCCTTGGAACTGGAAGTTTCGAACGTGCGCCCCGTGCGGGCCAACGCGGCAGCGGAAGGCGGCCGGCGTGGGCTCGTGGCATTGTGGCAACATGCCACGCGAGGCTTCGCTCGACGTCAGCCTCCGAGTTTTAGCACGGAAAGTTCGAAGCTGCTGGCTGGGGATGACGCTGCCGTCGTCGCCGGTGCCACGCTGTAAGCACGAGCGCAGGAGAGGAGGTGCTGACCCGAGATCATCTTTTGTTTAATCGAGCCATGACACGTCTCCGCGACGTGCTCGACTGTCTGTGCTCAGAGCCTCGGAGATTTGATGGTTCTCTGCGACTTTGCATGTTCATATGATCTAGATATCATACTGTATGGCAGAAAACCCCGTTGGCACTATGTGCTGCTTCACAGCTGGACCCGAAAACGGCATACCTGTTCTTACTCTCGAGTCTCGACGGCGCCACGTACACCATATCCGGTGCCATAGGGGTTTGTCTCTTCCGGGAAATAGACAGCGATAACTATGCTGGAATTCACACGAGCAAGTGATACACACCACAACGCACCCAATCTGCACCGACACAATTTACTGCTCTGGTACAACTTGGTCAGTTGGCACCAACGGTAACGAACGACCCCCGTGGGCGTGGGCGCGGCGCGGTACTGGCAATGTGTGTAGTCTTGGGTCCGTTGGAGAAACTTCGTCTGATTCGCTCTCCTCCTATGGAAGCATTGAGCTGGAAAGAGGGCTGACTTCCTAACGTGGCAACTTGCAGATCCAACTGGATTTATGCGGATGCCCGCCAGGCCTCCTCCCGATGATTGGGCGAGGGAGGTTGGTGATGGTTTGCGTTCGGGTTCAGCATGTCCACCAATAAAGCAACAGCGTGCGCAAGCGCGCCGCGCACATGGCCAAGCCCTTGTAGGCAAAGGCAGGTACATATCCTTGGGAGGAAGCAGGGCAGCTGCCCTGTTCTAGATTGCAAGACAACTGCGCAAACGGCAAAAACATAGTATTTCATCTGGGTAATCCGCTGCCTTTGCCCCTTCAACTGCTGAGGCCGACTCCAAGCGTGACCCTGTATGGTCCGACCTAGTTCGTTTTGATTGAGACGGACATAATTTTCAATGCGCGACTGTAAACATAAAATATGTCCGGCTCGATCCAAATCAGACGTAATTCGGACTAGATTTCTTTTGCAGACGGACACTAGACGAATGGGCACGCGTCGTCTCCTTGTCCACCCCGGGCCCGCTTGTCGCCCCTTCAACTATTTTGTACCGACCCATTCAATCCGCATGTCGAGCAAAATCAGCCACCCAACTGCCCATGTCCGTCCTTTTTTTAATGTGGAAGTCGTAGACCGGTCAATTCACTTCCACACAATTCCACTTCCATCTATGCCTCCTCGAGCCCTGACACCTCAAACCCTACCTTCATCCACTTCACGTCATGGAAATGTGGAAGTGAATCAGCGGTAAGAAGGGGAAGCACGACCACGAGGCGGGTTCATCGTCCTTGTGCTGCCGTCAACTCCACCTCGCCGCTCGCCTTCTCCATCTCCCCTCCCGTCGTTGCGCTACGAAACAACCTGTGCGTCAAGGTGGATATCTGATGGCGGCATTGGAAGACGGTGATCCAACTCCCTTGGTCCGATGCACACATCCTCAATGGGTGGCATCTTAGCCGGGACCGGGTGCTAGTGTTGTCCATCCCGACGAGCGGATGCGCCCAACTCTTGGTCATCAACCACTAACGGGCACAAATTCTGTTGGGAATGTAGTAGAAAACAAAAAATGTCCTATGATCAAACCAGGAACACTATGAAGATGCATTAATGGTTAAGATCAAATCATTACCAACTTTTAGCTGCATCGGAAGAAGAGTCATGTGGGTCAATAATGAACGCCCTTAAACCATTCACGAACGATCTCTCGAACTGAAGACCAGAAGCATGGCCTCTCCACAGTTAGCAAGCGTACGGTCTTCACGGTCCAGCAGCGCTTCGCCGTCCATAGCTAATCGCCGCTGGAGAATTAGAGGGAAAAGATTAGAATCACACTCGGCTTCTAATTACGAGGACTAGAGAGGATTAGATCTAGCTCTAATTATCCCAATTAGAACTAGAACTAGAGGAGGCTCAAAAACTTGTGTCTAAAACTGCCCAAAACCTCTAGTATATGTTGGTGGAGGAGAGGTGAGGGGCGCCACAAGGCGCACGTGCGCAGGTGGGTGGGATTATGGGTGGGTGGGTGGGGGGGGGGTAGGAATCCTCCCTCAACCGGCCTTAGGAGGGGGGACCCCCCCTCCAATTCGGCCTCCCTTAGCTTCTCGAAGATGCTAATGGGGTGCCACCTCCTATATGGCCTCATAGGCCCGATATGCTTCCCCCACTTGGTCCTTTAAGGCCCATTGATATTTAATTAAATATATAACCTACTACTCATTATTACAACCTTTTATTATTAATTTAAAATCTTCAAAGACATTTTCCACCTATATATCAATTACCGGTATTACCCAGTAAACCCTGGAAACCTCCCGGTGACCCCGAAACGCTTCTGGTTCCTCTTGAAACTATTTAAGTATCAATGAAACTATTTCGTAAATATATTCTCATAACTCTTGCTCCACTAACACTCAACATATCTTTATTAACTTATGCTTGTGACCTTGTAGGTTCAGTAAAACATAGACATGGACAAAACCCCTTTCGTTGAATGATTGATAGCGGAACCGTGGATATCCATATCAATCCCCATGAGTACACAAATGACATTCGAGTGAAGGATTGGTTATCATGTGCTACTCCTTTGCTTTGTGATAGTTTAAAAAACCGAGGTGAGATATATCAGTATCCTCTTGATTCATTCTCATGCTCACTATACTGATTGATGTCTACTAGACAACTTTATTCTTGTAGACTCTCTTGGGCCTCCAAGCGCATAGTTTTGTAGGACGGTAGCAATTTCCCTCACGTGGATGACCTAAGGTTTATCAATTTGTGAGAAGTGTAGGATGAAGATGGTCTCTCTCAAATAACCGTGCAATCAAATACAAGAAATCTCTTGTGTCCTCAACACACCCAATACAATGACAAATTGTATAGGTGCACCAGTTCGGCGAAGAGATGGTGATACAAGTGCAATATGGATGGTAGATATAGGCTTTTGCAATATGAAAATATAAAAACAACAAGGTAACAAGTAGTAAACATCAAGTAAAATCATCGACCAACACCTGAACCGATTTAAATATCTCATATGCAAATCACCGAATCTATCACCATGCATCGGAGGCTCTGATACCACTATTCGAACAAGTGGTACACTATAAAAATTTCTATAGCACACCCAAGAACATGCTGCTGGAAATAGATCATGGGATCGGGTTTACCGCTAGACGCGTAGTCACCGTAGCGGAAGTAGAGTTGGTGATGCGTGTAGTCGATCAGCCGATTTGTCTCCTCCTCATGTAGCCGATCTCCCATGAGCAGTGAGCTCCCACGAACAGCTCCTCGTGGATCCCTCGAATGGCTCATCCAAGCACCGTGGATGTGATGCATCCAAGGTATCCTCATGTACAGTGGCAGTGTCGGGCGGCGGACTGCTAGGTCCGATCGCAAGACATGGTGGCATGGGGAGTGGCGGTTATTGGGGAACGTTGCACGGGAAACAAAAAATTCCTACGCACACGCAAGATCTATCCATGGTGATGAGCATCTATGAGAGGGAGAGTGGATCTACATACCCTTGTAGATCGCTAAGCGGGAAGCGTTAAGAAACGCGGTTGGTGTAGTCAAACGTCTTCGCGGTCCAAATCGCCGAGCATCCCGCGATCTCATCACAATCCGTCTCGCGATCCAATCACGATCCGTCCCTCGAACTCATCACGGTTTGTCCCGCAATCTCATCATGATCCGTCTCGCGATCTTGATCACGATCCTTCTGATCTAGCGCCGAACGGACGACACCTCCACGTTCAACACACGTACAACTCGATGACGATCTCCGCCTTCTTGATCCAGCAAGAGGGAGCGGAGAGGTCGATGAGTTCTCCGGCAACGCGACGGCGTTGCGGCGATGGTGGTGGAACTATTTCAGCAGGGCTTCGCCTAAGCACCGCTGAAAACCGATCTGGAGGAGAAACTGCGATCTAGAGGAGAGGTAGCACGTGGCTATTAGGGTTAGCTTTTTCCTCTAAATCCTCTAGTATATGTAGGAGGGAGGGAGGGGAGGAGTACGCTTCACACATGGCCAAAATTGGAGGTGGAGGAGTCCTACTCCAATCCTATTAGGAGTAGGATTCCTCCTTTCCACTTGGAAACTCTTTCCACCTCTCCACCTTTGGATTTTTTCCTTCTCAAACCACTCGAGCCGCATGGGCCCTTAGAGGAGGCTTAGGCCAGCCCACAAAGGGATGATTTCCCTCCTCCCACAGCCCATGTAGCCTCTTGGGTGGAGACACCCCTCTCGATGGTCCCTCGATACCCTCCCGGCACTCCCGGTACACTATCGATGAGCCCGAAACTTTTCCGGCGACCAAAACAGGACTTCCTATATATCAATCTTTACCTCCAGAGAATTTTGGAGCTTCTCATGATGTCTGGGATCTCATATGGGACTCCGAACAACCTTCGGTCACCACCATACATAACTCTATACTACCGAAACGTCAACTAACCTTAAGTGTGCAGACCCTACGGGTTCGAGAACTATGTAGACATGACCGAGACACCTCTACGGTCAATAACCAATAGCGGGACCTGGATGTCCATATTGGTTCCTACATATTCTACGAAGATATTTATCGGTCGAACCTCTATGTCAAGGATTTAGTTAATCTCGTATGATGTCCCCTTTGTTCTTCGGTATGTTACTTGCCTGAGATTCGATTGTCGGTATCTCCATACCTAGTTCAACCTCGTTACTGGCAAGTCTCTTTACTCGTTCCGTAATACAAGATCCCGTGACTAACACTTAGTCACATTGCCTGCAAGGCTTATTGTGATGTTGTATTACCGAGTGGGCCCTGAGATACCTCTCTGTCACACGGAGTAACAAATCTCAGTCTTGATCCATGCCAACCCAACAGACACCCTCAGAGATACCTGTAGAGCACCTTTATAGTCACCCAGTTATGTTGCGACGTTTAATACACACAAGGTACTCCTCCGGTGTCAATGAGTTGCATGGTCTCATGGTCATAGGAACAAATACTTGACATGCAGAAAACAGTAGCAATAAACTGACACGATCATATGCTACGTTTGTAGTTTGTAGTTTGGGACTAACCTATTAATCTAGAGCCAAGTGTTAGTTTCTGTTTTTCTTTGTTTTTGAGTTTTGCAGATATGGAATATTAAACGGAGACCAAACGGAATAAAACCTGCGGAATGAATTTTTCTAGAAGGAAACAAGTCATCCAAGCTTGGAGTGCACGTCACGGGAGGTGCCACGGCGCCACAAGCCTACTAGGCACGGGACCCCCTAGCCGCGCCTAGCAGGCTTGTTGCCTCCTAGCAGGTCTCCTAACCCTATTTCTTGGCCTATAAATACCCAAATATTCCCCCAACATCAAAAAGATCCACACAAATACTTTTCCGCCGCCAGAAGCCTCCGTTCCCGAGAGATCCAATCTTGGAGCCTTTTTTGGTAATCTGCCGGATGGGGTTTCGATCACGGAGGGCATCTACATCAACTCCATTGCCCCTCCGATGACGCGTGAGTAGTCCACCACAGACCTACGGGTCCATAGCTAGTAGCTAGATGGTTTCTTCTCTCTCTTTGATCTTCAATACCATGTTCTTCATGATCTTCATGGAGATCTATCCGATGTAATCCTCTTTTGTGGAGTGTTTGTCAAGATCCGATGAATTGTGAGTTTATGTTCAGATTATCCATGAATCTTATTTGAATCTCCTTTGATTTCTTATATGCATGATTTCATATCCTTGCAAGTCTCTTCGAGTTATTGGTTTGGTTTGTTGGGGAAAGTTGCATGGGAAACAAAATTTTTCCTACGCACATGCAAGATCTATCCATGGTGATGAGCATCTACGAGAGGGAGAGTGGATATACATACCCTTGTAGATCGCTAAGCTGGAAACGTTAAGAAACACGGTTGGTGTAGTCGAATGTCTTCGCGATCCAAATCGCCGAGCGTCCCGCGATCCAATCACGATCCGTCCCGATCAAGCGCCGAACGGATAGCACCTCCGCGTTCAGCACACGCACAACTTGATGATGATCTCCGCCTTCTTGATCCAGCAAGAGGGAGTGGAGAGATAGACAAGTTCTCCGATAGAGTGATGGCACTGGGGCGATGGTGGTGGAGCTATTCCGGTAGGGCTTCGCCTAAGCACTGCATAAAACCGATCTAGAGGAGAAACTATGCACTAGAGAATAGGGTAGCACGTGGCTAAAAAAGCTAGTGCCAAAAACCCTAAAACCTCTAGTATATATAAGAGTAAGAGAGGAGGAGGCTTGGCCCAAGGTCCAAGCCATCTAGTCTCGGCCAAACCACGGACGAGAGGAGAAATCCTCCTCCAATCCTAGTAGGACTAGGACTCCTACCTTTTTTGCCTTTTTTGCCTTTTTCCACCTTTTCTCTTTGGGCTTTTCTCTCCTAGCCGCACGGGCCTTGTGTGGGACTTCCAACAGCCCACTAAGGGATGGTATTCACTCTCCCACAGCCCATGTAGCCTCTTGGGTCGAAATACCCCTCCCGATGGTCTCCCGGTACACTCCCGGCACTCTCGGTACACTAACGATGAGCCCGAAACTTTTCCGGCGACCAAAACAGGACTTCCTATATATCAATGTTTACCTCCGGACCATTCCAGAGCTCCTCGTGACGTCCGGGATCTCATCCGGGAATCCTAACTACCTTTGGTAACCACCATACATAACTATATACTACCAAAACGTCACCGAACCTTAAGTGTGCAGACCCTGCGGGTTCGAAAACTATGTAGATATGACCGAGACACCTCTACGGTCAATAACCAATAGCGGGACCTAGATGCCCAAATTGGTTCCTACATATTCTATGAAGATCTTTATTGATCGAACCTCTATGTCAAGGATTCAGTTAATCCCGTATGATGTTCCCTTTGTTCTTCGGTATGTTATTTGCTCGAGATTCATTCGTCGGTATCTCCATACCTAGTTCAACCTCGTTACCGGCAAGTATCTTTACTCGTTACGTAATACATGACCATGTGAATAACACTTAGTCACATTGCTTGCAAAGCTTATTGTGATGTTGTATTACCGAGTGGGCCCTGAGATACCTCTCCCTCACACGGAGTAACAAATCCCAGTCTTGATCCATGCCAACCCAACAGACACCCTCGGAGATACCTGTAGAGCACCTTTATAGTCACCCAGTTACGTTGCGACGTTTGATACACACAAGTCACTCCTTCGGTGTCCGTGAGTTGCATGATCTCATGGTCATAGGAACATATACTTGACATGCAGAATACAGTAGCAATAAACTGACACGATCATATGCTACATTTGTAGTTTGGGTCTTGTCCATCACATCATTCTCCTAATGATGTCATCCCGTTATCAAATGACATCACATGTCAATGGCTAGGAAACCTTGACCATCTTTGATCAACGAGCTAGTTCACTAGAGGCATACTAAGGACAAAGTGTTGTCTATTTATCCA
Organism: Hordeum marinum; assembly: GCA_022496015.1. Classification (NCBI taxonomy): domain Eukaryota; kingdom Viridiplantae; phylum Streptophyta; class Magnoliopsida; order Poales; family Poaceae; genus Hordeum; species Hordeum marinum. The sequence continues at coordinate 337,548,231 of CM039675.1, forward strand.
CACATGTAATGTGTTTCCAATCAATACAATTATAGCATGGACAATAAGCAATTATCATGAAAAAGGAAATATAATAATAAATACTTTATTTATTGCCTCTAGGGCATATTTCCAACAGTCTCCCACTTGCACTAGAGTCAATAATCTAGTTCACATCACTATGTGATTTACATTGTAATGAATCGAACACCCATGCAGTTCTGGTGTTGATCATGTTTAGCCCTTGAAAGAGGTTTAGTCAATGGGTCTGCAACATTCAGATCCGTGTGCACTTTGCAAATATTTATGTCCTTCTCCTCGATGTAATCGCGGATGGAGTTGAAGCGTCGCTTTATGTGTCTGGTCCTCTTGTGAAACCTTGGTTCCTTGGCCAGAGCAATGGCACCCGTGTTGTCACAGAACAGAGTCATTGGATCCAGTGCATTGGGCACTACTCCAAGATCTGTCATGAACTGCTTCATCCAGACACCTTCCTTTGCCGCCTCCGAGACTGCGATGTACTCCGCTTCGCATGTAGAATCGGCTACCACGCTTTGCTTGGAACTGCACCAGCTTACCGCTCCCCCGTTGAGAATAAATACGTATCCGGTTTGCGACTTAGAGTCATCCGGATCAGTGCCAAAGCTTGCATCGACGTAACCCTTTACGACGAGCTCTTCATCATCTCCATAAACGAGAAACATCTCCTTAGTCCTTTTCAGGTACTTAAGGATATTCTTGACCGCCGCCCAGTGCTCCATTCCAGGATCACTTTGAAACCTTCCGGCCATACTTATGGCAAGGCTGAGATCGGGTCTTGTGCACAGTATTGTAGACATGATAGAGCCTATGACTGAAGCATAGGGGATGACACTAATCTTTTCTCTATCTTCTGCAGTCATTGGGCATTGAGTCTTATTCAACTCCACACCTTGTAACACAGGCAAGAACCCCTTCTTGGACTGATCCATTTTGAACTTCTTCAAAACTTTATCAAGGTATGTGCTTTGTGAAAGTGCTATTAAGCGTCTCGATCTATCTCTATAGATCTTAATGCCTAATATGAAAGCAGCTTCTCCTAGGTCCTTCATTGAAAAACTTTTGTTCAAATATTCCTTCACACTTTCCAGCATTTCTATATTGTTTCCAATCAACAATATGTCATGCACATATAATATTAGAAACGCTATAGAGCTCCCACTCACTTTCTTGTAAATAGAAGCTTCCCCAAAAACTTGTATAAACCCAAACGCTTTTATCACCTCATCAAAGAGCTTATTCCAACTCCGAGATGCTTGCACCAGCCCATAAATGGATCGCCGGAGTTTGCAAACTTTGTCAGCATTCTCTGGATCGACAAAACCTTCTGGTTGTATCATATACAACTCTTCCTCAAGGAAACCGTTGAGGAACGCTGTTTTGACATCCATCTGCCAAATTTCATAGTCGAAATAAGCAGCTATTGCCAACATGATTCTGACAGACTTAAGCATCGCTACGAGTGAGAAGGTCTTATCGTAGTCAACTCCTTGAACTTGTGAAAAACCCTTTGCCACAAGTCGAGCTTTATAGACGGTGACATTACCGCCCGTGTCCGTCTTCTTCTTAAAGATCCATTTGTTCTGAATGGCCTTTCGCCCTTCAGGTAATACTTCCAAAGTCCATACTTTGTTTTCATACATGTATCCCATCTCGGATTTCATGGCCTCTAACCATTTCTCGGAATCCAGGCCCATCATCGCTCCTCCATAGCTCGTAGGTTAATTGTTGTCCAACAACATGACCTCCAAGACAGGGTTGTCGTACCACTCAGGAGCAGTACGCGCCCTTGTCGACCTACGAGGTTCAATAGTAACTTGATCCGAAGCTTCATGATCATCATCATTAACTTCCTCTTCAACCGTCGTAGGTTCCACAGAAACATATTTTTGCACTGCGCTACTCTCTGGTTGAAGTAAAGGTTCAATAACCTCATCAAGATCTATTTTCCTCCCACTCAATTCTTTTGAGAGAAACTCTTTCTCAAGAAATGTTCCGTTCTTAGCGACAAACACTTTGCCTTCAGATCTGAGATAGAAGGTATACCCGTATCTCTTTCGGGTATCCTATGAAGACGCATTTCTCCGCTTTGGGTTCCAGCTTTTCAGGTTGAAGCTTTTTGACATAAGCATCACATCCCCAAACTTTCAGAAACGACAACTTTGGCCTCTTGCCAAACCATTGTTCATATGGCGTCGTCTCAACGGATTTCGATGGTGCCCTATTTAAAGTGAATGCAGCTGTCTCTAATGCATAACCCCAAAACGATAGTGGCAAATCAGCAAGCGACATCATAGAACGCACCATATCTAATAAGGTTCGATTACGACATTCGGACACACCATTACACTGTGGTGTTCCGGGCGGTGTCAAATATCAAACAATTCCACACTGTCTTAAGTGACTGCCAAACTCATAACTCAGATATTCACCTCCTTGATCAGATCGTAGGAATTTAATCTTCTTGTTACAATGATTCTCAACTTCACTCCGAAATTGCTTGAACTTTTCAAACATTTCAGACTTGTATTTCATTAAGTAAATATACCCATTCTACTTAAGTCATCAGTGAAGGTGAGAAAATAATGATATCCACCGCGCGCTGTAACATTCATTGGACCGCACACATCAATATGTATGATTTCCAATAAGTCACTTGCTCGTTCCATTGTTCCAGAGAACGGTGTTTTAGTCATCTTACCCATGAAGCATGGTTCGCATGTGTCAAGTGATTCAAAATCAAGTGACTCCAAAAGTCCATCAATATGGAGATTCCTCATGCGTTTTACACCAATATGACCTAAACGGCAGTGCCACAAGAAAGTGGTACTATCATTATCAACTCTACATCTTTTGGCATCAATGGTATGAACATGTGTGTCATCACTATCAAGATTCAATATGAATAAACCCCTCACATTGGGTGCATGACCATAAAAGATATTACTCATATAAATAGAACAACCATTATTCTCTGATTTAAATGAGTAACCGTCTCACAATAGACAAGATCCAGATATAATGTTCATGCTCAATGTAGGCACTAAATAACAATTATTTAGGTTCATCACTAATCCCGACGGTAATCGAAGAGAGAGCGTGCCGACGGCGATCACATAAACCTTGGAACCATTTCCCACGGGCATCGTCACTTCATCCTTTGCCAGCCTTCGTCTATTCCGTAGTTCCTATTTTGAGTTGCAAATGTGAGCAACCGAACCGGTATCAAATACCTAGGCACTACAATGAGTGCTAGTAAGGTACACATCAATAACATGTGTATCATATATACCTTGTTTGTCGTTGGCCGCCTTCTTGTCAGCCAGATACTTGGGGCAGTTCCGCTTCCAGTGACCAGTTCCCTTGCAATGAAAGCACTCAGTTTTTGGCTTGGGTCCATGCTTGGCCTTCTTTACAGGAGTAGCAACTGTTTGTCATCCTTCTTGGTTTTACCCTTCTTGCCCTTGCCCTTGCCATTTTTCTTGAAACTAGTGGTTTTATTGACCATCAACACTTGATGTTCTTTCTGGATTTCAGACTCAGCGACTTTTAGCATCGCAAACAGCTCGGCAACTAACTTGTTCATCCCGTGCATGTTATAGTTCATCACAAAGCTCTTGTAACTAGGTGGCAGTGATTGAAGAACTCTGTCAGTGATCGCCTCTGGCGGAAGGGCAATTCCCTAATCCGCTAGACGAGTCGAATACCCAGACATTCTGAGTATATGTTCACTGATAGACCCGTTCTCCTTCATTTTGCAAGCATAGAACTTATCGGAGGTCTCATACCTCTTGATCCGGGCATTCTTCTGAAAGATAAACTTCAACTCCTGAAACATCTCATATGCTCCATGACATTCAAAACGTCTTTGAAGTCCCGATTCAAAACGTCTTCATGGAGATCTATCCGATGTAATCCTGTTTTGTGGAGTGTTTGTCAAGATCCGATGAATTGTGAGTTTATGTTCAGATTATCCATGAATCTTATTTGAATCTCCTATGATTTCTTATATGCATGATTTCATATCCTTGCAAGTCTCTTCGAGTTATTGGTTTGGTTTGGCCAACTGGATTTGGTAATTCTTGCAATGGGAGAAGTGTTTGGTTTTGGGTTCAATCTTGCGGTGTACTCACCCAGTGACATAGTAGGGGTAGCGAGGCACATATTGTATTGTTGCCATCAAGGGTAACAAGATGGGGTTTTCATCATATTGCTTGAGTTTATCCCTCTACATCATGTCATGTTTCTTAATGCATTAATCTGTTCTTCATGAACTTAATACTCTAGATGCAGGCAGGAGTCGGTCGATGTGTGGAGTAATAGTAGTAGATGCAGAATTGTTTTGGTCTACTTGATATGGACGTGATGCCTATATGCATGATCATTGCCTTGGATAACTACATGATTATTCACTTTTCTATCAATTGCTTGACAGTAATTTGTTTACCCACCATGATATTTGCCTTCAAGAGAGAAACCTCTAGTGAAACCTATGTCCCCGGGTCTATTTTCCATCATATATTTTCAGATCTATACTTGCTGCAATTTATTTACCTTTTACTTTTCACACTCGTTACATCTATCTCTATTGGATCTAATCCTTGTAAATAACTGTGAAGGGATTGACAACCCCTTTATAGCATTGGGTGCAAGAGTTTGATTATTTGTGTAGGTGCATCCATTGGTGACTTGCTTGTTCCTCCTACTGGATTGATACCTTGGTTCTCAAAAACTGAGGGAAATACTTATCTACGTCGCTGCATCACCCTTTCCTCTTCAGGGGAAAAACAACGCATGCTCAAGAGGTAGCAATGATGGGTTGCTAGAGTGACACAAGATTAAACCCTACTTTATGCATTGCTTCGTAAGGGGCTGATTTGGATCCATATGTTTCATGATATGGTTATATTTATCTTAATTCTTCTTTTGTAGTTGCGGATGCTTGCGAGAGTGGATAATCTTAAGTGGGAGGTTTGTCCAAGTAAGGGCAGCACCCAAGCACCAGTCCATCCACATATCAAATTATCAAAGTAACGAACGCGAATCAAATGAGCATGATGAAAACTAACTTGACAGAAATTCCCATGTGTCCTCAGGAGCGCTTCACTTTATATAAGAGTTTGTCCATGCTTTTCCTTTGCTACAAAAAGTATTGGGCCACCTTGCTGCACCTTTTCTACATTTATCACTTGCTACCCGTTACGAATTACCTTATCACAAAACTATCTGTTACTGATAATTTCAGTGCTTGCAGAGAATACCTTACTGAAAACCGCTTGACATTTCCTTCTGCTCCTCATTGGGTTTGACACTCTTACTTATCTAAAGGACTACGATAGACCCCCTATACTTGTGGGTCATCAAGACTCTTTTTTGGCGCCGTTGCCGGGGAGTGAATCGCCTTTGGTAAGGAAAAAATTTATATAGTGTGCTGAAATTTACTGTGACTTGTTACTATGGGAAATAATCCTTTGATGGGCTTGTTCGGGGTATCTTCACCTCGACCGGAAGCACAAAGAGTTGCTCCTCAACCTAGTGAACCTACTGAAAATATTTATTATTAAATTCCTTTGGGTATGATAGAGAAATTGCTAGCTAACCCTTATGCAGGAGATGGAACACTACATCATGATTTGCATTTAATCTATGTGGATGAAGTTTGTGATTATTTAAGCTTGTAGGTTTGCCCATGGATGATGTCAAGAAGAAGGTCTTTCCTTTATCTTTGAAGGAGAAGGCATTGACATGATATAGGCTATGTGATGATATTGTATCATGGAACTACAACCGATTGAAATTGGAATTTCATCAGAAGTTTTATCCTATGCATTTCGTTCATCGTGATCGGAATTATATCTATAATTTTTGGCCTCATGAAGGAGAAAGAATCTCTCAAGATTGGGGGAGTCTTAAGTCAATGTTATATTCATGCCCCAATCATGAACTCTCAAGAGAAATTATTATTCAGAATTTTTATGTTGTGCTTTCTCGTAATGACCAATCCATGCTCGATACTTCTTGTACTGGTTCCTATATGAAGAAAGATATTAACTTCAAATGGGATTTATTGGAAATAATTAAATGCAACTCTGAAGATTGGGAGCTCAACGAAGGTAAGGAGTCAGGTATAAACCTTAAGTTTGATTGTGTTAAATCCTTTGTAGACACCGATGCTTTTTGTGAATTTAGTACTAAATATGGACTTGACTGTGAGATAGTAGCTTCTTTCTGTGAATCTTTTGCTGCTCATGTTGATCTCCCTAAGGATAAGTGGTTTAAATATCATCCTCCCATTTAAGTGAAAGTAGTTTAAACTATTAAAGTTGAAGAAGAAACTATTTCTTATAATGTTGATCCTGTTGTTCCTGCTGCTTATATTGAGAAACCACCTTTCCCTATTAAAATAAAGGAACATGCTAAAACTTCAACTGTGGTTCATAAGAGCTATGTTAGAACACATACACCTCCTGAAAAAAATAAAGTTGAACCTAGTATTGCTATGGTTAAAGATCTCTTGGTTGATAATATTGATGGGCATGTTATTCATTTCTGTTGTGAAGCTCCTAGAATTGCTAGACCTGATGCTAAAGATAAACATAGACCTATTGTTGGCATGCGCATTGTTTCTGTTAAAATAAGAGATCATTGTTATCATGGACAATGTGATGTGGGTGCTAGCGTGATTGCAATTCCCTTTACTTTATATAAAGAAATTATGAATGATATTGCACCAACTTAATTAGAAGAAATTGATGTTACCATTAAGCTTGCTAATAGAGATACTATAGCACCAGTTGGGACTATTAGAGATGTTGAAGTCTTGTGTGGGAAAATAAAATATCCTACTGATTTTCTTGTTCTTGGTTCCCCACAAGATGATTTTTGTCCCATTATATTTGGTAGTCCTTTCTTGAATACTGTTAATGCCAAGATAGATTGTGAGAAAGAAACTGTTGTCATGAGTTTTGGGGATGTGTCCCATGAGTTTAATTTCTCTAAATTTCATGGACAATCGCATGATAAACAATTTCCTAGTAAGGATGAAATTATTGGTCTTGCTTCTATTGCTGTGCCTCCTACTGATCCTTTAGAACAATATTTGCTATACCATGAACATGATATGCGTATGAATGAAAGGAATGAAATAGATAAGATTTTCTTTGATCAGCATCCTATTTTGAAACACAAAATTTGCCTGTTGAAATACTTGGGGATCCTCCTCCACCCAAGGGTGATCCCATGTTTGAGCTTAAACAATTACCGGATACTCTGAAATATGCTTATGTTGATGAAAAAAGGATATATCCTATTATTATTAGTGCTAACCTTTCAAATCATGAAGAAATGAGATTATTGAAAATTCTGAAGAAGTACCGCGCTGCTAATGGATATATTCTTGATGATCTTAAGGGAATTAGTCCCAGTCTATGACAACATAAAATTAATATGGAACCTGATGCTAAACCAGTTGTTGATCACCAACGACAGTTAAATCCTAAAATGAAAGAAGTGGTAAGAAATGAAATATTAAAGCTTACGGAGGCAGGTATAATTTATCCTATAGCTGATAGTAGATGGGTTAGTCCTGTTCATTGTTTCCCTAAGAAGGGAGCTATTACTGTTTTTCCTAATGATAAAAATGAATTGATCCCGCAAAGAATTGTTACATGATATAGAATGGTAATTGATTTTAGGAAATTAAATAAATCTACTAGGAAAGATCATTACCCTCTGCCTTTTATTGATCAAATGCTAGAAATACTATCTAAACACACACACACTTGTGCTTTCTAGATGGTTATTTTGGTTTTTCTCAAATACCTGTGTCAAAAAAGGATCAAGAAAAGACAACTTTTACTTGCCCTTTCGGTACCTTTGCTTATAGACGTCTGCCTTTTGGTTTATGCAATGCACGTGCTACCTTTCAAAGATGTATGACTACTATATTATCTGACTTTTGTGAAAAGATTGTTGAGGTTTTCATGGATGACTTTTCCGTTTACGGAACTTCTTTTGATGATTGCTTGAGCAACCTTGATCGAGTTTTGCAGATATGTGAAGAAACTAATCTTGTCTTGAATTGGGAGAAGTGCCACTTTATGGTTAAAGAGGGCATTGTCTTGGGACACAAAATCTCTGAAAGAGGTATTGAGGTGGATAAAGCTAAAGTAGATGTTATTGGAAAAATGTTGTGTCGCTCGGATGTCAGAGGTAGAAGAAGTTTCCTTGGCCATGCTGGTTTCCATAGGAGATTTATTAAAGACTTCTCTAAAATTTACCGGCCTCTCACTAATATCTTGCAAAAAGATGTTCCTTTTGTTTTTGATGATGATTGTGTAGAAGCTTTTGAAATCCTTAAGAAAGCCTTGATTTCTGCATCTGTTGTTCAACCACCTAAATGAAACCTACCCTTTGAAATTATGTGTGATGCTAGTCATTATGCCGTTGGTGCTGTTCTAGGAGAAAAAGTTGATAAGAAATTAAATGTTATCCATCATGCTAGTTAAACTCTAGACAGTGCTCAAAGAAACTATGCTACCACTAAAAATGATTTTTTTGTTGGGGCACGTTGCATGGGAAACAAAAAATTTCCTACGCACATGCAAGATCTATCCATGGTGATGAGCATCTACGAGAGGGAGAGTGGATCTACGTACCCTTGTAGATCGCTAAGCGGGAAGCGTTAAGAAATGCGGTTGGTGTAGTCGAACATCTCCGCGATCCAAATCGCCGAGCGTCCCGCGATCTCATCACGATCCGTCCCGCGATCCAATCACAATCCGTCCGGCGAACTCATCACGATCCGTCCCGCGAACTCATCATGATCCGACCCGCGATCTCATCATGATCCGTCTCGCGATCTTGATCATGATCCTTCCGATCTAGCACCGAACGGACGACACCTCCGCGTTCAGCACACGTACAGCTCGATGATGTTCTCCGCCTTCTTGATCCAGCAAGAGGGAGCGGAGAGATAGACGAGTTCACCGACAGCATGACGGCGCCGCGGTGATGGTGGTGGAGCAATTCTGGCAGGGGTTCGCCTAAGCGCTGCAGAAAACCGATCTAGAGGAGAAACTATGCACTGGAGGAACGGGCAGCACGTGGCAGAAAAGTCTGTCCAAAAACCCTAAAACCTCCAGTATATATAAGAGGAAGAGAGGAGGAGGCTTGGACCAAGGGCCAAGCCTCTAGGAGTCGGCTGGACCAAGGGGAGGAGGTGGAATCCACCTCCAATCCTAGTAGGGCTAGGATTCATCCTATTTTTGCCTTTTTTCTGTGATAGCCTGGCTTATTAGGGTTGATAGACTACTCATATCAATAAGGAATTCCTTCTTTTCCGGGAGTCCATTCAAACAGAACTCTCAGGTTAAGCGTGCTTGGCTTGGAGTAGTTCTAGGATGGGTGACCGACCGGGAAGTTGGTCCCGGGTGCGCATGAGTGAGGACAAAGTGCGCAGAAAAGACTAGTATTGTTCTGTGAGGTCAGTCTAGATCCCGCCAGGAGTAACGACTACCGGCGGGTGTGTCCGGGGCGTTACAAGTTGGTATCAGAGCCGACCCTCGCGGTTACACGGATGTTTGCCGACATGTGCGTGGTCATGTTGTTCATGAAGTTTGTGACCCGTCATGGCACACGGAATGACACATGTGTTGGACTGGAAGCATAGACGTTAAGGAATTCCTTCTTTTCCGGGGAAGCACAGACGTTAAGGAATTCCTTATTTTCCGGGAGTCCATTCAAACAGAACTCTCAGGTTAAGTGTGCTTGGCTTGGAGTAGTTCTAGGATGGGTGACCGACCGGGAAGTTGGTCCCGGGTGCGCATGAGTGAGGACAAAGTGCGCGGAAAAGACCAGTATTGATCCGTGAGGTCAGTCTAGATCCCGCCAGGAGTAACGACTATCGGCGGGTGTGTCCCGGGAGTTAAATTTTCCACCTTTTTCTCTTTGGGCTTTTTCTCCCTAGCCGCATGGGATTTGTGTGGGACATCTACCAGCCCACTAAGGGCTGGTATTCACTCTCGCAAAGCCCATGTAGCCTCTTGGGTCGAAATACCCCTCCCGATGGTCTCTCGATACACTACCGGCACTCCCGGTACACTACCAATGAGCCCGGAACTTTTCCGACGACCAAAATAGGACTTCCTATATATGAACCTTTACCTCCGGACCATTCCAGAGCTCCTTGTGACATCCGGGATCTCATCCGGGACTCCGAACAACCTTCGGTCACCACCATACATAACTCTATACTACCGAAACGTCACCAACCCTTAAGTGTGCAAACCCTATGGGTTCGAGAACTATGTAGACATGACCGAGACACCTCTACGGTCAATAACCAATAGCGAGACCTGGATGCCCATATTGGTTCCTACATATTCTATGAAGATCCTTATCGTTCTAACCTCTCTGTCAAGAATTAAGTTAATCCCGTAAGATGTTCCCTTTGTTCTTCGGTATGTTACTTGCCCGAGATTCGATCATCGGTATCTCCATACCTAGTTCAACCTCGTTACCGGCAAGTCTCTTTACTCGTTCCGTAATACAACATTCCGTGACTAACACTTAGTCACATTGCTTGCAAGGCTTGTTGTGATGTTGTATTACCGAGTGGGCCCTGAGATACCTCTCCGTCACACGGAGTAACAAATCCCAGTCTTGATACATGCCAACCCAACACACACCCTCGGAGATACCTGTAGAGTACCTTTATATTCACCCAGTTACATTGCGACGTTTGATACACTCAAGGTACTCCTCCGATGTCCGTGAGTTGCATGATCTCATGGTCATAGGAACATATACTTGACATATAGAAAACAATAGCAATAAACTGACACGATCATATGCTACGTTTGTAGTTTGGGTCTTGTCCATCACACCATTCTCCCAATGATGTGATCCCGTTATCAAATGACATCTCATGTCCATGGCTAGGAAACCTTAACCATCTTTGATCAATGAGCTAGTCTATTAGAGGCATACTAGGGACATGGTTTTGTCTATGTATCCACACATGCATCTAAGTCTCCAATCAATACAATTATAGCATAGACAATAAACGATTATAATGAACAAGGAAATATGATAATAACTAATTTATTATTGCCTCTAGGGCATATTTCCAACAGTCTCCCACTTGCACTAGAGTCAATAATCTAGTTCACATCACCATGTGATTCGCATTGTTATGAAACTAACACCCATTGTGTTCTGGGGCTCGATCATGCTTTGCATGTGAGAGAGGTCTTATAGTCAACGGGTCTGCGACATTCAAATCTGTATGTACTTTGCAAATCCACATGTCAAACTGTAAACATTGCTACCACACTCCACTTGGTGCTATTCCAAATGGCTGCTCCACTATACGTATCCGTATTGCTACTAAGAGTCATCCGGATTAGTGTTAAAGCTTGCATCAACGTAACTCTTTACGACGAACCCTTTATCACCTCCATAATCAAGAAACGTTTCCTTAGTCTTTTAGTCACTAAGGATAATATTGACCACTGTCCAGTAATCCACTTCTGGATCACTCTTGTACCGCTTGACGGACTCATGGCAAGGCACACACAGGTGTGGTACACAACATGGCATACTATACAGAGCCTATGGCTAAGGCATAGGGGACGACATTTGTCCTTTCTCTTTCTTCTGCCATTACCGAGCTTTGAGTCTCACTCAACTTCACACCTCACAAATCAGGCAAGAACTCTTTCTCTGACTGATCCATTTTGAACTCTTTCAAAATCTTGTCAAGGTATGTACTCATTGAAAGTCTCATCTAGCATCTTGATCTATCTCTATAGATCTTGATGTTCAACAATTAGGTAGCTTTATCCAGGTCTTCCTTTGAAAAACTCTTTTCAAACAACCGTTTATGCTTTCCAGAAATTCTACATCATTTCCGATCAACAATATGTCACCCACATATATTTATCAGAAATTCTATAGTGCTCCCACTCACTTTATTGTAAATACAAGTTTCTTGTAAACTTTGCATAGACTCAAAACTTTGATCACCTCATCAAAGTGTATATTCCAACTCCGAGATGCTTGCTTCAGTTCATAGAAGAATCACTGAAGCTTGCACACCTTTTAGCATCCTTAGGACTGACAAAACCTTCTGGTTGTATCACATACAACCTTTCCTCAAGTAAACCATTAAGGAAACTATGTTTTGATATCCATCTGCCAGATTTCATAATTGAAAAATGCAGCAACTGCTAACATAATTGTAACAGACTTTAGCATCGCTACGAGTGAGAAAGTCTCATCGCAGTCAACTCCTTGAACTTGTCGTAAACTTCTTTGCAACAAGTCGAGCTTTACAAATGGTGACATTCACCATGAGCGTCTGTCTTCATTTTAAACATCCATTTGTACTCAACGACCTGCCGTCCAACGAGCAAGTCTACCAAAGTCTATACTTGGTTTCCATACATGGATCCTTTCTCGGATTTCATGGCCTCTAACCATTTGTCGAAATCCGGGCCCATCATCGCTTCTCCACAGCTCGTAGGTTCATCATTGTCCAACAACATGACCTCCAAGATAGGGTTGTCGTACCGCTCAGGAGCAGTACACATCCTTGTCGACCTATGAGGTTCGATAGTAACTTGATCCGAAGCTTCATGATCGTCCTCATTAACTTCCTCTTCAACTAACGTAGGCTTCACAGAAACAAATTCCTGCGCTGCGCTACTCTCTGGTTGAACAAAGGTTCAACAACCTCATCAAGTTCTATCTTCCTCCCACTCAATTCTTCCGAGAGAAACTCTTTCTCGAGAAAGGACCCAGTTTTAGCAACAAACACTTTATGCTTGGATCTGAGATAGAAGGTTTACCCAACTGTCTTTAGGGTATTCTATGAAGATGCATTTGTCTGCTTTGGGTTCGAGCTCATTAGGCGAAAACCTTTTCCACATAAGTGTTGCAGCCCCAAACATTAAGAAATGACAGCATAGGTTTCCATCAAACCATAATTCACACGGTGTCATCTCAACGGATTTAGATGGTGCCCTATCTAAAGTGAATGTAGTTGTCTCTAATGCATAACCCCAAAATTATAGTAGCAAAACGATAAGACACACCATAGCAAGCACCATTTTTAATAGAGCACGACTATGACGTTCGAACATACCATCACACTATGGTGTTCCAGGCACGGGCGGAGCCAGCAGTGGGTCGAGCCAGGTCGGCCGACCCGGCTCAATAATTGGCAAAAAAATTACCTACGCAACATCATCCAATCGCTCCCCTGCCCAGTCTTTCGCGAGTCGTGACTTCCCTCCCGTGGACCAGAGCCGCGCTGCCCAGGCCAGAGCCCGCGCCGCCCAGGCCGCCGCCCAAGTAGCCGCCCAGGCTGCCGGCAGCAGATCCCAGCGAGGCGGTGCGCCGCGCGCCACCTCCCCGTCTCGCCGGTGCCCCGACGTCTGCTCGCTCCGCCCCGGCGTCTGCTCACCTCCTGCCGCGCCTTTATCTCCAATTCCCCATGGATGCCGAAGAGGAATCACGCAAGAGGGCATGCATAGAGGTTGATTTTTCCCCTTTATATTGAGTTTTGCTGTCTATGTGTCTACTAATTAGCAGTATGCTCACATTTTATTTTCGTTTTCAATGTTGTAGGCAAATATTCCTGAAATCTTTGATCTAAAAAATGTTGTTGGGGATCCTGGACTTCGTAGACCAATCGAGGGATTTGGTACCCCTGAAATCAGAGATAAAATGAGATGGGCATATTTGTCGAGAGGCCGCAATCCTTTAATTGATCATAATTTTCCCAAAGGTCCGGATAGGCGGTCATTTCTAGATGCATGGTATGATAAGTATGATTGGTTAGAGTATAGTGTTGAGAAGAAAGCTGCATTTTGTTTCCATTGTTTTCTTTTCAAATCGTCAAGCAATAGTAACCACTTTGGATATGATGTTTTCACAACGAAGGGGTTTTCAAATTGGAAGAAAGCCTCAGAAATCTTCATGACTCATATAGGTGGACCAAGTAGCATTCACAACAATGCAAGAAATAGTTGTGAAGATTTCAGAAATAAAAAGAAAAGTGTGGCATATGCTATTGTTTCTCATGAAGAATAGTCACATATTAAATATGAGATTCGTTTGAGGGCTGTTTTGGGGGTTATCAGATTTCTACTTGAACAAGGTCTAGCTTTCCGTGGGCATGACGAGTCTAACACTTCATTGAACAAGGGAAATTTCCGTGAGTTGTTGGATTGGTATGGTGCAAGATGCAAGGATGTAGCTGATGTGATTAATGAGAATGCTCCTGGCAATTGTCAGTTGACATCTCCTGAAATCCAAAAAGATATAGTGCAAGCAAGTGCAGAAGAGATTACACAAGTCATTATGAGTGAGCTGGGAAATTTTGGTTTCTCTCTACTTGTTGACGAGTCTCGTGATGTATCGGTTAAAGAGCAAATGGCTGTGATGGTGAGGTGAGCTCAGAAATTCCGTTTTCTCTCAGTTATCATACTCTCACAAACTCAATTATCATACTCTCACAAACTGAACTTATATGTTATTGCTTGTAGGTTTGTGAACCAAAAAGGAAAGATCATGCAAAGATTGCTTGGTGTTGATCATGTTCTTGATACTAGATCGGCTTCTTTGAAAAGCAATCTAGATGCAATGTTTCTTAAACATAATTTGTCAATGTCTAGATTAAGAGGTCAAGGATATGATGGTGCCTCTAATATGCGGGGTGAGCTACATGGTTTGAAAACATTGATATTGGCTGACAACCCTCATGCTTTTTATGTGCATTGTTTTGCCCACCAACTTCAATTGGTTGTTGTGGCGGTTGTGAAAAATGTTCTGCCAGTTGGTCAGTTCTTTGGTCACTTGAACAAGATTGTTCTTATGGTTAGTTCTTGTACACAATTCGTAAATAGTTGTCTTCAAATGTTTGTCTATGTATCAATTCTAATTTATAAATGCACATATTTTGTAGGTGAGTGCCTCTTGTAGAAAGAAAGATGCATTGTTGCAAGCGCATCATGACCGTATGGTATCACAACTAGAGAGTGCGGAGATCTCATCGGGTAGAGGCCAAAATCAAGAGACAAGTTTAACAAGACCAGGTGATACTCGTTGGGGGTCACACCATAAAACTCTAGTTCGTATTCAACTAATGTGGGATTCAGTCATTGAAGCACTATGTAGTGTTTCTCATGATGGGACAGATGCCGAGGAGAAAGGCATGACTTCAGGTTATATCATATACATGGAAACCTTTAAATTTGTTATTATCTTGCATTTGATGATTCGACTGCTTGGTTTAACAAATGGTTTATCAAACGCATTGCAATCCAAAGATCAAAATATAGTGAGCGCCATGAATATGATTGTCTCGGTGAAAAATGCATTGCAGAAATTGAGAGATGATGGATGGGAGCATCTATTGCTTGCTGCTAATAACTTCTGTGGTGGAATAAATATTATAGTACCAAATATGGATGATAACATTGCAGCTAGGGGTTACCCAAGGAGCTCACGCAAGATGGTTACTTGCTTGCATCATTACAAGGTAGAGATCTTTAATGAGGTGCTTGATAGAAACATAGTTGAGATGAATCATAGATTTTCTGAAGCTTCTACACGCCTATTATTGTGCACCGCATGCCTTGATCCTAGAGACTCATTCATCAACTTTGATAATGCTATGCTAGTTGAGCTTGCAACCATGTACTCTGCTGATTTCTCTTCATATGATTGTTCTCTATTGGTTGATGAACTGGACATATATGTTGATGTGATGAAGAGAAGTCCTGATTTCATAGCTTGTGACAGTTTGAGTGATCTTGCTCTCAAGTTAGTTCAGAAGAGATACCATGAGACCTTTCCATTGGTCTACTGCCTTATTACACTTGCTTTGACATTACCTGTGGCAACAGCATCAGTTGAGAGGGTTTTCTCGGCGATGAATATTATAAAATCATCTCTTCGGAACAATATAGGGGATGATTGGCTCAATGATTTGATGATTTGCTATGTTGAGAAAGATATATTTGCCAAAATTGATGACAAGAAGATTATGCTACGTTTCCATTCCTACAACAACCGTAGAGGTCATCTTCCTCGGGGCTGTCGTCTTCCAAGCTTAGATGCAACTTAATGGTATCATACTATCTTATCAAAATGTAGCTCTATTTTGTTGTTCTTGTTCTTTATAGTCATTTTTTTGTTGTACTTGATGAAATATGCAAATTGAATCTGTTTGGACCTCTTTTGTTGAATACATTTGCTCTTTTCTGTCAAAAAAAAAATTAGAGCTTATTTTCGACCCCCTCAGTTCAATTCCTGGCTCCGCCACTGGTTCCAAGTGGCGTGAGTTGTGAAACAACTTTCACATTGTCTAAAGTTGTATGCCAAACTCGTAACTCAGATATTTACCTCCACGATCATATCGTATACATTTTTATCTTCTTGTCACGATGATCTTAAACTTCAGTCTAAATTTTCTTGAACCTTTCAAACGATTCAGACTTGTGTTTCATTAAGTAAATATACACTATATCTACTCAAATCATTAGTGAAGGTAAGCAAATAATGATATCCACCGCACGCTACAAGACTCATTGGATTGCATACATCAACATGTCTCATTTCCAATAAATCACTTGCCCGCTCCATCAAACCAGAAAATGGGGTCCTTAGTCATCTTGCCCAAGAGGCATGGTTCGCATGTCTCAACCGATTCGAAATCGAATGAGTCCAAAGATCCATCAGCATGGAGTTTCTTCATGCGCTTTATACCAATATGACATTTAGAGGCAGTGCCACAAGTATGTCATACTATCATTATTAACTTTGTATCTTTTGGCACCAATGTTATGAACATGTGTATTACTATGATCAAGATTCAACAAACCATTCTCACCGGGTGCATGACCATTGAAGGTATTATTCATGTAAACAGAATAACCATTATTCTTTAACTTAAATGAATAACCGTGTTGCAATAAACACGATCTAATCACGTTCATGCTCAACGCAAAACACCAAATAACATTTATTTAGGTTCATCACTAATCCCGAAGGTAGAGAGAGCGTGCGATGTTGATCACATCAACATTGGAAACATTTCCAACACACATCATCACCTCACCCTTGGCTAGTGCTCCGTTTATTCCGTAGCTTTTATTTTGAGTTACTAACATTTAGCAACCGAACCGGTATCCAATACCCAGGTGCTACTAGGAGTACTAGCAAGGTACACATAAATAACACGTATATCAAATATACTTTTGTTGACATTGCTAGCCTTCTTATCTACCAAGTATCTAGGGTTGTTCCGCTTCAGCGACCGCTCTCCTCATAATCGAAGCACTTAGTCTCGGGTTTGGGTTCAACTTTGGGTTGCTTCAGTGGAGCAGCAACTGACTTGCTATCCATGAAGTTTTCCCTCCTTGCTCCTGCCCTTCTCGAAACTAGTGGTTTGACTAACCATCAACACTTGACGCTCCTTCTTGATTTCTACCTTCGTGGTGTCAAACATCGCGAACAGCTCAGGGATCATTATTTCTATCCCTAGCATTTTATAGTTCATCACCAAGTTCTAGTAGCTTAGTGACAGTGACTTGGAGAACTATATCAATCACTATCTTATCTGGAAGATCAACTCCCACTCGATTCAAGCGATTGTAGCACCCAGACAATATGAGCACATGCTCAACGATTGAGCTATTCTCTTTCATCTTGCAGGCACAGAATCTTGTTGGAGATCTCATATCTCACAACACGGGCATGAGCCTGAGATCCTAATTTCAGCTCTTAGAACATCTCATATGTTCTGTGATGTTCAAAACGTTTTGGAACCTCAATTCTAAGCCATAATGCATGACGTACTAAACTATCAAGTTGTTATCAGAACGTGCCTGTCAGATGTTCACAACATCTACAAACAACGCTAGAGGGGTTGGCACACCGAGCGGTGCATTAAGGACATAAGCCTTCTATGCAGCAATGGGGACAATCCTTAGATCACGAAGCCAGTCCGCAATATTGCTACCATCATCTTTCAACTCTATTTCTCTAGGAACATATAAAAATTCAAGGGAGCTACATCGTGAGCTAGTAATCTACACCACAGTTTGCAAAGACACTACTGATTATGTTCATGATAATGAGTTCAATTAATCATATTACTTAAGAACTCCCACTCAAATTGACAGCCCTCCAGTCATTCGAGTGATACATGATCCAAATTCACCAACTCAAGTCCGATCATCACGTGAGTTGAGGTGGTTTCAATGGTGAACATCATCATGTTGATCATATCTACTATATGACTCATGTTCGACCTTTCGGTCTCTTGTGTTCCGAGGCCATGTCTGTACATGCTAGGCTCGTCAAGTTTAACCCGAGTGTTCTACATGTGCAACACTGGCTTGCACCCATTGTATGTGAACGTAGAGTCTATCACACCCGATCATCATGTGGTGTCTCAACACGACAAACTTTCACAATGGTACACACTCGGGGAGAACACAATTTATCTTGAAATTAAGTGAGGGATCACCTTATAATGCTACCGTCGTCCTAAGCAAAACAGGTGCATAAAAGGATTAACATCACATTCAAATCATAAGTGACATGATATGGCCATGAACTTGTGCTTTTGATCTCCATCTTGAAAGCACCGGCATGATCTCCATCGTCACCGGCAAGACACTATGATCTCCATCATCTTGATCTCCATCAACATGTCGCCATTGGGGTTGTCGCGCCCAACATGCTTCTACTACTATTGCTACTGTTTAGCGATAAAGTAAAGCATTACATAGCGCTTAATGATTGACACGTAGGTCATACAATAATTAAAGACAACCCTATGGCTCCTGCCGGTTGCCGTACTCATCGACATGCAAGTCGTGATAATCTATACATCACATGATCATCTCATACATCACATATATCACATCATGTAATTGGCCATATCACATCACAACATACCCTGCAAAAAAAGTTAGACATCCTCTAATTGTTGTTGCATGTTTTACGTGGCTGCTATGGGTATCTAGCAAGAACAATTCTCATCTACGCAAAAACCACAATGGTGATACACTAGTTGCTTTTCAACCTTCTCAAGGACCGCCTTTGTCGAATCCGATCCAACTAAAGTGAGAGAAACTAGCACCCGCAAGCCATCTATGCAACAAGTTGCAGTTGAGGGAACTGGTATCTCGTAAGCGTACGAGTAATGTTGGTCCGGGCCGCTTCATCTCACAATACCGCTGAACCAAAATCCGACCAAGGGAGGAAGCAATCTAAGCATCAACGCCCACAAACCTTTGTGTTCTACTCGAGATCTCATCTACACATAGACCTAGCTCATGATGCCACTATTGGGAAATGTCGCATGGGAAACAAAAAATTTCCTATGCACACGCAAGATCTATCCATGGTGATCAGCATCTACAAGAGGGAGAGTGGATCTACGTACCCTTGTAGATCGCTAAGCGGGAAGCGTTAAGAAATGTGGTTGGTGTAGTCGAACATCTTCGCGATCCAAATCGCCGAGCGTCCCATGATCTCATCACGATCCATCCCGCGATCTAATCATGATCCGTCCCGCGAACCCATCACGATCCGTCTCGTTAAATCATCACAATCCGTCCCGCGATCTCATCACGATCCGTCTCGCGATCTTGATCACGATCCTTCTGATCTAGCGCCAAACGGACGACACCTCCGCGTTCAACACACGTACAGCTCGATGACGATCTCCGCCTTCTTGATCCAGCAAGAGGGAGCATAGAGGTAGATGAGTTCACCGGCAGCATGACGTCACCGCGGTGATGGTGGTGGAGCAATTCTGGCAGGGCTTCGCCTAAGCGCTGCAGAAAACCGGTCTAGAGGAGGAACTGTGCACTGGAGGAACGGGCAGCTCGTGGCTGAAAAATCTATCCAAAAACCCTAAAAACTCCAGTATATATAAGAGGAAGAGAGGAGGAGGCTTGGCCCAAGGGCCAAGCCTCTAGGAATCCACCTGCAATCCTAGTAGGACTAGGATTCACCCTATTTTTGCCTTTTTCCACTTTTTTTCTCTTTGGGCTTTTTCTCCCTAGCCACATGGGCTTTGTGTGGGACTTCCACCAGACCACTAAGGGCTGGTATTAACTCTCCCACATCCCATGTAGCCTCTTGGGTCTAAATATCCCTCCCGATGGTCTCCTGGTACACTACCGGCACTCCCGGTACACTACCGATGAGCCCGAAACTTTTCCGGTGACCAAAATAGGACTTCCTATATATGAATCTTTACCTCCGGACCATTCCGGATATCCTTGTGACATCCGAGATCTCATCCGGGACTCCTAACAACCTTCGGTCACCACCATACATAACTCTGTACTACCGAAACGTCACCAAACCTTAAGTGTGCAGACCCTGTGGGTTCGAGAACTATGTAGACATGACCGAGACACCTCCACGGTAAATAGCCAATAGCGGGACCTGGATGCCCATATTGGTTCCTACATATTCTACGAAGATCTATATCGGTCGAACCTCTATGTCAAGGATTCAGCTAATCCCGTAAGATGTTCCCTTGTTCTTCGGTATGTTACTTGCCCGAGATTCGATCGTTGGTATCTCCATAGCTAGTTCAACCTCGTTACTGGCAAGTCTCTTTACTCGTGACTAGTTTAGACCTTATGTTGTTTATTCCAAAGTAATTGTTCATACTAATCATGCTGCTATTAAATATCTTATGGAAAAGAAAGATGCTAAACCAAGACTTATTAGATGGGTTCTTCAGCTAGAAGGATTTGATTTGCATATTATTGATAGAAAGGGTGTTGAGAACCCCGTAGCAGATAACTTGTCTAGGTTAGAGAATGTTCTTGATGACCCACTACCTATTGATGATAGCTTTCCTGATGAACAATTGGCTGTCATAAATGGTTCGTGCAATGCTCCATGGTATGCTGATTATGCTAATTACATCGTTGCTAAATTTATACCGCCTAGATTCACATACCAACAAAAGAAAAAGTTCTTCTATGATTTGAGACATTACTTTTGCGATGACCCACACCTTTATAAAGAAGGGGTAGATGGTGTTATTAGACGATGTGTACCCGAGCATGAACAGGAACAAATCCTACACAAGTGTCATTCTGAGGCCTAGGAGGACACCACGCTCGAGATAGAACTGCACACAAGGTATTACAATCTGATTTTTATTGGCCTACTCTCTTCAAAGATGCTCATAAGTTTGTCTTGTCTTGTGATGAATGTCAAAGAATTGATAATATTAGTAGACGTCAGGACATGCCTATGAATTAGTCACTTGTTATTGAACCATTTGATGTTTGGGGTTTTGATTATATGGGACCTTTTCCAAAGTCCAATGGGTATACTCATATTCTAGTCACTGTTGATTATGTCACTAAATGGGTGGAAGGTATTCCAACTAGTAGTGCTAATCATAACACTTCTATTAACATGCTTAAAGAAGTCATTTTCCCTATATTTGGAGTCCCTATATATTTAATGACGGATGGTGGTTCACACTTTATTCATGGTGCTTTAAATCAAGTATGATGTTAATCATCGAATTGCATCTCCATATCATCCCGAGTCTAGTGGTCAAGTAGTATTAAGCAATAGAGACATTAAATTGATCTTGCAAAAGACGGTTAATAGATCTAGAAAGAATTGGTCTAAGAAACTTGATGATGCATTATGGGCTTATAGAACTGCTTATAAAAACCCTATGGGTATGTCTCCGCATAAAATAGTTTATGGTAAATCATGTCACTTAGCTCTTGAACTAGAACATAAAGCCTATTGGGCAATTAAAGAGCTCAACTATGATTTCAAACTTGCTGGTGAGAAGAGATTATTTTACATTAGCTCACTTGATGAATGGAGAATCCAGTCCTATGAGAATGCCAAGTTATTTAAAGAAAAGGTTAAGATATGCCATGATAAAAGGATACAACAACGTGAATTCAATGTAGGTGATCATGTCTTGCTATACAATTCTCGTTTAAGATTTTTTGCAGGAAAACTTCTCTCTAAATGGGAAGGGCCTTACATTGTCGAGGAAGTATATCGTTCCGGTGCCATCAAGATCAAAAACGCCGAAGGCACTAACCATAAGGTGGTAAACGGTCAAAGAATCAAACATTATATCTCAGGTACTCCCATAAATATTGAAACCAATATTATCAATACTATAACTCTGGAGGAGTACATTAGGGAGACCTACTAGAATGTTTTAGACTTCGAAAAGGAATAGGTATGTGGTACGGTAAGCAAACCGACTCCAAAACTTTTCAAATAGCATTTTTTCTCTGTTTTGGAATATTTAATAAATTAGGAAAATTTGAAGTAGTCCGAAAAGTGCACGATGAGGCGACAAGCATGCAAGGCGCGGCCTACCCCCTGGCCGCGCCCCTGTGGCTTGTGGCCACCCGTGCACCCTACGGACTCCGTTTTCTTGTGGTTCTCCTTTGGGTTGGTAAAAATTCATTATATAATCTCCCAAAGGTTTGGACCTTCGTATCATGACAATACCTCTATTTTAATTTTGAGTTGTTTCTACAGTAGATCTAGATCGCCATGACGTCCCCAAGTGCTTCGAAGGACAAGTTCTTCGAGCAGGTCATCAACCCCTATCTTGTGGAGGTGCTGCGAGACCCTCAAACCATTGAGATGCATGAGGTGGTGCTGTAGATCGGTGATGTTGAGGGGCCAAAGAAGACCGAAAGTGTGGAAACAAGGCTCGAAGAAATGGAGCAGCAAGTCTTCAAGTGCCAAGGGATGGTGGAACGTGGACTCAATGCCAATCATATGATGATCGTGGAGTTTACTCATAAGCACAAGATGGACGCCAAGGACATCAGGGAGGACATCTTCAAGCTTTACGAGAAAATCGAACATCTCCAAGCCGAGATCTATGACCAGCAAACCAAAATTGTGAGTATGAATACAGATTTAAGAGAATGAGTTTGGCTGTAGATTTGAGGATCCCGGAGACTCATTCATATTTTTATGATGGGGAGCCTATGCCTTGGAAGACGGAGGACAAGCCTACAACCTCATCAACAACTCCAACATCACCACCTCCGAAGAAGGACATCTAAACACATGGGTATGGGCACTCCCCTTAGCTTGTGCCAAGCTTGGGGGAGGTGCCCTGGTATCGTATCACCATCACATATTGTACTTTTCTTGTTTTTCCTAGTTTGATCCTTTTGGTTTTACCTTCATCTAGTAGAATAAAGTTTTAGTATGATCTAGCTTTGAGTTTTGCTTTATGTTCCCCTTATGTAAGCGAGTCCAAGAGTTATATAATGAAAAGTAGTTTTGATGTGAGGGCTTTGCTTGTTGCTATGATCTTGAGAAAAATAAAAAAATTAATAAAAAAGAATAGAATAAAATCAAAGAGTATATATGATGATCTTATGGGAGTTGACAAACATAGCGACTGGTCATTGGTGCAATTAAAAGGAAGTAATAAAGAAAGAGAGGTTCACATATAAATATATTATCTTGGACATCTTTTATGATAGTGAGCACTCATTAAAATATTATATGCTAAGAATTTGATGTTGGACATGGAAGACAACATAATGGGTTATGTTTTCTTATTTCCGAATAGAAGTTATATGGTTATAGATCCTCCAACATGTAGTGCTTGCTTCCACCTCATACTAGCCAAAACTTCCGCACCAAGTAGAGATACTACTTGTGCATCCAAACACCCTCAACCCATTTTTTCCATGAGAGTCCACCATACCTAACTATGGATTGAGTAAGATCCTTCAAGTAGGTTGTCACCGGTGCAAAAAGCAATAAGAGCCCTTAAATATGTATGATCTTTTATTTTAAGGGAAAATAAGCGTTCTACGAACTTGTGATGGTAAAGAAATAAAAGTGACGGACTGCATAATAAAGGTTGCTATCACAAAGGGCAATACAACACAATGTTCCTTTGCATTAAGGGTTTGCACATCCAAAAACAAAAAGCACATGACAACCTCTGCTTCCCTCTATGAATGGCCTATCTGTTACTTTTACTCTCTAGTACTTACTTTATGCAAGTGTCATGGTGATCTTCACCACTTCCTATATTTTGCCTTTTTCTCTTCATAAGCGTCATGTGTTGGAGAATGATCTAGACACATATATCCAATCGGATGTGGGTGATCATGAGTTATTTCTGTTGACATTACCCTTGAGATAAATAGTTGGGAGTCAAAACTCTAAGCCCCTATCTTTCTCTGTGTCCAATTGAAGCTTTGACCTCATGAGTACCGCGTGAGTGTTAGCAATTATGAAAGACTAAAAGATGATTGAGTATGTGCATTTGCTTTACAATCTCTTATATTGACTCTTTCCGATGTTGTGATAAATTGCAATTGCTTCGATGACTGAGAGCATAATTTGTTGGTTCTCAATAGAGTTCTTTGTTTATACTTTACCTTGTGGATGAATTGTTACTCTAGTATAAGAAATCATGTACCAATAAGTATTGATGTTCTAAAGATGATCATGATGCCTTCATGTCCGTATTTCATTTTATTGACACCTCTATCTCTAAACATGCGGACATATTAATTGATCTTGGCTTTCGCTTGAGGACAAGCGAGGTCTAAGCTTGGGGGAGTTGCTACGTCCATTTTGCATCATGCTTTCATATTGATATTTATTGCATTATGAGCTGTTATTACACGTTATGGTACAATACTTATGTCTTTTCTCTCTTATTTTACAAGGTTTACATGAAGAGGGAGAATGCGGGCAGCTGGATTTTGGACTGGAAAAGGAGAAAATATGAGAGACCTATTCTACACAACTCCAAAAGTCCTGAAAAGTTACGGAGAATTATTTTGGAATATATAAAAAATATTGGGTGAAACAAATACCAGAGGGGACCCACCAGGAGGTCAGAAGCCTGCTGGGCGCGGCCTACCCCCCTAGTCGCGCCCTACCCCCTAGTCGTGCCCTTGTGGCTTGTGGGCCCCTAGCAGGCCTCCGGTGCCCATCGTCTACTATATGAAGGGTTTTGACCTGGAAAAAAAATCATAAAAGAGCTTTCGGGACGAAGCGCCGCCGTCTCGAGGCGGAACTTGAGTAGAACCAATCTATAGCTCCGATGGAGCTGTTCTGCCAGGGAAACTTCCCTCCCGGTGGGGGAAATCGAAGCCATCGTCATCACCAACGATCCTCTCATAGATAGGGGGTCAATCTCCATCAACATCTTCACCAGCACCATCTCCTCTCCAAAACCTACTTCATCTCTTGTATCCGATCTTTGTCTCAAACCTCAAATTGGTACCTATGGGTTGCTAGTAGTGTTGATTACTCCTTGTAGTTGATGCTATTTGGTTTACTTGGTGGAAGATCATATGTTCAGATCCTTTATGATGATTAATACTCCTCTGATTATGAACATGAACATGCTTTGTGAGTAGTTACGTTTGTTCTTGAGGACATGGGATAATTCTTGTTATAAGTAGTCATGTGAATTTGGTATTCGTTCGATATTTTGATAAGATGTATGTTGTCTATCCTCTAGTGGTGTCATGTGAACATGGACTACATGACACTTCACCATTATTTGGGCATAGGGGAAGGCATTGGGAAGTAATAAGTAGATGATCGGTTGCTAGTGCGATAGAAGCTTAAACTATAGTTTATACATTGCTTTGTAAGGGGCAGATTTGGATCCATATGTTTCATGCTATGGTTAAATTTATCTTAATTCTTCTTTCGTAGTTGCGGATGCCTGCGAGAGAGGTTAATCATAAGTGGGAGGTTTGTCCAAGTAAGGGCAGTAGCAAGCATCGGTCCACCCACATATCAAATTATCAAAGTAATGAACGCGAATCAAATGAGCATGATGAAAACTAGCTTGATAGAAATTCCCATGTGTCCTCAGGAGCGCTTCACTTCATATAAGAGTTTTTCATTTCCATGTGTCCCCCAAAACTATCTGTTACCAATTTATTCCCATGTGTCCCCAAAACTATCTGTTACCGATAATTACAGTGCTTGCAGAGAATACCTTACTGAAAACCGCTTGTCATTTCCTTTTTCTCCTCGTTGGGTTCGACACTCTTACTTGTCGAAAGGACTGCGATAGATTCCCTATACTTGTGGGTCATCACACGTAGGTCATTAAAGTGACAATCCTTTGTCTCCAACCATCATGTCGTACTGTGACGTGCATTTCACTTAACATTATATCATATATGATATAACAATCTCATACATAAACTCATTAGCATGACGAAGGCTATACCACATCACAAACATCGTGAAAAATCAAGTTAGACGTCCTCTAATCGTTTAGCAAATTTTAACTACGTGGCATCTAGGGTTTTCAGAGAACTCTAGCTACGGACATCTACCATTGAGGCAATAATTCTTATTTCTAGATTAACTTTGTGAGGTGTGTGAGGGAAGAGACTTACTTAAAAATCTCTATCCCCACACTAAACTTCATTAATATGCATGACCCCTGTGAAGATTGAACGTCTTCATTGCCCTCTCATGTTTGCGACAGTGCACTATTCTTGACTATGATGAAGCCCTTAGAACTTTGTACAAAGTTACATCATATCGCCAATGAACCGAGCCGAAGCAACACTTGACAGAAGCAAACAAGATCATCAAACCCTCTCATACATGTGATCTAGATAGAAACTTGTATCTACTCATAGAACCGCTCATGCTCCAGCTGTTGGAAACGTAGTAGAAAACAAAAATACCGTTCAATTATCAAAACAAGAACACCATGAAGATGCATTAACGATTATGATCGAACCATTATCAACTATAATTTGTAGAGGAATAAGATTTGGTGTGTATCATTGATGAAGTCCCTCAAACCATTCACGAATGATCCCTCGAACCAAATAATGAAAGCACGTCCCCTCCACAATTTGCGCGCGCACGGTCTTCACGACCCTGCAACGCTTTATCATCTAGAGCTAATCATCGCCGGAGAATTAGGGGGAGAAGATTAGAACCACATTGGGGTTCTAATTATGGGGATGAGAGAGGATTAGATATATCTCAAATTGTATCAATTAAAAGTAGAACTAGAGAACTAGAGGAGGCTCAAAAACTTGTGTCTAAAAGTGCTAAAAACCTTTAGTATATATAGGTGGAGGAGAGGGGAGGGGGCCCACAAGAGGGGCAAGAATCCCACCCCCTTTCTCTGGCCCTAGGAGGGGGAATCCCCATCCAATTTGGTCTCCCTTAACTTCTCCAGGAAGCTAAGGGAGCGCCACCTCCTATTGGGCCCCATAGGCCCAATATGCTTTCACCACTTGGCCTTTTAATGCCCCTCCTATAGGGCCCCATAGGCCCAATATGTTTTCACCACTTGGCCTTTTAATGCCCGTTGATATTTAATTAAATACAAAAAACCTCATAGCCATTATTAGAGCCTTTATTATTAATTTAACATCCCGGGAAATATTTTCACCTATATATCAATTACAAGTATTACCCTGTAAACCCCGAAACCCTTCCTGTGACCCCTAAACGCTTGTGGTTCCTCTCGAAACTATTTTGAATACTAGTGAAACTATTTCATAAATATTTTCTCATAACTCTTGCTCCACTAACAGTCAAAATATCATGATTACCTTAATCTTGTGACCCTATAGGTTTGCTAAAACAAAGACACGAACAAAACCCCTTTCGTTAAATGATCGATAGTGAAACCGTGGACATCCATACCAATCCCTATGAGTACACGACTGCCATTCGAATGAACCATTGGTTATCATATGATATTCCCTTTGCTTCACAATACTTTACAAAACCCAAGGTGATATATATATATATATATATATATATATATATATAAGTTACCTCTTGAGTCATTGTCATGCTCATTATATCGGTCTCCTTGTTCTTCTTCTTTCTTGTTGACATGTCCCTGCGTCCTAGTGACCTAGTCACCTATGTATATATAGACGATGATTGATGTTGTCACACCAAGAGGCCCCTAAAAATATCTCTCCATCGTTAGAGGAGCAAATCCCACTCTTGAGCTATCTAGTCCCTTTTCAAACTTCTCGGTGAACCTGTAAGTTGTCGTTATCATCACCGTGTTATAGATAACGTTTGAGAAACCGCAAAGCCCATCGTACAGTAATAAGAAACTACGATGCTCTCATGCTCTAAGGAACTAAAACATATGTTAACTCTCAATGTTATAAGAAATGACTTGTGACGATAGTATCTCAAAGTATAAGATACAAGTTTGGGTCGATTCAATATGATCATTCTCCCATCGTCATATTCCCAAGGTTGTTTTAGGACTATCGTTACACTTAATGATATCCTAAGATCCAGAACGCATGATTACTTAGAACACTTGATCTAGTCTCAGGGGCGAGACTAGTAATCTCGTTTAACAGTTTATCATTCCACACCTGCATACGAGTTTTCCACTGAACCGCGTATTCTAGGATCATAGCCGTTATAGGATAGAATAAAAACTCTTAATTATAAACATGTAAATATAAAAATACAATATTATTACCTCTAAGGCATATTTACAACAGATTCCGCGTCATCTCCTAGTCGATCGCAGGTTCGACGTTGACTCCCCCTTGTTGAACACATGCTTCCGGGACGAGCACATCATGCATCGACAAACTTTCTTTGACAAACGTGTGATACATCTCTGTCATATCTATAATTTTTGATTGTTTCATGCCAATATTCTACAACTTTCATGTACTTTTGGCAACCTTTTATACTATTTTAGGGACTAACTTATCCAGTGCCGAGTGCTAGTTCCTGTTTTTTGTTTCGCATAAATCCATATTAAACGAAGTCCAAACGCAATAAAAATCTATGGAGATTTTTTTGGAATATAGGTGATTTTGGAAATAAGAATCAACGCAATAGGATTCCCGTGGGGCCCACAAGCCAACAGGGCGCAACTACGGGGGTCGTTGCACCGTGTTAGCTCATGGTCACCCCTTAAGTCGGTTGGGGCCCTTATTTAGCCACAAAAAGATAATAAGCGATAAACATCCCCTCAAAATTCAGCCTAACCGGAGTTACGGATCTCCGGATATTTAAGAAACGGTGAAGGGGTAAAAAAACAATCGTGAAACATGAGAGAAACAGAGAGAGATCCAATCTCGGAGGGTCTGCTACCCTCCGGGTGCCATGGCGGCCATGTATCAGAGGAAAAACTCTCCTCCCATCTAGGTGGTATACCAAGGAACAATAAGAAGGATGGGGTCTCTCTCCTCCTCTCTCCCGGTGGCGCTGGAAGCAGCTGGGGTAACCATCGTGACGGTGATCTACACCAACAACTTCGCCGCCTTCACCACCAACTCTCCCCCCTCTATGTAGCGGTGTAAAGCCTCTTCTCCCCACTATAATCTCTACTTCAATATGGTGCTTAGTGCTATATATTATTATCCAATGATGTGTGGCTATCATATGATGTTTTAGTAGATCTCTTTTGTCCTATGGCTTTATTGATGATCGTGATTTATTTGGGTTGTATGCTTTATTTTGGTGTTGTCCTATGGTGCATTCTATGCCGCGCACACGTGAAGGATTCCCACTATAGGGTGTTGTAATATGTTCATGGCTTGCATATAGTGGGCGGCTAGAGTGACAGAAGCTTACACCCGAGTAACGGTGTTGTTGCATACGGGAGTAAAGGGGACTTGAAGTGTTAATGCTATGGCTAGTAGTTGCGGATGCTTGCTAGAGGTCTAATCATAAGTTCATATGATCCAAGTACGGAAAGTGTGTTAGCGTATGCCTCTCCCTTATATAAAACTACAATAATGATCACCGATCTAGTTATCGATTGCCTAGGGACAAATCTTTATCTTGTGCTTCAAAAAGATTTCTACTAATTATTATTTATCTAAAAAAATCCCTAACTTCTACTTACTTGTTCTTTATTATCTTGCAAATCTATCTTTTCACACCTACTAAGTACTTCTAATATTCTTCCTACAAAGTAGTTTTATTCTCGTTCTAGGTAAAGCGAACATTAAGTATGCGTAGATTTGTATCAGTGGTCGATAGAACTTGAAGGGAATATTAATTCTACCTTTAGCTCCTCGTTGGGTTTGACACTCTTACTTATCCAAAAAGGCTACAAATGATTCCCTACAGTTGTGGGTTATCATCATGCTCATAGCTCGCCCTGTGATGCGCGTGCTGTTGGAAATATGCCCTAGAGGCAATAATAAATTAGTTATTATCATATTTCCTTGTTCATTATAATAGTTTACTATCCATGCTAGAATTGTATCAATTGGAAACTCAGATACATTTGTGGATACATAGACAACACCATGTCCCTAGTATGCCTCTAATAGACTAGCTCGTTGATCAAAGATGGTCAAGGTTTCCTAGCCGTGAAAATGAGATGTCATTTGATAACGGGATCACATCATTAGGAGAATGATGTGATGGACAAGACCCAAACTATAAACATAGCATATGATCATGTCAGTTTATTGCTATAGTTTTCCGCATGTCAAGTATTTGTTCCTATGACCATGAGATCATGCAACTCACTAACACCGGAGGAATACCTTGTGTGTATCAAATGTCAAAACGTAACTGGGTGACTATAAAGATGCTCCACAGGTATCTCTGAGGGTGTCTGTTGAGTGGGCATGGATCAAGACTGGGATTTGTTACTCCGTGTGACGGAGAGGTATCTCAGGGCCCACTCGGTAATACAACATCATAACAAGCCTTCCAAGCAAAGTGACTAAAGTGTTAGTCACAATATCTTGTATTACGAAATGAGTAAAGAGACTTGCCGGTACAGATATTGAACTAGGTATAGAGATACCGACGATGGAATCTCGGGCAAGTAACATACCGAAGAACAAAGGGAACAACATACATGATTAACTGAATCCTTGACATAGAGGTTCAATCGATAAAGATCTTCGTAGAATATGTAGGAACCAATATGGGCATCTAGGTCCCAATATTGGTTATTGACCGTGGAGGTGTCTTTGTCATGTCTACATAGTTCTCGAACCCGCAGGGTCTGCACACTTAATGTTCGGTGACGTTTCGGTAGTATTGAGTTATGTATGTTGGTGACCGAAGGTGGTTCGGAGTCCCATATGAGATCTCGGACTTCGCGATGAGCTCCGGAATGGTCCGAAGGTAAATATTGATATATAGGAAGTCCCATTTTGGTCACCGAAAAAGTTTTGGGTGTTTCCGGTAGTGTACCGGGGGTGCCGGAGGGCCATCGGGAGGGGCCACCCACGCCGGTGGGCCTGAGGGGTGGTGCACCAGCCCTTAGTGGTCTAGGCAAACCAGACCCAAGAGGCCCATGTAGATAGAGTGGGAGGAAAGGAAAACCCCCCAAGGTGGGGAAGGATTCCAAGTAGGATTGGAGGTGGACTCTTCCACCTCCAACACTTCGGCCGAACCCAAGGGGCAACCCTAGGGCTGCCTCCTCCTCCCTCCCTCCTATATATACTAGAGGTTTTTTAGGGCAGCCCCAGCCCTAATAGCCACGTGCTGCCCTCTTCTTCATCTAGATCATTTCTCCTCTAGATTAGTTCGGCGGAGCTCAGCAAAGCTCTGTCGGATTAGTTCACCACCATCGCTACCACACCGTTGTGCTGCCGGAGAACTCATCTTCCTCTCCACCCTCGCTTGATGGATCAAGGAGGTGGAGATCGTCATCGAGTTGTACGTGTGTTGAACGCTGAGGTGTCGTCTGTTCGGCACTAGATCGGAAGGACCGTGATTGCATCACGAGACGGTTTGTGATTGGACCGCGGGACGGATCGTGATCGGATTGCAGGAGGGCTAGCAATTTGGATCGCGAAGACGTTCGACTACATCAACCGCGTTTCTTCCCGCTTCCCACTTAGCGATCTATAAGGGTATGTAGATTCACTCTCCCTCTCATAGATGCTCATCACTGTGGATAGATCTTGCGTGTGCGTAGGAATTCTTTTGTTTCCCATACAACGTTTCCAGACACGTGATCTCAACGTAGTCCATGTGTGCGCTCCCAGCTCGTCCCGGTTGCTTGGTCGTGCGCGGTGCGTGCGCGCCAAAGATTTGAAATTTAGACCTCTAGATTCTTATCGCACGGAGCTAACCACTAAGGACTTCGCTAACCTTTGGATAGAAACTTGTTCCGCCTTTTTGTTCTTTCCCTACTTCGTATTTCTTTTCCTTTTCTTCTTTTTTTCAGTTGCTTTTATTTTTCTATTTATTTCTTCTTTTAAATGCGTGCATGTAAATCAACAAAAAAAATATCCAAAATCAATGAACCTTTTAAGAAAAACTATGAACTTTTTCCCAAGTTGCTGAACTTTTTTTCAAAAAAAATGAATTTTTTCTAACATTTTATGATTTTCTTCAAAAATACATGTATTTTGGTTTCAAGTTCAATGAACTTTTAAAAATTCCTCGAACTTCTTTGAAACTTGATGAACCTTTTTTCTAAGTCGCTAAATTGTTTTCCAAAGTTGGTAAACTTTATTTTAAATTTGACGATGAACTTTTCTCTAGTTCCATGAACTCTTTTCAAAATAAATGTACTATTTTCCGAATTCGATGAATTTTTTGAAAATTGATGGACTTTTTTTAAAATTGATGAACTTTTTTTATTGCAATTGGATGATTATTTTTTCAAATTTAATGAACTCTTTCTCAAATCCAAAGTTCGTTCACTTTTATTCAAAGTCCATGCAAATTTTTGAATTCATATTTTTATCAGTTTTTGGGCGACAATTTCAGATTTTCTATATGAATCGCCAGTTTACTTTTTTTTCAGCATAGCAACTAGTAAATCGATCAATGTACCGATCGATGGAAACGAACCAGCGAGCGCTCGCCTAAATGTGCCAGCCCTCAAGCGATGGTGCGTGGGCGCCATGTTATGAAACTGGCACTGCAGCACCAACTAGGAGCTCCGCAAGCCCTGATCCTATTCGGCACCTTAAGTTCTGATTAACCAACTGGGGCAACCAACTGGGACCGTTTTCCTATTGTGTCTCCTTTATTTCTTTTGTCATCTTCAATTCAACGCAGGGACAAAACCAAACCGGTTTTCTTGTTTGTGTTCTTTTTTCTGTTTTGTTTGGCCAATTTATTCTATTTCTCTTTCCTTTTTATTTTTTATCTAAAACCTTATATTTTTTCTATTAGAATGGTGAACTTTTCTCAAATTCATGAACTTACAAATTCATGTCAATTTTCTTAAATTCATTATTTTTTTAATCCATGAAACTTTTTCCTAATATTTTACAAACGCATGAATCTTTTCAAGTCCACAAAAATATTTTTGCTTTTATGATATTTTTCAAAACCCCCAATTGTTTTTCCAAACTGTGATTTGTTATTCAAAATCGATGAACGTTGGTAAAATTCACGATTTTTTTTTCAAAATGTTTTTTTTGAAAATTCATGAACTTTCTTTCGTAAGGCATGAAGTTTTTCAAGTTCCTGCACAGTTTTTTTTCCAAAAGTTCAAAATTCATGAGTTTTTACTTTGCAAACATTTTTCAAATCCATGAATTATTTTGCATTAAAGAACCTTTTTAGATTTTTTGGGTTCGATTTTTTTTAAAACTCAACTGGTCAACCATGATTGAGTGAATGAAGGCAACCCTAGGACGAGCGACAACTTAGTCGAGATATTGACGCGACTCAATATGCGGAAGCGTGGGTGCGAGTTCTCCTAGCTGACGCTTAATATGCCGACTTGGAGGTCTCTCCAAACCCTATACAACACCCTCTGTGCTTGTTAGAGTGCATTTATTTTCAACCGGTGCACACCCCTCGCTATACTCGGCTCAGCCTATTTAGGTAGTTTTTTGTTGTTCGCGCTATGCGTGCAGATTCGGGAGCTGCTGGTGCAGCTCCGTCTCTTGGGAAGTTTTTTCTGGGTTTTTTGTTCTTTGTGTTTTTTTTTTCTTTTTCCGGTTTCTTTTCATTTTTACTTTTATTTTATATTATTTACCTTTTTAATATTTTTAATTCATTATTTCTCTTTTCTTTTATTTCTTTGTTTCCATATGCATCAACCTTTTTTTGAACTCTCGTATTTTTTCAATATTTTTTGTTCCTTAAAAAACCAACTTTTCAAAAAGGCAATATTCATGGCCGGCTAAGGTCGATCAGTCGAGCCGGACGAGTGATCGAGGTTTTTTAGCTTGGTGTGCGACAGTGCGAGCGAACTTTTTTTAGCGAGTGCACATGGGTAGGTGGGTCAACAAATAGTGCGCGTGAGCGACAACTAGGGTTGTTGACACCATAAGCATTGTATAGGAGCCTGGGGGGTCAAAGAGCTGTTGTGTGTGCGAGTCCCTATTTGGTGTAGCGCGAAATAAAATTCTATCGGTAGAAGGTGCACTCGTTAGTTTAAACTGGGCAGTCATATAAGTTTCTGTTTCTTTGAACCATTTTAGTAACTTCTCAAAAGGTCTATTTTCCATTCTAGGCCGTTTCTTCTAATTTTTTGAATTATTCAATTTTCTTCTTTTACTTTTCTATTTTTTGTTTTCTGGTTTGCATTTCTCCCCATATTCATGAACATTCTTTAAATTCATGAAAATTATCCGTGTGGGTTCACAAACTCTTCCCCAAATCCATGAAGTTTTTCACATTTTCAAACCATTTTTCATATTTCGGAACTTCTTTAAGATCCACAAATGTTCTTCACATATGGAATTCTTTCCTAATTTGTTGACATTCTGCAAATTCGTAAACTTTTTTTTGTCATCCATGAACTTTTTCAAATAGCGATCCTTTTCGAAAGTCAAGATTTTTCAAAACTCGTGAAAGCATTAGTGCTTTTGAATCTAAACGAAAACCACACTGTTTTTTTTCTAATAAACTATCGAGATGGAACAGCGATCAGGGAAAAAAGTTAACTCGAGCGAACATAAAGCAACAGTGAGCGGAATACTATATGGGTTGTGGCCTGCTATAACGCCAACCCATTATTTTGGCGTTCAAGGCAATAAAGGCGGGAGGTCCAATACAGTATGTGCCGTGCTTGGGGGAGACGCAGCACGCACCCCTAGCTCCCATAGCGAGTCGTTTTAGGCCGGCCCATGCATGGGGCAGGGCGGCTCCTTTTTAAATCTATTTTTTAAGATTTTCTATTTTTACTTATTTTCAAATAATTCGGGGCTTTAACTATGTTTGAAACATCTATTTGGAACAAATATTCGAGAAATCATAAAATGTCCGTGTATTAAAAAAATGATCAATTTTTTTCAAAAAATGTTCTTCAATATATAAATTTTTAATATTTATATAATGTTCCAAATTTGGAAAGATGCTTGTAAAAAGATAAAATAAATAAAATATTAGAACAAAGAAAAAAAAGAGAAATGGAAAATAAGACTGAAAAGAATCTTAAAAGAAAAAGATAAAAACTGGTAGAAACACACAATAAAAAGAAAAACCGTTTCAGGGAATGTTCTAGAACCTTTCCATAACCGGTGTGGAATAAACTACAAATGGACTGGCCCATACAATGTATTAGTAGCTGCGGTGCGCGCTAGGGGGAGCCCCTACTTCGTGGGTGATGGACTAGCGAACATTTTTGACAAATTCGTGGGCGACTTGTGTGACTGTAGCAAGCGCAGCTAAACAGGAAGTCTTGATGAGTATCGATCACAGCGAGTGGCACTCCTATCTCTCGCTTCACACGAGTCATACGTGACTCTCACCTGAAGGCAAGCACAGACAAGGCACAACCTCTTTTTTTTGTCTTTTTAAATATATTTTCATTTTCATTTTTTCTTTATTTTCTTACTTTAGTTTATACTTACAAATATTTTAAATAAATATTTAACAAAAACACTTTACATAAAAATACATGGAAAAAGTTACCCAAGCATTTAAATAACGGTCCTTTTCCCCGAAACCTAGAATCTCATCAACACTTCCTGATCTATTCCAGTTTAAACCAGATGAGGTGAAAACCTAGGGACCCCTGGCGGCGATGCCCACTTGTGCTATGATCTCATCCCCACTTGTGAGGGAACCACACAAGACGCTAATCTATTTGTTTAATCTGGTTGTTAGTTACCTAAAGATGTCTTTTTTCCCTGAAACCTAGGGACCCCCGGTGGCGACTAGGGTTTGACGTGGAACTTGTCGGGGCTCGCGGATCTCACCGGTGGGGCACTCGGGTGGGATCGGGGGAGTAGATGGCGACATCCGCTCCTGCCGGCGATGCCCAGGAGGATACGGGAGGAGGGACTTCCAGATCGACGAGATCGCAACTTGAAGAGGCGCTGGGAAAATTGGACATATCTGAGGAAGAAGCAACACCCTTCGTGATAGATGATCGAGTCAAGGATGGTCCGGCGAAGTGCTTGTTGGCTGGTAAAGTCTTGTACCGAAATCAATATCACATCCAATCCATCACCAACACACTACGTCCAGCGTGGGGGAACCCGCGAGGACTTCGATTTCGATCGGTGGGTGCCAACATGTTTGTGGCGGAATTTGAGAACCAGCGAGACAGGGATAGAGTTTGGACAGGATCGCCATGTCTCTTGAACAAGAACGCAGTAATATTGGCGGAGTTCGAAGATTGTATGAGACTAGATGAGGTGAAGTTTAACTGGCTCCAGGTGTGGGCTAGGGTTATGAATCTCCCCTACAATTTGAGGGATGATGCATGGGCTGTTCCGATTGCCAAACAAATAGATAATCGGGTAAGGACAACTAGCATTGATCATGTTGGAGGACACCTCCGGTCCAGGGTTACTATAGATGTGGACAAGCCTCTGCGGAGGTGGATTTTGATTGACTCAGCCAGGAGGAAGACGGTGGATCCATATGACATCCAATACGAGCAAATTCCATATTTTTGCTTCTCATGTGGGCATCTAGGGCACTCGAAGCTCTACTATCCAACTCCAGGGACGCGGGATGCCAAGGGGGACCTACCCTTCGGGTCATCTCTACGGGCTCCTGAGGAGTACAGGAAGCCGACGTCTAGCAAAAATTCATCGCGGAGTCAGTGTTGTGAATCCAGCAACAAGCAAGGGTCGAAGAATTCGAGCTCCAAGAAGGATGCTGGACAGGAAGCTACTTCACTAGTCAAGAACAATACCAGGGGATCTCAGAACAAATGAAAGGACGCTCCAATTCAAGTCTATAAGCCAAAAAACATGCTCATGATAGCCAATTCACCGCATGATGAGCAGCAACAGCTAGATCCAGAGGGGACTAAGGAGGATGATATTGAGTTTGAGCGAGATCCTAAGAAGAAGCCTACACCTAACAATTCGGCAGAGACCGCGTCGCGGTCCTGCCAGTCGCAGTGAGTTGTATCAGTTGGAACTGCCCGGGGCTTGGGAACCCCTAGGAAGTTCGAGAGCTTCACATCGTTGTGAAGCTAGAAGGTCCATCCCTTGTCTTTGTTATGGAAACGAATATAAGACGTAAAAGAGTAGATATCTGCAACATACTCTAGCCTTGGGAGGATGTTTTGTAGTAGATAGCATTGGGTCAAGTGGTGGAGTTGGCCTTTTTTGGTCTAAAGATGTTTTAGTCGAACTTAAGAATTATAGCACCTCTCATATTGATGTCCTGGTGCAGAATATGTTGGAAATATGCACTAGAGGCAATAATAAAATGGTTATTATTATATTTCCTTGTTCATGATAATCGTTTATTATCCATGCTATAATTGTATTGATTGGAAACACATTACATGTGTGGATACATAGACAACACTTTGTCCCTAGTATGCCTCTAGTATACTAGCTCGTTGATCAAAGATGGTCGAGGTTTCCTGGCCATTGACATGAGATGTCATTTGATAATGAGATCACATCATTGGGAGAATGATGTGATGGACAAGACCCAAAATGTAAACATAGCATATGACCATGTCAGTTTATTGCTATAGTTTTTTGCATGTCAAGTATCTGTTCCTATGACCATGAGATCATACAACTCACTGACACTGGAGGAGTGCCTTGTGTGTATCAAACATCGCAACGTAACTGGGTGACTATAAAGGTGCTCTACAGGTATCTTCGAGAGTGTCTGTTGAGTAGGTATGGATCAAGACTGGGATTTGTTACTCCGTGTGACGGTGAGGTATCTTAGGGCCCACTCGCTAATACAACATCACAACAAGCCTTGCAAGCAATGTGACTAAAGTATTAGCCACGGGATCTTGTATTACGGAACGAGTAAAGAGACTTGCCGATAATGAGATTGAACTAGGTATAGAGATACCGACGATCGAATCTCGGGCAAGTAACATACCGAAGAACAAAGAGAACAACGTACGGGATTAACTAAATCCTTGACATAGAGGTTCAACCGATAAAGATCTTTGTAGAATATGTAGAACCAATATGGACATCCAGGTCCCGCTACTGGTCATTGACCGTAGAGGTGTCTCGGTCATGTCTACATAGTTCTCGAACCCGCAGGGTTTGCACACTTAAGGTTCGTTGATGTTTTGGTAGTATAAAGTTAAGTATGGTGGTGATCGAAGGTTTTTTGGAGTCCAGGATGAGATCCCAGACGTCACGAGGAGCTCCGGAATAGTTCAGAGGTAAATATTGATATATAGGAAGTTTTGTTTTGGTCACCGGAAAAGTTTCGGGCTCATCGTGAATGTACTGGGAGTGCCGGGAGGGTATGGGAGGACCATCGGGAGGTTTTTTTTGACTCAAGAGGCTACATGGGCTGTGGGAGGAGGTATACCAACCCTTAGTGGGCTGGACGAAGTCCCACAAGAGGCCCATGCGGCTGGGAGGAAAAACCCAAGGTGGAAAGAAGGTTTCCAAGTGAGAGGGAAGGAGTCCTAATCCTACTAGGATTGGAGGAGGACTCCTCCTCCTCCCTCTTTGCCCGAACCAAGGGTTGGCCCCTTGAGGGCCAAGTCTCCTCCGTCCCTCCTCCTATATATACTAGATGTATTGAGGGTTTTTGACAACAGAATCAGCCACGTGCTACCTTCTCCTCTAGATCGTAGTTTCTCCTGTAGATCGTTTCAGCAGTGCTTAGGTGAAGCCCTGCTGGAATAGCTCCACCACCATCGCCGCCACACCGTCGCGCTGCCGAAGAACTCTTCTACCTCTCCGCTCCCGTTTACTGGATCAAGAAGGTGGAGATCGTCATCGAGCCGTATGTGTGCTGAACGCGGAGGTGTCGTCCATTCGGCGCTAGATCGGGACGGATCGTGATTGGATCGCGGGACTCTCGGCAATTGGGATTGCGAAGACGTTCGACTACATCAACTGCGTTTCTTAACGCTTCCCGTTTAGCGATCTACAAGGGTATGTAGATCCACTCTCCCTCTAGTAGATGCTCATCACCATGGATAGATCTTGCGTGTGAGTAGTAATTTTTTTTGTTTTCCATGCAACGTTCCACAATAGTGGTATCAGAGCTAGGTCTATGTAGATGAGATCATGAGTAGAACACAAAGGAATTTTTGGGCGTTGATGCTTAGATTACTTCCTCCCTTGGTCGTGTTTTGGTTCAGCGATATTGTGGGATGAAGCGACCCGAACCAACCTTACTCGTACGCTTACAAGAGATCGGTTACATCGACTGACGTGTAACTTTGTTGCACAAAGATGGCTTGAGGGTGCCTGTTTATCCTACTTTAGTTGGATCGGATTCGACAAAGGCGGTCCTTGAGAAGGTTGAAAAGCAATTTATGTATCACCGTTGTGGTTTCTAGGTAGGTGAGAATTGTTCTTGCTAGATACCCATAGCAGCCACGTAAAACTTGCAACAGCAATTAGATGATGTCTAACTGTTGAAAATATGCCCTAGAGGCAATAATAAAATGGTTATTATTATATTTCCTGGTTCATGATAATTGTCTATTGTTCATGCTACAATAGTATTAGCCGGAAACCGTAATGCATGTGTGAATACATAGACCACAACATGTCCCTAGTGAGGCTCTAGTTGGCTAGCTCATTGATCAATAGATGGTCACGGTTTCATGACGATGGACATTGGATATCATTGATAATGGGATCACATCATTAGGAGAATGATGTGATGGACAAGACCCAATCCTAAGCATAGCACAAGATCGTGTAGTTTGTCTGCTAAAGCTTTTCTAATGTCAAGTATCGTTTCCTTAGACCATGAGATTGTGCAACTCATGGATACCGTAGGAATACTTTGGGTGTGCCAAACGACACAACGTAACTGGGTGGCTATAAAGGTATACTACAAGTATCCCCGAAAGTATCTGTTGGGTTGGCACGAATCGAGACTGGGATTTGTCACTCCATGTGACGAAGAGGTATCTCTGGGCCCACTCAGTAAGACATCATCATAATGAGCTCAATGTGACTAAGGAGCTAGCCACGGGATGATGTGTTACGGAACGAGTAAAGAGACTTGCTGGTAACGAGATTGAACAAGGCCTAGGGATACCGACGATCGAATCTCGGGCAAGTGTCATACCGGTAGACAAAGGGAATTGTATACGGGATTGATTGAATCCCTGACATCGTGGTTCATCCGATGAGATCATCGTGGAGCATGTTGGAGCCAACATGGGTATCCAGATCCCACTGCTGGTTATTGACCGGAGAGGTGTCTCGGTCATGTCTACATGCCTCCCGAACCCGTAAGGTCTACACACTTAAGGTTCGGTGACGCTAGGGTTATATGGAAATTGTGTACGTGGTTACCTAAGGTTGTTCAGAGTCCCGAATGAGATCCCGTACATCAAGAGGAGTTCCGGAATGGTCCGGAGGTAAAGATTCATATATAGAAAGTGAGGATTTGGTCACCGGAAGTGTTTTGGGCACTATCGGTAATGTACCAGGACCACCGGAAGGGTTCCCGAGGTCCACCGGGAGGGGCCACCAGCCGCAGAAGGCTTCATGGGCCAAGAGTGGGAGGGAACCAGCCCCTAGGTGGGCTGGTGCGCCTCCCACCTCAGTCCAAGGCGTAGCAAGGGGTGGAGGGGGGCAAACCCTAGGCATGGAGGGGCCCAAGGCCCACCCTAGGGCGCCGCCCCTCCTCCCACCTTGGCCGCCGACCCTCCCATCTACGGCTGCCGCACCCTCTAGGGTGGGAACCCTAGATGGGGTGCCTCCTCATCCTTCCACCTATATATATGTGGGGTTTTGGGGGGCTGCAACACACCAATCTCTCTCTCCCTCGGCGCAGCCCTACCCCTCCTTGTCGTCGTCCTCCGTAGTGCTTGGCGAAGCCCTGCCGAAGTACCATGCAACTCCACCGTTAGCATGCCGTCGTGCTGCCGGAGCTCTCCCTCAACCTGTCCTTCCTCCTTGCTCGATCAAGGCGTAGGAGACGTCAGCAGGCTGCACGTGTGTTGAATGCTGAGGCGCCATTGTTCGGCGCTTAGATCGGAATCCACCACGATCTGAATCGCTGCGAGTACGACTCCACCAACCGCGTTCTTGTAACGCTTCCACTTTGTGATCTTCAAAGGTATGAAGATGCACTCCCCTTTTGTCGTTGCTGGTTTCTCCATAGATTGATCTTGGTGACACGTAGGATTTTTTTGATTTACTACTACGTTCCCCAACGGTGGTATCAGAGCCAAGTTTATGTGTAGAATCTATGCACGAGTAGAACACAAGTTGTTGTGGGCATCGATTT
The DNA here is from genome assembly GCA_022496015.1 of Hordeum marinum. NCBI lineage: Eukaryota > Viridiplantae > Streptophyta > Magnoliopsida > Poales > Poaceae > Hordeum > Hordeum marinum. The sequence goes on from CM039675.1 coordinate 337,589,868, forward strand.
TGTTAATTTTCTTATCGTTACTAGTCTTATCTTGATTCGGCGGCATTGTGGGATGAAGCGACTCGGACCAACTTTACACGTACGCTTATGTGAGACTGGTTCCATCGCCTGACATGCACTTGTTGCATAAGGTGGCTAGCGGGTGTCTGTCTCTCCCACTCTAGTCGGATCGGATTCGATGAAGAGCATCCTTATGAAGGGTAAATAGCAATTGGCATATCACGTTGTGGTTTTTGCATAGGTAAGAAATGTTCTTGCTAGAAACCTATAGCAGCCACGTAAAAACTTGCAACAACAATTAGAGGACGTCTAACTTGTTTTTGCAGCATATGCCGTGTGATGTGATATGGCCAAAGGATGTGATATGATATATGTGATGTATGAGACTGATCATGTTCTTGTAATAGGATTCACGACTTGCATGTTGATGAGTATGACAACCGACAGGAGCCATAGGAGTTGTCTTAATTTATTGTATGACCTGCGTGTCAATCATAAACGCCATGCAATTGCTGTACTTTATTGCTAATCGTTAGCCATAGTAGTAGAAGTAATAGTTGGCAAGACAACTTCATGAAGACACAATGATGGAGATCATGATGATGGAGATCATGGTGCCGTGCCGGTGACATTGATGATCATGGTGCCCCAAAGATGGAGATGAAAGGAGCGAGATGATATTGGCCATATCATGTCACTATGTGATTGCATGTGTTGTTTATCATGTTTTACATCTTATTTGCTTAGAACGACGGTAGCTTAAATAAGATGATCTCTCACTAAATATTCAATAAATGTGTCCCCCCTAACTGTGCACCGTTGCTAAGGTTCATTGTTCCAAAGGACCACATGATGATCAGGTGTGATAGGTTCTAACGTTCGCATACAACGGGTGTAAGCCAGATTTACACACGCAATACACTTAGGTTGACTTGACGAGCCTAACATGTACAGACATGGCCTCGGAACACGGGAGACCGAAAGGTCGAACATGAGTTGTACAGAACATACGATCAACATGGAGATGTTCACCATGGATGACTAGTCCATCTCACGTGATGATCGGACACGGGCTAGTTGACGTGGATCATGTGTCACTTGGATGACTAGAGAGATGTCTATCTAAGTGGGAGTTCATTAAATAATTTGATTACGTGAACTCAATTATCATGAACTTAGTCTAAAATTGTCTTTACAATCTATGTTGTAGATCCAATGGCCAACGCTAATGTTGCCCTCAACTTCAACGCGTTCCTAGAGAAAACCAAGCTAAAAGACGATGGAAGCAACTATGCGGACTGGGTCCATAGCTTGAGGATCATCCTCATAGGTTCCAAGAGATTATAAGTCCTTGATGCACAGCTAGGTGACACACCCGTTTTTCCAGCAACTCAAGACGTTATGAACGCCTGACAGTCGCGCTGTGATGATTACTCCCTGGTTCAGTGTGGCATGCTTACAACTTAGAACCGGGGCTCCAAAAGTGTTTTGAGCAACACGGAGCATATGAGATGTTCCAAGAGCTGAGAATGGTTTTCCAAGATCATGCCCGGGTCGAGAGATATGATGTCTCCGACAAGTTGTTCAGTTGTAAGATGGAGGAAAATAGTTCTGTCAACGAGCACATACTCAAAATGTCTGGGTTGCACAACCGCTTGTTTGAACTGGGAGTTAATCTTCCGGATGACTCAGTTATTGACAGAATCCTCCAGTCGCTTCCACCTAGCTACAAGTGCTTTGTGATGAACTACAATATGCAAGGTATGGAGAAGTCCATTGCTGAGTTGTATTCGATGCTGAAATCAGCGGAGGTGGAAATCAAAAAGGAACATCAAGTGTTGATGGTCAATAAGACCACTAGTTTCAAGAAAGGCAAGGGTAAGAATAACTTCAAGAAGGACGACAAAGCAGTTGCCACGCCCGGTAGGCAAGTTGTCGGGAAGAAGAACAAGAATGGACCCAAGCCTGAGACTAAGTGCTTTTATTGCAAGGGTACCAGTCACTGGAAGCAGAACTGCCCCAAGTACTTAGCGGATAAGAAGGCCGACAACGTTAAAGGCATATGTGATATACTTGTTATTGATGTGTACCTTACCAGCGCTCGTAGTAGCTCCTGGTTATTTGATACCGGTGCAGCTGCTCACATTTGTAACTCCAAGCAGGAGCCGCGAAATAAGCAGAGACTAGCAAAGGATGAGGTGACGATGCGCGTCGGGAATGGTTCCGAGGTCGATGTGATCGCCCTTGACACGCTACCTCTACATCTACCTTCGGGATTAGTTTTAAACCTTAACAATTGTTATTTAGTACTAGCTTTGAGCATGAACATTGTATCTGGATCTCGCTTGATGCGAGATGGCTACTCATTTAAATCTGAGAATAATGGTTGTTCTATTTATATGAGAGAAATGTTTTATGGTCATGCCCCGCTCATCAATGGTTTATTTTGATGAATCTCGAACGTGATGTTACACATGTTCATAGTGTGAGTACCAAAAGATATAAGGTTGATAACGATAGTCCCACTTACATGTGGCACTGCCGCCTTGGTCATATTGGTGTCAAACACATGAAGAAACTCCATGCTGATGGATTTTTGGAGTCTCTTTATTTTGAATCATTTGACACGTGCAAACCATGCCTCATGGGCAAGATGACCAAGACTCCATTCTCCGGAACAATGGAGCGAGCAACTAACTTGTTGGAGATAATACATACCGATGTATGTGGTCCAATGAGCGTTGAGGCTCGCGGTGGCTACCGTTATGTTCTCACCCTCACTGATGACTTAAGCAGATATGGGTATGTCAACTTAATGAAACACAAGTCTGAAACCTTTGAAAAGTTCAATGAATTTTAGAGTGAGGTAGATAAACAACGTGACAGGAAAATAAAGTGCCTACGATCTGATCGTGGCGGAGAATATTTAAGTCACGAGTTTGGCACGCACCTAAGGAAATGTGGAATTGTTTCGCAACTCACGCCGCCTGGCAGACCTCAGCGAAATGGTGTGTCTGAACATCGTAATCGCACTCTATTGGATATGGTGCGATCTATGATGTCTCTTACCGACTTACCGCTATCATTTTGGTGATATGCATTAGAGACTGCCGCATTCACTTTAAATAGGGCATCGTCTAAGTCCGTTGAGACGACACCGTATGAATTATGGTTTGGAAAGAAACCTAAGCTATCATTTTTGAAAGTTTGGGGATGCGATGCTTATGTGAAGAAACTTCAACCTGAGAAGCTCGAACCCAAAGCTAAAAGTGTGTCTTCATAGGATACCCTAAAGAAACTGTTGGGTATACCTTCTACCTCAGATCCAAAGGCAAAGTCTTTGTTGCCAAGAATGGATCCTTTTTAGAGAAAGAGTTTCTCTCGAAAGAAGTAAGTGGGAGGAAAATAGAACTTGATGAGGTAATTGTACCTCCACTCGAACCGGAGAGTAGCGCAACACAGGAAGTTGTTTCTGTGGAGCCTGCATCGGCTGGAGAAGAAGTTAATGATGATGATCATGAAACTTCAGATCAAGTTGCTATTCAAAGGTCCACAAGGACACGTTCCGCACCAGAGTGGTATGGCAACCCTGTCCTGGAGATCATGTTGTTGGACAACGGTGAACCTTTGAACTATGAAGAAGCGTTGGTGGGCCCAGATTCCAACAAATGGCTTGAAGCCATGAAATCCGAGATAGGATCCATGTATGAGAACAAAGTATGGACTTTGGTGGACTTGCCTGATGATAAGCGAGCCATAGAAAATATATGGATCTTTAAGAAGAAGACTGACGCGAATGGTAATGTGACCATCTATAAGGCTCGGCTTGTCGCTAAGGGTTATCGACAAGTTCAAGGAGTTGACTACGATGAGACTTTCTCACCCGTAGTGATGTTGAAGTCTGTCCAAATCATGTTAGCAATTGCCGCATTTTATGATTATGAGATCTGGCAAATGGACGTCAAAACGGCATTCCTTAATGGTCCTTAAGGAAGAACTGTATATGATGCAGCCGGAAGGTTTTGTCGATCCTAAAGATGCTAACAAAGTATGCAAGCTTCAGCGCTCCATCTATGGGCTGGTGCAAACATCTCGGAGTTGGAACATTCTCTTTAATGAGGTGATTAAAGTGTTTGGGTTTATACAGGTTTATGGAGAACCCTGTATTTACAAGAAAGTGAGTGGGAGCTCTGTAGCATTTCTCATATTATATGTGGATGACATATTGTTGATGGGAAATGATATAGAAATTTTGGAAAGCATAAAGGCCTACTTGAATAAGTGTTTTTCAATGAAGGACCTTGCAGAAGCTACTTACATATTAGGCATCAAGATCTATAGAGATAGATCGAAACACCTCATAGGTCTTTCACAAAGCACATACCTTGACAAGATATTGAAGAAGTTCAATATGGATCAGTCCAAGAAGGGGTTCTTGCCTGTGTTACAGGGTGTGAGATTGAGTACGACTCAATGCCCGACCATAGAAGAGGATAGAGAAAAGATGAGTGTCATCCCCTATGCTTCAGCCATAGGCTCTATTATGTATGCCATGCTGTGTACCAGACCTGATGTGAACCTTGCCATAAGTCTGGTAGGGAGGTACCAAAGTGATCCCGGAGCGGAACACTGGACAATGGTCAAGAATATCCTGAAGTACCTGAAAAGGACCAAGGACATGTTTCTTGTATATGGAGGTGCCGAAGAGCTCGTCGTAAAGGGTTATGTCGATGCTAGCTTCGACACAGATCCGGATGACTCCAAGTCACAAACCGGATACATGTATATTTTGAATGGAGGGGCAGTCAGCTGGTGTAAGAGCAAGCAAAGCGTCGTGGCGGCATCTTCATGTGAAGCAGAGTACATAGCTGCTTCGGAAGCAGCAAATGAAGAAGTCTGGATGAAGGAGTTCATCACCGACCTAGGAGTGATTCCCAGCGCGTCGGGCCCGATGATTCTATTCTGTGACAACACTAGAGCTATTGCCCTTGCCAAGGAGCCCAGGTTTCACAAGAAGACAAGACACATCAAGCGCCGCTTCAACTCCATTCGTGATTACATTCAGGAAGGAGATATAGATATTTGTAAAGTACATACAGATCTGAATGTCGCAGATCCGTTGACTAAACCTCTCTCACGGGCAAAACATGATCAACACCAGAACTCTATGGGTGTTCGATACATCACAATGTAACTAGATTATTGACTCTAGTGCAAGTGGGAGACCATTGGAAATATGCCCTAGAGGCAATAATAAAATGGTTATTGTTATATTTCCTTGTTCATGATAATTGTCTATTGTACATGCTATAATTGTATTAACCGGAAACCATAATGCATGTGTGAATACATAGACCACAACATGTCCCTAGCGAGCCTCTAGTTGGATAGCTAGTTGATAAATAGATGGTCACGGTTTCATGAACATGGACATTGGATGTCGTTGATAACGGGATCACATCATTAGGAGAATGATGTGATGGACAAAACCCAATCCTAAGCATAGCACAAGATCGTGTAGTTCGTCTGCTAAAGCTTTTCTAATGTCAAGTATCGTTTCCTTAGACCATGAGATTGTGCAACTCCCGGATACCGTAGGAATACTTTGGGTGTGCCAAATGTCACAATGTAACTGGGTGGCTATAAAGGTATACTATGGGTATCCCCGAAAGTATCTGTTGGGTTGGCACGAATTGAGACTGGGATTTGTCACTCCGTGTGACTGAGAGGTATCTCTGGGCCCACTCGGTAAGACATCATCATAATGAGCTCAATGTGACTAAGGAGTTAGCCACGGGATGATTTGTTATAGAACGAGTAAAGGGACTTGCCGGTAACGAGATTGAACAAGGTATAGGGATACCGACGATCGAATCACGGGCAAGTGTCATACCGACAGACAAAGGGAATTGTATACGGGATTGATTGAATCCACGACATCATGGTTCATCCGATGAGATCATCGTGGACCATGTGGGAGCCAACATGGGTATGCATATCCTGCTGTTGGTTATTGACCGGAGAGGTGTCTCGGTCATGTCTACATGCCTCCCAAACCCATAGGGTCTACACACTTAAGGTTCGGTGACGCTAGGGTTATAGGGAAATTGTGTACATGGTTATAGAAGGTTGTTCGGAGTCCCGGATGAGATCCCGGACGTCACGAGGAGTTCCAGAATGGTCCGAAGGTAAAGATTCATATATAGGAAGTGAGGATTTGGTCACCGGAAGTGTTTCGGGCACCGTCAGTAATGTATCGGGAACACCGAAAGGGTTCCGCGGGTCCGTCGGGAGGGGCCACCAGCCCCGAAAGGCTTCATGGGCCGAGTGGGAGGGAACTAGCCCCTAGGTGGGCTGGTGCGCCTCCCACCTCAGCCCAAGGCGCAGTAAGGGGTGGAGGGGGGCAAACCCTAGGCGTGGAGGGGCCCAAGGCCCACCCTAGGACACCGCCCCTTCTCCTGTTGGAAATATGCCCTAGAGGCAATAAATAAAGTGTTTATTATTGTATTTCCTTGTTCATGATGATCGTTTATTATCCATGCTATAATTGTATTAATTGGAAACATGGATACATGTGTGGATACATAGACAAACACAATGTCCCTAGTATGCCTCTAGTGAACTAGCTCGTTGATTGAAAGATGGTTAAGGTTTCCTAGCCATGGACATGAGATGTCATTTGATAACGGGATCACATCATTAGGAGAATGATGTGATGGACAAGACCCAAACTACAAACGTAGCTTATGATCGTGTCAGTTTATTGCTACTGTTTTCTGCATGTCAAGTATATGTCCCTATGACAATGAGATCATGCAACTCACAAATATCAGAGGAGTACCTTGTGTGTATCAAACGTCGCAATGTAACTGGGTGACTATAAAGGTGCTCTACAGGTGTCTCCGAGGGTGTCTGTTGAGTTGGCATGGATCAAGACTGGGATTTGTTACTCCGTGTGACGGAGAGGTATCTCAGGGCCCACTCGGTAATACAACATCACAATAAGCCTTGCAAGCAATGTGACTAAGTGTTGGTCACGGGATCTTGTATTACGTAACGAGTAAAGAGACTTGCCAGTAACGAGGTTGAACTAGGTATGGAGATACCGACGATCGAATCTCGGGCAAGTAACATACCGAAGAACAAAGTGAACATCATACGGGATTAACTGAATCCTTGACATAGAGGTTCGACCGAAAGATCTTCATAGAATATGTAGGAACCAATGTGGACATCCAGGTCCCGCCATTGGTTATTGACCATAGAGGTGTCTCAGTCATGTCTACATAGTTCTCGAACCCGCAGGGTCTGCACACTTAAGGTTTGGTGACGTTTCGGTAGTATAGAGTTATGTATGGTGGTGACCGAAGTTTTGTTCGGAGTCCCGAATGAGATCCTGGACGTCATGAGGAGCTCCGAAACGGTCCGCAGGTAAAGATTCATATATAGGAAGTCCTGTTTTGGTCGCCGGAAAAGTTCCGGGCTTATCGGTAGTGTACCGGGAGTGCCAGTAGTGTACCGGGAGACCTCCGGGAGGGGTATTTCGACCCAAGAGGCTTCATGGGCTGTGGGAGAGTGAATATCAGCCCTTAGTGGGCTGGTGGAAACTCCCACACAAGGCCCATGTGGCTGGAGAGGAAAACCCAAAAGGAAAAAGGTGGAAAAAGGCAAAAAGGAATAAAAAGGAATGAATCCTAATCCTACTAGGAGTGGAGGAGGTGGACTCCTCCTCTCCTAGTTCGGCCGAAACCTAGAAGGCTTGGAGGCCAAGCTTCCTCCTCTCCTCCTCTCCTCCTATATATACTGGTGGTATTGAGGGTTTTTGCACTAGATTTTCAGCCACGTGCTACCCGTTCCTCCAGTGCATAGTTTCTCCTCTAGATCGGTTTTCTGCAGTGCTTAGGCAAAGTCCTGCCGGAATTGCTCCACCACCATCATCGGAGCACCGTCAGGCTGCCGAAGAACTCTTCTTCCTCTCCACTCCTTTTTGCTAGATCAATACGTTGGAGATCGTCATCAAGCTGTACGTGTGCTGAACGCGGAGGTGCCGTCCGTTAGGTGCTAGATCAGAAGGATCGTGATCAAGTTCGTGAGACGGATCGTGATCAAGTTCTGGGACGGATCGTGATCGGATCACGGGACGGATCGTGATTGGATCGCGGGACGGATCATGATTGGATCGCGGGACGCACGACGATTTGGATCGCGAAGACGTTCGACTACACCAACCGCGTTTCTTAACGCTTCCCGCTTAGCGATCTACAAGGGTATGTAGATCCACTCTCCCTCTCGTAGATGCTCATCACCATGGATAGATCTTCGTGTGCGTAGGAAATTTTTGTTTCCCACGCAACGTTCCCCAACAGCTCCCACCTTGTCCACCGATCCTCCCATCTAGGGCTGCCGCACCCTCTAGGGTGGGAACCCTAGATGGGGTGCCTCCTCCTCCTCCCCCTTTATATATGTGGGGTTTTGGGGGGCTGCAACACACCAATCTCTCTCTTCCTTGGCGCAGCCCTACCCCTCCTCCTCCTTGTCCTCCGTAGCGCTTGGCGAAGCCCTGTCGGAGTACCACGCAGCTCCACCGTCACCACGCCATCGTGCTGCCGGAGATCTCCCTCAACCTCTCCTTCCTCCTTGCTGGATCAAGGCATAGGATACGTCATCAGGCTGCACGTGTGTTGAACGCGGAGGCGCCTTTGTTTGGCGCTTAGATCGGAATCCACCACGATCTGAATCGCTACGAGTATGACTCCACCAACCGCGTTCTTGTAATGCTTCCGCTTTGCGATCTTTAAAGGTATGAAGATGCACTCCCCCTTTGCTCGTTGCTGGTTTCTCCATAGATTGATCTTGGTGACACGTAGGAAGTTTTTTGATTTACTACTACGTTCCCCAACACTAACTTGTTTTTGCAGGGTATGTTATGATGTGATATGGCCAATTACATGATGAGATATATGTGATGTATGATATGATCATGTATTGTATAGAATATCACGACTTTCATGTCGATGAGTACAGCAACCGGCAGGAGCCATAGGGTTGTCTTTAATTATTTTTGCCGTTTTGCTTTACTTTATCGCTATGAGTTAGCAATAGTCGTGGAAGCAACAGTCGGCGCGACAACCCCAATGGCAACACATTGATGGAGATCAAGATGATGGAGATCATGGTGTCATGCCCGGTGACGATGGAGATCATGCCGGTGCTTTCAAGATGGAGATCAAAATCACAAGTTCATGGCCATATCATGTCACTTATGATTTGCATGTGATGTTAATCCTTTTATGCACCTTGTTTTGCTTAGGACGACAGTATATTTATAAGGTGATCCCTCATTTAAATTTCAAGATAAATTGTGTTCTCTCCGAGTGTGCACCATTGCGAAAGTTCGTCGTGTCGAGACACCACGTGATGATAGAGTGTGATAGACTCTACATTCACATATAACGGGTGCAAGCGAGTGTTGCACGTGCGGAATAGTCGGGTTAAACTTGACGAGCCTAGCATGTACAAACATGGACTCGGAACACAAGAGATCGAAAGGTCGAACATGAGTCATATAGTAGATATGATCAACATGATGATGTTCATCATTGAAACCACCTCAACTCACGTGATCATCGGACTTGAGTTGGTGAATTTGGATCATGTATCACTGAGATGACCCAAGGGATGCCAATTTGAGTGGGAGCTTTAGTAATTTGGTTAACTAAACTCATTATCTTGAACAATAGTCTTAGTAACCTTTGCATATTTATGTTGTAGATCGATGGCTCGCGCAGTAGCACCCCTGAATTTTAATGCGTTCCTAGAGAAAGCTAAGTTGAAAGATGATGGAAGTTACTTTGTGGACTGAGCCCATAATCTGAGGATTATCCTCACGGCTTCCTAGAAGGATTATGTCCTTGATGCACCGCTTGGTGATCCACCCGCTCCAGGTGAGTCTGCAGACGTTGCGAACGCCTGGCAGACACGTTCTGATGATTACTCAATAGTTCAATGTGCAATGTTGTATGGCTTAGAACCGGGACTTCAAAGATGTTTTGAACGTCATGGAGCACATGATATGTTCCAGAAGTTGAAGTTTATCTTTCAGAAGAATGCCCGGATCGAGAGGTATGAGACCTCCGATAAGTTCTATGCTTGCAAAATGGAGGAGAACGGGTCTGTCAGTGAACACATACTCAGAATGTCTGGGTATTCTACCCGTCTGGCTGAATTGGCGACGCCCCTTCCAGCAGAGATGATCACGGACAGAGTTCTTCAATCATTGCCACCTAGCTACAAGAGCTCCGTGTTGAACTATAATATGCACGGGATGAACATGTAAGTCGCCGAGCTATTTGCGATGTTAAAAGTCGCTGAGTCTGAGATTCAGAAGGAGCATCAAGTGTTGATGGTCAATAGAACCACTAGTTTTAATAAGAATGGCAAGGGCAAGAAGCGTAACTCTAACAAGAGTGGCAAAGCAGTTGCCCCGCCCATGAAGAAACCCAAGGATGGACCCAAGTCAGAAAGTGAGTGCTTTCATTGCAAGGGAACTGGTCACTGGAAGCGGAACTGCCCCAAGTATCTGGCTGACAAGAAGGCGGCTAACAACAAACAAGGTATATATGATATACATGTTATTGATATGTACCTTAACAACTCTCATTGTAGTGCCTGGGTATTTGATACCGGTTCGGTTGCTCACATTTGCAACTCAAAACAGGAACTATGGAATAGACGAAGGCTGGCAAAGGACGAAGTGACGATGCGCATGGGAAATGGTTCCAAGGTTGATGTGATCGCCGTCGGCACGCTCGCTCTTCGATTACCATCGGGATTAGTGATGAACCTGAATAATTGTTATTTAGGATTTTTATTTCTATGCCCCTGGTTCCTTAGCTCTACTCATTCATCCCCATGCTCTTAACTTTTGCTCACTTTTCCCCACTCCCTTGCCCGAAACCCTCAGTATAGGTTACAACGGACGTTGTCGTCGGGTCAATGCCTCTGACTGTCAACTCTGACGAGTGGGGCCGCTCCCGCGCATGCAGCTAACCATAGTCATGGGGTAGCACATGTCCATGTGACTTGCCCGAAATGTCACATTGTATAAAGAGGGGCAACCACCTCCATCGCCCCTACCATTTCCCCCCAAATCCCATCCCTGCCGCATCGTCTTCCTCTCCCCCACTGGTGTCGTCTTGCTCTCCTCCACTGCCTCCACCGCATCGTCTTGATCTCCCTCACCGCATCCTCTTCCTCACCTTCATCGCCTCCATCTGTCCGATGGCGGAAGCTCGTGGCGACACTGGCGCAGCGGCCGGAGATGTAGTGGAGCTGCAGGGCGCGGTGACCGCGGATGAAGTGAAGGATGTTGGCGGCGTCCATGGTGGTGCGGGGAAACTTGCAATCGCTGCGGATGTGGAGAAGGAGGTGGCGGGCTCCGCCTCAGCGCTGCAGAAGGTGACGGTGTCGAGTGGCGCAGTCCATCCTGATACCCCCGATGCACAGCCTGGTGAGGAGCAGGAGGTATTTGCACTTGCTTTAGGATATTAGCTTGTAGATTTAGTTGCATTGGTTAGATTGTGATTCATACGGTAGTTCAGATGGTTAGAGTAGTTGGTTTGACAGATGGGTCAGGGTTTTCTGTATTGGGGGGATTGGGTTTTTTGTACTAGGGTTTTTAGGATTACATTCTTTGCGAAAATGCTAGATAGATCTGTATGAGAGATAGGGATCTCTGTGCTTCAATGCTACACACATGTATGCTTATTAGATTTTGTTTTTAATGCTCACAAATTGGGGTTTTTAATGCTACAGACATGTATGCTTATTAGATTGGGTCTCTATTAGATTTGTTTTTGAATGCTACTTAGATTGGGGTTTTGAATGTCATATGCCCAAATTGAATCCATTGATTAAGAAGTTATTTGATTCATTAGTATATAAATTTGTCCACAATATGTACTTACATTAGCTCTGTTGTTCAATGTGTGTGCATGACAATGGAAGATGCAAATAGGATCATAGTATATTATCCCTATGATCAATGTAAAATGCATATCTAAATTTTCAATGGGATGTAATTGTATATTCAGGAGGATGATGGTTGGGGAAAAAGAGGAAGCTGGACCTTACTGACTTCAAGGCCCCATACGATCTAGGGTATTGGATCGACCAAGAGTGTGAGGTAAGCCTGCTTGAAATTTAGATTGTTCATTTACCCTAGTTCCTTTGACATGGTGTATATGAAACTATAATGTATATATCTAAATTCATTCATGTCTGCAGTACATCTCTGGAGAAGATGTGGATGTGGACAACTTCAAGTCCTTCAAAGTGAAGGAAGAGAAGATCAGGGCCAAGGGAGATGATTACTACTACAAGAGCAAGACCAAAATTTGGCGCTGCCCCTACTGCACCACCAAGGCAAAGCCAAAGTCCGACCGCTTCGTTCACCTTCTAGCTCATGCAGAAGATGTAGCCATCCACGGTGAGGACTACAAGATCAAGGGCCAGCATGCTGCCCTCGCGAAATTCCTGACTCCTATTCCCAACTAATTGATGATGTGATGATGTGTTTCAATGTGAACTTTGTGTGTTTGGTTGTTTGGGAATTGGATGTGTTCTATGGATGGTATGGTACTATGTGGTCTTCTATATATGCATGTGGCTATCTATATTGCTTATTTGTGTGTTTTTAAATTTGTCTGCTATGGTTTGTTTAAGTGTTTATTTTCAAAGTTTAGGTGCTGCAATGATCACACATGTTATTTTAGTGTTGCTTCACTGATCAGACATGCTGCAAAGAATAAGAAAAAAGTGCAAATAGTCCATCATTTATCAAATATTCCAATAACAGAGCAAAAAACAACATTGGAATGAAGATGTAATGATTTTTGTAATAAAGGAGTACAAAAATTATTTGTCTCATGATTTATAATCAAATGCATGCTTTTTCCCAGCAGCATGTCTCATTATCTGATGTTTTAAATTGACATTCGACAGGACACTATAAATTCAAGAAAATGCAAACAAAAACCTTGGCAAACTATCTATGTTTGTGTAGGAGATCATATGTGCAAAATTTGAGGTTATTTAGAGGAGGTCAAAGAAATTTGAATTTGAGAAATGTGCTCCAAATGAGCTCCTAGGCTAGGGTAAACAACCAATTTGTAATCAAGTTTTTTGGACCTACTCTAAATGAGCCAAATGTTTTTTATTAACACCTATTCAATCTATATAGTGTACATTTGAAGTCTCACTATTTTTTGAATTAATCTTCATATTTTTACATTTTCTTTTCAAAAATATATTCTTTAATATAAAAATTATTAAAAACACGTTTAAAATATGAAAATGGAAAACTAAGTTCAGATCCTTCTTATTCACTTTGAAATAAAGCTTTGGTAGTTTTTTTTTTCAAAATTTTCAGACCATGTAGGTAACCCTACCTTCTCTCCTTGAACTCTATGAAATCTTGTACATGATAGCTCATATGTGTGAAGGTTATCTCATGAAAATGACCATAGACCAAGTTTAAGATTTTTGCTTGGTAACATGTCACATAAGACAACATTGTGCGCAGGTTTTATATTTTTTTGATTTTTTAAAATTAATGGTGCTTATTTGACCTCGATCGTGCCAGCTAGGATTTTTTCATGAAAATGACCATAGACCAAGTTTAGTATTTTTCCTCGTTAGTGTGTCTTATAAAACGACGAACGCGAAGGTTTCATATTTTTTCGATTTTTTTAAATTAGTTATGCTCAGTCAAAGCCTTCGAAACCCCGTGGACCAGCTCAAAACCCCTCTAAACCCCGCGGGGTTTCGCCTAACCCTAGATCCTAACGTCAGCCGTACGATCATACCCTAGCGCCGTTGGATCACAAGGATGACTCTGCATCATTGGATCGTGGGGCAATCCACGAGAGGCGATCCTATTGGTTGTGCTCGGCTGCTCGCCCACCACTAACTCCGCAAAAAAATGGATCCTGTCCGTCGAATTGTTATTGGGTCCAAAAGGAAACCAAGCTCTGGTTGGGCCGTTGAATTGCGTCATTTTTTTGCATCGTTTGCTCTGGTTTTTGTGAACGCGCTGGCTTTGTTTCTTGGTTGCATCATTTAACATTACACAACAATTGACATTGCGTAGAAAATTTAGTTCTTTTTGTTCTATACAAATGCAAAATGACCAAATTTATAAGGGCCAAATTTATTTTTATCATGCAAAATGGCCACAAACTATTCAAAAATTGTCTCTTTTTGTTCATATAGTATATTTTTTTGGATTTGTTTGACGTATTTGTTCATATAATATATATGACCACGGATTCCCACGCGTGCAATTAGCTTGGTTTTCTTCTTCTTTTCAAACCACCGTTTCCCACGCGTGTACACTCCCGATGCTGCGATGGGTTTGAAAACGGGCTACTTCACATTTGACCCCGTTATTGCCACGGCCAAATAACACATAGCACTACGGCTATTTAAGCCATCCTTTGCCTCTGCCATCCCTCATCCATCTCCCATCCTCTGCCACCCGCCCTTCTTGCTCTTCGCCCCCTTATCCTTCTTTTGCACATCCCTCAGCCATGCAATACACTGGACCAACCTACCGCTTCCCACCCACCGTGTCGGAGAGGCTCTACCCTACCAGCGTGTACTTTGCGCGCACACCGTGTGTGGGCGATATCAAGGTGGAGGACCGCAAGGAACTTCACCGAGTTCTTCCTTGGGGCCGGCTACAGACACCTCCCGCGGGGATCTCCAACGATGTTCCGCGTCGAGGAGGTCATCCAAAACAGGGTGGTGGTTGCTCTCGTTGCCCACTTCACCAACACATTCGACGCCTTCTACCTCCTCGGCCGGGTGTTTTGGTGTGGCTGTGAGTTCATCGCTTTCACCATCCACAACATGTTTACGGAGTACACCAACATCTTCCCCACCGCATCGCGCATGCACACTCTTCCGTACCCCATCGACAACGCCCCGGAGGAGCAGTGAAGGGCGCATGAAGGAGGAGCGAGGTGGATAAGGCGGCGGCTAGGGCTCTAAACCCTCTATTTGTTTTTTTAATCTATGTTATGTTAATTAAGTTGTAACTGAACTATGTTGGAGATGTGGGCTTGTTGGCCCTTTTATTCAGTTCTATTATTAAGTTTTCTATCTATTCTATTATTATGTTCTTGCTAGTTTGAACTATGTGATCGTGCTATGGGCTTGTTGGCCATATCTATATATTTGTTGATTGTTTTCTTAGAGAGCTCGCTTTGTTAGTTACCACCTAGTGCATGCAGCCACAACAAAAAGGCTAAAACTGATCGTAAAAATGATGCTCTAAATCGAGGAGACAAGCGTGCGAGAAGAGAGTAACCAGCAGCAGCGACCGTCACTACATCCATGGCGGCTGGCATGCACGAAAGAGGCTCGGTTAGTGCATCGTGGTGACACGCATCAGCGCATGCAGGCTCGGTCGGCGCATGTAGGCTCGGTCGATGCATCGTGGCGGCGCGCATCGACCCATCCAGGCAGGCTTGCTGGGTGCATGCATAGTAGGCTTCTGTCGTGGCGGCGCGCGCATGCAGTTTAATGCGAGGGATGGACCAACGAAACCACGGCCCAACAAAACCACGGTCGAACAATGACACCGCCCAACGCAGCCCCACTTGTCAGGTCCAACGGGTGACACATTCCACCATGGCCCCACTCGTCGGAGTTAACGGTCAAGCCATTGACCCGACAGCAACGTCCGTTGTGACCTGTTCTAAGGGTTTCGGGCAAGGAAGTGGGGGAAAGCTGAGCAAAAGTTAAGAGCGCGGGGATGAATGAGTAGAGCTAAGGAACCAGGGGCACATATGTAAAAATCCCTTGTTATTTAGTGCCTACGTTAAGCATGAACATTATATCTGAATCTTGTTTATTGCGAGATGGTTACTCATTTAAATCAGAGAATAATGGTTGTTCTATTTATATGAGTAATATATTTTATGGTCATGCACCCAACGTGAGGGGTTTATTCATATTGAATCTCGATAGTGATGATACACATGTTCATAACATTGATGCCAAAAGATATATAGTTGATAATGATAGTACCACTTTCTTGTAGCACCGCTGTTTAGGTCATATTGGTGTAAAACACATGAAGAAGCTCCATGCTGATGGAATTTTGGAGTCACTTGATTTTGAATCACCTGACACATGTGAACCATGCCTCATGGGCAAGATGACTGAAACACCGTTCTCTGGAACAATGGAACGGGCAAGTGACTTGATGGAAATCGTACATACTGATGTGTGAAGTCCGATGAGCATTGATGCGCGCGGTGGATATCGTTATTTTCTCACCTTCACTGATGACTTAAGTAGATATGGGTATATTTACTTAATGAAACACATGTCTGAAATGTTTGAAAAGGTCAAGCAATTTTAGAGTGAAGTTGAGAATCATCGTAACAAGAATATTAAATTCCTACAATCTGATCGGGGAGGTGAATACCTTAGTTATGAGTTTGGCAGTCACTTAAGACAGTGTGGAATTGTTTCACAATTGACACCACCTGGAACACCACAACGTAATGGTGTGTCCGAACATCATAATCGAACATTATTAGATATGGTGTGTTCTATGATGTCTCTTGCCGATTTTCCACTATCATTTTGGGGTTATGCAATAGAGACAGCTGCATTCACTTTAAATAGGGCACCATCAAAATTCGTTGAGATGACGCCATATGATCTGTGGTTCAGTAAGAAGCCAAGGTTGTCGTTTCTGAAAG
Source organism: Hordeum marinum (assembly GCA_022496015.1). Taxonomy (NCBI): domain Eukaryota; kingdom Viridiplantae; phylum Streptophyta; class Magnoliopsida; order Poales; family Poaceae; genus Hordeum; species Hordeum marinum. The sequence continues at coordinate 337,606,643 of CM039675.1, forward strand.
TTTGGGGATGTGATGCTTATGTGAAAAAGCTTCAGCCTGAAAAGCTGGAACCCAAAGCGGAAAAATGCGTCTTCATAGGATACCCAAAAGACACAGTTGGGTATACCTTCTATCTCAGATCTAAAGGCAAAGTGTTAGTCGCTAAAAACAGAACGTTTCTTGAGAAAGAGTTTCTCTCGAAAGAATTGAGTGGGAGGAAGATATAACTTGATGAGGTTGTTGAACCTCTAATTCAACCAGAGAGTAGCGCAACGCAGAAAGATGTTTCTGTGGAGCCTATGGCGGTTGAAGATGAAGTTAATGATGATGATCATGAAGCTATGAACCAAGTTACTATTGAACCTCGTTGGTCGACAAGGGTGCGTGCTGCTCCTGAGTGGTACGGCAACCCTGTCTTAGAGGTCATGTTGTTAGACAACGATGAACCTACGAGCTATGGAGAAGCGATGATGGGCCAAGATTCCAAGAAATGGTTAGAGGACATGATATCCGAGATGGGATCCATGTATGAAAACAAAGTATGGACTTTGGAAGTATTACCTGAAGGGCGAAACGCCATTGAGAACAAATGGATCTTTAAGAAGAAGACATACGTGGATGGTAATGTCACCTTCTATAAAGCTCGACTTGTGGCAAAGAGTTTTTTTAACAAGTTCAAGGAGTTGACTACGATGAGACCTTCTCACCCGTAGCGATGCTTAAGTCTGCCAGAATCATGTTAGCAATAGCTACATATTTCAACTATGAAATTTGGCAGATGGATGTCAAAACAACGTTCCTTAACGGTTTCCTTAAGGAAGAGATGCAAATGATACAACCGGAAGGTTTTGTCGATCCAGAGAATGCTGACAAAGTTTGCAAACTGCAGCCATCCATTTATGGACTAGTGAAAGCATCTCGGAGTTGGAATCTGCACTTTGATGAGGTCATCAAAGCGTTCGGGTTTATACAAGTTTGTGGAGAAGCTTGTATTTACAAGAAAGTGAGTGGGAGCTCTATAGCGTTTCTAATATTATATGTGGATGACATATTGCTGATTGGAAACAATACAGAAATGCTGGAAAGCGTGAAGAAATATTTGAACAAAAGTTTTTCAATGAAGGACCTGGGAGAAGCTACTTTCATATTAGCCATCAAGATCTATAGAGACAGATCGAGACTCTTAATAGGACTTTCACAGAGCACATACCTTGATAAAGTTTTGAAGAAGTTCAAAATGGACCAGTCCAAGAAGGGGTTCTTGCCTATGTTACAAGGTGTGAAGTTGAGTAAGACTCAATGCCCAGTGACTGTAGAAGATAGAGAGAAGATGAGTGTCATCCCCTATGCTTCAGCCATAGGCTCTATCATGTATGCAATGTTGTGCACAAGACCCGATGTCAGCCTTGCCATAAGTATGGCCGGTGTTGTAAATATGCCCTAGAGGCAATAAAAAAGTGTTTATTATTATATTTCCTTGTTCATGACAATTTTTTCTTATCCATGCTATAAATGTATTGATTGGAAACACATTGCATGCATGGATGAATAGACAACACTCTGTCCCTAGTATGCCTCTAGTGAACTAGCTCGTTGATCAAAGATGGTCAAGGTTTCCTAGCCATTGACATGTGATGTCATTTGATAATGGGATCACATAATTAGGAGAATGATGGGATGGACGAGACCCAAACTATAAACGTAGCATATGATCGTGTCAGTTTATTGCTACAGTTTTCTGCATGTCAAGTATATGTTCCTACGACCATGAGATCATGCAACTCACGGACACCGAAGGAATGCCCTCTGTGTATCAAATGTCGCAACGTAACTAGGTGACTATAAAGGTGCTCTACAGGTATCTCCGAGGGTGTCTGTTGGGTTGGCATGGATCAAGACTGGGATTTGTTACTCCATGTGACGGAAAAGTATCTCAGGGCCCACTCGATAATACAACATCACAATAAGCCTTGCAAGAAATGTGACTAAGTGTTAGTCATGGGATCTTGTATTATGAAACGAGTAAAAAGACTTGCCGGTAACGAGGTTGAACTAGGTATGGATATACCGACGATCGAATCTCGGGCAAGTAACATACCGAAGAACAAAGGGAACATCATACGGGATTAACTGAATCCTTGACATAGAGGTTCGACCGATAAAGATCTTCATAGAATATGTAGGAACCAATATGGGCATCCAGGTCCCACTATTGGTTATTGACCGTAGAGGTGTCTCGGTCATGTCTACATAGTTCTCGAACCCGCAGGGTCTGCACACTTAAGGTTCAGTGACGTATCGGTAGGATAGAGTTATGCATGGTGGTGACCGAAGGTTGTTCGGATTCTCGGATGAGATCCCGGATGTCACGAGAAGCTTTGGAATGGTCTGGAGGTAAAGATTGATATATAGGAAGTCCAATTTTGGTCGCCGGAAAAGTTTCGGGCTCATCGGTAGTGTACCGGGAGTGCCGGTAGTGTACCGGGGGACCATCGGGAGAGGTATTTCGACCCAAGAGGATACGTGGGATGTGGGAGGACTAATAACAGCCCTTAGTGGGCTGACCAATGTCCCACACAAGGCCCATGCGGCTGGGAAGAGATTCCTAAGTGGAAAAGGAGGAAAAAGGCAAAAAGGGTGGAAATAAGGAAGGAGTCCTAAGCCTACAAGGAGTGGAGGAGGAGGACTCCTCCTCACCACTTCGGCCGAAGCCTAAAGGGCCTGTCCCTTGAGCCAAGCTCCCTCCTCCTCTGCTCCTATATATACTAGAGGGTTTTAGGGTTTTTGCACAAGATTTTCAGCCACGTGCAACCCTACCCTCTAGTTCGTAGTTTCTCCTCTAGATCGGTTTCAGCTGTGCTTAGGCGAAGCCCTACTGAGATTACTCCACCACCATTGCCGCAATGCCGTCACGCTGCCGGAGAACTCGTCTACCTCTCCGCTCCCTCTTGCTGGATTAAAAAGGCGGAGATCGTCATCAAGCTGTACGTGTGCTGAACGCGGAGGTGTCGTCCGTTCGGTGCATGATCGGGACGGATCGTGATTGGATCGCAGGACGCTCGGCGATCTGGATCGCGAAGACGTTTGACTACATCAACCGCGTTTCTTAACGCTTCCCGCTTAGCGATCTACAAGGGTACGTAGATCCTCTCTCCCTCTCATAGATGCTCATCACCATGGATAGATCTTGCGTGTGCGTAGGAATTTTTTGTTTCCCATGCAACATTCCCGTATAGTGGCATCATGAGCTAGGTCTATGTGCAGATGAGATCTCAAGTAGAACACAAAGAGTTTATGGGCGTTGATGCTTAGATTTCTTCCTCCCTTGGTCATGTTTTGGTTCAGCGGTATTATGGGACGAAGCGGCCTGGACCAACCTTACTCGTACGCTTACGAGAGACCGGTTCCATCGACTGACGTGTAACTTCGTTGCACAAAGATGGCTGGCAGGTGTCTGTTTCTCTTACTTTAGTTGGATCGGATTCGACTAAGGCGGTCCTTGAGAAGGTTTAAAAGAAACTTATGTATCACCGTTGTGGTTTATGCGTAGGTGAGAATCGTTCTTGCTAGATACCCGTAGCAACCACGTAAAACATGCAACAACAATTAGTGGACGTCTAACTTGTTTTTGCAGGGTATGTTGTGATGTGATATGGCCAATTACATGATGAGATATATGTGATGTATGAGATGATCATGTGTTGTATAGAATATCACGAGTTGCATGTCGATGAGTACGGCAACCGGCAAGAGCCATAGGGTTGTCTTTAATTATTGTATGACCTGCGTGTCAATCATTAAGTGCTATGTAATGCTTTACTTTATCGCTAAACGGTAGAAATAGTAGTAGAAGCATGGTGGGCGCGACAACCACGATGGAGACACGTTGATGGAGATCAAGATGGTGGAGATCATGGTGTCATGTCGATGACAATGGAGATCATGCCGGTGCTTTCAAGATGGAGATCAAAAGCACAAGTTCATGGCCATATCATGTCACTTATGATTTGCATGTGATGTTAATCCTTTTATGCACCTTGTTTTGCTTAGGACGACTGTAGCATTATAAGGTGATCCCTCACTTAAATTTCAAGATGAATTGTGTTCTCCCCGAGTGTGCACCGTTGCGAAAGTTCGTCGTGTCGAGACACCACATGATGATCGGGTGTGATAGACTCTACGTTCACATACAACGGGTGCAAGCCAGTGTTGCACATGCAGAACACTCGGGTTAAACTTGACTAGCCTAGCATGTACAGACATGGCCTCGGAACACAAGAGACTGAAAGGTCAAACTTGAGTCATATAGTAGATATGATCAACATGATGATGTTCACCATTGAAACCACCTCAACTCACGTGATGGTCGAACTTGAGTTGGTGAATTTGGGTCATGTAACACTCCGATGACCCGTGGGATGTCAATTTGAGTGGGAGCTTTAGTAATTTGATTAATTAAACTCAGTATCTTGAACAATAGTCTAAGTAACCTTTGCATATTTATGTTGTAGATCAATGGCTCGCGCAGTAGCACCCCTGAATTTTAATGCGCTCCTAGAGAAAGCTAAGTTGAAATATGATGGAAGTAACTTTGTTGTCTGGGCCCGTAATCTGAGGATTATCCTCAAGTCTTTCCAGAAATCATATGTCCTTGATGCACCGTTTGTTGACCAACCCGAAGACATGTCATCCGAAGACGTTAAGAAAGCTTGGGAGGCACGTTCTGGGGATTACTCAATAGTTCATTGTTCAATGTTGTATGGCTTAGAACTGGGACTTCAAAGATGTTTTGAACGTCATGGAGCATATGAGATGTTCCAGGAGTTGAAGTTTATCTTTCAGAAGAATGCCTGGATCGAGAGGTATGAGACCTCCGATAAGTTCTATGCTTGCAAAATGGAGGAGAACGGGTCTATCAGTGAACATATACTCAAAATGTCTGGGTATTCGACTTGTCTGGCGGAGTTGGGAATGCCCCTTCCAGCAGAGGCGATCATCGATAGAGTTCTTCAATCACTTCCACCTAGCTACAAGAGCTTTGTGATGAACTATAACATGCACGGGATGAACAAGTTAGTCGCCAAGCTGTTTGCGATGCTAAAAGTCGCTGACTCTGAAATCCAGAAAGAACATCAAGTGTTGATGGTCAATAAAACCACTAGTTTCAAGAAGATGGCAAGGGCAAGGGCAAGAAGGGTAAATCCAAGAAGGATGGCAAAGCAGTTGCTACTACTGTAAGGAATCCCAAGGCTGGACCCAAGCTAGAAACTAAGTGCTTTCATTGCAAGGGAACTTGTCACTAGAAGCAGAACTGCCCCAAGTACCTGGCTGCGAAGAAGATGGCCAACAACAAACAAGGTATATATGATATACATGTTATTGATGTGTACCTTACTAGCTCTCGTTGTAGTGCCAGGGTATTTGATACCGGTTCGGTTGCTCACATTTGCAACTCAAAACAAGAACTACGGAATAGATGAAGGCTGGCGAAGGACGAAGTGACAATGCACGTGGGAAATGGTTCCAAGGTTGATGTGATCGCCGTCTGCACGCTCTCTCTTCGATTACCATCGGGATTAGTGATGAACCCGAATAATTATTATTTAGTGCCTACGTTAAGCATGAACATTATATCTAGATCTTGTTTATTGCGAGACGGTTACTCATTTAAATCAGAGAATAATGGTTGTTCTATTTATATGAGTAATATCTTTTATGTTCATGCACCCAATGTGAGGGGTTTATTCATATTGAATCTTGATAGTGATGATACACATGTGCATAACATTGATGCCAAAAGATGTAGAGTTGATAATGATAGTACCACATTCTTGTGGCACTGCCGTTCGGGGTATATTGGTGTAAAACGCATGAGGAAGCTCCATGCTGATGGACTTTTGGAGTCACTTGATTTTAATCAATTGACACATGTGAACCAAGCCTCATGGGCAAGATGACTAAAACGCCGTTCTTTGGAACAATGGAACGGGCAAGTGACTTGTTGGAAATCATACATACTGATGTGTGCGGTCCAATGAATGTTGCAGTGCGCGGTGGATATCGTTATTTTCTCACCTTCACTGATGACTTAAGTAGATATGGATATATTTACTTAATGAAACACAAGTCTGAAATGTTTGAAAAGTTCAAGCAATTTCAGAGTGAAGTTGAGAATCATCGTAACAAGAAGATTAAATTCCTGCGATCTGATCGAGGAGGTGAATATCTGAGTTATGAGTTTGGCAGTCACTTAAGATAGTGTGGAATTGTTTCATAGTTGACACCGTCTGGAACACCACAGCGTAATGGTGTGTTCGAACGTCGTAATTGAACCTTATTAGATATGGTGCATTCTATGATGTCTCTTGCTGATTTGCCACTATCGTTTTGGTGTTATGCATTAGAGACAGCTGCATTCACTTTAAATAGGGCACCATCAAAATCCGTTGAGATGATGCCATATGAACTATGGTTTGGCAAGTGGACAAAGTTGTCGTTTCTTAAAGTTTGGGGATGTGATGCTTATGTCCAAAAGCTTCAGCCTGAAAAGCTGGAACCCAAAGCGGAGAAATGCGTCTTCATAGGATACCCGAAAGAGACAGTCGGGTGTACCTTCTATCTCAAATCCGAACGCAAAGTGTTTGTCGCCAAGAACGGAACATTTCTTGAGAATGAGTTTCTCTCGAAAGAATTGAGTGGGAGGAAAATACAGCTTGATGAGGTTATTGAACCTTCACTTCAACCAGAGAGTAGCGCAGCGCAGAAAGATGTTTCTGTGGAGCCTACGACAGTTGAAGAGGAAGTTAATGATGATGATCATGAAGTTTGGGATCAAGTTACTATTGAACCTCGTAGGTCGACAAGGGCGCGTACTGTTCCTGAGTGGTACGGCAACCCTGTCTTGGAGCTCATGTTGTTAGACAACAATGAACCTACGAGCTATGGAAGAGCGATGATGGGCCCGGATTACGAGAAATGGATAGAGGCCATGAAATCCGAGATGGGATCCATGTATGAAAACAAAGTATGGACTTTGGAAGTATTACCTGAAGGGCGAAAGGCCATTCAGAACAAATGGATCTTTAAGAAGAAGACGGACGTGGACGGTAATGTCACCATCTATAAAGCTCGACTTGTGGCAAAGGTTTTTTCAGAAGTTCAAGGAGTTAACTACGATGACACTTTCTCACCCGTAGTGACGCTTAAGTTAAGATCAAGCGATATATGGATAGATCGAGACACTTAATAGGACTTTCACAGAGCACATACCTTGATAAAGTTTTGAAGAAGTTCAAAATGGACCAGTCCAAGAAGGGGTTCTTGCCTATGTTACAAGGTGTGAAGTTGAGTAAGACTCAATGCCCAGTGACTGCAGAAGATAGAGAGAAGATGAGTGTCATCCCCTATGCTTCAGCAATATGCTCTATCATGTACGCAATGTTGTGCACTAGACCCGATGTCAGCCTTGCCATAAGTATGGCCGGAAGGTTTCAAAGTGATCCTGGAATGGAGCACTGGACGGCGGTCAAGAATATCCTTAAGTACCTGAAAAGGACTAAGGAAATGTTTCTCGTTTATGGAGGTGATGAAGAGCTCATCGTAAAGGGTTACGTCGATGCAAGCTTTGACACTGATCCGGATGACTCCAAGTGGCAAACCGGATACGTATTTATTCTCAATGGGGGAGCGGTAAGCTGGTGCAGTTCCAAGCAAAGCATGGTAGCCGATTCTACATGCGAAGCGGAGTACATCGCAACCTCGGAGGCGGCGAAGGAAGGTGTCTGGATGAAGCAGTTCATGACAGATCTTGGAGTAGTACCTAGTGCACTAAATCCAATGACTCTGTTCTGTGACAACACTGGTGCCATTGCTCTGGCCAAGGAACCAAGGTTTCACAAGAGGACCAGACACATAAAGTGACGCTTCAATTCCATCCATGATTACATCAAGGAGAAGGACATAAATATTTGCAAAGTGCACATGGATCTGAATGTTGCAGACCCGTTGACTAAACCTCTTCCAAGGGCTAAACATGATAAACACCATAACTACATGGGTGTTCGATTCATTACAATGTAAATCACATAGTGTTGTGAACTAGATTATTGACTCTAGTGCAAGTGGGAGACTGTTGGAAATATCTAGAGGCAATAAATAAAGTGTTTATTATTATATTTCCTTGTTCATGATAATTTTTTATTATCCATGCTATAATTGTATTGATTGGAAACACATTACATGTGTGGATGAATAGACAACACTGTGTCCCTAGTATGCCTCTAGTGAACTAGCTCGTTGATCAAAGATGGTCAAGGTTTCCTAGCCATTGACATGTGATGTCATTTGATAACAGGATCACATCATTAGCAGAATGATGGGATGGACGAGACCCAAACTATAAACATAGCATATGATCGTGTCAGTTTATTGCTACAGTTTTCTGCATGTCAAGTATATGTTCCTATGACCATGAGATCATGCAACTCACGGACACCGGAGGAATGCCTTGTGTGTATCAAATGTCGCAATGTAACCAGGTGACTATAAAGGTGCTCTACAGGTATCTTCGAGGGTGTCTATTGGGTTGGCATGGATCAAGACTGGGATTTGTTACTCCGTGTGACGGAGAGGTATCTGAGGGCCCACTCGGTAATACAACATCACAATAAGCCTTGCAAGCAATGTGACTAAGTGTTAGTCATGGGATCTTGTATTACGGAACGAGTAAAGAGACTTGCCGGTAACGAGGTTGAACTAGGTATGGAGATACCGACGATCGAATCTCGGGCAAGTAACATACCGAAGAACAAAGGGAACATCATACGAGATTAATTGAATCCTTGACATAGAGGTTCGGCCGATAAAGATCTTCGTAGAATATGTAGGAACCAATATTGGCATCCAGGTCCTGCTATTGGTTATTGACCATAGAGGTGTCTTGGTCATGTCTACATAGTTCTCGAACACGCAGGGTCTGCACACTTAAGGTTCGGTGACGTTTCGATAGTATAGAGTTATGCATGTTGGTGACCGAAGGTTGTTCGGAGTCCCGTATGAGATCCTTGACATCACGAGGAGCTCCAGAATGGTCCGAAGGTAAAGATTGATATATAGGAAGTCCTATTTTGGTCGCTGGAAAAGTTTCGGGCTCATCGGTAGTGTACCGGGAGTGCCGGTAGTGTACTGGGGGACCATCGGGAGAGGTATTTCGATCCAAGAGGCTACATGGGCCGTGGGAGGACTAATACCAGCCCTTAGTTGGCTGGCCAATGTCCCACACAAGTCCCATGCGGCTAGGAAGAGATTCCTAAGTGGAAAAGGTGGAAAAAGGCAAAAGGGTGGAAATAAGGAAGGAGTCCTAATCCTACTAGGAGTGGAGGAGGAGGACTCCTCCTCTCCACTTAGGCCGAAGCCTAGAGGGGCTGGCCCTTGTGCCAAGCCTCCTCCTCCTCTCCTCCTATATATACTATAGGGTTTTAGGGTTTTTGCACAAGATTTTCAGCCACGTGCAACCCTACCCTCTAGTTCGTAGTTTCTCCTCTAGATCGGTTTCAGCTGTGCTTAGGCGAAGCCCTACTGAGATTACTCCACCACCATCACCGCAGCGCCATCACGCTGCCGGAGAACTTGTCTACCTATCCGCTCCCTCTTGCTGGATCAAGAAGGCGGAGATCATCATCAAGCTGTACGTGTGCTGAACGTGGAGGTGCCGTCCGTTCGGTGCTTGATCGGGACGGATCGTGATTGGATCACGGGACGCTAGGCGATTTGGATCGCGAAGACGTTCGACTACATCAACCACGTTTCTTAACGCTTCCCGCTTAGCGATCTACAAGGGTACGTAGATCCACTCTCCCTCTCTTAGATGCTCATCACCATGGATAGATCTTGCGTGTGCGTAGGAATTTTTTTGTTTCCCATGCAACGTTCCCCTATAGCCGGAAAGTATCAAAGTGATCCAGGAATGGAGCACTGGACGACGGTCAAGAATATTCTTAAGGACCTAAAAAGGACTAAGGAAACGTTTCTCGTTTATGGAGGTGATCAAGAGCTCATTGTAAAGGGTTACGTCGGTGCAAGCTTTGACACTAATCCGGATGACTCTAAGTGGCAAACCGGATACGTATTTATTCTCAATGTGGGAGCGGTAAGCTGGTGCAGTTCCAAGCAAAGCATGGTAGCCGATTCTACATGCAAAGTGGAGTACATCGCAGCCTCGGAGGCGGCGAAGGAAGGTGTCTGGATGAAGCAGTTCATGACAGATCTTGGAGTAGTGCCTAGTGCACTGAATCCAATGACTCTATTCTGTGACAACACTGGTGCCATTGCTCTGGCCAAGGAACCAAGGTTTCACAAGAGGACCAGACACATAAAGCGATGCTTCAATTCCATCCATGATTACATCAAGGAGAAGGACATAAATATTTGCAAAGTGCACACGGATCTAAATGTTGTAGACCCGTTGACTAAACCTCTTCCAAGGGCTAAACATGATAAACACCATAACTGCATGGGTGTTCGATTCATTACAATGTAAATCACATAGTGTTGTGAACTAGATTATAGACTCTAGTGCAAGTGGGAGAAATATGCCCTAGAGGCAATAATAAAATGGTTATTATTATATTTCCTTGTTCATGATAATCATTTAGTATCCATGCTATAATTGTATTGATTGGAAACACATTGCATGTGTGGATACATAGACAACACTTTGTCCCTAGTATGCCTCTAGTAGACTAGCTCGTTGATCAAAGATGATCGAGGTTTCCTGGCCATTGACATGAGATGTCATTTGATAACGGGATCACATCATTGGAAGAATGATGTGATGGACAAGACCCAAACTGCAAACATAGCATATGATCATGTCAGCTTATTGCTATAGTTTTCTGCATGTAAAGTATCTGTTCCTATGACCATGAGATCATACAACTCAGTGACACTGTAGGAGTGCCTTGTGTGTATCAAACGTCGCAACGTAACTAGGTGACTATAAAGGTGCTCTATAGGTATCTCCGAGAGTGTCTGTTGAGTAGGTATGGATCAAGTCTGGGATTTGTTACTTCGTGTGACGGAGAGATATCTCAGGGCCCACTCGGTAATACAACATCACAACAAGCCTTGCAAGCAATGTGACTAAAGTGTTAGCCACAGGATCTTGTATTAGGGAACGAGTAAAGAGACTTGTCGATAACGAGATTGAACTAGGTATAGAGATACCGACGATCGAATCTCGGGAAAGTAACATACCGAAGAACAAAGAGAACAGTGTACGGGATTAACTGAATCCTTGACATAGAGGTTCAACCGATAAAGATCTTCGTAGAGTACGTAGGAACCAATATGGGTATCCAGGTCCCGCTATTGGTTATTGACCGTAGAGGTGTCTCGGTCATGTCTACATAGTTCTCGAACCCGCAGGGTCTACACACTTAACGTTCAATGACATTTCAGTAGTATTGAGTAATGTATGTTGGTGACTGAAGGTTGTTCGGAGTCCCAGATGAGACCCCGGACGTCACGAGGAGTTCCAGAATGGTCTGGAAGTAAAGATTGATATATAGGAAGTCCCGTTTTGGTCATCGGAAAAGTTTCGGGTATTTCTGGTATTGTACCGGGAGTGTCGGGAGGGTTCCGAGGGTCCATCAGAAGGGGCCCACTCACCCCAAGGGCTACATGGGCCTAGGAGGTGGTGCACCAGCCCTTGGTGGGCTGGGAAACCAGCCCCTAAGGGCACATGCGCAAGGAGAAGGAGTAGGGGCCAAGTAGGGAGGAGTCCTAATAGGAGTCTACCTCCCTTGTGGGAGGTGGACTCCTCCCCTTTGCCTGGGCCGAAGTCCTCCTTGGAGGAGGGGCTAGGGCTGCCTCCTCTCCCCTTCCTCCTATATATATGGAGGGATTTTGAGGGAAGCCCCCAACCCTAATGGCCACATGCTACCCTCTTCTTTCTCTAGATTGTTTCTCCTCTAGATTAGTTCAGCGGAGCTTGGCGAAGCCCTGCTGGATTAGTTCACCACCACCGCCACCACGCCGTTGTGCTGCCGAAGAACTCATCTACCTCTCCGCTCCCTCTTGCTGGATCAAGAAGGCGGAGATCGTCATCAAGCTGTACGTGTGCTGAAAGCGGAGGTGCCGTCCGTTCGGCGCTAGATCGGGACGGATCATGATTGGATCGCGGAACGCTTGGCGATTTGGATCGCGAAGACGTTCGACTACATCAACCGCGTTTCTCAATGCTCCCCGCTTAGCGATCTATAAGGATATGTAGATCCACTCTCCTTCTCGTAGACGCTCATCACCATGGATAGGTCTTGCGTGAACGTAGGAAAAGTTCTGAAATTATTTGACAAATATCTATGGGGTGTGTCTACAACTTCAAAAAAATTCAACTCAAAACTCGATGTACATTTAGATATTCAAAAAATACAAATACAAATTTGAATCTGAATAGTGGCAGCTCTGTGTGAATGATACTATTCACATCCAATTTTGTCTTTTTTTATTTCGATTAGTGCAGGTCGAATTAGGAGATGAAACATTTTAGGGTTGTACTTGTACATCAAACATTGATCTATGTCTGAATTTTCTTTTAAGGATGTTTGAACAAGCATGTTTTGTATTTAAAAAAAAACTGATCTCGTTAATCTAGCATAATGTGAGATCCTATACTAATCTCTCCAAAAAAAGCACATGGGTCAAGCCAAGAGTGATTTGTAAATGGTATGAACCCAAAAGCCAAGTTCGTGTACCCGCGGTGAACCAGTTCTGGGGCTGTTTGGATCAGCGTCCTCATGCATGAAACCAAAATTTTGGTCCTTAAGCCATCCTGGGTATTCCTTCGGATGGATGCCATATTATTGGCTTGCACACACCTACATAGCAATACTAGTTTAAATTTGAACCAAAATTTTGGCGAGGCGTAGGCGCAGGATCCTTCGCAATTATTTGGCAAGCCCACGATTGGCAGGACGAGCATTGGCTCAATCCAAACAGTCCCAGATCTATCCCCACCAGCCAATTTATGTATCTGAAGTACAATTATCTCAACTATTTGCGGTCCAGAGATTTTTAACCCTGCATTACCTAAGGCAGAAGACAAAATTGACTTTTTTAAACTGACCTTACGTGTACTTGTGAGCATAACTCTGGTACTTAAGGGGCATGATGTTTTTCCTCTCGAGCTCAAATGAGCTTGGATGAACAGTAAATTCTAATTTTTTTTGTAAAAATGTCCAAAAAATTCTGATTTTTTTTCTGAGCAAACTTTGACAAATGTTTTAAGTGCTCCTAAAATTTCATCATGAAATCATATTTGTGAAAGTTATGGTAAAAAAAACGAAATCAAAACTCTGAAAATGCTACTTTTGAAAGCATTTTGGAACATCAATTTTATTCTTTCTATCACGACTTCCAAAAATATGATTTCGTACTGAAATTTTGCGAGCTCTTAAACATTTTGTCAAAGGTTACTGTAAAAAAAAAATCGGAGTTTTTTTAATATTTTAAAAATATTTTTTCAATTTACTATTCATCCAAACTCATTTGAGCTCGGATGTAGAGAAGCACTTTCCGTACTTAAGCCGCTTTCGTTCATCGCACCTGGACAACTTCCTTCCGATGCCAAGAACCTAGACAGAGATGTCAGTATGCTCCATTTCAGGATTCCAGAACCAATAATGGCAATGGTAACCTTCAACATATAAACACACATGAGCGCGCAGTGTACTCTCATTGGTTTATTCATTCCCAATGAAGCTTCTATCAGTCAGAATAGGATCCGGATGACCGGCGTAATCCCAAGGCAATAAGGTTTGCGTCGATCTCACACCCTGCACAACCTTTTCTCCCATTCTACTCCCTTCGTTTCTAAATATTTGTCTTTTTAAGAATCCAACTACCAACTATACACGGGATCTATATACATCCGTATGTAGTTCATAATGAAATCTTTAAAAAGACAAATATTTAAAAACGAAAAAAGTATTATTTATTTCTTTGTATCTCTCTTCCTTGGGGCGGCTATAGAAACTAGTAAAAGCGATATAATCTGCAAAATTTTATTATAGAGTACAGTAAATCAGGCGTATGAGATTATTATAAATAGCACGCAAAAAGGGGAACACACTCTGTGATAGCTAATTAATTATATATATTCACTTTGTTTATGGAGGACTTGCATTAGCTGCACTGCATTTATGCGGTGTTTGATTTGGTGTTTGGCCAAACTTCGAAAGCCAAAGTTAAGCCTAGTCAGATAAAGTTAAGCCTAACAAAACACTCTATGTATATGTACCTGGTCCAAAACAAGGTCGTGGCTTTCTTACGATTAGTGTACCCCTTAATTCGTTGAAGATTGCGACGACTGCTTATACATACATGCAAGCATATATGCATTCATATGGGGTCTCGGTATTGTCCCCATGGAAGTCATGCCACCTTATTTGGGCCGCGTTTGGAAATTTTGGCTTGAGCAGTGCGACGGACTAGCTTATATTAGCAGTATCTTCTTTCCTGATCATTTGTGTCTTGGATCGTATTGGCACGGTGATACTGATGTGGAACTTTTGGATTATCTAGTGAACGAATAAATTTGGATAGACCTGACTCATATTTAGGCATGTTCCACTAGTCTCGCACGCGTGGATATTTTCTCTTCTCGTTGCTAAGTTGTTCATGAAACGTCTTCTTTTGGGCATGCATAATGCCAATTGGATTTTCGTGTCTTGATAGTCCGTCAAGACTTATGGCAATGCCTAATCGGCAGGTGGGGACGTCATCATCTCCACGACAATGCCCTAGGTCTTCACTGGCTAGACCTGGCACTGGCACTGGCGACTTATTGAATGCACTAATTGTGTGGAGAAGATGGACATGCAAGCATTTCTTTCTTCGTGGCATTGCTTTGGAGGACCATTATCATTATTGGTGATGTGTGCTCAGTGGCGAACCCAAAAAATTACGAGCCCCAGTCCGTCTTAGGCCACCTTCGAGTATTGTAGCTACAATACATCATCGTAGCTACAGTTGACAAAGAAAACTTCCTCCAGGCAGCCCCTACAATACAGTCAACGAAAAAAACTTCCTCTAGGCAGCCGCCCGGGCTGCCTGGGGCTTGAATCCGCCTCCGTATGTGCTAACGCTCGTTACGACTTACGACATGATCACAATTGGCTATTTCTATTTTCCATAGAAAGTTGGTGATGTGAATGCTCAGTGTCCGAGTCCTAACATGGTTGTCCTGTTGTTGCAGAGGCTGAGAATATTTCATATCATCTTCATCGCGGTGCATTAACAAAGTTCATGTTGTTTAATTTCTTTACGAAAATGGCTTTGCATCAAATGTCTACCAACATTTTGCATGGGAGTAATTAGTTGTTTGTGCTTATTGTCATCATGCAGGTGGAAGCACCCGGATAGTTAATGTCATTTTTTCAAGCAAACTATGTATGTGAGAGAACTCAAACTTCATTATGTCTATTACAACTTGTTTGTACATCCATTTGTGAACTCAAGTGAGCTACTTCATTAATTAGGCAATGTGTTGATGTTTTTCATGCTAACGAGTCACCTTATTTTTATGAGAAAACTTTCCATCCATTCATCATCAATCATGATATTACAACGAATACCATAAATAATAAAAATTACAACCAAATTCGTAGACCAGCTAGTGATGACTGCAAGCACTCAAGCGGGTAAAAGGCGCACTGCCATCATCGCCCCTCCCTCACTGGAGCCGGTCAAAACTTGTTGTAGTAGACAATCAAAAAGTCATCGTGCTAAGGCCCTATAGGACCAGCGCATAGGAACAAGTACCGCCGTCTTTGAAGACAAGTTTAGATCGAAAGGGTCCAACCCGTAGACACACGAACACACATGAACAAAGACCGGATCCACGTGAGTCCACCGAATACAAATGCAGACCGAATCCCACGAAATCTGCCAGAGACAAACCTCCACACGTCCTTCGATGACGCTAAAAGCAACACCGAAACGGGGGCTATACAGAAAAAACCTTATTCCATCTTTAGAAAGTCGTCACTGCCATGTCTGTGTGAAGAGGACAGAAACCCTAAGAGAACTCAAAAAAGCATCAAAAAACGAAGTCATCATGTCGAAAAGGACCGGGATCCACCATGCCCCATGGCCCTAAGGTCACTGGAGAAGAGGCAGACTAGCACCGGTGCCGGCAAGAGGCAGAAGAAACCCTAGCGACGGCTAGGTACGAGCGCTCTTTCACTCGATCCAAGAAATTTTGAACTGCTTGAGTATGTACTCCTGCTCCTCATACACGACACAGTTCAATTTGTTATACCTCTTTATCATTGTCAGTACTTATATTGATAATTACTAGATACTCCAAAATGAGTTTCATGAGAAATTACGTTTGTATCACATATTTTTATACTAGCTTTTAACACGTAAACTGCATTTTGTACTAAAACGATATACTACATAAACTATGGATTTTGACTTTTTTCTTTCGTGAAACTTGTATTGAGGTATATTAGAATAATCAATAAGATATGTTGAGAATGATAAAGAGATAAAATATATATTTAAGAGGTACATTTGAATGTGGGAGTACATAAATTAAGAAAATTTACTCTTCAAAAGCCTGCCAGGAAAGAAGATACTCCTAACATAAGCTAGTACGTCACACTGTTCTAGCCAAAAGTTGCAAACGCGGCCCAAATAAGGTGGCACGACTTTCACGAGGACAATAACGGGACCCTATGATTGTATAGATGCTTGCTTGTACGCATAAGTAGTCCTTGCAATCTCCGAATAATTATGAAAAAAAGGTAATACATTAATCACAAGAAAGCCAAGACCATGATTTGAACCAGGTACATATACAGTGTTTTGTTACACTTAACTCTGGCTTTTGAAGTTTGGCCAAACTCCAATCAAACACCACATACAAATCATCCATACATAATAAAAAATGAATAGAATTAGGGCTTCTTTGATTCAAGGGAATTCTATAATATTTTTGAAGGATTAAAATTTTTGAAATTTTTCGTACGTTGGTCCTTTGATTAATTGGATTGTATATTATAGAATTTTTTTAGAAATCTTTTGGACTACATTTCACAAGAAATCTAACATTCACTTTGAGCTCTTTTTACAATTTCTTTATTTTTTCTTTGACACAAACACTTCATACTAATCGTATAGGATTAAATGGACATGTCATTTCAATCCTATGCTGTTTTTGTTTCGTCTTTTCCGAATCCTATTAATCAAAGAGGCCCTTATAACACATATATGTACGTATGTGCAATTCTTAAATCATGTTCCCAAAAATCACTAAAATGCTATCTGTAAATCAACCATCAAATCTAAGCATCTAGATTCATACACATGCTACTTCCTCCGTTTCTAAATATTTATCTTTGTAGAGATTTAACTATAGACTACATACAAAATAAAATGAATGAATCTACATTATAAATTATGTCTATATATATCCATATGTAGTTTATAGTGAAATCTTTAAAAAGACAAATATTTAGGAACAGAGGGAGTAGTATAAAAGAGATGAGATGGCCTTTATCAATGATCATCAGTACCGACTAAAAATAACTATTTCCAACTAAGCACTGCTACCGTAGTTGGACGTTCTGTTTGCTTCTTAAGCTAATGAGCTAACAATGGTGGCGTTCTGTCGACACCTGCTGACATTTCTTGACCCCTCCACCGCGATATACACTTCGGTCGCACGCACCGCATTAGCCTACAACGAAATAGCAGATCATTACCACTGACATGCATCCACCCCCTCTCAACTGCAGATGCCAACGGCGCCGATGCCCAGCCCCAGGCCGAAGCGGGCCACGGCGCCCTTCGATGCGGCCGCGAGAGCCTGCCTCGCTGCCCTCCCCAGAAGCGACGACAGCAGCGGCAGCGAGCACGAGGCGGCCGCACTCTCCAGCCTCGTCAACGATTACCTCCTTGAGACGGATGCGACCGTCCCGTCGGCCACCCTCGCGGTGGAAGGCTCCTCTGATCTGGATGACGAGCCTAGCGGCGACACCAGCTCAACGGCGGCGGCCGACATGCTTGCGGAGATTAAAAACAATCTTGACCCGACAGGTAGCAGTGCTGACGAGCTACGCCGCCGGCTCGTCTTTGCCGTGGCGGATGCCATGCGCGGGTTGGATGATCTGCGGCCGAACCAGTCGGCTTTCCGGCGCGCCGTGATGTCCCGCCTGCGCGAGCGTGGCCACGACGCAGGCCTGTGCAAGGTGCGTTGGGACAAGTCGAGTGGCGTGACCGCCGGGAGCTACGAATACATCGACGTCGTCGCTGGCGGGGGCGAGACAAGGTACATCGTGGACGTCGGCTTCGCGACGGAGTTTGAGGTCGCACGGTCGACCGAGGAGTACGAGGCTGTTCGGACGGCACTACCGGAAGTGCTGATCGCGCGCCCGGAGCACCCCAGGCAGGTTGTGAAGCTTGCAGCGTCCGCAGCACGGCGCTCGCTCAAGAGGAGCGGCCTCAGCGTGCCACCCTGGAGGAAGAGGCGGTTCATGATGACTAAATGGCTAGGGCCCTACAAGCGGACGGTTAACTCTATTCCGGCATCAGTGGGGACGGCATTAGGCAGCAGTGGCGTGGTGGCCGTCTGCCGGACCATAGTTGGCTTGGCCCCTCAGACTACGGTGGGGACGCCGTCAGGCTTTTGGGGGTGAGGTGTGGTTGGTATTTGAAAAGATGCTATGTGAAGTTTGCAGATTGTATGGTAGATCGCTAGGGGTTGGATTTAGAGAAATCAGATGATGAACATATTTATTGGAGAATTGCATTGTTAGATCACTAGATATTTGTTGTCTCTTTGATTCTTTGCTTTCCATAGCCTTGTAATATTTGTGCTTTACAAAGGAGCGAAATATAATCATGTGAAGTCTTGGCGCCGCTTGCTTCAAAAAGCTGGCCATAGTGGGAGTAACATAGCTAGTATCATGTAATTGTGAATAGCAAACATGCTGACGTGGCAGACAATTAAAAAAGAAAGAGGATTAGAATAACATATATACTTTATCCGTCTTGATGTATAAGTCATCTTAGGTTGTGCACCGTAACGAGATAAAAACAAGAGAAATTAATGTTAATTTGCTAATTTATACTATTGCATGCCATGAATTGACCAATGCATATCATGCTAGTTAGTCTTAAGTCATTAACCTCACTTCTTTCATTGATTGATTGCAAAAACGAGGTAAAAGTTAATGCATCGCGCCTAAATGTTTTGAGATTATTTGGTTTTCGTAAGATGACTTATACACCGAGACGGAGGGATAGATACGTATCATGTTAAATGATATACTATTATGTGTCTTGCATGTTAATAAATGAAATGACCTATGATACTAGTTTATGATACTATGCATTATGAAAATAAGTATCATATAATAATATCATATGCATGATACTACCGTATGATACTTCCCACTATAAATAGCCAAAGGGCTTCGGAACCACACCTCAATCTTCGCAGAAGATATGGTAACATTCATTAAGCCATAGCTCCAAAGACTCCGAGCATGCAACCTACTCCTCAAGGACTTTGGCATGGCGTCACGGCTATGCACGAACTTGGCCAAGTGCTCAACACACTCGATTAGGTGCACCGACGAGCAAATCAGTCTGATATCTGCTGAGTAGGATACACGGTGTTGGGCTGGCTGTGTGGCTACCTTGGGCTATCCTTGCGCCTAAGAAAAATCACGGTGGGACAACTGCAATTTCTGGTGGATAAGATGACAGATAGACTCCCTAGCTGACAGGCAAGACTTCTATACCGTGCCGGTCGCCTGGAACTTGTAAAGACCACCCTAACATCGATGCCAATTAACACCGCGATGACGATGGACATACATCAATAATCTCTTCTTTTCGGTGTAGTAGTATAAGTCATCTTACGTTGTGCATTGCGATCGAGGTGAAGGAAAAAAACGAGAGAACTTAACATTTATTAGCTAATTAATATCATTGCATGCAATAAACTGGTCAATGCATGCGATGCTAGTTAGTCTCAAGTCATTAAAAACATAATAGCCCCACATTTTTTATTGGTTGATTGTTAAGAAACAAAAAACGAGATGAGAATTAATGCATCGTGCCTAAGTGTTTTAGAAAAAAATCTGATTTTCGTAAGATGACTTATACACCGAGACGGAAGGAGTAACAAAATTTGTAAAGGGTTTATATGGAAGGGACACAGGGACGTCCATGGAGTGCATTGCTTGGTGGCTAGGGACCAAGTTTGTTCGCCGAAGGAATACGACGGCTTGGGTGTGCCAAACCTACGCCTACTCAATACGACCCTAAGATCTCGATGGCCGTGGCTTGCACGGACGGACCCAGGAAGACCGTGGGCTGAATTCAACATACAAGTCTCATCGGACTCGATGGCAATGTAAAAAGCAGTGATACTTCTGCAACGTATCGATAATTTATTAAGTATTCACTCCATATTTATCAACGTTTACAATACTTTTATATGGTTTTGTTGCACTTTATATGATTTAATTGGAACTAAACTGGACTGACACTGTTCTCAGCAGAATTACCATGGTGTTGTTTTTGTACAGAAAATTAAAGTTATCAGAAACTCCTGAAACTTTTTGACATTTTTTCTCGAGCAAATAAGAAATCGGAGCGACGAACCACCATAGGGGGGCCACCAGGTGCTCCCAAGTCACTAGGCCTAGGGGGTGGCCGTGCCCTGATAGCTTGGGACCATCCCGTGGCTCCGTTTAGCATGATTCCAACGCTGAGAAATCCTATAAATCCCAAAAACCCTAGAAGCTACCTAGAACTTCCGTTTCGCCGCCGCAAGCCTCTGTACCGAAGTAAACTCATCCGCAGCCCTATTTCCTCACCCTGCCGGAGGGGGCAATCATCACCGGAGGTCATCTTCATCATCCTGACGGTCTCCATGACGAGGAGGGAGTAGTTCACCCTCGGGATGAGGGTATGTACTAGTAGCTATGTGATCTCTCTCTCTCTCTCTCTCTCTCTCGTGTTCTTGAGATTTCACGATCTTGATATATCATCAGCTTTGTTAATATAGTTGGATCATATGGTGTTCTTCCCTTGTTATCTTGATGTGATGAATTGAGTCTATCCCTTTAAGGTTTTGTTATGTCAGATTGAATATTGTATTTGATATCACTTGATGTATGTCTTGCATGTGGATACTCGTGGTGACAATGGGGTGTTCTATTGATTCACATTATGTATGTTTTGGTACTCAACTTGTGGATTCCCGTGGTGACAATGGGGTAATCTATGCATATGGGTAGATACACGTTCTTGTCCTACTTTCTCTGATAGAAATTTTGGGGTACTCTTTGAAGTTCTTTTGCGTGGATTGAATACGATGAATCTAAAATTGTTTGATACATATCATACAATTGACTCACGGATACTTGTGGTGACATTGGAGTATCTAGGTGACATTAGGGTTGATTGCTGCGTATCATACAATGTTATTGTAGTACGAACTTTAGGGCTCTTTGTGACACTTATAGGAATAGCTCCAAAGATTGATCGGAAAGAATAACTTTGAGATGGTTTTGCTAGCTACAATAATTTCATATTATATTCTCCGGTAGATATAAAATTTGGAGTGATTCTTTGTCACACGTTGATGGATGATTATATGATTCTATTATGTTAGCATTGTTGAGAGATTGCACTAGTGAAAGTTCCCTAGGCCTTATTTCCAAACATTTATACAATGTTTTGCTCATTGTGTACCACTTGCTACCTTGCTGTTTTTATATTTTAAGATTACAAAAACCTATATCTACTATCCATATTACACCAGTATCAAAATCTCTTTGCTAAACTAGTGCACCTATACAATTTGCCATTGTATTGGCTATGTTGGGAACACAAGAGATTTCTTGTATTTGATTGCATGGTTGTTTGAGACAGACCATCCTCATCCTACACCTCCCATGGATTGATAAACCTTAGGTCATCCACTTGAGGGAAAATTGCTACTGTCCTAGAAAACCCTGCACCTGGAGGCCCAACAACGTCTACAAGAATAAAGTTGCGTAGTAGACATCAAGCTCTTTTTTGGCGCCGTTATGGGGGAGGTGAGTGCTTGAAGGTACATATTTAGATCTTGCAATTAAAACTTTTAGTTTCTTGTTTATCACTAGTTTGGTTTATAAAAGGAAACTAAAAAATGGAATTGAGGTGGCCTCAAATTCGTCACCTTTATAATGTCTTTCGTGAAAATGATGGATCGTAAAATTGTGTCAAAGTGTCAGAAGAAGATTTTATTAAAATGTTTGGCATTAAATCCTTGAATGATGAGAATGATTGCAATGTTTGTGTGTCTTCTCTGAATTTCCATGATGCTAATGATATGCAAAGCCACAAGCTTGGGGATGCTATGTTTGTTGCAGATGATTATTTTTGCCTCCCAAGTTTTGATGAGCAAATTTTTTATGATGAATGCATGGCTCCTATTTATGATGATTATGAAGATGAAATGTATGCTATAATGAGTAATGATAACCATGAAACTTGTTAGCATGATTTTAGCCTTCAATTTGGTTATGACAATCAAATGTCACATGATAGTTATTTTGTTGAGTTTGCTCTCACTACCATGAATGACAAGGAATTTTCTTATGTGGAGAGTAATAAATGTTCTATGCTTGTGGATCATGAAAAGAATGCTTTATGTGATAGTTATATTGTTGAATTACTTCATGATGCTACTGAAAATTGTTATGGGGTAGGAACGTATGCTTGCAAGTATCACAATAATATCAAGTTTCCTCTCTATGTGTTCAAAATTCTGAAGTTATGCCTATTTTGCTTTCCTATGCTAGTTGATTCTTGTTCCCATGAATTGTCTGCTCACAAAATTCCTATGCATAGGAGGTGGGTTAGACTTAGATGTTCTTGCCATGAGATTCATGATGCTCCCTTGCTTGTTACAAATACTATTCCTACGAGAGCATCATTGAAATAATCATGCCTATGTAAAATGCATTAAATAAAATCGCTTGTTGGGAGACAACCTAACACTTATACCTTTTGATTTTGTGTGTTCAAATGATTAATCTAATGTAATAATCATGTTTTGTGTATTTTATTTTAATAATGTGCCAAGTAAAGCCTTTGGGATAGTGTGGATACTTGTTGATTTGATTTTGTGCAAAAACAAAAACTTTTCCGTCCAATATATGAATTATGTGATTTACTGGAGCATCAAAATATTCAGAAATTTGTACGCAATATTTATATGCAAATTATCTATGTTTTCCTATTTTTCAAAAGTTTTAGATTCGGGGAAGTATGATTTTCATTCAGATCTTTACAAAATATTCTATTTTTGACAAATTTTGTTTTGCATTCATAGTTTGCTTGTTTTGGTGTTTCCATAGCTTATATTGAGTGATATGAATTATGGGAATGCTAGAATACAGTAGGTATTATGTTAGAACAATTATGAATCTTGTCTTGATAGTACCTAAGTGAAGGATCTATATTTATCATACTAACCTATCTCATGAAGTTCCGTTAAGTTTTGTGTGATCGAAGTTTTTAAGTTTTGGGTGAGATACCGATGTGAGGACAATAAGGAGTGGCAAGACCCTAATCTTGGGGATTCCAAAGGCACCCCAAGGTAATATTAAAGGAAGACTCAAGCGTCTAAGCTTGGGGATGCCCCGGAAGGCATCCCCTCTTTCGTCTTCAACACTATTGGTATACCTCACTTGAAGCTATACTTTTATTCATCACATAATATGTGTTTAGCTTGGAGCATCATTTTATTTTGTTATTATCTTTTAGATATTATTTAGAATCATGTTTTTCAATAAAAAGTACCAATAATAGCCTTTTACAATGCTTGAATTGCATGTTTGATGTATTTTGTATAAAAGCAGAAACTTCTGCGGTAGTGTTTGAATTTTCATATTTCACTAGACATGGAAAGTTTCTCAAAGCTTTACAAAGTAATATAATACAAAATATTTATCATTAACTAAATTTTCATATTTTTTGGAGATACATAAGTACACATTTAAAATTAATTTCTACATACTGTTCTGTTTGGACAGATTGTCGTCATAGTTTTGTTATCTACTTATCCTAGAGTTTTCATGGATTATATTGGTAGATATAAATTGTGTAAATGATAGTATACAATACCTATTGTTTTAAAATAATTATGAAACTTGTCTTGGCAGTACATGAAGTGTTGATTAATTCCTATGTACTAACCTATCGCACGAGTTCTTTTCAAGTTATGTGTGGATGAAGTTTTTCATACTTAGGTGAAACCATGATATGAGAGGATTTAACGAGACAAAAAAGCTCAAGATTGGGGGGTGCCCAAGGATCGCCAAGTAAATATTACAAGAAATCTCAAGAATCTAAGCTTGAGGATGCTACACATCCCACCTCTTTTCAACAACAACTATTGGCTACCCTATGCTCCAAGAAAATAAAATGATGTTTATGAACAAGAAGTCTCAAGAATCGCACATTTCATGTGAACAATATTTATGAAATGTGCGATTCTTGGAGTTTATTTTTGTTTTCCCTGCTGTTCGAAATAAATATCAGATCTTAAAGTCTTTATTGAGAGAGAGTCCTCACATAGCTACTTGATTCTTTGCCTACTTATTGTTATTCACTTAAATCTTTTGAGAGTAGTTTGTTGGTTACTCATGTGATTCACTTTATCCTAAGAGTAAATTGTGAATGAATGAAATATCATAAATATGAAATTATCAATGTACTATATTCTTAATAGTAGGTTCACATTGGGTTTAGAAAAGTAAAATCTATTGAAGTTTGACAATCATAATATTGGTCATGCAAGCAATTCATGCATGATTAGTATAAGTAAGAGAACTTTCATATACAAATATATTATCTTGGACATATTTAATGGTTGCGAATACCCATTAAGTATTTTCAAACTTGATCAAGTAGTTGATGTTGGACAAGGAAGATAACGTAATGGTTATGTTTGTTTATATTCACATAGAAGTTCTATTGTCATGGATCCTCCAACATGTGGTGCTTGTTTAGAACCCTTTGCTAGCCAAAACTTCATACTAAGTAGAGATACTACTTGTGCATACAAATCCTTGAGCCAAGTTTCTTCCATGAGTGTCCACCATACCTGCCAATATATGGTATTTCACTGCCATTCCAAGTAAATTTGCACGTGCCATCTCTAAAACCTTCAAATAAATATTTGTTTTGTGTGCCCGTACCGCTCATGGAGTGACAGAAATATTGGTATACAAATTCCCTAGGTTTTTCTATTTTTTTCAGAATTTTTGGAGTAACAAAAGTATGATGTTTGTGTGATCATTACAAACTATTTTGTTTTAGACAGATTATGTTTTTGCTTGCATAATTTGCTTGTTTTGATGATGCGATGAATTATCTTGGGGGATATAAGCCATGGAGAAGTTAGAAATACAGTACCTTATGCAATAATAAAATATGAATCAATTTATAACAGTACCTAAAGTTTTTGATTTACCTATCATACTAACGGAGCTCACGAATTTTCTGTTGAGTTTTTTGTGCCGAAGTTTTCATATTCTAGGTGTGATCATGATGCATGAAGGAATAAGGAAAGACAAGCGCCTAAGCTTGGGGATGCCCAAGGCACACAAAGGTAAAATTCTAGGAAGACTCAAGCATCTAAGGTTGGGGATGCCCCGGTGTAGTATCCTAAGTATGTCTATAGGGGGGGATTGCACTACTTGACCAAATAAAAACCCAGCCTTTCCCAATTTTAGTTGTAGGCAAGTTTTAGCAATTTATAGAAAGTCAAGCACACCCTACACATGCAAGTCTAAGAGTATAGCAACAGAAATTAAAGACATGCACATGTAAGTAGAGGGAAGGGATATGAGGATCAAACACAATGGGGGACACGCAGATTTTTGCCCTGGTTCCGATAGGTGGTGCTATCGTACGTCCACAATAATGGAGACTTCAACCCACGGAGGGTAACGGTCGCGAGAGTCCATGGAGGGATCCACCCATAAGTCTCCACGAAGTAGGAGCCTCGTTTATTCCATCACGGCTTATGTCCATGAAGGACTAGCCTCACTCGGGGTAGATCTTCACAAAGTAGCCAATCTCCTTGCCCTTAAACTTATTGGTTCAACTCCACACGTAGTCGGAGGCTCCCAAGAGACACCTAACCAATCTAGGAGACACCACTCTCCAAAAGGTAATAGATGTGGTAAGAATGATTAACTCCTTGCTCTTGTGCTTCAAACGATAGTCTCCTCATCACTCAATCACTCTCTCATAGATTTGGCTTGGTAGAACTGGTTGATTGGGTGGAAAGCAAGTTGGGGAGGCTAGAAATCAAGATTCATATGGTTGTAGTGGAATATATTGATCTCAACACATGAGTAGGTGGTTCTCTCTCAGAAAATGGATATGACAAGTGTTGGTCTGTTCTGAGTGCTTCCTTTTCGAGTGAGAGGCAGGTGGAGTGGTATATATAGGCATCTCCAAAAATCCAACCATTACAACATTATTGGCCAACTCTGTGAAACCGAAGTAAAAACTCGGTTGCACCGACTAGTGCAAAATGTGGTAACTTTAGACGTTTCGATGAGACCGATATATAAATCTCGGTTGGTCCGATTTTGGCTGGCTTAGGCAGTTACTAGTTTCGGTGTCACGGATTCCTAAAACTCCGAATTCTGCTTTTTAGAAATGGGACAATAGAAAGTTGGTCACTAATTTTGGTTTCATCGAAATGGAACTTGGTGTCATCGAGATGGTTGGGTTGGCCTCTAGATTCTGTCTAGGGTAAAATTCGGTAGGGCCGATTTGGAAATATTGGTGCCACCGAATTTGGACTTTAGGGTTTGGACAAAATATTTTGTGGGAGAATCGCATGAGTATTTTTGGTGGCAAACTCTAAGCACTTGAGCAACCAGATCATCATAGATACCTCATCCCCATTTAATAGTATTGGCTTTCCTATGGACTCAATTGTGAGTTCTCAAATGAAAGCAAAATGTAGAGTCTTCAAGATTGTTGCCAATGGATGTTCCTTGCATGTAGGGAGTCTCGCCACAATCCTTTGCCAATCCATTAATTGAAATTTTCCTGAAATATACTTGGTAGAGTCATTAGTCCAATGAAATATATGTCATTATTAATTACCGAAACCACCTAGGGAGAAGTTGTGCTTTCAATCTCCCCCTTTTTGGTAATTGATGTCAACATATAGATCAAAGCTTAGACATAATCTATAATTTAATGAATAGCATCGTCGCTTTGAGAAGCACGTGATAAGCAAGAGCCCCCCTAAATTTGTGCACTATTTTTATATTTTCGTTTGAATGTGAATGCACAATTGACTAGGATCATGGGTCACGCTTCCATGTCACATAAATCCTGGTGGTGCACATAAATGATATGAATGAATTAAAATGCACACAACACAAATCATGAGTGAATGATCATCACATAAATTACTCAAATATAGGAAATAGTAGCATCAAACATGACATGTATGATCAAACACAACAATGTTGTAAGGCAGAACACACGATAAACCAAATGTTTTTAAATGAGAGAATCAACCAAAAAGAAACACTCTCTCTCGAAGCCCTGTGATCTATAACACATCTACCCCTTTGGCAACAAGTTACCAAAAAGCTCAAAGGTATATATCTAAACATCACTGTGGGCATGATCTCCTCCATGGGGCGATGAAGCTATGCTAGTGTCCGTGGAAGGAGTCGAAAGAACAACATTTGCGAATGCTTCTGCTGAAGTCCTCTGAGGTGGTGGAGTATACACTTGAGGTGTTGAAGGAGATGATGGAGCTGCAACAGGTGCTGATGAGGATGGTCTTGTCTCTGTGATTGGCATGCCAGAAGATCTGACCTGTGTCCTAAACTGAGTGTGAGCCTGGAGAGTAGGACTATCATCATCATCGTCATCATCATCATCATCATCATCACTGGAGCTAGGGCTAGGCATTGCATCCACTTCCTTCTTCAACTGATTGACCGTAGTGGTTAGCTCAGTCACCTTGTTATATCACGAAACCTTGTCTCCATGATGAGCTCTAGGTTCTTCTGATTTACCAGAATGTCATTGATGTTCTTTTCCATCCCATCGATGGTGCTGATGAGATATGCCATTTGGTCGCTCTTCGTCTTTAGGACTGGAGCACTAGTGGCTCTGGCTGCCTATGCATGGGCATCAGCCTCAACCTCAGCCCGTGCTGTAGATGAAGTAGGATGACTAGGATCCATCACCACAACATTATCCTCGAACTCCGGCTGGAGTGGCTGGTGCTGTCGATCAAGCAGATATATCTTTTTCCCTATCTTGGAGTTGATAAGTATATGGATGTAGGGAGCATATCCACATGACCTCTTCTGGTCAGTAGCAGTCCTCTTGATTGTATCGACAATCAAATCCATCACCCTTATCCTGGTGTGGGTGTATACATTATGCAACATGTTAATGGAGTACCCCCTGATCATCTTGTCATCACCTGATTTAGGCATAAAGGTGTACCTCATAATGATGTTGGTGGTGGGTAGTTCTGCTTGCAGGTAGTAGACAGAGCCAAACTTGTGTGTCTTCACGTATGCTCTAGGAATACAATTGTACATGTTGGCCATGGAGTTGTAATTCATCTTGTCTTCAACATATACATCAAGATCTCCATTTTCTACCTTTGGGGCTCATCAACTGTAGACTGGTACCTGGTGCCTTCATTCATCCATACAATCTTCCCATCTGGATAGAAATGAGCTGTAGAATAAAATTGCATGACCATTTCATTGTTCCAGGCTGTCATCTCTCTGCCAACAAAAGCGTCAATATCAATGGCCTTGAAGTTCTCTAGCACATGAGGGAAGTAGTCTTCATTCTCCTTGATGAACCGCCAATCAACATATCTCATGTCGCTGATAGCTGGGCTCTTGTCTAACAAGACAATCTCATTGAAGTCGTGCTGCTCCTTGGTGTGAAAGAGAGCATCAACAACAGTCCTTCTCCTGATAGCATATGGATCAGCAGCTCTCCACTTTCTAAGTCCTTGATCCTTCCTCTCCTTCATGTTCTCTGCAATATGATGATCATAATTGTGCTCTCGAAGATGAGGTCTCAGCTTCCTCAAAACAACAATTTCTTCTTCTTCCTCACCAACTTCTCCGAAGGTGGAACTTTTGTTCTTCTCAGCTGCTGACACATCTCTAGTAGTCCTCTTGGGTTTGGTGGCAGCTAGCTTCTTGACCTTGGTAGTTGTTAGCTTTTCCTTAGGAGCTGAGGCATAACATCAGCCATGAGCTTCCTTTGCTTGGAAGGAGGTGGGTTAGCAGCTAGTTCTTCCTCTTCCTCTTCTTCACTTTGCTCCAAAGTTCTAACCATGGAGGTTGGCCTCATAACCACATGAATAGTTGTTGTCCTCTCTCTTCTTTGCTGGCTTCTTGGCCAAGGAGTTGGTTTGCTTGGAGGAGGTAGGAGCCTCTAGAGATTTTGCTCCCCCTTTAGCAGATTCTGGAGATCTTACTGCATCTGAAGTGGCATACTCCTTTCTGACTGTCTTCCTTTTGGAAGTAGCATCATATGGTAAGAAGTCTGCATCCTCCTCATCTGAGTTAAGCTTCTTCCTGGCCCTGGTGGCTGCCTTGGGCAAGCCATGTGAACTAGGGGTGCCTGGGTCCTCTAAAGAGCTAGATTTTGGGCTTGTGCCTGGATCCAGTTCTGCACTTGGCTCTCTGAACTCATCCTGACTATCCTATGATCCTGACATGCTGCACTGACAAGATGTCCCTGTGAATAGATGTAGAGGAGTTGACAAGATGAGCGTCACAAAATTTATAGTTTTTGCAAAATATGAACTCAAAATCTTAGTCTCGGATTTTTGCAATATGGGTTTTGGTTCCATCGAGTTTTAGTTTTTGGAGTCTCTGAGACACACATTCTTCTTTAATAGAAACTAGGTCACCTTTTCGGTTTCAACAAAAAAGGTAACTCGGTCTCACCAAGAATGTTCTTAGAAACCCTAAAAGCCGAATCGGTGACACCGATTTGTTTCCACTTGGTGACTTCGAGACACATATGATGGAAACCTAAACCTAAAATTTCTTGTTCGCCAAATCTACCGGAGCTTTCTTGTGGATAGATGCGTTGCAGTCAGTGGCATGAATGGGAACTTAACGTATTATGAAAGATTTGGAGTTTGGAGCACAAAAGGGGTCGAGATCTTACCCTAACCCGGTGAAGACCTCACTACGGCGACAACGACGGGGAGAATTGTCGTTGACACTGATAGACTCCGGCCGTGAGGGCCCATGGGAGACAAGATAAACGTCCTTAGACTTTGAGCACGACAACAGTGGGGTGCGAATGTAATGATTGAAGATTTAATTTCAACAGTTAGGTCCGCGGGATATAAATACCCACCTATTGTCGATCACACTGATTCCAAGATTTTGGTTCCACCGAGACTCTTAACTGCGCGAGGACAGCGAACCTCGTGACGCCAAGATTTTGGGATTGGTAGTGCCGAGATTGAAAACTATATCAACCCTAGTGCTTCGGTGGAACTAAGTTTTAGGAGTCAGTTACACCAAGTGGGTGAATTTAGCTCTTGTCGAAACGAAACTCTGAGCGCTCCTCACACAAAGGGTTCGAGATGTGCTTGCTCAAATTATGTGATGAAGCATGAATAGAATTTGAGATGAGAAAGAATAGGTGGCTAGAGGGAGTACCTACGAATTCTTGTACATCCAATTGGCCAAAGAAAATGAAAGACAAATAACAACAATTGGATGTCCTCGAACGAGTAAAGATATGCATACCAACATGCTCACACAATAAGATGCCAAATGAAATATGGCAATCATGCAAAACCACTCTAGTATCTACCAAGCACTTTGCGATGACGAAGTCATCTATATATGAGTATATTGACTTAAGTAGCCAAGCAAGAATTCTTGATCATATGTCATACTCATTGTTTAAGCACAAGGGGGGTTGCCACTTTTACATAAAGCTTTTAATGTGTTCACATCTTATGAGATGCTTTGACTCAAATCTTAGCGTAAAGCCTGCCCTTGATGTGACATCCCCCTAAGAGGGACAAACTAACCTTGGATTTTGTCGTTGAAGACTTCATGTAGGTGTTGTAGTAGTGGATGCTCAAAGTTTATGAAGATCATCTTGAGTTGGGAGCAATCCTTGTTGTTTTGTACTCTTCTCACCTACACGGGTTAGTCCCACATAAGGAACAAATACAAGGATGTCTATGGAAATGGAGTGAAGCACAAAAATGATGATGTCCATTGATACATTAATTACCTTGTCCCTGTTGGAAATATGCCCTAGAGGCAATAATAAATTAGTTATTATCATATTTCCTTGTTCATAATAATCGTTTATTGATCGGAAACTCAGATGCATGTGTGGATATAGACAACACCATGTCCCTAGTATGCCTCTGATGGACTAGCTCGTTGATCAAAGATGGTTAAGGTTTCCTAGCCATGGACATGATATGTCATTTGATAATGGGATCACATCATTAGGAGAATGATGCGATGGACAAGACCCAGACTATAAACGTAGCATATGATCGTGTCAGTTTATTGCTACATTTTTCTGCATGTCAAGTATCTATTCCTATGACCATTAGATCATGCAACTCACTGAAACCGGAGGAGTACCTTGTGTGTATCATATGTTGCAACGTAACTGGGTGACTATAAAGGTGCACTACAGGTATCTCCGAGGGTGTCTGTTGGGTTGGCATGGATCAAGACTCGGATTTGTTACTCTATGTGACGGACAGGTATCTCAGGCCCACTCGATAATACAACACCACAACAAGCCTTGCAAGCAATGTGACTAAAGTGTTAGCCACATGATCTTGTATTACGTAACGAGTAAAGAGACTTGCCGATAACGAGATTGAACTACGTATGGAGATGCCGACGATCAAATCTCGGGCAAGTAACATACCGAAGAACAAAGGGAAAAACATACGGGATTAACTGAATCCTTGACATAGAGGTTCAACCGATTAGGAACTTCATAGAATATGTAGGAACCAATATGGGCATCCAGGTCCCACTACTGGTTATTTAACATAGAGGTGTCTCGGTCATGTCTACATAGTTCTCGAACCCGCAGGGTCTGCACACTTAAGGTTCAGTGACATTTCGATAGTATAGAGTTATGTATGGTGGTTACTGAAGGTTGTTCGGAGTCCCGGATGAGATCCCGGACGTCACTAAGAGCTCCGGAATGGTCTGGAGGTAAAGACCGATATATATGACGTCCTGTCTTGGTCACCGGAAAAGTTTCGGGCTCATCGGTAGTGTACTGGGAGTGCCAGGAGAGTACCGGGGGACCATGGGGAGGGGTGTTTCGACCCAAGAGGCTACATGGGATGTGGGAGAAGGTAAACCACCCCTTAGTGGGCTGGTCGAGCCCCCCACTAAGGCCCATGTGGCTAGGGGTGAGATAAACCCAAAGGTGGAGAGGTGGAAAAGAGTTTCCAAGTGGAAAGGAGGAATCCTACTCCTAATAGGATTGGAGTAGGACTCCTCCACCTCCAATTTCGGCCAGGTTTGAGGCTGCCTCCTCCCCTCCCTCCGTCCTATATATATACTAGAGGATTTAGAGGGGAAAGCTAACCCTAATTGCCACGTGCTCCCTCTAGTTCATCTAGATCGATTTTCTCCTCTAGCCTAGTTTGGCGGTGTTTAGGCGAAGTCCTATCAGAATAGTTCCACCACCATCGCCGCCATGCCTTTGCGCTGCCGGAGAACTCATCTACCTCTTTGCTCCCTCTTTGCTAGATCAAGAAGGCAGAGATCATCATTGAGCTGTACGTGTGCTGAACGTGGAGGTGCCGTCCGTTCGGAGTAGATTGGAAGGACCGTGATCAAGATCGCAAGATGATTCGTGATTGGATCGCGGGATGGATCATGATGGGATCGTGGGACGGATCATGATTGGATTTCGAGATGGATCGAGATGGGATCGTGGGATGCTCGGCGATTTGGATCGTGAAGACGTTCGACTACATCAACCACGTTTCTTAAAGCTCCCCGCTTAGCGATCTATAAGGGTATGTAGATCAACTCTCCCTCTCGTAGATGCTCATCACCATGGATAGATCTTGCATGTATGTAGGATTTTTTTTGTTTCCCATGCAACGTTCCCCAACAATGGCATCATGAGCTAGGTCTATGTGTAGATGAGATCTCGAGTAGAACACAAAGGAGTTTGTGGGCGTTGATGCTTAGATGGCTTCATCCCTTGGTTGTGTTTTGGTTCAGCGGTATTGTGGGATGAAGCATCCCAGACTAACCTTACTCGTACGCTTACGAGAGACCGATTCCATCGACTGACATGTAACTTCATTGCACAAAGATGGCTGGCAGGTGCCTGTTTCTCCTACTTTAGTTGGATCGGATTCGACAAAGGCGGTCCTTGAGTAGGTTGAAAAGCATTTATGTATCACCGTTGTGGTTTTTGCGTAGGTAAGAATTGTTCTTGCTATATACCCATATCAGCCATGTAAAACTTGCAACAACAATTAGAGGACGTCTAACTTGTTTTTGCAGGGTATGTTGTGATGTGATATGGCCAATTACATGATGAGATATATGTGATGTATGAGATGATCATGTATTGTATAGAATATCAAGACTTGCATGTCATTGAGTACGGCAACTGGCAGGAGCCATAGGGTTGCCTTTATTATTGTATGACCTGCGTGTCAATCATTAAGCTCTATGTAATGCTTTAGTTTATCGCTAAGTGGTAGCAATAGTAGTAGAAGCATGGTGGGCGTGACAACCCCGATGGCGACACGTTGATAGAGATCAAGATGATGGAGATCATGGTGTCATGCCGGTGACGATGAAGCTCATGCTAGTGCTTTCAAGATGGAGATAAAAAGCACAAGTTCATGGTCATATCATGTCACTTATGATTTGCATGTGATTTTAATCCCTTTATGCACCTTGTTTTGCATAGGACGACGGTAACATTATATGGTGATCCCTCACTTTAATTTCAAGATATATTGTGTTCTCCTCGAGTGTGCACCGTTGCGAAAGTTCATCGTGTCGAGACACCACGTGATGATCGGGTGTGATAGACTCTACGTTCACATACAACAGGTGCAAGCAAGTGTTGCACGTGCAGAACACTCAGGTTAAACTTGACGAGCCTAGCATGTACAGACATGGCCTCGGAATACAAGAGACCGAAAGGTCGAACATGAGCCATATAGTAGATATGATCAACATGATGATGTTCACTATTGAAACCACCTCAACTCACATGATAATTGGACTTGAGTTGGTGAATTTGGACCATGTATCACTCGAATGACCGGAGGGATGTCAATTTGAGTGGGAGTTCTTAAGTAATATGTTTAATCGAACTCATTATCATGAACATAGTCAGTAGTGCCTTTGCAAATTATGTTGTAGATTACTAGATCACGTTGTAGCACCCTTGAATTATATATGTTCCTAGAGAAATACAATTGAAAGATGTTGGTAGCAATATTGCGGACTGGGTAAGTGATCTGAGGATTGTCTTCATTGCTGCATAGAAGGCTTATGTCCTTAATGCACCGCTCGGTGCGCCACCCCCTCTAGCATCGTCTGTAGATGTTTTTAACATCTGATATGCATGTTTTGATGACTACTTGATAGTTTAGTGCGGCATGCATTACTACTTAGAATTGAGGCTACAAAATGTTTTGAACGTCATGGAACATATGAGATGTTCTAAGAGCTGAAATTGGGATCTCAGGCTCGTGGCCGTGTTGTTAGATATGAGATATCCAACAAGATTCTTTGCCTGCAAGCTGAAGGAAAATAGCTCAATAGGTGAGCATGTGCTTAGATTGTCTGGGTACTACAATCGCTTGAATTGAGTGGGAGTGGATCTTCCAGATAAGATAGTGATTGAGATAGTTCTCCAAGTCACTGTCACTAAGATACTAGAGCTTCATGATGAACTATAAAATGTCAGGGAATGAAATAATGACCCCTGAGCTGTTCGCGATGTTTGACACCGCGAAGGTAGAAATCGAGAAGGAGCATCAAGTGTTAATGGTTTGTAAAACCACTAGTTTCGAGAAGGGCAAGGGCAAGTAGGGAAACTTCATGGATGGAAAGTCAGTTGCTGCTCCAGTGAAGAAACCCAAAGTTGAACACAAACCCGAGACTAAGTGCTTCTATTATGAAGAGAGCGGTCGCTGAAGCGGAACAACCCTAGATGCCTGTTAGTTAAGAAGGTTGGCAACATCGACATAAGTATATTTGAAATACGTGTTATTGATGTTTACCTTGCTAGTACTCCTAGTAGCACGGGGGTATTGGATACCGGTTCGATTGCTAAATGTTATTAACTCGAAATAAAAGCTATGGAATAAACGAAGACTAGCTAAGGGTGAGGTGACAATGTGTGTTGGAAATGTTTCCAAGGTTTATGTGATCAACATCGCACGCTCTCTTTACCTTCGGGATTAGTGACAAACCTAAATAAATATTATTTGTTGTTTGCGTTAAGCATGAACATGATTAGATTGTGTTTATTGCAATATAGTTATTCATTTAAGTGAGATAATAATGGTTATTATATTTACATGAATAATATCTTCAATGGTCATGCACCCAATGAGAATGGGTTTTTGAATTTTATCGTAGTAATACACATGTTCATAACATTGATGCCAAAAGATGCAAAGTTGATAATGATGGTACCACATACCTGTGGAACTGTTGCTAAAGGTCATATTCGTATAAATCGCATGAAGAAACTCCATGTTGATGGATCTTTTGACTCATTCGGTTTCAAATCGGTTGAGACATGCGGACCATGCCTCTTGGGCAAGATGACTAAAGACCCCATTTTCAGTATGATGGAGCGGGCTAGTAACTTATTGGAAATAATACATCTTGATGTATGCAATCCAATGAGTGTTGTGGCGTGCAGTGGATATCGTTATTTTTCTTACCTTCACTAATGATTTAAGTATATATGAGTATATTTGCTTAATGAAACACAAGTCTGAAACGTTTGAAAAGTTCAAACAAATCCAGAGTGAAGTTTAAGATCACCGTGACAAGAAGATAAAAATGTCTATGATATGATCGTGGAGGTGAATATCTCAGTTAAGAGTTTGTTATACAACTTGAGACATTGTGAAAGTTATTTCACAACTCACGCCACCTGGAACACCATAGTGTGATGGTGTGTCCGAACGTCATAGTCGTGCTCTATTGGATATGGTGCGAATTATGATGTCTCTTATCGTTTTGCCACTATCATTTTGGGATTATGCATTAGAGACAACTACATTCACTTTAAATAGGGCACCATCTAAATCCATTGATATGACACCTTATGGTTTGGCAGAAACCTAAGCTGTCATTTCTTAGAGTTTGGGAATGCGACACTTATGTCTAATAAGCTCGAACCCAAAGCGGAAAAATGCATCTTCATAGAATACCCTAAGAACAATTGGGTATACCTTCTATCTCAGATCCGAGTACAAAGTGTTTGTTGCTAAAATTTGGTCCTTTCTCGAGAAAGAGTTTCTCTCGAAAGAATTGAGTGGGAGGAAGATATAACTTGATGAGGTTGTTGAACCTTTGTTTCAGCCATAGAGTAGCGTAGGATAGAAAGATGTTTCTGTGGAGCCTACATCAGTTGAAGAGGAATGTAATGATGATGATCATGAAGCTTCAGATCAAGTTACTATCGAACCTCGTAGGTCGACAAGGACACTTACTACTCCTGAGTGGTACGACAACCCTATCTTAGAGGTCATGTTGTTGGACAACAATGAATCTACGAACTATGGAGAAGCGATGATGGGCCTGGATTCCGACAAATGGTTAGAGGCCATCAAATCTGAGAAAGGATCCATGTATGAAAACCAAGTATAGACTCTGGTAGACTTGCTCATTGGACAACAGGTCGTTGAGTACAAATGGACCTTTAAGATGAAGACAGACACTGATGGTGAATGTCACCATTTATAAAGCTCGACTTGTCGCAATGAAGTTTCCGCCAAGTTCAAGGAGTTGACTACAATGAGACTTTCTCACTCCCAACGATGCTAAAGTCTATTGGAATTATGTTAGCAGTCACGGCATTTTCAATTATGAAATCTGGCAGATGGATGTCAAAACATCGTTTCCTTCCTTGAGGAAAGGTTGTATGAGATACAACCAGAAGGTTTTGTCAGTCCTAAGGATGCTAAAAGGTGTGCAAGCTTCAGTGATCCTTCTATGGACTGAAGCAAGCATCTCGAAGTTGGAATATACGCTTTGATGAGGTGATCAAAGTTTTGTGAGTCTATGCAAAGTTTATGAGAAACTTGTATTTACAATAAAGTGAGTGGGAGCACTATAGAGTTTTTGATAAGCATATGTGGATGACATATTGTTGATCGGAAATGATGTAGAATTTCTGGAAAGCATAAATGGTTGTTTGAAAAGAGTTTTTCAAAGGAAGACCTGGATAAAGCTACTTAATTTTTGGGCATCGAGATCTATAGAAATAGATCAAGACGTCTGATAAGACTTTCAAAGAGTACATACCTTGACAAGATTTTGGAAGAGTTCAAAATGGATCAGTCAAAGAAAGAGTTCTTGCTTGATTTGTAAGGTGTGAGGTTGAGTGAGACTCAAAGCTCCACCATGGCAGAAGAAAGAGAAAGGACGAACGTCGTCCCCTATGCCTTAGCCATAGGCTCTATATAGTATGCCATGTTGTGTACCTCACTTGTGTGTGCCTTGCCATAAGTGTGTCAAGGGGTACAAGAGTAATCCAGGAGTGGATTACTGGACATCGGTCAAAATTATCCTTAGTAAACAGAGGACTAAGGAGATGTTTCTCGATTATGGAGGTGATAAAGAGTTCATCATAAAGAGTTACGTCGATGCAAGCTTTAACACCAATACAGATGACTCTTAGTAGCAATCCAGATACGTATAGTGGAGTAGCCATTTGTAATATCTCCAAGTGGAGCGTGGTAGCTGTCTTTATAGTATGACATAGAGATTTGCAAAGTACACACAGATCTAAATGTCTCAGACCCATTGACTAAAACCTCTTTCACATGCAAAGCATGATCGAACCCCAGAACTCATTGGGTGTGCGTTTCATAACAAATCACATGGCAATGTGAGCTAGATTATTGACTCTAGTGCAAGTGGGAGACGGTTGGAAATATGCCCTAGAGGCAATAATAAATTAGTTATTATCACATTTCCTTTTTCATAATAATCGTTTATTATCCATACTAGAATTGTATTGATCAGAAACTCAGATGCATGTGTGGATACATAGACAACACCATGTCCCTAGTATGCCTCTGATGGACTAGCTCGTTGATCAAAGATGGTTAAGGTTTCCTAGCCATGGACATGAGATGTCATTTGATAACGGGATCACATCATTAGGAGAATGATGTGATGGACAAGACCCAAACTATAAACATAGCATATGAGCGTGCCAGTTTGTTGCTACAGTTTTCTACATGTCAAGTATCTGTTCCTATGACCATGAGATCATGCAACTCACTGACAATAGAGGAGTACCTTGTGTGTATCAAACGTCACAACGTAACTGGGTGACTATAAAGGTGCTCTACAGGTATCTCCGAGGGTGTTTGTTGGTTTGGCATGGATCAAGACTGGGATTTGTTACTCTGTGTGATGGAGAGGTATCTTAGGGCCACTTGATAATATAACATCGCAACAAGCCTTGCAAGCAATGTGACTAAAGTGTTAGCCACGGGATCTTGTATTACGTAACGAGTAAAGAGACTTGCCGATAACGAGATTGAACTAGGTATGGAGATGCCGACGATCGAATCTCGGGCAAGTAACATACTGAAGAACAAAGGGAACAACAT
This sequence comes from Hordeum marinum, assembly GCA_022496015.1. Lineage (NCBI taxonomy): Eukaryota > Viridiplantae > Streptophyta > Magnoliopsida > Poales > Poaceae > Hordeum > Hordeum marinum. The sequence goes on from CM039675.1 coordinate 337,645,584, forward strand.
ACAGGATTAACGGAATCCTTGACATAGAGGTTCAACCGCTAAAGATCTTTGTAGAATATGTAGGAACCATTATGGGCATCCAGGTCCCGCTATTGGTTATTTACCATAGTGGTGTCTCGGTCATGTCTACATAGTTCTCAAACCCGCAGGGTCTGCACACTTAAGGTTCGGTGATGTTTCGGTAGTATAGAGTTATGTATGGTGGTTACCGAAGGTTGTTCGGAGTCCCGGATAATATCCCGGATGTCATGAGGAGCTCCGGAATGGTCCAGAGGTAAAGATTGATATATATATATATATATAGGAAGTCTTGTTTTGGTCGCCGGAAAAGTTTCGGGCTCATCGGTAGTGTACCGGGAGTGCCGGGAGGGTACCGAGGGACCATGGGGAGGGGTGTTTCGACCCAAGAGGCTACATGGGCTGTGGGATAACGAAACCAGCCCTTAGTGGCCTGGTAGAGCCCCCCACTAAGGCCCACGCAACTAGGGGTGGGAAAACCCAAAGGTGGAGAGGTGGAAAGAGTTTCCAAGTGGAAAGGAGGAATCCTACTCCTAATAGGATTGGAGTAGGACTCCTCCACCTCCAATTTCGGCCAGGTTGGAGGCTGCCTCCTCCCCTCCCTCCGTCCTATATATACTAGAGGATTTGAGGGGAAAGATAACCCTAATTGCCACGTGCTCCCTCTAGTTCATCTAGATTGGTTTTCTCCTCTAGTCTAGTTCGGCGGTGCTTAGGCGAAGCCCTGCCGGAATAGTTCCACCATCATCGCCGCCATGCCATCGTGCTTCTGGAGAACTCATCTACCTTTCCGCTCCCTCTTGCTGGATCAACAAGACAGAGATCGTCATCGAGCTGTACGTGTGCTGAACGCGGAGGTGCCGTCCATTCGGTGCTAGATCGGAAGGACCGTGATCAAGATCGCGAGACGATTTGTGATTGGATTGCGGGATGGATCGTGATGGGATCACGGGATAGATCATGATCAGATCGCGAGATGGATCGTGATGGGATCACATGATGCTTGGTGATTTGGATCGCGAAGACGTTCAACTACATCAACTGCGTTTCTTAACGCTTCCCGCTTAGCAATCTACAAGGGTATGTAGATCAACTCTCCCTCTCGTAGATGCTCATCACCATGGATAGATCTTGGGTGTGCATAGGAATTTTTTGTTTCCCATGCAACGTTCCCCAATAGTTCCTTGCTTACCTATGAGGGAATGTGTGACTCCTTAGACTATTGCATAAGGTTGGATTAGATTGCAACTAGTTCTTGCGAAAAAGAATATGAGTGAATTTTTTTGGCGGAGTCACCCCTCAAGAACTTCTCTAGTTCTTCTTCTTGGGACCACATCAACTTGATGGGGATCCCTGGAGTGGAGTTATCAGTTGATGATGTAGATCTATTAGTGGCCTTGGGAACCCACTTGACCATGGCTTGGGATTCTTCTTCAAATTACTTAATGTCTTGTTGAAGCTTGTCCTTTCCCTTGAGGTTGTGGTCTTGTGGTTGAAGGTCATCTTGAGCATTTGTTTCGTTGGAGAGAGTAGATCATACTTCTCCTTTTGGGGAACAAACTTCATCTTGGGGTATTGACCTTCTTCCCATTCAACTCCATTTGCATTGATGTAGCCAATGCCTTGGTTCTTCCGGTGCCCTCCTTGCTTGCGTACAATTTCCTCAATTTGCTTACTTCCGATAAGAGTTTTGTAGTCACCTTTTTATATAAACCATTTAAATAAATTGTTTTCTTGCTCAAGTGTACTTGGCTAACAGAATCATTAGTGGAATCAATAGAACTACTAGAAGCAACATCATTTGATTTAACATTTATATTGTTGCTACTAGATGAAGAACCTTTCTTGCCTTTGTTACTAGTTTGCTTAGGTTTAACTTGTGGAACAAAAGTAGACAAGAGTAATCGTTTGGCTAGATAAGAAGAACTCTTCTTTTGAAGATTGTCATTGATAGCTTTAAGAAACTCATGTTCTTGCTCTAAATTTAGCTTCTCGAAGCGTTTATACATCTCCAATGTATCTATAATTTTTGATTGTGTCATGCTATTGTATTATCTGTTTTGGATGTTTTATAGGCATTAATATGGTATTTTATATTATTTTTGGGACTAACTTATTAATCTAGAGCCTAGTGACAGTTTCTTTTTTTCCTTGTTTTTGAGTATTGCAGATATGGAATATTAAATGGAGTCCAAACGGAACAAAATCTTCGGAATGATTTTTTCTAGAACAAAAAAGATCTACCAGGTTGGGAGTGCAAGGCAGGGACTCTGCCAGGAGGTCACAAGCCAGGGGGCGCGGACACCCCCTGGCCACGCCTAGCAGGCTTTCCACCTCTTGGCAGGTCTCCTAGCCCTAATCTTTGTCCTATAAATACCCAAATATTCCCTCAATACCAAAAAGAGCCACACCAATAATTTTCCGCCGCCAGAAGCCTGCATTCTCAAGAGATCCAATCTTGGAGCCTTTTCCGGTAATCTGCCGAAGGGGGATCCGATCACGGAGGGCATGTACATCAACTCCATTGCCCCTCCGACGATGCGTGAGTAGTCCACCACAGACCTACAGGTCCATAGCTAGTAGCTAGATGGCTTCTTCTCTCTCTTTGCGCTTCAATACCATGTGCTTCATGATCTTCATGGAGATCTATCCGATGTAATACTCTTTTGCGGTGTGTTTGTCGAGATCCGATGAATTGTGGGTTTAAGTTCAAATTATCCATGAATATTATTTGAGTCTTTTTTGAATTCTTATATGCATAATTTCATATCTTTGCAAGTCCCTTCAAGTTATTGGTTTGGTTTGGCCAACTAGATTGGTAATTCTTGCAATGGGAGAAATGCTTAGTTTTGGGTTCAATCTTGCGGTGTCCTCACCCAGTGACAAAGTAGGGGTAGCGAGGCACGTATTGTATTGTTGTCATCAAGGGTAACAATATGGGGTTTTCATCATATTGCTTGATTTTATCCCTCTACATCATGTCATCTTACCTAATGCGGTACTCTGTTCTTCATGAACTTAATACTCTAGATATAGGTAGGAGTCAATCGATGTGTGGGGTAATAGTAGTAGATACAGAATCGTTTCGGTCTACTTGAAACAAACGTGATGCCTATATGCATAATCATTGCCCTGTATGTCTTCATAATTATTCGCTTTTCTATCAATTGCTCGACAGTAATTTGTTCACCCACCGTGGTATTTTCCTTCAAGAGAGAAGCCTCTAGTAAAACCTATGGCCCCCGGGTCTACTTTCCATAATATATTTTTAGATCTATAAACCAAAAAACACCTGGCTGCAATTTATTTACCTTTTTTACTTTCCATAATCTTTTACATCTATCTCATCGGATCTAATCCTTGCAAATAACTATGAAGGGATTGACAACCCCTTTATAGCGTTGGGTGCAATAGTTTGATTGTTTGTGTAGGTGCATCCATTGGTGACTTGCTTGTTCCTCCTACTGGACTGATACCTTTGTTCTCAACAACTGAGGTAAATACTTATCTAGTTCACTGCATCACCCTTTCTTCTTCAAGAGAAAACTAACGCAAGCTCAAGAGGTAGCAAGAAGGATTTCTGGCGCCGTTGCCGAGGAGGATACACATCAAGCCGACCAAGTACCACATCACAAACTCATCTCTTGCTTTTACATTATTTTCCATTTGCCTCTCATTTTCCTCTACCTCACTTCTAAAACGATTTCCAGAAAATACCAATTTTTTTTCCTTTTTATTCGCCCTTCTTTCGTTCGCCTTTTCGTTGCTATGTTTGCTTGTGTTGACATGTGCCTTCTATTTGCTTGCATCTTCGCTTGCTAAAAATCTATTGATATGGATCCTCATCCACTTGCTAATCTTTTCAAAAGACCAAATTACGATGAACCAATTGCTAGTGAGTTGAGTGCACTTGATTATCTCTATGAAGTTTTGTTTGGAAATCATGAATCTGATTTTTTTTGATGAAGTGTTGAAAGAAGAAATTTGTAAGGAGATTCATGATAGTTCCTGGAATGAAAAACATGATTGCCATGTTGTTAGTAAGAATTCTCTGAATATCCATGATGCTAATGATATGCAAAACCACAAGCTTGGTTATGCTATGCTTGATGAATATTATATTCTTTGTTCCCCAAGTTTTGATGATGACACACATGCTATAATTGATGATGGAAATAATGCTTTATTTGATAGTTATATTGTGAAATTACTTCGTGATTCTACTGAAATTATTATTAGGGAGTAACATATGCTTGTAGGAATTTCAATAATATCAAGCTTCCTCTCTATGTGTTCAAAGTTTCGAAGTTATGCTTGTTTTTCCTTCCTATGCTAGTTGATTCTTGCTTCCATAAATTGTTTGCTCACAAAATCACTATGAATAGGAAGTAGGTTAGACTTAAATGTGTTTTTCATGATATTCATGATGCTCTTTTGCATTTCTCAATTACTACTTTTTATGTGAGCATCATTGAAATCGTTATGCCTAGCTAGGGGCGTTAAACAATAGCGCTTGTTGGGAGGCAACCCAATTTTATTTTTATGTTCTGTTTTTTCTTATGTTTTGAGTGGTTACCACATTATTACTTATGTAGTAATTGTGTATTAGTGTTTTAATTAGTTTTTGAGCCAAGTAAGACCTTTGGGATGGTCTATGGTGGTTGTTGATTTGATCTTGCTGAAAAACAAAAACTTTTGCGCTGAGTCCATGAATTTTATAAATGTTTCAGAGTGTCGAATGAGTCTAATTGTGTTACAAAATATTTGTATAAAAATTTCCCATGTTTTCCTAATTTGTTAGAATTTTTTAAGTTACAGAAGTATACGAAATTTTCAGATTGCTATAGGCTGTTCGATTTTTGACAGATTCTATTTTCTTTGAGTTGTTTACCTATTTTGATGTATCTATGGGTTGTATCGGGGGGTATGAACCATGGAGAAGTTAGAATATAGTAGGTATTACATCAATATAAATAAATAATGAGTTCAAAACAGTATCTAAATTGGTGATTTATTTTCTTATACTAACGGAACTCACGAGTTGTGAAGTTTTCAAGTTTTGCGTAAAGATTTGATGGACTATGGAATAAGGAGTGGCAAGAGCCTAAGCTTGGGGATTCCCAAGGCACCCCAAGTCATATTCAAGGATGCTAAAGATTCTAAGCTTGGGGATGCCCCGGAAGGCATCCCCTCTTTCATCTTCAATCCATGGGTAAATTTACTTGAAGCTATATTTTTATTCACCACATGATATGTGCTTTGCTAGGAGTGTCTTGTATGATATGAGTTTTTGCTTTATAGTTTGTCACAATCATCCTTGCTGCACAAAACTTTTGAGAGAGATACATGCATTAATCGTGAATTTATTAGAATACTTTATGTGCTTCACTTATATCTTTTGATATAGGCAATTTTGCTCTAGTGCTTCACTTATATCTTTTTAGAGCACGATGGTGTTTGGTTTTATAGAAATAATTGAACTCTCGTACCTCACTTATATCATTTTTAGAGTCTCTAAACAGCATGGTAATTGGTTTAGGTTATGAATTTAGTCCTAGTATGATAGGCATCCAAGAGGGATATAATAAAAGCCTCCATATTAAGTGCATTGAGTATTATGAGAAGTTTGATTCCTTGCATAAAGTTTTGAGATATCAAGATGGTAATGTTAAGATTCATGTTAGGAAGTAATTGTGAATTGGTAAAAATACTTCCGTAAAGGTTTGTGATTCCCGTAACATGCACGTATGGTGAACCCTTATGTAAGGAAGTCGGAGCATGATTTGTTTATAGATTGTCGACCTTTGTGTGAGGGTCGGGAGCGCGCGATGGTCTACTCCTACCAACCTCTCCCCTAGGGGCATGTGTCTAATGCTTTGCTTCGATGACTAATAGACTTTTTTAATAAGTATGTGAGTTCTCTATAACTAATGTGAGTCCATGGATTATACACACTCTCACCCTTCCACCTTTGCTAGCCTCTCTTGTACCGCGCAACTTTCGCCGGTGCGATAAACCCACCTTATTCAAAACAGCCACCACATATCTTTCCTCAAAATAGCCACCATACCTACCTATTATGGCATTTCCATAGCCATTCCAAGATATATTTCCATGCAACTTCCACCGTTCCGTTTATTATGACACACACCATCATTTTCATATTGCTTTGCATGATCGTAAGATAGATAGCATGATGTTTTCATGGCTTTCCCGTTTTTTATGTCATTTGCTATGCTAGATCATTGCACATCCTGGTACACCACCGGAGGCATTCATGTAGAGTCATCATTTTTTCTAGTTATCTAGTTGTAATTCTTGAGTTGTAAATAAATAAAAGTGTGATGACCATCATTATTAGAGCATTGTCCCATGTGAGGAAATGATGATGGAAGCTATGATTTCCTCACAAGTGGGGATGAGACTCCAGACTTTATGAAAAATAAAAGAGGCCAGCGAAGCCCAAATAAAAAAAGAGGCCTTCGATGCCCACCAAAATAAAAAAATGAGAGAAAAGAGAGAAGGGACAATGTTACTATCGTATTCCACACTTGTGCTCCAAAGTAGCACCATGATCTTCATGATAGAGAATCTCCTATTTTGTCACTTGCATATACTAGTGGGATTTTTTCATTATATAACTTGGCTTGTATATTCCAATGATGGGCTTCCTCAAATTCCCTTAGGTCTTCATGAGCAAGCAAGTTGGATAAACACCCACTTACTTTCCTTTTGAGCCTTCATACACTTATAGCTCTAGTGCATCCATTGCATGGCAATCCCTACTCACTCACATTGATATCTATTGATGGGCATCTCCATAGCCTATTGATACGCCTAGTTGATGTGAGACTATCTTCTCCTTTTCCTTCTCAACCTCCACCATAATCTGTTCCACCTATAGTGCTATATCCATGGCTCACACATGTATTGCGTGAGAGTAAAGTTTGAGAAAATAAAAGCGTGAAACAATTGCTTGACTTTTCATCGGGGTTTTGCATGATAAAAATGCTTTGTGTGGGGAAGATGGAGCATAGCCAGACTATATGATATTGTAGGGATAAATTTCTTTTGCCATTATATTTTGAAGAGATACAATTGCTTTGCTAGTATGCTTAAAATATTATTGTTTATATGTCAATATTAAGCTTTTGTTTTGATTCTTACAGATCTTAATATTCATGCCACAATAGAGAATATTACATGGATAAATATGTTAGGTAGCACTCCACATCAATAATTCTGTTTTTATCATTTACCTACTCGAGGACGAGGAGGAATTAAGCTTGGGGATGCTGATACGTCTCCAACGTATCTATAATTTTTGATTGTGTAGTGCTATTATATTATCTATTTTGGATGTTTTATATGCGTTAATATGCTATTTTATATTATTCTTGGGACTAACTTATTAATCTAGAGCCTAGTGCCAGTTTCTATTTTTCCTTGTTTTTGAGTATTGCAGATATGGAATATTAAACGGAGTCCAAATGGAATAAAATCTTCGAAATGATTTTTTCTGGAACGAAAAAGATCTACCAGGCTTTGAGTGCAAAGCAGGGACTCTACCAGGAGGTCACAAGCCAGGGGGGCGCGACCACCCCTCCTGGCCGCGCCTGGAAGGCTTGCCACCTCCTGGCAGGTCTCCTAGCCGTAATCTTCATCCTATAAATACCCAAATATTCCCCCCATGCTAAAAACTGCCACGCAAATACTTTTCCACCGCGAGAAGCCTCTGTTCCTGAGAGATCCAATCTGGGAGCCTTTTTCGATAATCTGCCGGAGGGGGATCCGATCAAGGAGGGCATCTACATCAACTCCTTTGCCCCTCAATGATGCGTGAGTATTCCACCACAGACCTATGAGTCCATAGCTAGTAGCTAGATGGCTTTTTCTCTCTCTTTGTGCTTCAATACTATGTCTTCATGATCTTCATGGAGATCTATCCGATGTAATACTCTTTTGCGGTGTGTTTGTCGAGATCCGATGAATTGCGGGTTTATGTTCAGATTATCCATGAATATTATTTGAGTCTTTTCTGAATTCTTATCGCATTATTTCATATCTTTGCAAGTCTCTTTGAGCTATTGGTTTGGTTTGGACAACTAGATTGGTAATTCTTGCAATGGGAGAAGTGCTTAGTTTTGGCTTCAATCTTGTGGTGTCCTCACCCGTGTACAAAGTAGGGGTAGCGAGGCATGTATTGTATTGTTGCCATCAAGGGTAACAAGATGGGGTTTTCATCATATTGCTTGAGTTTATCCCTCTACATCATGTCATCTTACCCAATACGTTAATCTGTTCTTCATGAACTTAATACTCTAGATGTAGGCAGGACTCGGTCGATGTGTGGAGTAATAGTAGTAGACGTAGAATCTTTTCTGTCTACTTGACACGGACGTGATGCCTATATGCATACTTATTTCCTTGGATATCTTCATAATTATTCGCTTTTCTATCAATTGCTTGACAGTAATTTGTTCACCCACCGTGATATTTTGATTCAAGAGAGAAGCCTCTATTGAAACCTATGGCCCCCCGGGTATGCTTTCCATAATATATTTTCAGATCTATAAACCAAAAAATACGTGGCTGCAATTTATTTACCTTTTTTACTTTCCATAATCTTTTACATCTATCTCTATCAGATCTAATCCTTGCAAATAACCGTGAAGGGATTGACAACCCCTTTACAGCGTTGGGTGCAATAGTTTGATTGTTTCTGTAGGTGCATCCATTGGTGACTTGCTTGTTCCTCCTACTGGATTGATACCTTGGTTCTCAACAATAGAGGGAAATACTAATCTACTTCGTTGCATCGCCCTTTCCACTTCAAGGGAAAACCAACGCAAGCTCAAGAGGTAGCAAGCGTAACTTCTCATGAGTTCTTACAAGCTCTCTATGATCTTATAGAGTAGATTCATGAGCTGACTTAAGAGTGTTTAATTCTTTAGTTATACGCTCAATCTCCTTCTTATCATCATCACATGGCTTATGTTGACTAGCATGATTATTATCAAGTTCATTTTGACTAACATCACTAGTTTTATCAAAAAGCATGTCATCATCTCCAAGTAATTCATGCTAATCACTATTAAAGTCAATGTATTAGGGGTGTGATACCTTGGGGCCTTTAGCCATGAAGAAACTTCTAGTTCCTTCATTTGTTGAATCAAATATGTCATAGGAATTGGAGGATACGAGTGTAAGTCCATCAACACCTTCATCTTGACTATAGTTGGAGTTGGAGTTGTATCTTATCACAGATTGGTTTTCGGATTCGGAGCCAGAAATCCATTTACCAACATGAGCTTGATATCTTCTTCTTGATTAGCTCTTGCTGTACTTTTCCTTCTTCGCCGAGTCCTTATTTCTCCACGTGGGTCTTCATTCAATTATTATCTCTACTCCTTCTCTCTCTATGAGGTAACTCATATCTCGAGCTTACTATTCTAGGTGAATCTTCTCTTCTGTTGTGTGTGTGTGGGGGGGGAGTGCACTCATTGGAATAGTGTCCGGGCCTTCTACAGTTGTAAAAACTTCGGTCACGACTAGAGGAACACCTCTCTTCATATCTTGAGTTGGAGATCTCTCTTTGCCTTTATACTTGTCAAATTTGTTGAATTTCTTGATGTCACACCCTATGTTTGTATCACTTTTCTATGCTATGATTCAATAAAATTTGGGCCCATGTAAAAGTTTTTTAGTGCAAGTGCTTGTTTGAATTGTTTGATGTTGCTTGTTTAGTTGATTGTGTTTTGGCACTCCAAGATTCTTCTTCCTCCTACTCTCCACACTCACTTCCTTGATCCAAACTCCCTACCCAATGATCATGCATTGTGTATAGTGCCTAAAGCAATTTTTATTGAATATTATTTTGGACAAAAAGGATTTATTCAGATTAGGTTATCAAAAACCCTGGGTTGAGGGTTGAACTACAAGTACTCAAATTTGGTGGATTGTTTTGCCCCCAAAGACTTTATTTGAAACCTAATATATATAAGACTTCCCAAAACCACCAAATACTACTTTTAAACATTATTTTCTTAATTTATTTAAAGGCTTTTTCTTCAGGACAGAAATGGTCCTTTATAGGAAAAAAATATTTCTATGCTTTCAAAATATTTGAGAAAATTTAGGGAAACTCAATGGACATATATTTTCCAGATATATGCATGCAAAACATTGGACAAAACCCTCCAAACCCATTTCTGCTAAAATCAAGCATTTGAAATATTTCTATAAGAAATATTCTCAAATAAATCCAAGAAAATTCTAGCAAGTCACATATGCCTAATGTTATGATCTTGCAAAGTTTCATCCCAATCCCAAGTATCTTTATTCACCTAAATATCCCAAAACCATTCTGGTCTAGATCCAAATTTTAGCAACTCTACATTGCCAACTGTCTTCTATTGACCTCAAACTTTATGGAGATGTTCTAATCCCGAAATAATGATACTACACCAAGTAGTGCATCAAGGAGAATATATTTGCATGCCTAGATATATAGGAACCTAATTCTGTTAATTTCTACGGTTTATAAAATTTGCACTATCAACTTTCCTCAAATGATCCTGAACTTGGTGATCCACTCTATTTTTACCTACCCTTTTATCCCGTTAAAACTCATGGCAAGAAAACTCCTTTTTCTTGCCCAAATCAACATCAAACACCTTCGGGTAGTTTGGGAAAAGCCATGTTTGACCCCCTTCCACTATTCTCCATCACCTCAAAATTTTACCAAGACTTCACATTGTTACTCTCTACCTCCAGTAAGTCTTGCAAGGCCATGACTCAATGATTGGTAGGGTAAAACCCCAACTTTTACCCCTGGACAACCTAGGCAGGAGCTCCTCTCCTTCATTTTCCTTTTCCCTTCCCTTACGCTAGCTCCAAAGCATCCTAGGAGCATCTATGCAACCCCCAGGAGCTACTGGACAACGTAGGGCACCCCAAAGCATGAGGGCAACGGCAATGCCAGACATTTGCATGCTCTGGAGCGTGCTACAGTGCGCTCCCGCACTATAGCCGCCCCCATCCCGAGCCACCTGACCGCATTGGGATGCGGGAGCTTGTCCCTCGAGACCGCCTCAACATCTGTAGCACGGCATGTGATACGTCTCCAACATATCTACTTTTCCTAACACTTTTGCTCTTGTTTTGGACTCTAATTTGCATGATTTGAATGAAACTAACCCGGACTAATGTTGTTTTCAACAGAACTACCATGGTGTTGTTTTTGTGCAGAAATAAAAGTTCTCAGAACGGAACATTTTTTTTGGAGATTTATTATGGAATATTTAAAGAATTATGGATCCAGAAGCTACTTGGAGGATGGACGCCTCATGGGTCCCCCAACCCTAATTCCAACGCTACAAATTCACATTTTTCGGAAAAAAATCAAAGAGAAGGTTTTACCTCGTTTCACGATACGGAGCCGCTGCCACCTCTTTTTCTTCATCGGGAGGCCAAATCTGGAGTCCGTTTGGGGCTCTAGAGAGGGGAATCTTCGGTCTTCGTCATCATCAACCCTTCTCTCCATCACCAATTCCATGATGCTCCCCACCAGGAGTGAGTAATTCCTTCGTAGGCTTGCTAGTCGATGAGGAGTTGGATGAGATTCATCATTTAATCGAGTTAGTTTTGTTAGGGTTTGATCCCTAGTATCCACTATGTTCTAAGATTGATGTTGCTATGACTTTGCCATGCCTAAAGCTTGTCACTAGGGCCCGAGTTCCATGATTTCACATTTGGACCGTTTATGTTATCATCATTATATCCATGTTCTTGATCCAATCTTGCCTAGTCATATGCACCTATTACGTGTTATGATCCTTCAACCCCATAGTGACAATATTTGGGATACTTCACGGTGATGACCGTAGTTTGAGGAGTTCATGTAATCACTAAGTGCTAATGCTTTGTTCCAGTTCTCTATTAAAAGGAGGCCTTAATATCCCTTAGTTTCCTTATCGACCCCGCTATCACGAAAGGGTAGGACAAAAGATTTCATGCAAGTTCTTTTCCATGAGCACGTATGACTATATAGGGAATACATGCCTACATTACATTAACGAACTAGAGGAGCTAGTTCTTTGTCGCCCTAGGTTATGACTGTTATATGATGAATATCATCCAACAAATACTCTGATCCAGTCCCTACGATCTTTTCACATATTATTTTTGCTAAGTTACTACTTTTGTTGCTACTGTTACACTTGTTACAGAATCACTGCTGCTACTGTTACCGCTACTGTTATTGTTACCACTCCTATCAAACCATAATATTATTGTGCTACTGATCACTTTGCTGTAGATATTTATCTCCATATGTGGTTGAATTGACAACTCAACTGCTAATACTCTCGAATATTCTTTGGCTCCCCTTGTGTCGAATTTATAAATTTGGGTTGAATACTCTACCCTCGAAAACTGTTGCGATCCCCTATACTTGTGGATTATCAAGACCTTTTTCTGGCGCCTTTGCCGGGGAGCATAGCTATAATTGTTTAGTCACTTGGGATTTATATGGGTTGATTACTATGAAGAATATGAAGGATACTAAAACCAAGATTTTTCCCTCTAAGACGAGGGAAGTTAAGGAACTACCATCACACTCTACAGTTGATTCACCTTCTGTTATGAGTAAGCTTGCAACACCACCACATGCTATTAATCCTGATATTGATGGTGCTACTTCTGCTGTGAATGATGCTTATGATGATGCTAGTACCATGCTTGATTAAACTGTGGCATTAGGTGAATTTCTTGATGAACAAATTTCTAGAGCTAGAGATAATGAAATTATTGAAATAGCTGAATCTGCTAAAACTGATGAGAACTTTGAAACTGGTGATTATGACACACCTAATAGGCCTAGCTCTCCTAGATTTGAAATGTCTAAGATACCTGAAGGCTATGCTTTATATGGAGAAATAGCTAGAGAGATTCTTGCTTGTAAGGATAGGAATGATGTTAAGAAACTACTATGCAAGTATAAGGATAAGACATTGAATGCTAAAATGAAATGTGATCCTAAGTTTTATACTTCACCTATCTTTGTTACCGATAAGGATTATGAATTCTTTGTCAACCTAGAGTTAATTACTTTGGTTGAATCCGATCGTTTTCATGGCCATGAAACAGAAACTGTGGTAGAACACCTTGCTAAGCTTAAATATATAGCCACCCTATTTGCTCATGATGAGAAGTTTCTCTAATATTATATTCTTAAACTATTTCTGTGCTCATTAAAGGGTGATGCTAAGATATGGTACAATACTATTACTCTTGGTTGTGTGCGTAGTCCACAGGATATGATTTACTACTTCTCTGAAAAATATTTTCCTGCTCATAAGAAACAAGCCGCCTTACAGGAAATATTTAACTTTGTGCAAATTGAAGAAGAGAGTCTCCCACAAGCTTGGGGGAGGCTTCTCCAATTGATTAATGCTTTGCCTAATCATCCTCTTAAGAAACATGAAATACTTGATATCTTCTATCATGGACTAACTGATGCTTCTAGGGACTTCCTAGATAGTTGTGCTGGTTGTGTTTTTAGGGAATGAACTGTTGAACAAGCTGAGGAACTATTGAATAATATATTGAAGAACTATGATGATTGGGTTCTCCTTGAACTATGATGATTGTATCTTATTTGTCAGTCTTGAAGATATTCAAGAAGCAAAGAAATGTATGAAGGAAAAAAGTATTAAAGCTGAGAATGTTAAGAATTTACCACCTATTGAAGAAATTCATGGACTGAACACACCACCACCTCCATTGGTGGTAGAGGTAAATTCCTTACTAAAGTTTGATGAAGGTGATATCCCTTACAATAAACATCCTAGTCAATGCTTATATGAGTTTGATAACTACATTATTAAGCAAGAGCACTTCAATGCAAATGTTCTGAAACACTTGAAATATAATTCTGATATGATTGCCCGCTTGAGTGACTTGCTATTTAGTATCAGTAATGATGTTAGAGGTGTAGGAAAGCATGCCTCTGTGGTTCAAACTCAGTTAGAACAAGTTGCTAAATCTCAACGAGAATTGCTTGATCAAATGAATAATAATATGAACGAGAATCAGTAGTGACTATAGGAGCTATAATGACTCAAGAACCTCTTTATCCCGAGGGTCATCCTAAAAGAATTGAACAAGAATCTCAAGGAATTAATGTTGATACACCTAGTCCTTCTAAAAAGAATAAGAAAAATGATAGGACTTTGCGTGCTTCTAGTGAACCTGAGATAGAAGAACCTCCTAATGATAATAATGATGTTTCTATTTCTGATGCTGAAACTCAATCTGGTAATGAACATCCAGCTAGTAATAATGATAATGATAGTGATGTTCATGAGGATACTCAACCTAGTAATTGCAAGTGCATCTAGTGCCACCCTTGCTTGGTTTTGGAGTATTGACGACAAGCGTGGTTGAGGGACTAATGTGTTTGTGAGAATTGACATGTTAACACAAATAGAAGTCCCTGGAGTTTCGGTTTATCCGTCGAAGACAACCCCCAAAAATGTCCGAAGACATTGATGACGGCTGAAGCCATTGTTGGTGGACAAAGACATTCGTTCGAAGACAATGAAATGCGAAGATGATGTCTTTTGGTTGTTTTGTTTCTTCTTTCCCGAGTCATAGGAAGCACCGTATTGTTAATTGGGGTCGATGTGATCGAAGTCAGATGCTGACGTGATGCTCAACCCCTACCTATGTCTTCGAGCAAAGACATTGAGAGGAAAACTCTTCCAGAGTTGGTTGAGTCAGCTTTACGTGTAGCCCAAGTAAAGCTGCCGCGTGTGTTTGAAATCTGACCGTTGTGACACGTGTCGGTTGGCCTTTGACCCAGGTTTATTTTGGTCATATCAGGTCGGGTTGCTCGCTGGCTATAAATAGCCCTCCCCCTCCACCATAAGTAGGTGGTTCCTTATCAAGAGATACGACTGCTGTTGTTTTGGAGCTACCCACCTCGAAGACTTTGAGAGATACACATCCTGCGAGGATACACCTAAACACCTAGAGCTAGAGTGTTTGAGCATCACCAAAGACTTTTTGTTCTAAGTGAACTGAAGACTTATTACACTTGAGGATTGTGATCTTCCAGATGGTTAGGCGTCTGGGTCTAGAGCGTTCAAGAGTCATTGTGGACTGCCGGGTGACCCAGTTTGTATGGGTTTCAAGTCTCCCCTGAAGATTTACCTGAGTGATTGGGCGTTCTATAAGGGACTTCGGCTCAAGGGGAATACGGTGAAGACAAGGTCTTCTGAGTTCAATCTTAGCCTCCCTAACCACATGTACAATTGTCACAATAATTGGAACCGGTCCAACAAATCCCGTGTCTTCGTCAAGCTACTGGTTCTATCCTTCACTCTCTTTCATTCCTACTCTGAGCTGTGAAGACATTGCTTGTACACCTTGTGAAGACTTTCATCGAAGACATTCTTATCATCTGTTTATCGTCATACGATCTAAGTTTGTCTTCGACACATCGTAGGATTCATGATGATTATGCTTGTCCTGCATGAATGTCTTCTCTGCCTTGCATGCCTTGTCTAGAATCTTGATTGTATCCCTACCTGATCCTGTTTACGTTTCCGCATTATTTGAATACATTCACTGTTTTGAAGCCTTTCATAAAAATTTCCTATTCACCCCCTCTAGTCGATAACTAGCACTTTCAATTGGTATCAGAGCAAGGTACTCCCTTGTTCCGTGTTTCGGTTTACCACCGTGGAGTTTTAGCTATGTCAACTACAAGGATAATCAAGGTCTCCGCTGCGTGCCCTGTCTTCGATGGCACCGACTACCCCTACTAGAAGAACATGATTCGTATGCATCTCGAAGCCATCGACAACGACCTATGGTATGTCGTCATGGCGGGCATTCCTGAAGTTGGTGAAGGTGTTACTGCTACTGATGTGAAGAGGCTCGCGCAACTCGACTCTACCGCCAAGAACATCATCTGTGGTCATCTGACCAAAGGACAATATGGCTGTGTGAGTGCACTTAACACCTCCAAGGAAATCTAGGAATGGCTCTCCAAAGTGAACGAACACGTCTCTTCGCAAAGAGATTCTCATGTTGATGTGCTTCACAACCTGTTCAACCGCTTCAAGAGACTCGACAATGAGAATGTTCAGCTCACCTTTGATCGCCTCACTAACATCTCCAATGAGCCGAATGCACTCGGCACCACTGATATCACCAAACTTGAAGTTGTCAAGAAGCTACTCAGATCACTTGACAGTTCCTTTGACACTCTCGCACTTATGATCCAAGAGCGCCCTGATTTCAAGAGTTTGGATCTATATGATATACTTGAGAGGTTGAACACCCAAAAATTCCAGCAAGGTGAGAAGAGAGATAACTACGGACCAAGCTACAGTCGCTCCCGTGCGCTGAAGGCCAAAGCTGTGTCTTCATTCAAAGACAACTCTGTATGCAGTTTTGATGGTGTTGAAGACTTTGGAAACGAGCTTGCCTTGCTTGTCAGAAAGTTTTGGAAGTTTGCCAAGTCAAAATGCTATGCTAAATCTTCAAGTCATGATTCCAAGAGATCTGGAGATATGTCTTCCAAAGACAGCAAGAAGCAAACTTGTCACAAGTGCAAGAAAACTGGTCACTTAGTTGGTAATTGTCCTCAATGGGAGAAGGAATCCAAGAAGAGCAAGAACTACAACTCCGATGATAACAAGAAGAAGAAGTATGGAAAGTCTTCATCACACAGGAAGAGTTCATCAGGAAAGGCCCATGATTTCATCGGAAAGGAGGTGGATTCACCGTCTGATCTGGTTTTGAGGCTGAGGAAGCATCTGAGGAGGAATCTGACGGTGAAGTAGCTGGACTGGCAATGGCTTTAGCTTATCTTTATATGTCTGTCTTCGAACCCAAAGAAAATAGCTCCTTCTTCAACACCGAAGCCAATGATGATGACACTGCTCCAGCCTACTGCTTCATGGCAAAAGCCTCCAAGGTATCCTCAAAGTCCTCACGTCATGAATCTGAATCTAAAGCTGAATCTGATGATGACCTGAAACCAAGCTATGCTTAACTTGTAAAAATTTGCACTAAGCAACAAAATGCCATGGAGAAAGTGCAATCTACTCTAGAGAAAAGCGATGACCTGTTACGCGACAAGATAAGTCTAAACGAAACTATGGCTGAAGACATGCGTAGTCTTCGTTCAAGGTTTGAGGATCTTCAAAATCGTCATGATGCCCTCTCAACTGATCATAAGAAGCTTTCTCTTGAATATCTTTAGAAAAAGATAGATCTTGGGAAGTTGAGAGAAGCACTTGATGATCTACGTAAGGAAAACGACTCACTCCTAGCACAATAGACCAGTACCGCTCAAGATGAATTTGATGCTCCATGCTTAAGATGCATTGCTCATGAAGCTAATGACTCTACTTCTGAATGTTCTAAGGCTTCTGAAAATGCTATATCTTCAACTGTATCTGTGGCACCTAACCCCTCATCTAAGGAAGCCATTGCTATTACTAATGACAATGACAGGTTGAAGACATTGCTTGAGACTGGCATGTACAAGAGTCCAAAAGGGCATCGGATTCTTTGTGATGTCCTGAAGAAGACTATACTGAACAAAAACCCTAGGAAAGAGGGTGTTGGGTTCGAAAGAAACCTCAATGTTGATGGATCATACTGGACACCTGAGCAGTACCCCAAAACCACATGGGTTGCTGCGAAAGGTCCTTTAGTTGATCCTTCCACATTATCTGGCTATGACTGTGCTAATTCTCTCATTATTGATGAATCCTTTGATTCCAACTATGAACTGTTCAATTGCCAAAATGGTGAAGTGTTTGCCAGATTTGTTGGTACTAACTGCAGGAATGGTTCTCCTTGAAGAAGACCTGGGGTTCCCAAATGTCTTCTTGAGAAGCTTTGTGTGAATGTCCCGACGACGTCTCTCAAGAAGAAGACTAACCCCAGATCAATGTCCAACGTATTCTATCAATATGCACTGCTATATCACTCATCAATGCATGTTACTGTTGCATGCCTTGGTGAACCATACTAATTCTTAATGCAGAAAGACAAA
Source organism: Hordeum marinum (assembly GCA_022496015.1). Taxonomy (NCBI): domain Eukaryota; kingdom Viridiplantae; phylum Streptophyta; class Magnoliopsida; order Poales; family Poaceae; genus Hordeum; species Hordeum marinum. The sequence goes on from CM039675.1 coordinate 337,663,681, forward strand.
TCCAATGCCACTGAATGGATCATGGATAGTGGTTGCACCTGTCACATGACCGGCGATCGAAGCCTATTGATGGAGTAGACTCTTCGACCTCCAACAAAATACCACATTGTCTTTGCTGACAAGAGAAACAACAAAGTATTGGGGCTAGGTAGAGTTGCTCTCTCAAGGGATCGGAACATGGGAAATGTCATGCTTGTCGAATCCCTTGGTTACAACTTAATGTCTGTGTCAATTCTATGTGACTTATATATGCTTGTTATATTCGGCAAATTTCGATGTGTGGTACTAATGGCCTCTTACAAAACCAAAGTCTTCGAAGGTTTTTAACGAGGTAATTTGTATATGGTAGACTTCTCTGTAGGACCACATGCTGCCTCATGTCTTCTAGCAAAAGCTTCGGAATGCTGGCTATGGCACATAAGGCTAGGACATGCTGGGATGAGGAACTTGCACACACTCGCCAAAAAGAAGCTTATCATTGGTGTCGAGGGTGTCAAGTTCAAGAAGGACCACCTTTGTGGTGCCTGTGAAGCCGGGAAGATGACCAGGGCCAAACACCTCTCGAAGACTATCATGACGACTTCATGTCCCTTCGAGCTATTACACATGGATTTATTTGGCCCTACTCATTATTCCACCTTGTCTACCACTGCAAATCTATATGGCTTCATAACTGTTGATGACTATTCTCGATTCACTTGGGTGCATATCATCTTTACAAAACAGAAGTGCATGATGTTATCAGGCGTTTCGCCAATAGGTGTATGAACAACTACGACATCAAGATCAAGCACATCAGGAATGACAATGGGACAGAGTTCACGAACACTGGACTTGACATATTCCTTGACCATCTAAGCATCAGTCACAAGTTCTCATCTCCATACACCCCATAGAAGAATGGCATTGTGGAGCGCAAGAATAGGACTCTCATTGAGATGTCACGCACCATGCTTGATGAATACAAGACACCTAGGAAGTTATGGCCTGAAGCCACTGATACTGCATGCCACATCATCAACGGAGTATATCTTCACAAATTTTTCAAGAAAACATCTTATGAGCTTCTCATTGGTAAGAAACCCAATGTAAGTTACTTCAAAGTCTTTAGTGCAAGATGTTGGATAAAAGATCCACAACACACTTCTAAATTTGCACCGAAAGCACATGAGGGTTACATGCTTGGTTACGGAAAGAACTCGCACACCTACAAAGTCTACCACATCCTTCACAATAAGGCTGTTGAAACTATAGATGTGCGGTTCAATGAAACTATTGGCTCGCAAAGAGAGCACCTGCCTCATGTGCTAGATGAATTACCTTCGGAAGAAGCTATTAGACTGATGGGCACTGGAGAAATTGTGACCGAAGAACCCATGCTTGAAGAAGTCATCATTCCATGTAACATCCCAAAATTTCATTTTGGAATGTTATGAAATATAGCTATGCATCATCATCATTTTGTTGGAATGTAATGAATTTGTTGAAGTGCTTCCTTTGATTTTCTGAAAGGCCATTTCTATTTTCCCATGTATTTGTTTCATCCATTTGAAAACCTTTGGAAATGTTCAAGAAAGAGGGGAGTAACATGACACTCCACACCAGGGGCATCTTGGTGAAATATTTGAGCAATAAAACCAAGGGGTTATTTGAAAGTTTATCTCAAAAGGATTTAAAATCAATTAGGCATTTTTTCTGAAAATAAATTTTAAAAATATATTCAATATGACAGAAGAAAAATGTTCATTAAACAACATTAATTCTCCTGATCATTTTGATATATATTTCTTTTGTTTGGAAATGTTTTGAATGCATTAAAAGAGTTTTTACTGCTCTGAAATAGAAAAAGGAAAGTATTTAAAATGAACCGGGTCGGCCCACCGTCTTTAATTCCCGAAACCACTCCGGGTCGGCCACCGACACGCTAACCACGCCCCCACCCTCACTGATGCGCGGGACCCACCGTCCGACCGCGGTGTCAGTGCGGTCATCCCCTTCCCCACGCCCGACCGCCGTCGCCGGAGATCCCTCTCCGTGGATCTCGCCCCTCATGCCCTCCCCGACCACCGCACCGCCCCTATATAAAGCCCCGACCCTCCACTATTTGTTCCACCCCTGAAACCCTCTTTTCCCTCGCCGAAGCGCTGCCCCAGACCTCACTGGAGTTCGGCACCCCAACTGAACGTCCCCGAGCTCGTGCCCGTCGCCACACTCACCCCCAGCCCCCTCCGACGCCACCAATCGATGCCGGAGCCTCGCCGCCGCCGTTTGAAGCCTTCGGACGCCGCCCCCGACCACTACACCGTCGTCCCCGAGCATCTCCGATCACCGGCCACCGTTGACCTCGCCGGAGACCCCGACCCCCTCTCTATAAGCCTCCACCTCCAACCTTAGCCGTCGGATCCGTAGTCAACGCGCGAGATTAGATCTGTTTAATAATCGAACCGGTACGCTTTAGTTGTTGGTCGTCCGCTCATTAGATCTCATGCGCACGCCCTCGCGGCCAATCACAACATGACACATAGACCCTGTCCGATCGATAGGTAGTTTTTCTTTTGCTTTTCTGTTTTAGAAAACAGAATGTATTCTGTTTTTGTTTTTATCATATCTTTTAAAATATTTGGTGTTTTTATTTGATTCTTTTTGCATTGGTTCATAAATTTGATGTAGTTTATGTCTGTATGCTTAGATTTCAAACTTGAAATTTAAATTTTGAATCTAATCAAATTTGTTTAAATAACTAAAATCTGTACAACTAGAGTTTAAAAATATATTTTTGAGTGAATCTTTCTGCCACTGTTTTGTATTGGTTAGACCTATCATTATACATACTTTGAGAAATTTTTAGGATGAATTTGGTTGCTGTTTTTAACAAAAACAAAATCTGTTTAGTTCTTAATAGATTTTAATTAAATTGACATTTAATTAATTTGAACTTGAATTAGTGTAACTTTTGTTTTTAGATTTCATTAGGTTCTGTTGATTAAATATTAGGTGTATTTTTTCTGTTAATAAAATATGTTTTTCAAATTGTTTTGTGTTCTAGTTTGAATAGGTTCATCTTGTTTTCACCATTTATATTGTTTAGAAAAGATTTTTTAGTAATTCTTTTAGCACAATACTTTTATAATGAAATACTTCTGTTTTCAAATAAAATTTTGTATTTTACTTTTCTGTTATCTAAATGTCTAGTTGTTCAAAACAAAATTTGGACTTGTATGTCTTAGTAAGGATTTTGACACCAATATTTTTATAGTCCTATACTTTAAGTGATTCTTCTTTTGATTGTGCTTTTGTTTGTTGAAGCATTTGTTTACCTTGCTGTTGAATGAATTGTATTGTGTTTTTGCTTATGGTGTGCTCTTGTTTGATTCGTTAGATCATCCGGAGTGCGAAGCTTGTTATCTAGAGTCACTTGATTACGAGGATCATCAGCAAGGCAAGTCACTTTGACCTTGTATACCTATGTTCTATTCCATTAGTTCTTCCATCTCCCCAATTGCATGCAAAGTAGGTAAATTGGAAACTTGGTTACTTGTTGTAGTATCATGTGGTAGGTACCCCTCAACCCTTTGAGACATTGGCCCCGGGAAACGTTGATTTACATTTTGCTATGTTATTAGTAGACGGGGTTGGTTGTGTGATTCATGAGAGTTGTGAGTTAATAATTTCAAGACCTGCATGATGATCAAGTCTTCAAGACTCCAAGTTTTGAACATACCTCTGGGTGGATGATGGTTGAACGGTGCCCTGGAGAAACGAGTGGTTAGCCTAGATGATGCTGGAGAAGTGCCAGTATTCATGCGGAAAGGTCCACCTAGGCACAAAGAGATGGATGGATGCTTCAAGACCCAAGGCTTACCTGCATAGCCACAAGCCATTATGGGCTCTGGTTTGGTTGGATATCATGGTGACCCTGAACAGGCGATGCTACGAGATGTAGAAGAACGGTAGGAAAGGATGGGCACCGATAGAGTCTCAGGGAAACCCTTTAGAAGACCATGTTTTGGCATCCGTTTCTCAAACACCCGGAAGTGCGAGAAATCCAACGGAGGCGATCAAATCTTGTGGGGAACATGTGCAAAACTCTACTGAGTACCCAAACCTAATCGATTAGCCGTGTCCACGATCATGGACAGTTTGAGCCAAAGGAACCGAAACTATTTGGAACTCTCAACACCATAAATTACATTGATGTGGGTATTTTAATGTCCACTTGGGTATGAGAATTGGTTGGTGGAACCATCTCATTAATCAAACAACATTGTAGTAATTATGCCTTTGCCCTCTCTTGTTGTAGGAAAGATTTGGCTTTATGCAAAAACTTACTACCACCACTTGCCATATATGCATATAGAATAGATGATTACTTTACCCCCTCTTTTGTGACATTGCCGGCATATTCAATATGCTGACCTATACGGCTGCAACGTATCATGTTGCGGAGTACTTTTCCGACCAGGAGTGAGGATACGCTCTACGCTCGGAGAGATGCCCTTGGAGTCACATGGACTCAACTAACTATGGAGCTTCCGCAAGTTTTTGGTTTAGTTTATCTCATGAGTTGGCCTTCAGCCACTTTATTGTAATCCTTATTGTAATAAAGGACTCGATATGAGATTTCGATTAATTAATGTTGTGTGATTTCCCTTTGATATATACATTGATGTACCGTGTGTGTACCAGCATGATCTTGGGATGGTACAGAAACACCGGAGATTCGACCTTTCAGGCAGGGTCCCTACATTCCACCATCCACATAGCGCGAAGACAATACTGAACCTAAAGACAATGCTGTTGACAAAGAAAATGCTTAGCAGCTAGAGCAAAGACTTCGCCCTGCTCACCCACGCGTGGCAAATGGACTTCAAATTGAGAGAATGCTTGACAACATTAATGCACCAGGTCCACTTACTCGCTCAAGGGTTACTCAGTTGGCTAACTTTTGTGGGCACTTTGCTTTTGTATCTATCACAGAACCCACCAAAGTTGATGAAGCCTTCAAGGAATCGGAATGGTTTGAAGCCATGCAAGAAGAGCTTCACCAGTGCAAGCTGAATAATGTGTGGGAGCTTGTAAAGCGTCCTGATCCTAGAAAGCATACAATCATCGGTACAAAGTGGATCTTTGGCAACAAGCAAGATGAGTCTGGCCAAGTCATCAGAAACAAGGCACAACTGGTGGCTCAAGGTTACACACAAGTCAAGGGTATTGACTTTCGTGAAACCGTTGCACCTGTTGCTAGACTCGAAGCCATTCGTATATTGCTTGCTTATGCTAACCATCATGATATATGCTTGTATCAAATGGATGTCAAAAGTGCATTCCTCGATGGTAAGATTGAGGAAGAAGTATATGTTGCTCACCCGCCAGGGTTTGAAGATCCAAAGCATCCTGACTATGTCTTCAAGCTCGACAAGGCACTCTATGGCCTCAAGAAAGCACCAAGAGCTTGGTATGGCACACTCAAGGAATTCCTCATGAAGAAAGGCTTCAAACCTGGTTCAATCGACCCCACTCTCTCCACTAAATCTTATAAAAGTGGATTGTTTGGATGCCAAATATATGTGGACGACATTATCTTCGGTTGTACTAACAACAAATACAGTCATGACTTTGCTTATATGATGCAAGAGAAGTATCAAATGTCGATGATGGGAGAGCTGAAGTTCTTCTTATGGCTTCAAATTCGACAACAACCAAATGGCATCTTCATATCTCAAGAGAAGTACCTCAAGGACTGCCTCAAGAAGTTTGGCATGAATGAAGCCAAAGGCTTCAAGACGCCAATGCCTACCAACGGACACTGCTAGTACTTGAGCTTGCATTGGTTTTCCCTTGAAGAGGAATGTGTGATGCAAGAAAGTAGATAAGTATTTCCCTTAGTTGTTGAGAACCAAGGTATCAATCCAGTAGGAGGAGCAAGTAAGTCACCAATAGATGCACCTACACAAACAATCAAACACTTGCACCCAACGCAAGGAGCTTATGAGGATTGTTAGGGACGTAAGGATTGCTTTGCTGAGCATCACCGGGACTCCTATCATGTCCTTTCCACAAGATGGACACTACAGGATCGAGGTCCACATCCCCGGGAAGACCTTTGGAAATCGTAAGGAACCCATCGACTTCAAGTTTGTGGCACCCAGCTGGATACTTGGGAGAGACATGGAAATTCATCGTGCCCTTGGACGTATTCAGGAGGAATACAGAGGTGGAACCATTTCACCAGGACTCAGCGTGGTTTGTCGCAGGGATGCGAATGGAAATATCATAACCACTCCCACTGAAGACACCACCATTTCCTATATCTAGACTTTGGAGACGCACATCAGGACCTTGGAGCTTCGGGTACGTGATGACACGAAGACAATCAAGAGGCTGATGAACCGCGAGATTGACCTCGAAGCTGACCTACGGGAAGCCAAGTACGAGCATGAGTATGAAGTGAAGGATTTCTTAGAGAGGATGGATAAGCTGAACACTCGCATTGCAACTCTGGAGGAACAGATGGACATGGGTGAAAATCTTCATCCAGAAGGAGACATGGCTCCCTTGATCAGCAACGATGATGACTATGCGGAGAGCACCACCGGAGGAGGCCACTTCACCATGTACTTTTGAGGAGGACTTTAGTTATTCCCCATGTATCTTTATTTTCGTCGTTAAAGCGTAGGTCGATGCTTAGTGTGATTTTGGAGATTTGTATCTCGATGTTTGAAAACTTGAGTTGAATAAATGAATGAGTGTTTGGTGTGATATGTTTGTTGCATTGCATATGGGTAGTGAATTTTTCTTTTAGTTCATTGTTCTATTCTAATTCTCACCCCTCTGAAAACAGCAAGATGCCTCCGCGACGTGAGCCCGACTTCACTTTCTTGCCAGAACTCACACAACTTCTCCAGCAGCTGAACGCCCTGATGCAACTGTTGATTCAAAATCAGACTAACAATCACAACAACCACCCTCCACCTCAAGGCGACAACCTCACCCATTTTCTGAGACTGAATCCCCCAACTTTCTCCAGCAGCACTGAGCCCATTGTGGCAGATGATTGGCTCCGCAAGATGGAGAGGGAACTCACCATCGCAGGATGCACTGAGGCTGAAAAAGTGCGCTTTGCCGCCCACCAACTGGAGGGACCAACAGCTTCATGGTGGGAGAACTACACCACCACGTACCCCATTGCTGGTGTGACTTGGGAGCAGTTCAAGCAAGCTTTCCGCACCGCTCATGTCTCAACTGGAGCCATGAGTCTAAAGAAGCGTGAGTTTTGCAACTTACGCCAGGGGAACCATTCCGTGGCCCAGTACATGGATGACTTCAGCACGTTGGCTCGTTATGCACCAGGAGTTGTGGCCGATGATGCAGCCAAACAAGAGAAGTTCTTGGAAGGACTCAATGATGAGTTGAGCATGCAGCTGATGGTGGCTACCTTCAGCAACTACCAGGAGCTGGTAGACAAGGCCCTCATCTTGGAGGGGAAGCAACAGCAAATCGAGAACCGCAAGAGGAAGTATGCACAAGGGAAGTCTACCTATGGAGCTCATCACAAGCCCCACTACTCCCCGTACTCAGGAAATACCAGATCAGGGACCGGTAAGTATGGAGGACACACTCATCCCGTGCACAACCATGGAGGCCATAACCATGGAGGAAATGGGAATAATCGTCCCAACAATGGCAGCTTCAAGAATGGTAATGGAAGTGGGAATGGCAATCAACACCGTCCCGCTCCAGCTCCGAAGGATCTGAACCGTATCACCTGTTTCAAGTGTCACAAGATAGGGCACTATGCCACTGAATGCCCTCAGAACAAGCAAGGAAATGGAAACGACAACAACAACGGCAACTCCACAGCTAAGAAGCCAAATCCTTTTCCTCGTGCTCAGGTGAACCACCTCGATGTGGAAGAAGTCTAAGATCTGCCCGAGACTGTGGTTGGTAAGTTTTTATTGCATTCACGTCCAGTTATGGTACTTTTTGATTTTGGTGCAACTCATTCATTCATATCAAGGGTAGTTGTGGAAAAGTATGGTTTACCCACCAGAACCCTTAGTCAGCCCATTAAGGTCAATTCCCTAGGAGGTATGATGATGGCAGGGATAGGATGCCATGCCTTGAAACTCCACATAGGAAACCATGTTTTTCCTACTGACCTCATCGTCTTAGAATCCCAGGGATTGGATGTAATCCTAGGCATGTATTGGATGACCAAGTATGAAGGAAACCTAGATTGCCCCAGCAAGTCTATTTCACTTACCACTCTAGAGAACAAGAGGATTAAGTATGTATCCCGACGCACACAGATGAGTGCTCGGTTAAATTCCCTCACAGGAGTTGTTCAGGAGGAAGTGCCGGTTGTACAAGACTTTCCAGATGTATTCCCGGAGGAATTACCAGGCATGCCACCAGATAGGGAGATTGAGTTTCTGATAGAGCTACTAACAGGAACAACCCCAATTTCCAAGAGACCCTATCGGATGCCCGCAAATGATTTAGTAGAAATCAAGAAGCATATTAAGGAGTTATTGGATAAGGTATAGATTCTCCCAAGTTCATCACCTTGGGGAGACCCAGTTCTTTTGGTGGAGAAGAAAGATAAAACCTTGAGGATGGTGGTCGATTATCGTGCATTGAACGAGGTGACTATCAAGAATAATTACCCTCTGCTGATGATTAATGACCTGTTTGACCAGCTAGTAAGCGCCAAAGTATTCTCCAAGATCGATCTTTGATTAGGGTATCACCAACTGAAGATTCGTGAACAGGTTATACCCAAAACAGCTTTCACCACAAGGTATGGTTTATATGAGTATACAGTCATGTCATTTGGTTTGACTAATGCTCCTGCCTACTTCATGAATATGATGAACAAAGTGTTTATGGAGTATTTGGACAAGTTTGTCGTGGTGTTCATCGATGACATTTTGATATTCTCCAAGAGCGAGGAAGAACACTTGCGTTTAGTTCTGGAGAAGCTTAGAGAGCATCAGCTATATGCCAAGTTCAGTAAATGTGAATTTTGGCTGACGGAAGTCGGATTCCTTGGACACATTATTTCCGGAGAAGGAATTGCAGTGGACCCCGCTAAGGTTGAAGCAGTCACTGAGTGGAAGTCACCCACCTCACTTAAGGAGATCCGCAGTTTTCTCGAACTTGCCGGATATTACCGGAGATTCATTGAGAATTTCTCAAAGATTGCCAAGCCCATGACAGAGCTGTTGAAGAAAGAGTCTAAGTATATCTGGACTGAGGAATGTGAGGCCAGTTTCCAGGAGTTGAAGAAACGTTTGGTCACAGCCCCAGTGTTGATACTGCCAAACATTCAGAAGGACTTCCAGGTTTATTGTGACGCATCACGTCAAGGACTTGGAGGAGTACTAATGCAGAAGGGAAAAGTTGTAGCATATGCATCCAGACAGTTACGACCCCATGAGTTGAATTATGCCACCCATGATTTGGAACTAGCAGCCGTAGTGCACACACTCAAGGCCTGGAGACATTTCCTTATCGGAAATAGTTGTGATGTGTACAGTGATCATAAGAGCCTGAAGTATATCTTCACGCAGAAGGAGTTGAACCTCCGACAGAGGAGATGGTTAGAGTTAATCAAGGACTATGACATGAGATTGCATTACCATCCAAGAAAGGCAAATGTTGTGGCAGATGCTTTGAGTCGGAAGAGTTATGTGAACACACTCATAGCCGAAGGATTACCCCAGGAGTTAACCAATGATCTCAGAGAACTTAGGTTAGAGATAGTTCCACAAGGATATGTTGCCACACTAGAGATTCAGCCCACCTTGACCGAAAGAATTCGTGAAGGCCAGAAATCGGACAAGGAGATAGCTGAGATAAAGCAGAGAATGAAGGAAGGAAAGGCTAAAGACTTTCATGAAGATGAACAAGGTACTCTATGGTTTGGGAACCAAATCTATGTGCCCATTAACCCAAATCTCAGGAAGTTGATACTTCAAGAAGCCCACGATTCACCATACTCGACACACCCAGGCAACACCAAGATGTACCTGGATTTGAAGGAAAGTTACTGGTGGACACGTATGAAGAAGGATATTGCTGAACATGTTGCGGTATGTGATGTTTGTCAATGAGTAAAGGCAGAACATCAGAAACCAGCAGGGTTACTCCAACCTTTGCCGATACCTGAGTGGAAATGGGATAAGCTTGGTATGGACTTCATCACAGGACTACCTAGGACCCATTCAGGATATGATTCCATTTGGGTAGTGGTCGATCGCTTGACCAAGGTGGCTCATTTCATTCCAGTGAAGACCACCTATACCAGTGCTAAGTTAGCCAAGATATATATGACCAGGATCGTATGTCTGCATGGAGTTCTGAGGAGTATCGTGTCAGATAGAGGAACACAATTTACCTCAAAGTTTTGGCATTAGCTACATGAAACTTTGGGTACAAGGCTAGAGTTCAGTACAACTTTTCATCCGCAGACCGATGGACAGACTAAGAGAGTCAACCAGATTCTGGAAGTCATGTTGAGAGCTTGTACGCTAGACTATGGGTCTAGTTGGGATGACAACTTACCTTATGCAGAGTTCTCTTACAACAACAGTTATCAGACCAGTCTGAAGATGACCCCTTTTGAAGCTTTATACGGAAGGAGGTGTAGAACACCATTGATGTGGGATGGTGTTGGTGACCGAAAACTCTTTGGTCCCGATCTTATCAGAGATTCTGAAGAGAAGGTCAAACTGATTTGAGACCGACTCAAGATAGCTCAATCTCGGCAGAAGAGCTATGCTGATAACAAACGCAAGGAGGTGACATATGAAGTGGGAGATCAAGCATATCTTCGTGTGTCCCCACTTCGAGGAATCAAGAGGTTTGGTGTTAAAGGAAAGTTAGCACCCAGATTCATAGGCCCCTACAAAATTCTGGAACGTAGAGGCGAAGTTGCATACAAGCTGGAATTGCCGGAAGGACTGTCCGGAGTTCATGATGTTTTCCATGTTTCCCAGCTGAAGAAATGCCATGCTGAGATGGCTGATATTCCTTTGAGAGACATAGTGCCCTTAGAGGCCATACAACTCGACAGTGACCTGACCTACGAGGAGAAACCTGTCAGAATCCTCCAGACTACCAACAGAGTTACCCGAAGCAAGACCATCAAGTTCTGTAAGGTTCTGTGGAGTCACCACACCGAGGAAGAAGCCACCTGGGAACGCGAAGAAGATCTTCGTAGAGACCACCCGCACCTATTTTCTAGCCAACCCGAATCTCGAGGGCGAGATTCATCTTAAGGTGGGTAGGTTTGTAACATCCCAAAATTTCATTTTGGAATGTTATGAAATATAGCCATGCATGATCATCATTTTGTTGGAATGTAATGAATTTGTTGAAGTGCTTCCTTTGATTTTCTGAAAGGTCATTTCTATTTTCCCATGTATTTGTTTCATCCATTTGAAAACCTTTGGAAATGTTCAAGAAAGAGGGGAGTAACATGACACTCCACACCAGGGGCATTTTGGTGAAATATTTGAGAAATAAAACCAAGGGGTTATTTGAAAGTTTATCTCAAAAGGATTTAAAATCAATCAGGCATTTTTCTGAAAATAAATTTTAAAAATATATTCAATATGACAGAGGAAAACTGTTCATTAAATAGGATTAATTCTCCTGATCATTTTGATATATATATTTCTTGTGTTTGGAAATGGTTTGAATGCATTAAAAGAGTTTTTACTGCTCTGAAATAGAAAAAGGAAAGTATTTAAAACGAACCGGGTCGGCCCACCGTCTTTAATTCCCGAAACCACTTCGGGTCGGCCACCGACGCGCTAACCACGCCCCCACCCTCACTGATGCGCGGGACCCACCGTCCGAGCGCGGCGTCAGTGCGGTCATCCCGTTCCCCACGCCCGACTGCCGTCGCCGGAGATCCCTCTCCGTGGATCTCGCCCCTCATGCCCTCCCCGACCACCGCACCACCCCTATATAAAGCCCCGACCCTCCACTATTCGTTCCACCCCTGAAACCCTCTTTTCCCTCGCCGGAGCGCTGCCTCAGACCTCACCGGAGTTCGGCACCCCAACTGAACATCCCCGAGCTCGTGCCCGTCGCCACACTCACCCCCAGCCCCCTCCGAGGCCACCAATCGATGCCGGAGCCTCGCCGCCGCCGTTTGAAGCCTTCGGACACCGCCCTCGACCACTGCACCGTCGTCCTCGAGCATCTCCAATCATCGTCCGCCGTTGACCTCGCCGGAGACCCCGACCCCCTCTTTTAAGCCTCCACCTCCAACCGTAGCCGCAGGATCCATAGTCAACGCGCGAGATTAGATCTGATTAATAATTGAACCGGTACGCTTTAGTTGTCGGTTGTCCGCTCATTAGCTCACACGCGCACGCCCTCGCGGCCAATCACAACATGACACATAGACCCTGTCCGATCGATAGGAAGTTTTTCTTTTTCTTTTATGTTTTAGAAAACAGAATGTATTCTGTTTTTGTTTTTATCATATCTTTTAAAATATTTGGTGTTTTTATTTGATTATTTTTGCATTAGTTCACAAATTTGATGTAGTTTATGTATGTATGCTTAGATTTAAAATTTGAACTTTAAATTTTGAATCTAATCAAATTTGTTTAAATTACTAAAATCTGTACAACTAGAGTTTAAAAATATATTTTTGAGTGAATCTTTTTGCCACTGTTTTGTATTAGTTAGACCTATCATTCTACATAGTTTGAGAAATTTTTAGGATGAATTTGGTTGCTGTTTTTCACAAAAACAAAATCTTTTTAGTTCTTAATAGATTTTAATTAAATTGACATTTAATTAATTTGAACCTGAATTAGTTTAACTTTTGTTTTTAGATTTCATTAGGTTCTGTTGATTCAACATTAGGTGTATTTTTTTTCTGTTAATAAAATATGTTTTTCAAATTGTTTTGTGTTCTAGTTTGAATAGGTTCATCTTGTTTTCACCATTTATATTGTTTAGAAAAGATTTTTTTAGTAATTATTTTAGCACAATACTTTTATAATGAAATACTTCTGTTTTCAAATAAATTTTTGTATTTTACTTTTCTGTTATCTAAATGTCTAGTTGTTCAAAACAAAATTTTGACTTGTATGTCTTAGTAGGGATTTTGACACCAATATTTTTATAGTCCTATACTTTAAGTGATTCTTCTTTTGATTGTGCTTTTGTTTGTTGAAGCATTTGTTTACCTTGTTGTTGAATGAATTGTATTGTGTTTTTGCTTATGGTGTGCTCTTGTTTGACTCGTTAGATCATCCGGAGTGCAAAGCTTGTTATCTAGAGTCACTTGATTACGAGGATCGTCAGCAAGGCAAGTCACTTTGACCATGGATACCTATGTTCTATTGCATTAGTTCTTCCATCTCCCCAATTGCATGCAAAGTAGGTAAATTGGAAACTTGGTTACTTGTTGTAGTATCATGTGGTAGGTACCCCTCAACCCTTTGAGACATTGGCCCCGGGAAACGTTGATTTACATTTTGCTATGCCATTAGTAGACGGGGTTGGTTGTGTGATTCATGAGAGTTGTGAGTTAATAATTTCAAGACCTGCATGATGATCAAGTCTTCAAGACTCCGAGTTTTCAACATACCTCTGGGTGGATGATGGTTGAACGGCGTCCTGGAGAAACCAGTGGTTAGCCTAGATGATGCTGGAGAAGTGTGTAACATCCCAAACTTTGGAGTGTTATAATAAATATAGAATGATTGTTTGTTTGCTTGAATGATTGAAAGTGAGTGAAGTTTGAAACTTTTTGAAAGTTTAATGAGAGGGAATGAAATGACTTTCCCACACTTTCACTTTGCATTTTGACCACCAAGAATTCAAATTCATTTCATCACAAAACCCTAGAGTGAAGATGACATGACTTCTTCCATTTAAAGAAATGAAAAGGGATTTGAAAAGAATTTGAATTTCATTTGAAAAATATTTCAAATTAAGAAAACTTTATGCAACTAAATGTTTTTCATGAGAGAAGATAAAATGAATTCTTCAAATTATATGAAATATGAGTTGGAAGTTTAAAATAAATCTATGAATAGTGAATGTGAAAATCTCTGGAGTTTCTTTTGGAATCATTTCATATTTGGTTCCTATTCCAATTTTCAAAGTATTCAAACCCCTGACAAAAATTTGAGAGGAGTAACATGACACTCCACACCAGGGACTTCTTGGTGATTTATTTGAATAATAAAAACCAGGGGTTATTCTGAAAAAAATATTTGCAAAGGGATTTAAAAGCAAAAGGGCAATTTCTGAAAATAATATTTTTTCCAAAATATTCAAATGCCAGAATGAAAATGTCCATTAAATGGCATTTATTATTCTGTTTATTCTCATATGAAATTTGACTATATTTGGAATTTATTCGAATGCCTTAAAGGTTTTTGAAACGCTTTGGAAAAACATTAAATAGAAACGCTAACGGTTTTAGAATTAAAACGGGCCGGCCCACAGGCTTTATTTCGCGAATTCAATACGCGCCGGCCGACCGACGCGGAAACCTCGCCCTCCCTCTCGCTGCCACCGGGTCCCACCCGACCGACCGTTAGCCTCGCTCGGTCGCCTTCCTCCTCCCACGCGCCCGACGCCGTCGCCGGTTCTCCTCGCCGCGGACCCCTTCCTCCTTACTCCCCGACCCCTCTGAGCCCCCTATAAGAAGCCTCCAGACCCCTCTCCCCATTCCCCCGCTTTGCCCTTTCTCCCATCACCTCTCTACGCCGGAATCGCTCGCCGGAGTACCCTGTCGCCGCCACACCATTTTCGTCCAGGCACTCCACTCCTACCTCCCCGAGCGCCACCAAGCCTGCCATTCGAATCCCCACCGGATCTTTCTCGAGCTCGTGGACGTCGCCACGGTCATCCCCGCGCCCCTCCAATACCACCACCCGTCGCCGGGACCTCGCCGCCGTCAGTTGGAGCCCTCCGACGACCCCCTCGACCACCGGAGCAACGCCCACGTCATCCTCGCCGTTTGGACTCGCCAGAGAAGCCATCGCTGTTGACCATATCCCTGTGAGCTCCCCCTCTATCCCCGTCCGTCCGATCTTAGATTAACGCATAGGATTAGAGCAGTTTATAACGTCGAAGCGTTTTCTTCTAAGGTTCGGTCAACCGCTCGTATTCGCCCGCACACACACGGCCACAGCCAACCAGAGAGCGCCACGTCACCCCCCTGTCCGTTAGTATTAGTTTTTCTTTTTCTTTTTTGTTTAAAAAAACAGAAATAGTTCTGATTTTATTTCCTTTATATCTTTTAAACTGTTTAATGTTTTTAAATGATTCTTTTTGTATAGTGTCACAAATTTCATCTAGTTTCTGTAGATATCAAATTTGGCTATGTTCGGACATTTAAATTTGAATTTGAACATATTTGATTTAAATTTTGTTTTCTGAATATCTTGAGTTCTAAAATGAATTTTTGAATGATTCCTTTTCCTACTTGTCACTAGTGACCATAGATATCATTTGGTAGATTTTGAGAATTTTATAATAATTTTAAATAGTGTTTTCAAACCAAACAGAATCTGTTTAGTTTGTTAATATAGTTTAATTAGTTTTATTTTGTTAATTTAAATCTGAGTTTTTTTTTAATTTGATTTAGTAGGTTCTGTTAGTTAAACTTTAGGTGTTTTACTTAATGTTAATAAAAATATAAATTTCCTTAGTATAGGAATCACAACTCCTCTTCAAATAGGTTTAATTTGTTATAAAACAGACTAGTTAGTAATAGTTAATTTTAACAAAGTTTTATATAATTAGATTCTGTTTTCAAATAAAATTTGTAGTAATTCCTTTCTGTTAAGTAGTGTTTTGTTAATAAAATAATTTAGTTTTGCTCTATTATGATAGGAAAACTATATCCTTAATCATTAGGTAATGTTTTATAAAACAACTTAGTTTTAGTATAGATTATTTTCACAAAGTTTTAGATGATCTAATTCTGTTTTGTAACAAATATATTTTATTAATTATTTTCTGTTAACTTAGTTGTTTCATAATTTGTTTTCTCTTAGTTTATGGTTGTGCTTGTAGTTAAGTTCATTAGACAAACACTCTTGTTGTTTAGGATAATGTTTTCATAGTTTTACTTGTTCTTCAAAAGTAATTCTTTTTGCTAGTAAAATATTTACTAAAATCCTTTTGTTATATTTTACTTTGTTTTTGTTTTGTTACTAGTTGTTGTAGAGGAAAACTACCTTAGTTGTTTTTATGAAAACTTTCTTGGCTTTGAGTTTTGTCTTAAGTATTTCCTTCATCAACCTTGTTGGTTTTGTTTCTTGTGTTATCTTGTGATTGCTAGAATTGATTGCTAGTATGATTGCTTATGAATGCAATGTTTGCTATATAGATTTTCATCGGAGAGTGACGAATAGTCTATCAAGTTATTTCTGAGAGCGATCTTTATCTTCATCAACAGTACAGGCAAGTTCACCTTGACCATCTATTTCATACCTATGTTTTTATTGCATGTAGTGACATCATTCAGCACATCCCTCCCGTAGTGTTATTGAAATTCTTGTAGTTCAGTAGAATGCATGAGGTAGGAACCCACCACTTGTTACTAAAGCCCCGGGAACGCTAGTTAGTGCAATGCTATGCTAAAGTAGACGGGTTCTGGTATGAGTGTTCGTGAGTGGTGTGAAGAAGGACTCCACGTCAAAACGACGACTTCATGAAGACATCTTCAAGTCCTGCATCTTCAAGACCTCAAGACTTCAAGACTCGAGAAGACAAGTTTTCAATACACACTACTGGGTGAAGGATGGTTGATTGGGCATCCCTGGAGAAACCAGTGGATGGCCGGGATGCATGGAGAAGCGCCATGACATCTTGCGGAAAGCTTCACCCAGACTCAAAGAGAAGGATGAATACTTCATGCCCGGAAGCTTACCTGTGTAGCCACAAGTCATTATGGGCTCTGGCTTGGTTGATCTTTGTTGTGACTCTGCTGGGTAGTGCTACGAGTTGTAGTCGACGTTAGGATTGGGATGGGCACTATCGGACAGTCAGGGAAGCACTCTGAAAGACCATGTTTCTTTCATCCTGTTCTCAAACACCAGGCAGTGCGAGGACTTACCAGGAGGGAAAGAATCTTGTGGGTAAAGTACAGAACACTCTGCAGAGTTAAACCTAATCGATTGGCCGTGTCCCCGGTTACGGACAATTTGAGCTTCTAGACTTGGATCTATCTCTGAACTGTCAACACTGGACTGATAACTAATTGTGGGCAACTTAATGATACTTGTGGGCAATTGAGACATTGGTTGGCGGAACCATGTCATGATAGGTAACTCTATAGTGAAATTCCTGATATTCCTTTGTTGTAGGAAAATAAAATCAGCTTTTACGCAAAAACTTAGACATAGAGCCATAAAGCCTTTGCATATAGAGTAGTCTTTATTCTTCTGTTCTACTATGGTGATCTTGCCAGTACATTCAATGTACTGACCTATATGGCTGCAATGTATTATGTTGCAGATTCTCTTCTACGACGGGTAAGAGTACGATTCAGGGTTATGGTCCGCACTCAACTTGCAGTTGGTGTTATTGGGACTCCACTCCCGTTGACTGTATCCGCTGCTATTTTAAGGTATATATCAGTTTTACGCTATTTACATGTGATTGCACTTTGATATATACATTGATGTACTGTGTGTGCCAGCATACTGATCCAGGGATGGCACAGAAAACACAGAGGCTTGACTCGTTTTGAGTCGGGTCGCTACAGAAATGGTATCAGAGCACATATTGACTGTAGGACGTGACCCTAGAAACTGGAAAGCCCTTAGGAAATGATTTCTCGAAAACTTTGTTTTCAAAAGACCTTCTACTTCTCATCCCTTCCGAGTTTTATCAAGAGTTAGAAAATACCCTTTTCCCCTTGACCACACGAAGGATCAACTGAAGCCCTCCAAGAAGGACAAGATATCAGACAACTGGTGACCAACTCAGACAAAGATGTATTCCATTATGGAAGAGCTACAAAAGGATTGAAGACTATACAGACCTCAAGAAATTGAAGACCATGAAGAATTTCCAAGATGTTATGCCCCTAGAAGACCAAACCCCTGTTGTATACTTACGTTAGATACGATGATTTGTGAGCTGTCATTTGTGTGTAATTTTTGACGGCCACAACTAAAAATCTATTTTCAAAACCATTGTCTGTATTGTGTGTTTTCCCCTCCTTTCTCTCTACCATCTCATCCCAAAACCTTGAACCCAATAGATGACGAATGAAGCTGGACTCATGTATTCTGGATCGATGACTCGGTTGGAGACAGAAGTATGGATTCACAATATGGAGAATCACTTCAGGAGCAACTCGATAGCACAGAAGTATAAGGTTCAATATGCTCTCCAGAACTTTACCCAAAGTGCCGCAACTTGGTGGAAAATGCATCATGCCATACAAGGATTTAATGGAGCAAAGAATTGGGAAGAACTCAAGAAGACTCTGTTAAGATCCCGTCTCATTCAGAAGCATTGTGTTATCCCGATGAAGAAGACCCGAGCATGTAAAATCTGTGGAGAAATAGGACACACCCAGGAAGAACACAAGAAAGAATGTCCTTATTGTGAAGAAAATCACCCTGCTGAGGAATGCCCAACTGGGCAGGTGACATGTTTCTTGTGTGAAGGAACCAACCACTACCCGACTCAATGCCAAATGTACCCCAAGGTACAGGAAGTCATCAAACAACAGAAGGAAGCCATGAAGGAAGCCTTCAGAGGAGAATTTGGAGAATTTGTAATGAAGAAAGATATTGAAGACCCTGATGGAGAAGGATTAACCAGATTTTACTCAAATGTCTGCTATACATGTGGAGAAGAAGGACATTTCTCACAGGACTGTACGAAGGAAAGAAAAGAGTATCTGGGAAATTTTCGACAGAAGAAGTGGAGTTTGATCCACAGGAAATTGAACTTTTGATCGGAACCAAGGAACCCAAGAAGAGAAACCGAAGACGTCCTCTGAACAACCCAATTTCTACGAAGAAGGATCTGAGTCTGATCATGTGTTTCAGGTGCAAGAATTTAGGCCACTATGCCGATAAGTGTCCAAGAAAGGAACCAGAACTCCCAAGAGCAAAAACCAACATCAAGAAGACCCGAGATATGTCAGAAATCATTTGTTTTCAGTGCAAGAAGACATGACACTACTCCTATACCTGTCCAGAGAAGAATGGCTAAGCATGAGTAGTCTGAGTTTTGGATTCTGGATGTACCAAATGTAATAAGTAGCACTCTTACAATTTTGGAGTTATGTAATGGAAGTCTCAGAGTTTGTAATAAATTCATGAGTAAATGGAAATTATGGTGTCATGATTTATCTTATGTTGAAATATGTGAGTTGTTACTCTATGACCCAAGATCTCTGACCATTTTCGAGGATATGAGAAAATATGGTCTATGCATACATGAGTGCATTTCATTTTAAGTGTGGTAGTAACCACAGGTACCTTCCCCGAATTTAGGAGTTTGGATAAGTGAATGCAGATGAAGAGAATGTGGAATCATATCCAAACTGTGTGGATGATAACCTTTGTGACAAGGTACCTTTGAAGTTGGAATAGAGAATGATTGTGATGAAACCATACCCAAGGTTAAACAGAGCAATGGAAAGGAAAATGGATTCTGCAGAGTGGAATTTAGACAAGAATAAGCCTGTGATTTGTACCTCAAGAGTATAATGGAAGGAACTGAAGGAAATGCTGGTATATGGAACGATAGTAACCCAGGAGTGAGTTAAAGCGATCCAAGTATTCAAGTGAACCCACAAGTCACTGACCTCAGGATTGATAAGGATCAAGCCCCACCTTTGTGAAGGAAGAAACTTGGAAGAAGCTACGACTGCTCAGCAAACGTTTCCTTAGGAGTATTACGAAAACCTGAGAGTTGTGAAGAAACAATAGGTGTTTTTGTTCAGCTTGCAGAAATCAAAGGATTTATCCGAACTTTATTCGTTGACAAGAGAAATTTCTGCAATGCTTGTGAGGAAGCCCAAGTGCTAGAATACGAGATTCACTAAACCTTATACAAGGTAATGATTTCAGTGCGGCATGGTTTGGCCACCATGACGACTTACTCTTATCATTCTCTTGCTATTCGGATTGGTAAATCTGAGTGACTTACCCATAATAAAGAGACGACGTTCTTTGAAGCTTTTGTTTAAGCCTTAGAATGGTATGATGAAACCCCTAG
This sequence comes from Hordeum marinum, assembly GCA_022496015.1. NCBI lineage: Eukaryota > Viridiplantae > Streptophyta > Magnoliopsida > Poales > Poaceae > Hordeum > Hordeum marinum. Next base: position 337,683,916 of record CM039675.1, read on the forward strand.
TACATTGACAGTTGCTGTCACACGTAGGAATTTTACGGTGAGGAATGTAGCCAAGACCCATTTCACTACAGGATAACCACTAATGGTAGACCACCATGAGATCATCGATAAGTTATTTAGAATGATCACGAGACCTATCAGTTAAGAAGACCCAGTATCAGAGGAAATACATGTTGTTATGAGAACACAAGATTTTGATATAACGGAAGAGCATCACCGAAGAAACTATCATGAAGAAGGTGAACAGACAGATGTACCCAGAGGACTGCCAAGATTTTGAGAGACCAGTAACTCTCATTTCAAGTGTGGTAGACCCACATTTCCAGGTCAATGGAGTTTTGTTGGAAGACCCCTCACCTTCTTGGTCAATGGATTTGTTAGAAGACCCCAAACCCTAACCTTTCTTTCTAGCCCTTCCGAATCTCGAGGACGAGATTCATTTTAAGTGTGGTAGGTTTGTAACATCCCAAACTTTGGAATGTTATAATAAATATAGAATGATTGTTTGTTTGCTTGAATGATTGAAAGTGAGTGAAATTTGAAACTTTTTGAAAGTTTAATGAGAGGGAATGAAATGACTTTCCCACACTTCCACTTTGCATTTTGACCACCAGGAATTCAAATTCATTTCATCACAAAACCCTAGAGTGAAGATGACATGACTTCTTCCATTTAAAGAAATGAAAAGGGATTTGAAAAGAATTTGAATTTCATTTGAAAAATATTTCAAATTCAGAAAACTTTATGCAAATCAATGTTTTTCATGAGAGAATATAAAATGACTTCTTCAAATTATATGAAATATGAGTTGGAAGTTTAAAATAAATCTTTGAATAGTGAATGTGAAAATCTCTGGATTTTCTTTTGGAATCATTTCATATTTGGTTCCTATTCCAATTTTCAAAGTATTCAAACCCCTGACAAAAATTTGAGAGGAGTAACATGACACTCCACACCAGGGACTTCTTGGTGATTTATTTGAATAATAAAAACCAGGGGTTATTCTGAAAAATATATTTGCAAAGGGATTTAAAAGCAAAAGGGCAATTTCTGAAAATAATATTTTTTCCAAATATTCAAATGCCAGAATAAAAATGTCCATTAAATGGCATTTATTATTATGTTAATTTTGACATAAAATTGGACTATATTTGGAATTTATTAGAATGCCTTAAAGGTTTTTGAAACGCTCTGGAAAAACATTAAATAGAAACGGTAACGGTTTTAGAATTAAAACGGGCCGACCCACAGGCTTTATTTCTCGAATTCAATACGCGCCGGCCGACCGACGCGGAAACCTCGCCCTCCCTCTCGCTGCCACCGGGTCCCACCCGACCGACCGTTAGCCTCGCTCGGTCGCCTTCCTCCTCCCACGCGCCCGACGCCGTCGCCGGTTCTCCTCGCCGCAGACCCCTTCCTCCTTACTCCCCGACCCCTCTAAGCCCCCTATAAGAAGCCTCCAGACCCCTCTCCCCATTCCCCCGCTTTGCCCTTTCTCCCATCACCTCTCTACGCCGGAATCGCTCGCCGGAGTACCCTGTCGCCGCCACACCATTTTCGTCCAGGCACTCCACTCCTACCTCCCCGAGCGCCACCAAGCCTGCCATTCACCACCCCACCACCATGCGCATCTCCCCGACTCCTCACCTCCGTTGGAGACCGCCAGTACACCGCAAACGGACCTCGCCGGAGATTCGAATCCCCACCGGATCTTTCTCGAGCTCGTGGACGTCGCCACGGTCATCCCCGCGCCCCTCCAATACCACCACCCGTCGCCGGGACCTCGCCGCCGTCAGTTGGAGCCCTCCGACGACCCCCTCGACCACCGGAGCAACGCCCACGTCATCCTCGCCGTTCGGACTCGCCAGAGAAGCCATCGCTGTTGACCATATCCCTGTGAGCTCCCCCTCTATCCCCGTCCGTCCGATCTTAGATTAACGCATAGGATTAGAGCAGTTTATAACGCCGAAGCGTTTTCTTCTAAGGTTCGGTCAACCGCTCGTATTCGCCCGCACACACACGGCCACAGCCAACCAGAGAGCGCCACGTCACCCCCCTGTCCGTTAGTATTAGTTTTTCTTTTTCTTTTTTGTTTAAAAAAACAGAAATAGTTCTGATTTTATTTCCTTTATATCTTTTAAACTGTTTAATGTTTTTAAATGATTCTTTTTGTATAGTGTCACAAATTTCATCTAGTTTCTGTAGATATCAAATTTGGCTATGTTCGGACATTTAAATTTGAATTTGAACATATTTGATTTAAATTTTGTTTTCTGAATATCTTGAGTTCTAAAATGAATTTTTGAATGATTCCTTTTCCTACTTGTCACTAGTGACCATAGATATCATTTGGTAGATTTTGAGAATTTTATAATAATTTTAAATAGTGTTTTCAAACCAAACAGAATCTGTTTAGTTTGTTAATATAGTTTAATTAGTTTTATTTTGTTAATTTAAATCTGAGTTTTTTTTAATTTGATTTAGTAGGTTCTGTTAGTTAAACTTTAGGTGTTTTACTTAATGTTAATAAAAATATAAATTTCCTTAGTATAGGAATCACAACTCCTCTTCAAATAGGTTTAATTTGTTATAAAACAGACTAGTTAGTAATAGTTAATTTTAACAAAGTTTTATATAATTAGATTCTGTTTTCAAATAAAATTTGTAGTAATTCCTTTCTGTTAAGTAGTGTTTTGTTAATAAAATAATTTAGTTTTGCTCTATTATGATAGGAAAACTATATCCTTAATCATTAGGTAATGTTTTATAAAACAACTTAGTTTTAGTATAGATTATTTTCACAAAGTTTTAGATGATCTAATTCTGTTTTGTAACAAATATATTTTATTAATTATTTTCTGTTAACTTAGTTGTTTCATAATTTGTTTTCTCTTAGTTTATGGTTGTGCTTGTAGTTAAGTTCATTAGACAAACACTCTTGTTGTTTAGGATAATGTTTTCATAGTTTTACTTGTTCTTCAAAAGTAATTCTTTTTGCTAGTAAAATATTTACGAAAATCCTTTTGTTATATTTTACTTTGTTTTTGTTTTGTTACTAGTTGTTGTAGAGGAAAACTACCTTAGTTGTTTTTATGAAAACTTTCTTGGCTTTGAGTTTTGTCTTAAGTATTTCCTTCATCAACCTTGTTGGTTTTGTTTCTTGTGTTATCTTGTGATTGCTAGAATTGATTGCTAGTATGATTGCTTATGAATGCAATGTTTGCTATATAGATTTTCATCGGAGAGTGACGAATAGTCTATCAAGTTATTTCTGAGAGCGATCTTTATCTTCATCAACAGTACAGGCAAGTTCACCTTGACCATCTATTTCATACCTATGTTTTTATTGCATGTAGTGACATCATTCAGCACATCCCTCCCGTAGTGTTATTGAAATTCTTGTAGTTCAGTAGAATGCATGAGGTAGGAACCCACCACTTGTTACTAAAGCCCCGGGAACGCTAGTTAGTGCAATGCTATGCTAAAGTAGACGGGTTCTGGTATGAGTGTTCGTGAGTGGTGTGAAGAAGGACTCCACGTCAAAACGACGACTTCATGAAGACATCTTCAAGTCCTGCATCTTCAAGACCTCAAGACTTCAAGACTCGAGAAGACAAGTTTTCAATACACACTACTGGGTGAAGGATGGTTGATTGGGCATCCCTGGAGAAACCAGTGGATGGCCGGGATGCATGGAGAAGCGCCATGACATCTTGCGGAAAGCTTCACCCAGACTCAAAGAGAAGGATGAATACTTCATGCCCGGAAGCTTACCTGTGTAGCCACAAGTCATTATGGGCTCTGGCTTGGTTGATCTTTGTTGTGACTCTGCTGGGCAGTGCTACGAGATGTAGTCGACGTTAGGATTGGGATGGGCACTGTCGGACAGTCAGGGAAGCACTCTGAAAGACCATGTTTCTTTCATCCTGTTCTCAAACACCAGGCAGTGCGAGGACTTACCAGGAGGGAAAGAATCTTGTGGGTAAAGTACACAACACTCTGCAGAGTTAAACCTAATCGATTAGCCGTGTCCCCGGTTACAGACAATTTGAGCTTCTAGACTTGGATCTATCTCTGAACTCTCAACACTGGACTGATAACTAATTGTGGGCAACTTAATGATACTTGTGGGCAATTGAGACATTGGTTGGCGGAACCATGTCATGATAGGTAACTCTATAGTGAAATTCCTGATATTCCTTTGTTGTAGGAAAATAAAATCAGCTTTTACGCAAAAACTTAGACACAGAGCCATAAAGCCTTTGCATATAGAGTAGTCTTTATTCTTCTGTTCTACTATGGTGATCTTGCCAGTACATTCAATGTACTGACCTATATGGCTGCAATGTATTATGTTGCAGATTCTCTTCTACGACGGGTAAGAGTACGATTCAGGGTTACGGTCCGCACTCAACTTGCCATTGGTGTTATTGGGACTCCACTCCCGTTGACTGTATCCGCTGCTATTTTAAGGTATATATCAGTTTTACGCTATTTACATGTGATTGCACTTTGATATATACATTGATGTACTGTGTGTGCCAGCATACTGATCCAGGGATGGCACAGAAAACACAGAGGCTTGACTCGTTTTGAGTCGGGTCGCTACAAAGTGCCAGTGTCGGGTCGCTACATTCCACCATCCACACAGCGTGAAGACAATACTGAACCTAAAGACAATGCTGTTGACAAAGACAATGCTTAGCAGCTAGAGCAAAGACTTCGCCCTGCTCACCCACGCGTGGAAAATGAACTTCAAATTGAGAGAATGCTTGACAACGTTAATGCATCAGGTCCACTTACTCGCTCAAGAGCTAATCAATTGGCTAACTTTTGTGGGCACTTTGCTTTTGTATCTATCACAGAACCCACCAAAGTTGATGAAGCCTTCAAGGAATCAGAATGGTTTGAAGCCATGCAAGAAGAGCTTCACCAGTGCAAGCTGAATAATGTGTGGGAGCTTGTAAAGCGTCCTGATCCTAGGAAGCATACAATCATCGGTACAAAGTGGATCTTTCGCAACAAGCAAGATGAGTCTGTCCAAGTCGTCAGAAACAAGGCACAACTGGTGGCTCAAGGTTACACACAAGTTGAGGGTATTGACTTTCGTGAAACCTTTGCACCTGTTGCTAGACTCGAAGCCATTCGTATATTGCTTGCTTATGCTAACCATCATGATATATGCTTGTATCAAATGGATGTGAAAAGTGCATTCCTCGATGGTAAGATTGGGGAACAAGTATATGTTTCTCACCCACCAGGGTTTGAAGATCCAAAGCATCCTGACTATGTCTTCAAGCTCGACAAGGCACTCTATGGCCTCAAGCAAGCACCAAGATCTTGGTATGGCACACTCAAGGAATTCCTGATGAAGAAAGGCTTCAAACCTGGTTCACTCGAAGATTGAACCCAAAACTAAGGACTTCTCCCATTGCAAGAATTATTAATCTAGTTGGCCAAATCAAACCAATAACTCAAAGGGCCTTGCAAAAATATGAAATCATGCATATAAGAATTCAAAGAAGAACCAAATAATATTCATAGATAAGCTGATCATAAACCCACAATTCATTGGATCTCGACAAACAAACCGCAAAAGAGTATTACATTGGATAGATCCCCATGAAGATCATGGAGAACATGGTACTGAATCACAAAGAGAGAGAAGAAGCCATCTAGCTACTAGCTATGGACCCTTAGGTTTGTAGTGGACTACTCACGCATCATCGGCGGGGCAATGGAGTTGATGTAGATGCCCTCCGTGATCAAATCCCCCTCCGACAGATTACCAGAAAAGGCTCCAAGATTGGAACTCTCGGGAACGAAGGCTTCTGGCGGCGGAAAAGTATTATCGTGGATCTTTTTGGTATTGGGGAATACTTGGGAATTTATAGGCCGAAGATTAGCGTTAGAGGACCTGCTGGGGAGCCACAAGCCAGGGAGCGCCCCCCTAACCGTGCTAGGGTGGCTTGTGACCTCCTGGCAGGTCTCCTGCCTTCCTCTCCAAGTCTGGTAGATGTCTTCTGGTCCAAGAAAACACATCGCAAATATTTATTCTGTTTGGACTCCATTTAATATTCCTTATCTACAATACTCAAAAAACAAGGAAAAACAGAAACTGACACTAGGCTCTAGGTTAATAGGTTAGTCCCAAAAATAATATACAATATCATATTAATGCATATAAAAATCCACAACAGATAATATAATAGCATGGAGCAATAAAAAATTATAGATACATTGGAGACGTATCAGCATCCCCAAGCTTAATTTCTGCTCGTCCTCGAGTAGATAAATGATAAAAACAGAATTTTTGATGTGGAATGCTACCTGACATATATATCCATGTAATATCCTTTATTGTGTCATGAATGTTCAGATCCATAAGACTCAAAACAAAAGCTTAATGTTGACATAAAAACAATAATATTTCAAGCATTCTAACAAAGCAATTGTATCTCTTCAAAATATAATGGAAAAAGAAAGTTATCCCTACAAAATCATATAGTCTATCTATGCTCCATCTTCCCCACACAAAGTATTTATATCATGCACAACCCCGATGAAAAGACAAGAAATTTTTTCACACCTTTTATGTTCGCAAACTTTTTCAACTCTCACGCAATACATGTGTGTGAGCCATGGATATATCACTATAGGGGGAATAGAATATGGTGGAGGTTGTGAAGAAAAAGGAGAAGATAGTCTCACATCAATAGGAATATCAACGGCAATGGAGATGCCCATTAATAGATATCAATGTGAGTGAGTAGGGATTGCCATGCAACGGATGCACTAGAGCTATAAGTGTATGAAAGCTCAAAAATAAACTATGTGGGTGTGCATCCAACTTGCTTGCTCATGAATACCTTGGGCAATTTGAGGAAGCCCATCATTGGAATATACAAGCCAAGTTATATAATGAAAAATTCCCACAAGTATATGAAAGTGACAAAATAGGAGACTCTCTATCATGAAGATTGTGGTGCTACTTTGAAGCACAATTGTGGGAAAAAAGATAGTAGCATTGTCCCTTCTCTCTTTTCTCTCTCTCTCTCTCTCTCTTCTTTTATATATTTTTGGTGGGCATCTTTGCCATCTTTTTTTATTTGGGCTTCATTGGCCTCTTTTATTTTTCATAAAGTAGTCTCGTCCCAACTTGTGAGGGAATCATAGCTTCCATCATCCTTTCCTCACATGGGACAATTCTCTAAGAATAATGGTCATCACACTTTTATTTACTTACAACTCAAGAATTACAACTCGATATCTAGAACAAAATATGACTCTATATGAATGCCTCTGGCGGTGTACCGGGATGTGCAATGATCTAGCATAGCAAATGACATACAAAATGGACAAGCCATGAAAACATCATGCTAGCTATCTTACGATCATGCAAAGCAATATGAAAATGATGGTGCATGTCATAATAAATGGAACTGTGGAAGTTGCATGTCAATATACCTCAGAATGGCTATGGAAATGCCATAATAGGTAGGTATGGTGGATATTTTGAGGAAGGATATATGGTGGGTTTAATGCACCGCCGAAAGTTGCGCAGTACTAGAGAGGCTAGCAAAATTGGAAGGGTGAGAGTGTGTATAATCCATGGACTTACATTAATCATGATGAACTCACATACTTATTGCAAAAGTCTTAGTCATCAAAGCAAAGTATTAGACACATGCTCCTAGGGGAGAGGTTGGTAGGAGTAAACCATCGCGCGCTCCCGACTCTCATAGAAAGGTTGACAATCAATAAACAAATCATGCTCCGACTTCCTTACATAACGGTTCACTATACGTGCATGCTACGGGAATCACAAACTTTTACACCAGTATTTTTACCAATTCACAATTACTTCCTAACATGACTCTAGTATTACCATCTTTATATTAAATGCAAGGAATCAATCTTCTCATAATATTCAATGCACTTTATATGAAAGTTTTTATTATATCCCTCTTGGATGCATATTATATTAGAAGTAAATTCATAACCTAAACCAATTACCATGCTATTAAAGAGTCCCAAAATAATATAAGTGAGGTATGAGAGTTAAATTATTTCTATAAAACAAAACACTACCGTGCTCTAAAAATATATAAGTGAAGCACTAGAGCAAAATTGTCTAGCTCAAAAGATATAAGTGAAGCACATTGAGTATTCTAGTAAATTCACGATTCATGCATGTCTCTCTCAAAAGATGTGTTCAGCAAGGATGATTGTGGCAATCTAAAAAGCAAAAACTCATATCATAAAAAATGCTCCAAGAAAAACACATATCATGTGGGGAATAAAAATATAGCCTCAAGTAAATTTACCGATGGATTGAAGACGAAAGAGGGAATGCCTTTCGGGGCTTCCCCAAGCTTAGGCTTTTCGGCATCCTTGATTCCTTGGGGTGCCTTCAGCTTCCCCAAGCTTAGGATCTTGCCACTCCTTATTCCACAGTCCATCAAATCTCTACCCAAAACTTGAAAACTTCACAACACAAAACTCAACAGAAAACTCGTGAGTTCTGTTAGTATAAGAAAATAAATCACCATGTTAGGTGCTGTTGTGAACTCATTCTTTATTTATATTGGTGTAATATCTATTGTATTCCAACTTATCCATGGTTCATACCCCCTGATACGTCTCCAATGCATCTATAATTTATGAAGTATTTGTGCCATGTTTACAATAATTCTATACGATTTTGGTATGATTTTATTAGAACTAACCCGGACTGATGCTGTTTTCAACAGAACTACTATGGTGTCGTTTTTGTGCGGAAATAAAAAGTTCTCGAAATGGTCTGAAAATTTAGTCTGATTTTTTGGGACCAAAAGAGACCCCCGAAGCATTGGAGTTGGGCCAGATGATCCACGAGGAGGCCACAACGGAGGAGGGAGCGACCACCCCCTGGCTACGCCTGGGTGGCTTGTCGTTACCTCGTGGCCCCCCTTGACATGAGACCGATGCCAAAAATTCCTATAAATACAGAAACCTGGGAAAAGAAACCTAAATCGGGAGTTCCACTGATGCAAGCCTCTAATGCCACGAAAAACCAATCGGTATCCCGTTCTGGCACCCTGTCAGAGGGGAAACCATCACCGTAGGCCATCTTCATCATCCCAGCAGTCTCCATGACGAGGAGGGAGTAGTTCACACTCGGGGCTAAGGGTATGTACATATAGCTATGTGTTTTCTCTCTCTCTCTCTCTCTCTCTCTTGTGTTCTTGAGATGACACAATCTTGATGTACCACAAGCTTTATTGATATAGATGAATCATATGGAGTTTTCCCTATCTATCTTCTTATGATCAATTGAGTTTTCCCTTTGAAGTTTTCTTATCAGATTGAGTCTTTAAGGATTTCATAGCACTAGATGTATGACTTGCGATGGGATATCCGTGGTGACAATGGGATGTTCTATTGATCTAATTGATGTATGTTTTGGTGATCAACTTGCGAATTCCGTGACCTTGGGAATCTATGCATAGGGCTTGGCACACATTTTTGTCTTGACTCTCCGGTAGAAACTTTGGGGCACTCTTTGATGTTCTTTGTGTTGGATTGAACATGATAAATCTGAAATTGTGTGATGCATATCTTATAATCATGCCCATGGGTACTCATGGTGACATTGGAGTATCTAGGTGACATTAGGGTTTTGGTTGATGTGTGTCTTAAGGTGTTATTTTAATACGAACTCTAGAGCTGTTCGTGACACTTATAGGATAGCTCGTAAGATTGATCAACAAAGATAACTTTGAGGTGCTTTTGTACCCAACAATAATTTCTTCGTTAGTTCTCCACTATTTGTGACTTTGGAGTGAACTCCTTGTCGCACGTGAGGTATTCGCATATGATTCCACTATGTCAGTATTGTTGAGGGAAATGACACTAGTGAAAGTATAAACCCTAGGCCTTGTTTCTAAGCATTGTAATATCGTTTGTGTTCACTTTTATCATTAGTTACCTTTCTATTTTTATATTTTCAAATTACAAAAACCTATATCTACCATCCATATTACACTTGTATCACCATCTCTTCGCCTAACTAGTGCACCTATTCTAACAGCCCGGGACCAACGCTCCAGACCATTCTCCTTTTATTTCCATTCTCGTCTGTGTTTCATTTGGTTGCTACGTTCTTCATTGCATCATTTTCATCATCTACATAGCATCATCACTCATTTTTAAAAACTTGCATCCGTTCGTAGTTGCCGGTTCTCTCCCTTCGTGTCTATGACCATTTCGAGACCAACCACACACGCCCACGCCCGCGACATCGTTTAAAAACATTTTAAAAAGCGCCCAAAAAATATTCTGGGAATGGGTTGAAAGTTGGCATGTGGTCTTATTATATTGTAGGTGGATCGCCTACCAAATTTCGTCGCATTCCGAGGTCATTTGATACCCGAACGGTCAGTCGTAGCAGTGCGGTCATCAGTTTAATCGTCGGACGTTTTTCGGTGTTTTAAAACCTCGCGTCACGGGCCGCAAACCTCCCTATCATCTCCTCATATCCCATCTACACATCCACCGCAACCTAACCATAGCCCCTTTGCTTCCGGGCCATCCGATCGAGATTGAACGGTCCGAAAATGGACAAAACCCCTCTAATCCTAGCCCCCTTTCCTATTTAATCCCCTCCCCTTCCTAATCTGGTCTTCTCCTCCTCCCTCGAAATCCGTGCCACCCCAAACCCTAGACACCACTTGTCACCCTCCACATTGTCTCTAGTGCACAGGGCCCGCTGAGCCCATCTATGGCCCGAACAGGCCCGAATCAGCCCCGACCTCAAGCTCCCGCAGGAGCTCCTCCCATGACTGCCCCATCCTCGCGCCCTCGCCTTCCCCTCGACCCATCAGACCCTGCCACCTCCTGCAAGCAGCCGTCGCCATGCCCCTAGGCACGTCCCTTCACCGGCCGCAGCCTCCGCTGCAAGGGGCACCCGAGGCTTCCCATGAACGCCGACCCGCAGCTTTGCCTTGGCCGGGCCATGCCGAGCTCAGATCCGGCCGCCCCAGCCATTCCTCGGCCATCTCCAGCCTTGGATCGCACGGATCCGGTGAGATCGGTCGATCTACGACCACCCCGCGCCCGTCCTCACCTCGAAGCCCAGTCGCCTTCTCCTGTCGCCATGGCCTCCTCTGGTCACAAGAGGCGAAGCCCTCGAGCGACGCCCAACGCCCGCCTGCTCGAGCGCTCGACCTGGGCCCTACGTGCAGGTGGGCTGCCGCCCCATCCCAATGCAGCCAAGGCCTAAGCCGGCCCAGCCTTGCCTCTCCCCGATGTCGTGATGGCCCAGGCCCACTAGGTGAGCCACCACCCCTAGTGCTATTTTTCGCCCCGAGCATCGTATAGCTATCCAGCGCCCATGTCCTGTTAGCCCAATTATAGATTCGGCCCGATTCATTTTTTCCCGGTCTGGCGAATTAAGCAAATTATCCAGGATTTACAGTTTTAAAGAAAAACCCCTATTTTTAAATTATTAATAACTTTTCAACCATGCATCGGATAAAAATAATATATATATGAAACTTGACTAGATTTTCTTGTAGATTCACAATAACCAACTAACACATGTGTTTACAATGTTTAACCTGCTGTTTTCATTTAATTTGCTTAAATGCCATGTTAAAATGAATTGTTTAATAACTTTAAACCGTAGCTCTGTTGAAAATGTTTTATATATGTAACTTGACTAGAAAAATGTGTAAAATCTCATGCCACATTTAATTTTCATGTTTAACAAATATAAAATATGGTTAGTACAGATCTGGACCAAATTCATATTTTGCTTATGGGGTCATTTCAGAAATGCTATATGTTGCTTCCGGCCCCATTTAAAATGCCTAGATGTTGTAGTTTACTTATGCTTCACCTCTTGCCATGTTTAACAACATTTAGTATTGATGAGTACCTAAATGAGAGTGAACTAAATAATCGAACGTGGAGTTTCGTCAATATGCAACTTGCTACATATTGAACTTCACTTAATGTGTAGTAGTTCTTTGTTGTTCTTGCCATGCCATGCGTTGCATATAAACCGGACATGCATCATATTTGTTTGTGCATCATGTCATGCATATGTTGTGGTGTATCTTGTGTTGATTGTTTGTTTCGGATTGCTTCTTCTTGATAGAGTTCCGAAAGCGTTTGGAGTGTGAGGATTCGTTGAACTATGTTGGCTTGTCTTCTTCATGGACTCGTTCTTCTTCCAAGCGGGATCTCAGGTAAGATGACACATTTCCCTGGATACCACTACTATCATCGCTTTGCTAGTTGTCTCGCTTTTATCGTTATGTCTCGCTACCTACCACTTGTTTGACAAGCCTCCCAACATTGCCATGAAAAACCTCTAACCCTCCACCTTCCTAGCAAACCTTTGTTTGGCTATGTTATCGCTTGCTCAACCCTTATTATAGCATTTCTAGCTGGAGGTGCAATTGCTTCCATGTGACAACATGGACATTCTTTAATTATCACAATATTATTTATATTTAATTTAATGCACTTTACACTTGGTACAGGGTGGAAGGCTTGGCCCGTTGGCTTGGTCTTTTATTCCACTCTTGTCGCCCTAGTTACTTGTGAACCGGTGTTATGTTCCATAATTGAGCGCTCCTAACATGCTCGGGGTTGTTATGGGGACCCCCTTGATTTTCGTTTTGGGATAAAACTCTTCTGGCAAGGCCCAACTTTGGTTTTACCATTCACCAACCTAATAAAACTTGCATAGGGACTTTCCGAACCCCGTGGATAATTAATCAACAACCCGGGCCAGTGCACCTCGTGAGTGTTGGTCCAAAATGGCAGTAGCTGGGGCCACCAACGGGTGTGCCAGCCGGAAACTTAGCCAATCCGGTCGTGTCCTGAGAATGAGATACGCGGCTCTTATCGGGTTCGTCGACACGTCGGGTGGCCTTGTTGGATTTGTTTTACCTTTCTCGAACATCCTGCGTGAGGAACTCTAATCTTCTTTGGGCTATCTCGAGGTGTCGGATTTCCTTTGGAATTGCCTAGCATGATCACAAGATCTGTGGTTGAGGTTGTGTGACAGCCCAAGTGCTGCCCCTACCTTGTATGGCATGTAATCTTATGTGAACCCTTGTTGTCATGAGTTTAATGATATGAGTTGCTCAATGTCTTGCCTTGTCTCATGCATTCATGCATCATGCATCATATCATTTATCATCATGCCATGCCTTTGTTTTGTGATGTGACGTTGTTGTGATTGGGAGTGATCTTGTGATGTGTGATGTGGATAGAGTGTGGGTGGTGCTACAACTCCTTCTCATCCCCCTCATTTTCAAACATGCCTAAAACCCCTCTTATTCCCTCTATTATTCCACTTGATATAATTAAATTGGCATTTAATTTGTGAAAAATGTTCTGGTCTTAGGTATTATTATCGTGAGTGAATATGTGTTGCTCTCCCTGAGGCTTGAGCCTTGTTTTAATTTGGTTTCAAAATAAACAGCCCCCTTTTAATTATTTAAGTGTGAAAAATACTTGCTCTAAAAATCCCCTTCTCATTTTTTATATGTGGAGGTTTTTCTTCTCATCACAAAAGTATTTTTGTTTCTAATATATTCCTCTTCATTTTCCCTAGGTAATTGTTTTGTGCTCTTTCTATTTTAAAAGGGAAATATCTGCTGGTTTGGTTCTGAGAGAGAGAGAGTGAGTGGGCCGCCTCCCTTCCCTCGCAGCCCATGAGGCTCCCACGCGGCCCAGCCATACGCGGGACGGCTACCTGCCCTGCCGTTGTCTCCGTCAGGATCTTCAGAGAGAGAGAGAGAGTGCACTCGCTATCCCTTTTCACCGTCCAATGCCGTCAACTCCGGGGTATTTAACCACCCCCTCGACGTGCGTGCCCGTTCGTCCTAGGGCTCCTCTCCTCCCCCCTGCCGCCGCCGCTCCCATCTCCCTCTCTAGCCCTCTCCTCCTCCCCTTCTTCTTTACCCTCGATGAGGTTCAGAGTAGGTGCAGGTAAGTTGAGAGAAAGTTGCACCGGTCGTCTTCGCCATCGTCGCCGCATCTCCGGTGGCCCTTGTCGCCGGTGGAGATGGCGTGGAGCATGGGGCTGCCGCCCTCGTTCCATTCCCGCTGCTAGAGAGGTGAGGATCACCTCCCCGTAGCGCCACTTCGCATTGCCGTCGTCTGCAAGGAGCAAGGTCGTCGCCGGCATCTTCTTCCCCTCCGTCTCGCCATCGTCCGCATCCCCCATGCCTCCAAGACCCCTCGGTGAGCTGCCGCGTCCCTGCTGCCCTTCTTTCCCCGCGTAGGCCTGTGTGTTGACACCGTAGTGCCATCGCCGCCAGTCGGAAAGGTGAGGGCTTGAGCTCGCCTCCGTCCTCCTCATCGCAAGATGAGCAGAGGAATATAACCCCATAGGTCCCCTCTTCGTTTGTGCCCGTTAGCATTGCCGGAGAGCCGTGTGGTCGCCAAAATTCGTCGCCTCCGTCGTTGCTATCGCCGGTATGACAGGCTTCAGTTTCGTCAGTTAGCCACGCGAAGTGTTAGTACTAGTGGGCTCAATGCCCTCTCCTATTAAGTTCGAATGCATTAGCGTAGTGGTGTGTGCTCGGGGGTGTAGACCAGTAGGTCTGGGGTTCGATCCCCCAACCCCCTTTTTTTATTTGTTCTTTCCTTTTGTTTTCTTCTTCTTTTCTGATGTGGTATGTATGTATGTGTGTATGTGTATACCTACATGTATAGATGTGTTTTCTTTCTTCTTCCCTTCTCTGTTTAGTAGGAAGATGTGTATGTGAGTGTGTGTGTGTGTGGTGCTTAAACACATGTGTATGTGCATATATGTGTGCCATATGTGTGTGTGATGAGCACCCACACACATAGTGGTGTGTGTGTACATGAGTGTGGGTGTGCCCATATGTACTTGTGCATATGTAGCTATGTGTGTGTGCATGCTTGTGTAGTGTGTGTGTGGGTGTTGAGTGTGTGTGTGTGACAGGTCCATGCCCCACTTGTCATACCCTATCTATTTTGACGTCTGTTTTGTTGTTTTATGGGTTATATTAGATCATTTCCAATTATAACAATTCTGCCAAATCGGGACATGCTCAAATATGCTCATGTGCATTTAGGGTATGTTTTCACTTATAGGAGTGGATGATGATTTTGCTATGTCGTTTTTGTCATGATACTCGTTGTGAATATATGAGTATGATACATGAATTTGGGGTAGAAAAATCTCTGGAATTCAGTGGTGATATTGGTTTGGTCGTTTGAGCAAGTTTGGAAAAATGTCATTTAATCTCACAATGCCATTTTGTCATTTTTGCCATGTTTAATCCATGCATGCTATGATGTTTGTGCCAACAGGAATATGGTAGTGTTTGATGTGTAGAATGCCATGGTATTTATCCTTGTCATGATCAACTTGCAAATAAGTGGGAACCATGCTCCAAAGTAGCCACTAAAATGTTGCTGTTTTCAACCATGGCAAATATTTCTAAGTCTGAGAATCTGATGTTATTTTTATGCCATGAAGAGTGGTTGCTATCTAGTGATATGTTGTGAACTAGCTCAAGCTCAATGCTAGTGATTTGAAGTATATGTTGTCTTCTAGCATCCTGTAAATTCTCATGCCATGAGGTGGTCTCTAACACTATTAGTTTCTGCTGTCAATTTGCTATCAGATTAACTCAGATTCCAGAAAACTGTTATTTTCACTAAGTTCCAGAAATCTGTTTCATCATGCCAACTTGTGAGCTTCATGCTTATTGATGTGTGCCTCCTTTCCAGTTTGTGTAGTTGGATAAGTTGATAAGCATATTATGTAGTTTCTGTCAATGCCTTGTTTGTGGTTGTAGGAATCCTGTATCTCAAGTTGTTGGCTATGAAAGTTGCTATGTTGCTGTTTTGTGGCAGATTGTTTGTTTTATTGTTTTGTGACTTGTGGGAGCTATACTCCATGGATTTGCTTGATATATTTCTCTATTGTGGTTGGTTTTTCATTGCATAACCAGTGGCTACCTTGGAATGCCATGGAATAGCCTAGGGCCTTCTTGTCTTGTGTTTTTCCTTCGTATCTTGTTGTGAGCGTATCGTGAGAACCGTAACTCCGTTTCCTACGTTCTACATATGCATTTGTATAGTTTTTGCATGATTCATACATATTTGCCATGTTCATGCTTGTCTAAATAACTTAACATAAGGTTCTGTCCAGATTCATTAATAACCAATCCTTTGAATGTGAAACATGACTAGTTAGGATTGCCATGCTAAAACTCTTCAAATAAGCATGCATCATTCTTGCTTGTGCATTGCACCATGGTTGTTTGTTTATTATTTCTGTTTATTTTGGGTAGACGTGAACATTGAACCTGAGTACGAAGAGCCAGGCGAGTACAACTACGAGGATCCCACTACTTGTTCCACTGAAGAACCAACATGCAAGATGATCGTAGCCGGGTCCAGATACTATTTTCGGTTGCTAGTTGTCTCACTCTTATTGTTACAATTGTGCTACCTACCACTTGAATGTCAGCCTCCTAATTGCCATGATAGCTTCTAACCCTCCACATCCTAGCAAACCTTTGATTGGCTAAGTTACCACTGCCCAGACCCTCTTATTGCGTTCTTAGTTGCAGGTACAGGTTGTTCCATGTGATAACATGCATTTGGCATATCACAATATTATCTATTATTTAATTTAATGCACATATGTATATCTTGGTATTGGTGGAAGGCTTGGCCTTTTGCTAGGTATTTTGTTCCACTGTTACCGCCATAGTTTCTTGCTACCGGTGTTACGTTTCCATACTTTGCTCTCCTATCATGCTCGGGGTTGTTATGGGGACCCCCTTGTTTATTCGGTTAAGATTAAATATTGTCTGGCAAGACCCAACTTTGGTACTAAATTTGCTTAATAACTTAATAAAATTTGCATAGGTCTTTGCAACCCCGTGGATAATTAATCAACCCCCGGGCCAGTGCTCCTCATGAGTGTTGGTACAAATTAGAGCCATGTGTAGGGCCAACCGGGGGCAACTCGGGAGATTTCTATCAGGCCACTGTACGCTGTGCTTATCTGTCATGTCTTGAGAATGAGATACACAGCTGTTATCGGGTTCGTCGACACGTCGGGTGGTCTTGCTGGATTTGTTTTACCTTTATCGAGTGTCTTGCGTGAGGAGCTCTAACTATCTTTGGGCTATCTCGAGGTGTTGAAATTCCTTTGTAGTTGCCTAGGATGATCACGAGATCTGTGGTCGAGGCTATTCCCGCAGAGTGTGGTTAATTTATGATGGACAAGTTGGAGCATCCCTACAGGGTCAGATCTTTCGGAAAGCCGTGCCCACAGTTATGTGCCAACTTGGATATTTGTTAACACCCGGTTATAGTTAACTTGAAGTAAACTGTAATAAAATGCACCAACTGTGTGAGTAACTGTGATCGTCTCTACTCGTGAACATGATCCGAGAGAGAACACAGTGGGGTTATATTGACGTAAGTAAGTGTTCAGGATCTCATAGAGGTCATTCTAGATTCGATCGTTTATCCTAGACCACATATTTATTTTCATGTTACGTAAGATTAGCCACCATAAATGCTTAGTGCTGTTACAAACTAAACACATACCCATTCCAACCCATAGCTTGAATAGTCTTGGTACCCGGGCGCATGATTGATGAGTCCTCGTGGCTCACAGATTACTACAACAATCCAGGTGCATGTACAGATGAGTTCGTGCAGGATGATGTGACGCAGCTCCAGTGGGAGTAGGATGAGGAAAGAGGCAAGATGTACGTGACTTATCCGGATGAGTAGAGGACCATGGTCGTGATCTTCGGGCTAGCGAGATAGTATCATTGCATATGCTTATATCGTTTGTTTTCGTCCGTAGACTGACCCTGTCTTGAGTTTGATGAATGAACTCTTTGTGGATTGTAATTTAGCTTGTGGTGAGTGTAAGCCAACTCATATACTCCTCTCTTCTTAAATATATGATGTAATGATGCTATATTTGCGAATGACGAGATGGGCCTCTATACCTTGTCGAGGCCCCCATGCCTTAATATGGATAGGCGCGCATCTTGGGCATGACAAGTTGGTATTCAGAGCCATACGACCATAGGAGCCCTTTGCTTGATTGAACTTGGCCGAGTCGAGTCTAGTGAAAACTATTTTGAGTCTAGTTATATCGGAGAGTAGGATTCTTTTTACTCCTCTTCTATGCTCTGGTGAGGTATTCGACTTAGGAATTTTGATTCTACTCCTCTTCTCGCTCAAATTTTTTTAGGATCATGCGGGTATTTTGGAGTCTATATGATACCGATGTGACAGGGTTCTGTCTTGGTGCCTCCTGTCTAACTTGATTTCTTACGGGGAGTCGAGCTCGAGGGAATGTTGGCACATCATTATCATTCAGCTTGCTTGATATCTCATGACGGAGAATGTTCGGAATTACTTCAATACTTGTCGTGGTGAGATAAGGTCGAAGTCACCCAGTACTTGGGAGGCGTCCGGGGTACCACCATGGTTTAGTATCGTTGTGAGTTCGAGGATTCGAGTTAGATGAAGTTGTGAAAGCCTCTGGTTATGTGTTGAAGGATGGATACAGTTGGGGTGTAGGATTGCTAGTTGTATGAGATATTTCCTCCTTGTATCCCCCACACCGGATTGCATAACCAGAAAGTTTTCGGAAGTTCTTAGGTGGGAACTCTTGTAGTTATCTAGGATCATCTTCTTCAGATGTATGTGGGCATATACATTTGTTCCGAGCAACATTAGCTCAATACTTTTGTGTTATTGCAAGTGGCTTCTAATATCTAATGATGTTATCATGAAACCGAAGAAAGCATTCTTAATAATTTTTCAGTAGGAAGGCTGTGATGTTATTTGTGCAATTCTTTCAAGCATTTGATTCAGCTATTGAATTCATCTTATCAATAAGGTGCTAATGTTTTTGTCCATCTCTAGGATGGCTCACCAACTCGCGGGAATCCGGGTCATGGTGAGGAGCAGGCTGATGTTCCACCACCCCCACCACTGCCTCCTCCTCCAGAAGCTTGAAATGCTGTGATGGACGCAACCAATGCGAACACTCAGATGTTGCTCAGGATATTACAAGAAAGAGATCAGGGTCAGCAAGGCTTTCAAGGGAATTTTCAGAATCAACCTCAGTTTGCGACGCTCAATCAGTTCCTTTCCAACCAGCCCAAGCCTTTCACCTGTTGTGAGCAGCCTTTTGATGCTGATGATTGGCTTCGTGATATGAGTAAGCATTTTGAGTGCAGCAATGTCAGGCTAGAGGACTTTGTCAGATTTGCATCGTTCCAGCTCAAGGGTCAAATAGCTGATTGGTGGCAGCAGTACAAGGATTCCAAGGGCGATCATGTTATTACTTGGGACGATTTCCGTCGTGATTTCAGGGCCCATTACATTCCGACAAGCTTTGTCGAGGAGATGTGTGAGAAGTTCTGGGACCTGAAGCAGGGAATCAAGTCTGTCTATCAATACAACATCGAGTTCCAGAATATAGCCCGCTATGCTAAGCAAGATGTTCCAGATGACAAGGCGATGATCTATTTGTTCAGAGGTGGTCTCAAGGATGAGCTTCTTCCAGGTCTAGTCCTTCAAGAGCCTCGTGAGTTTGATCAGTTCTACAACATGGATTTGAAGGTCGAGGCAACTTAGCTCAAGTTGGAGAACTCAAGGAAGCGTTCTAGGGATTCATATTCGTCTTCTTTCAGCTCTCAGATGGTTCCTAAGCAGCAGAAGTATTGGGTGCCAAATCCTCCCCCATTTCGTCCTCCTCAGCACTAGAAGCAGCTCGGTGGCCATGGTTCTTCCCACCCACCCAACCCAGGATTTTAGCAGAGACCCCAGGCGTCCAAGGCAGCTTTTGTTCCTTCTCTAGGCAACGTTCGTCCGCTTTCTGAGGTTACTTGTCACAAGTGTGGTCAGAAGGGTCACTACGCAAACAAGTGCAACCAGTGGCGTCTTCCGCCTCCTCCTCCAGTCTGACCTCCAGGCAATGCAATGTGAAGCATAATCCCAAGTCAGAAAGGGTGAACATGGTGAACGCAGCAGAGGCAGATGATTCTTCTCAAGTGATCATGGGTAATCTCTCAGTTAATTCTATTCCTGCAAACGTTTTGTTTGATACTGGTGCATCGCATTGTTTCATGTCCCGTTCATTCTTTGCAATGAATGAGTTTGCATGTCAAGATCTCCTTAGACCTGTGTGAGTGGTGTCTCCTAGGAAATTAATGAATTCCAATTGCTTGGTTCTGGATGTTTCTATCAAGATGGGCAATTATTCTTTTCTGGCTTCTCCAATTGTGCTCGGTAATTCCGACATTGATCTCAATTTGGGCATGGACTTCTTGGCTATGAATAAGGCTTATATTGATTGTAAAGCAATAGAAGTCAAGCTGACTCATCCTTCAGAAGATGTGATTATTTTCGCGGCTCGTGATGACACAATCCGTCTCTTCACTCTTAATGAGAAGGGTGAAATCTTGGCGATTTCTCAAATTCAAGTGGTTTGCGAGCATGAAGATGTCTTTCTAGAAGAATTGCCAGGAATGGCTCCGCACCGGCCAGTCGAGTTCGTGATTGACCTCGAGCCCAGAACTGAACTAGTTTGCAAGCGCCCTTATAAACTTGGCCCCGAAGATCTGAAAGAGTTG
Organism: Hordeum marinum; assembly: GCA_022496015.1. Lineage (NCBI taxonomy): Eukaryota > Viridiplantae > Streptophyta > Magnoliopsida > Poales > Poaceae > Hordeum > Hordeum marinum. The sequence goes on from CM039675.1 coordinate 337,704,576, forward strand.
AAGAAGCAGCTAGATGAACAGGAACTTCTGGGTCTGATCAGACCAAGTTCCTCTCCATGGGGTTGTGGTGTTCTGTTTGTCAAGAAGAAAGATGGCACGGACTGGCTTTGTGTCGATTACCGTCCATTGAACAAGAAGACAATCAGAAACAAGTACCCACTTCCCAACATCAATGAGTTGCTTGAACAACTAAAAGGTGCCAAGGTTTTCTCCAAGCTTGATATTCGCATCGGCTATCATCAGGTTCACATTCACGGAGAAGACATTCCTAGGACCACTTTCAGGACGAGGTTTGGCTCTTATGAGTACACTGTCATGTCGTTTGGTCTTGCAAATGCTCCTCCAACCTTCTCAAGAATGATGAACTTCATTTTCTATCCTTTCAAGAATGAGTTCGTCTTGGTCTATTTGGATGATATCCTTGTGTTCTCGGAGATAGAAGAAGAGCATGCAGAGCATCTCCCCCTTGTGATTGACAAGTTAAGAGATCTATGCCAAGTTTTCCAAGTGCGAGTTTTTGCTCAATGAAGTGGTGTACCTTGGGCATGTGATCTCTGCCGAAGGCATTAAAGTGCACCCTGAGAAAGTTGAGGCAATCTTGAAGTGGGAGCCTCGTCAGAATGTGAAGCAGCTTTGGAGTTTCCTTGGGCTTGCTAGTTATTGCAGAAGATTTGTGGAGAACTTCTTGCAAATTGCTAAGCCTCTGTCCAATCTCCTCCAGAAGAGTGTCAAGTATGTTTGGTCTCCTGAGTGTGATGTGGCGTTCAATACGCTCAAGCAGAGACTGACTTCAGCTCCAGTTCTTGTTCCTCCTGAGCAGTCAAAGCCTTTCCAAGTTTTCTATGATGCTTCTATCCAAGGTCTTGGTGGTGTTCTCATGCAATATAAGAAGATTGTTGCTTATACCTCGCGTCAATTGAAGCCTGCCGAGAAGAACTATCCCACTCATGATCTCGAGTTGGTGGCAGTTGTGCATGCTCTAATAACTTGGAGGCATTTGTTGTTGGGTAGACCAGTTGAGGTATACACCGATTACAAGAGCTTGAAGTATATTTTCACTCAACCCAATCTTAATCTTCGGCAGTCTCATTGGCTGGAAATGCTTGAGGACTTCAATCCAAGCATTGAGTATACTCCTGGAAAAGCAAATGTCATTGCAGGCGCGCTCAGCCGTAAGGCGTACTGCAATAGTCTCATCCTGAAGCCTCTTCAACCCGAGCTTTGTGAAGCCTTCCGCAAGCTGAACCTTCAAATGATTCCGCAAGGATTTGTTTACAATCTTCAAGTCTCTCCGACTCTGGATGATTAGGTTCACCAAGCGCAGCTTCTTGATGCTATGGTGAAGAAAGTGAAGAAAGGTGTGGGCAAGGGCATTCCGAAATATAAGTGCTTTCGAGTTGATGAGAAAGACACCTTGTTCTTTGAGGACCGTCTGGTGGTTCCAAAAGGTGATCTTAGGAAGGTTATCATGGACGAAGCACACAATTCTCGTCTCTCCATTCATCCAAGCAGTTCCAAGATGTATCAGGATCTCAAGCAAGCCTTCTGGTGGACTTGCATGAAATGTGAAATTGCTCAGTTCGTGAATGAGTGTGATGTTTGTCGCAGAGTGAAGGCGGAACATCAACATCCAGCAGGTCTTCTTCAGCCTTTACCTATCCCAGAGTGGAAATTCGATCATGTGGAGATGGATTTCGTTAGTGGGTTTCCCAAGTCCAAGAGAGATAATGATGCCATCTTTGTGGTTATTGACAAGCTGACAAAAGTTGCTCATTTCCTACCAGTCAAAGAATCTATCTCGGCACCTCAGCTTGCAGAGTTGTATACGTCAAGGATAGTATCATTGCATGGTATTCCTCAGCTCATCTCATCTGACCGTGGAAGCCTCTTCACTTCCAAGTTTCGGGAGTCCTTCCAGACTGCTGTGGGTACCAATCCGTTTCAGCACTGCATTCCATCCGTAGACAAGTGGTCAAGTTGAGAGAGTCAATCAGATCCTTGAAGATATGCTCAGAGCCTGTGTGATTTCGTTTGGCATGAAATGGGAAGACTGCCATCCATATGCTGAATTCTCATACAACAATAGCTTTCAGGCTAGCTCTGGCAAGGCCCCTTTCGAGATTCTCTACGGCAGGAAATGTCGTACCCCGCTTAACTGGTTTGAAACCGATGAGCGTTGGATTATGGGCAATGACATGATCATCGAAGCAGAAGAGATGTGCCGTGTCATTCGCGAGAACCTCAAAGCAGCTCAATCCCGACAGAAGAGTTATTACGATAACAAACATCGGGATGTTTCCTTTCAAGTGGATGATCTAGTCTATCTTAGAGTCTCTCCCATGAAGGGCACTCAGCGGTTTGTAATTAAAGGGAAGCTAGCTCCTCGCTTTGTTGGTCCTTTCAAATTTGTTGGCAAGAGAGGCGGACTTGCATATCAACTAGAGCTTCCTCCAGACTTCGCAAATGTGCACGATGTCTTCCATGTTTCTCAGCTCCGAAGGTGCTTCAAGACTCCCGAGCGTACCATTGACCTCCAAGACATTGATCTCCAAGAAGACCTCTCTTATCGTGTGCATCCACTGGCTATTCTCGAAGAAACTGAGTGTAAGACTCGCAACAAGTCTATCAAGTTCCTCAAGGTGAAGTGGTCTCATCATTCTGACAAAGAAGCTACTTGGGAACTCGAGGACCTTCTCCATTCCGAATTTCCAGAGTTCTTTCGTTGCTATATCTCGGGTCGAGATCCTCTTGTAGTGTGGGAGTGTTGTGATAGCCCAAGTGCTGCCCCTACCTTGTATGGCATGTAATCTTATGTGAACCGTTGTTGTCATGAGTTTAATGATATGAGTTGCTCAATGTCTTGCCTTGTCTCATGCATTCATGCATCATGCATCATATCATTCATCATCATGCCATGCCTTTGTTTTGTGATGTGACCTTGTTGTGATTGGGAATGATCTTGTGATGTGTGATTTGGTTAGAGTGCGGGTGGTGCAACAACTCCTTCTCACCCCCTCATTTTCAAACATGCCTAAAACCCCTCTTATTCCCTCTATTATTCCACTTGAGATAATTAAATTGGCATTTAATTTGTTAAAAATGTTCTGGTGTTAGACATTATTATCTTGAGTGAATATGTGTTGCTCTCCCTGAAGGTTGAGCCTTGTTTTAATTTGGTTTCAAAATAAACAACCCCCTTTTAATTATTTAAGTGTGAAAAATACTTGCTCTAAAAATCCCATTATTATTTTTTATAAATGGAGGTTTTTCTTCTCATCACAAAAGTATTTTTGTTTCTAATATATTCCTCTTCATTTTCCCTCGGGTAATTGTTTTGTGCTCTTTCTATTTTTAAAAGGGAAATATCTGCTGGTTTGGTTCTGTGTGTGTGTGTGAGAGAGAGTGAGTGGGCTGCCTCCCTTCCCTCGTGGTCCAGGAGGCTCCCGCGCGGCCCAGCTGCATGCGGGACGGCTACCTGCCCTGTCATCGTCTCCGTCAGGATCTTCAGAGAGAGAGTGCGCTCGCCGTCCCTTTTTGCCGTCCGACGCCGTCAGCTCCGGGGTATTTAACCCCCCCTCAACATGAGTGCCTATTCGTCCTAGGGTTCCTCTTCTCCTCCCAGCCGCCTCCGCTCCCGTCTCCCTCTCTAGCCCTCTCCTCCTCCCCTTCTTCTTTCCCCTCCTTGAGGTTCAGAGTAGGTACAGGTAAGTTCAGAGAAAGTTGCGCCAGTCGTCTTCGCCGTGTCTCCGGTGGCCCTCGTCGCTGGTGGAGATGGCGTGGAGCACAGGGCCGTCGCCCGCGTTCTATTCCCGCTGCTAGGGAGGTGAGGAGCACCTACCTGCAGCGCTGCTTCGCGTCGTCGTCGTCCGCAAGGAGCAAGGCCGTCACCGGCATCTTCTTCCCCTCTGTCTCGCCGTCGTCCGCATCCCCCGCGCCTCTGAGACCCCTCAATGAGCTGCCGCGTCCCCGCTGCCCTTCTTTCCCGCGTAGGCCCATGTGTCGACGCCATAGTGCCATCATCGCTGGTCGGAAAGGTGAGGGCTTGAGCTCGCCTCCGTCCTCCTCGTCGTGAGATGAGCAGAGGAATGGAACCCCGTAGATCCCCTCTTCGTTTGTGCCCCTTAGCGTCGCCGGAGAGCCGTGTGGTCGCCAGAATTCGTTGCCTCCATCGTTGCTGTCGCCGGTGTGGCAGGCTTCAGTTTTGTTAGTTAGCCGTGCGAAGTGTTAGTACTAGTGGTCTCGATGCCCTCTCCTTTTAAGTTCGAATGCATTAGCGCAGAGGTCTGCGCTCGGGGGTGCAAACCAGTAGGTCTGGGGTTCGATCCCCAAACCCCCTTTTTTATTTCTTCTTTCCTTTTGTTTTTCTTCTTCTTTTCTGATGTGGTATGTATGTATGTGTGTATGTGTATACCTACATGTAAAGATGTGTTTTTTTCTTCTTCCCTTTTCTTTTTAGTAGGAACACATGTATGTGAGTGTGGGTGCGTGTGTGCTTCTTAAACACATGTGTATGTGCATATACGCACGTGTGCGTATATGTGTGCCATATGTATGTGTGATGAGCACCCACACACATAGTGGTGTGTGTGTGTGTGTACATGAGTGTGGGTGTGCCCATATGCACTTGTGCGTATGTAGCTATGTGTGTGTGCATGCTTGTGTAGTGTGTGTGTGGGTGTTGAGTGTGTGTGTGTGTGTGTGACAAGTGGGTCCATGCCCCACTTGTCATACCCTATGTATTTTGATGTGTGTTTTGTTGTTATATGGGTTATATTAGATAATTTCCAATTATAGCAATTCTGCCAAATCTGGACATGCTCAAATATGCTCATGTGCATTTAGGGTATGTTTTCACTTATAGGAGTGCATGATGATTTTGCTATGTAGTTTTTGTCATGATGCTCCATGTGAAAATATGAGTATGATACATGAATTTGGGGTAGAAAAATCTCAGGAATTCATTGGTGATATTAGTTTGGTCTTTTGAGAAAGTTTGACAAAATGTCATTTTATCTCATAATGTCATTTTGTCATTTTTGCTATGTTTAATCCATGCATGCTATGATGTTTGTGCCAACATGAATATGGTAGTCTTTGATGTGTATAATGCCATGGTATTTATATTTGTCATGATCAACTTGCAAATAAGTGGGAATCATGCTCCAAAGTAGCCACTAAAATGTTGCTGTTTTCAACCATGCCAAATATTTGAAAGTCTGAGAATCTGCTGTTATTTTTATGCCATGAAGAGTGGTTGCTATCTAGTGATATGTTGTGAATTAGCTCAAGCTCAATGCTAGTGATTTGAAGTATATGTTGTATTCTAGCATCTTGTTAATTTTCATGCCATGTGGTGGTTTCTAACACCATTAGTTTCTGATGTCAACTTGCTATCAGATTAACTCAGATTCCAGAAAACTGTTAATTTCACTAAGTCCCAGAAATCTGTTTCATCATGCCAACTTGTGAGCTTCATGCTTATTGGTGTGTGCCTCCTTTCAAGTTTGTGTAGTTGGATAAGTTGATAAGCATGTTATGTATTTTCTGTCAATGCCTTGTTTGTGGTTGTAGGAATCTTGTAGCTCAAGTTATTGGCTGTGAAAGTTGCTATGTTCCTGTTTTGTGGCAGATTGTTTGTTTTTATTGTTTTGTGACTTGTGTGAGATATACTCCATGGATTTTCTTGATCTTTGGGTCTATTGTGGTTGGTTTTTCATTGCATAACCAGTGGTTACCTTGGAATGCCATGGAATAGCCTAGGGCCTTCTTGTCTTGTGTTTTTCCTTCGTATCTTGTTGTGAGCGTATCGTGAGAACCGTAACTCCGTTTCCTACGTTCTACATATGCATTTGTATAGTTTTTGCATGATGCATACATATTTGCCATGTTCATGCTTGTCTAAATAACTTAACATAAGGTTCTGTCCAGATTCATTAATAACCAATCCTTTGAATGTGAAACATGACTAGTTAGGATTGCCATGCTAAAACTCTTCAAATAAGCATGCATCATTGTTGCTTGTGCATTGCACCATGGTTTTTTTATTCTTGCTGTTTCTTTTGGGTAGATGCGAACGTTGAACCTGAGTACAAAGAGCCAGGCTAGTACAACTACGAGGATCCCGCTACTTGTTCCACTAAAGAACCAACAGGCAAGATGATCGTACCCGGATCCCGATACTATTTTCACTTGCTAGTTGTCTCGCTCTGATCGTTAAAATTGTGCTACCTACCACTTTAATGTCAGCCTCCTAATTGCCATGATAGCCTCTAACCCTCCACATCCTAGCAAACCTTTGATTGGTTGAGTTACCGCTGCTCAGGCCCTCTTATAGCGTTCTTAGTTGCACGTATAGGTTGTTCCATGTGATAACATGGATTTGGCATATCACAATATTATTTGTTATTTAATTTAATGCACATATATATCTTGGTATTGGTGGAAGGCTTGGCCTTTTTCTAGGTGTTTTGTTCCGCTGTTATTACTATAGTTTCTTGCTACCGGTGTTATGTTTCCATACTTTGCGCTCCTAACATGCTCGGGGTTGTTATGGGGACCCCCTTGTTTATTCGGTCAAGATTAAAACTTGTCTGGTTTCACAGCCCTAGAGTTGTTTGGTATTTGTTTGCATCAACATCAGCATGTGCATCATGTCATCATTTCTAGATTCAAATGAAACCTGAAATGGGGATTGTCAAACCCTAGCACCTCATTAAATAAACCAAATTCCAACAATTGAATTTTCAAATGATCTCAAAATGCTTTTCAAAAATGTTCCCCCTCTCTGATAAATGTTGGCAACAACATATCAGGGGTGAACTATAATTTAACAACTATTTTGATAAGTTAAATTAAATTAGATAGCTCCTGAAATCAATTAATAAAGCATTTATAAATATGATAGTTGTCTAAAAATTCCCATACCTTTTGTGGAAAATTCGATTATAATCAGACTATATTTAATAAATTATTGGGCATCAATGTGCCAGGTATTTTGGCCCCATAAAAAAATAAAAGAAGAATGTCAGAAAAAAAAGAAAACAGAAGAAAAACAAAATTAAGAAAAGAGAGGAGGGGACTTACCTGGCCCAGACCGGCCCAGCCCACCTGGCCATCGCTAGTCGTCCCCTACCTCTGCCAGAAGGCAGAGGCGAAGGGAGGCACGGCGAGCGTGGCCAGGGTGCCACGCCTCCTGCCTGCCAGCCTTGCTGGAGGAGGGGATTAGGCCCCAGAGCCGTCCAGATCGGGACGACCCCTCTCCTCTCCTCTCTCTCCTTCGCTCTCCTCCCTCTCCCCTGTCTCCTCCTCCCGGACCCGAAGACCGCCATCGCCATTGCTTGCCCCGTCGTTGTCCCGGCCACCCCTCGCCTCTCCAGCCTGTCCAAGAGCTCCGTCGCGTCGAGTTGCCCGTCCACGCTGGAGGAATCATGCCGGGAAGCCTCGAGGACGACGACCGTTCCCATCTTCTCCGCCTCGGCAACAGGAGATCGCCGTCGTGATTCGTGCAGCTCCGGTCATCCCCGAGCCCGCTGGCCAGCCGTCCGACTCCCTGTGAGCCTCCCCGTCCTTTCCCCTCTCTCCTCGCGGTCCTCCCCGTGCTCTAACCGCTAACCTCGCCGTTGCCGACCTCCGGCCGCCGCCAAAGTCGTCGTGGCCATCGACTCCGGCGACCCCGTGTTCTCCCGTTGTCCTAGGTGGATGCGCGCGAGCCTTAGCTGTTCGTAGGTGCCCTCCGCCGCTCAAATGGTCGCCGGAGGAAGATTTCCGGCGATCCCCGCCGTGTCGGCTCGCCGCCGGCGACCTCCCTCCGTCGAAGCCAACGTGGCAGGTTAGTTAGGACTAACCTCTGCGCTAATTAACCCCTAGAGTCACTGACAGCCGGGACCCACCCACTAATTAAAACACTGGATTAATAATATAATCTAAAATAACCAGTGGGTTAACTCTAAGTCACTGATATGTGGGACCCCCAGGTCAGCTTTGACCTGGCCACGTCAGGGTTGACTGGTCCCGCCAGTCAGCCTCTGGAGCTGACCCAGTGTCACTGACCAGTGGGCTGCACTGGTCAGGTTTGACCTGGACCTGGCCCTATTGACTGCTGACGTAATGCTGACGTCATGGTGACGCAGTATCTCTTTCTGGATTTAAAACAAATTAGAAAATGGATTAATAATTACAGAAAATGTTTAAAACTTCTAAAAATCATAGAAAATAATCTGTAAGTCAGATGAAAATAATTTATATATGAAAAATGATCAGAAAAATCCAATGAACCTATTTATGCCATGATCATGCATGTTTGAACAAGGTACTATCATCAAGTAGGAAATTTTATGATTAGGCTAATATATGAAATATCATTTGGAGTTGGACATTCAAACTTGTTTGAATTCCACTTCAACCAACTTGGCTAACCACTCCTATAGGTTAATTAAGTACCTTAATTTTTCATACCATGCATCATGATTGTGCATTGCATAAATTGAATGTGTTCTTTTTTCCTGTTTGCCGGTGTTTGTTTCCCCCCGGTAGATGATGGTTCCGACGATGTGAACGTTGACACTAATGAAGAGAAGTATATCTTCAGGACTGTCAGGCAAGCAAAACCCCCTTGAGCATACTGATATCAACCCACTCTCTCGCTCCTACTCTCTTTTACTGCATTAGGACAACAATGATTCAACTGTTACATGTCATCGGTAGTTGAACCCATTCCTTTGCATGACCTGTCTTTGCCACAGTAAATAGTTGAAACCACTTAGCAAGAGTAGCAACTATCTGAGCCCTGTTGTGCTTACTCAAACATGCATGCTTACTTACTGTGCTTGCTATGCTTAGAGTCGTGTCGTGTCGGGACTGATACATCTAGGTGATGGATCGGAATGGCAGTGTTCATGTCCTACGATGTGAGAGCTAAGTGTGTGAACACGATTTGGTAAAGGTAATGATGAGAGGTCATGTAGGAGTACATGGAGGGTTATCTCATCGGGACCGTCCTTAAGAATTGAGTTCTATGTATGTTATTCAAGACAAGATACTACCACACATTGGGCTCCGGTAACTCGACCCCTCTCGACTTATTAATCGCCTAGACCTCTGTCCAAGAGTTGCAACTAGTTTCTGGCGTTTGTAGGGAAAGTGTTGGCGGCCGTGTATAGTGCTGCCCGTCGGGGTGGACTATGATGTGGTACAGACACAGTTGCACGGTGTACCAAGTGGCACCCGAACGGTGGGCTTGGGAACCCTGCGCACATCATTTGAGGTCGTAGCGGAAACTTCGGCCAAACTTCCGTGCGGGTTCAACCTCGGATAGGCGATAAACCTAGACTAGGGTCTTGTGTGGTTGACGGTGTGGCCGACGCCCACGCCAGTGCTTCCGCTTGAAGGTTGCCGAGATGCATGACGTGCATATGGTGCTAAGTGGTGAGAGCGTGTGTGAAGAAGTATACCCCTGCAGGGTGAAATAATCTGTTCGAATAGCCGCATCCTCGGATATGGACTACTTGGAGAACTTATGTGGTTCATAGACAATTTGAAGTGGATACTCTAAAATGCGCAAGATAAGCGTGAGTGCTATGGATGGCCTTCTCGTAGGGAGATGGAAGTGGATCCATAGTGGTGTATTGATTGGTGAATATGTGGACTCGTGTGCGCTACCCCACCTTACGGAAAGTACTTGTAGTCATAGTATAGGTTAGCCAAGAGTCAAAGCTGGCTTGCTTCAAAGAACTCCACAACCCCCTTCATTGATACTTGTGCATATGTAGTTAGTTCTGATGTAAGTCTTGCTGAGTACTCTTGTACTCACATTTGCTTAATTTATGCTTTTGCAGAGGAGACGTCGGTCTCATTAGTGATATTACGACGTGAAGTTCGATGTTGACTGGGTTAGCTTGGGAATCCCAGACAGAGGTCTGGTTCTTTTGGTAGGGTCGTTGTAGCTTTTCAGGCTCCTCTAGCCACTTTTGTAGATGTCTGTACCCAGACATGTTTAACTTCCGCTTGCTTGTTTGAATGCTCTGAATGTTGGGTCCTGTGACCCTTGTTTGTAACATCTATTGTATCGGCTCTTCCGAGCCTTCTAAATAATTGTTGTATTGTTGTATGGTTATGTTGTGATGCCATAGTTGTATCTATGCATATCGGGCGTGTCATGCGTACGTGTGACGTGCAATGGTATGTATGGGATCCGACACCTAGTTGTGTGCCTTTAGTAGTGCTCTTTGCGGGGAACTGCCTCTTTGTGCTTCCACCGAGCCTTGGTAGCTTGCTACTTCTCCGGACACATTGATTAACCGGCATGTATCCTTCTTTGCTGCTGTGTCTGTCCCTTTGGGGAAATGCCTCGCAGTGTAATGGAGTCCCTATAGCCTGCTACGACTCGTCTACGTGCAGTGATGACATTTATGTCCCACGGCGTACTGGAGTCCTTGTAGCTTGCTATGACTCATCTACACACGCTAGAGATCGACACCTGCATTGCTAGGTTACGTATGCCTGTCCCTGTATAGATGTGCCACTTGGGTTCTATGACTAGTCATGTCGGCCCGGGTTCTTTGACATTTGAATGCTAGCAACATTTTCACATACGTGAGTCAAAAGACGCAAACGGTCCCGGCCCAGGTAAGGTGGCAGCCGTGGAGATAACCGTGCGTGAGACCGCAAAGTGATGTGATTTGTTATATGCTGGATTCTTATGGATTAGGATCAGGGTCCCGACAGTTTGGTATCAGGGCCTGACTGCCTGTAGGATTACCAAGCCAAACTGGTCGATGTTGAGTCTAGAACTGCTTTAGTTATATAAGGGAATTGATTGTGGAAGGGAACGTAAGGCTCTTTTACTCCTTTCCTTGTGTCATTCTAATTCTGAGTCACCCTCTTCTTTATTCTACGGGGATTAAGAACTAGGCCTTCTCATCTATCTATTAGGAGGACGAGTTACTATGCTGGAGACCTATGGGGAAAGATGTTGTCTTCTGGATCGATGTCTCTTTAAGAATTCAATGTCATGTCGTCAGTTGTCTTGCAGGTGCCTCATATTTCATGCCCGTATAGCTGTTATGTTGTCTGAGTTACCCAAGGTTTCTAAATTATCTGATGCAATTGCAAAACTTTTTCCTCTTGAGTCAATGTCTTTCAGGCCAAACAAAGCACACTAATTTTCAGTTGAGGTACTATATTACCTCGACATGTTTGATAAAGATGTTTAGGAAACCGTGTTGTTTCAGTGAACCACCCAATAGTCTAGTGGCGTCTTTTGTTCCCAGTGTGACAACTCTGGCCATCATTATCAAAGGCATGCTGTGATGCTACTTAGTCAATAGGTATTCTGTATCTGGGCTCTTAAACCCAAGGATCATTCTGCTTATTTCCGTTGATAGTATTTTCTCGTTCCTTTAGGATATTAGTAACCTTGCTATAGTCATCAAGATTTGTGGTATATCATTCTTCCACTACCATGAATCAGTTATGGCAGAAGTTCTTTGTGAACGGAAGATCACAACATGAGCCCTCTTGATGAGTTCCCCATTCCATAGTTGTGACTCTGCCAATCCTTCATTTCTGCATGGATTATCCGGAAGAAACATGTTGAACTATGTTCGACATATTCAATCTATGCATCTACAACCCAAGAAAAATCATGTGCTCTTGAGTTGCCCTTCTTCAATTGTATTCTGACCGTTATCTATCAATGGATAGTTAAGAGTATGTTATGCATTGAGTTATCAATGTCATTTATTCTTGTGGTCTATCAAGCCATTCTATTCTAGAATGACTAGGAGAAGCAAACTCCCGTACCTCATCCATTTCCCGGATTGGGTCAAAGCAGTCGTATTCTGCAGATCAAATGCCAATTCAGCTTTTGCTCTGTTCTATCTTGAGGTATTACCCTCTTCATGTCAAGATTATCACGAGAACTGTACTCCCTCTTATGAAATCTTGATGTAGTAATACTTCTCGCCATCATCATTCATCTGTCGGTCTCTGTCTTATTGGAAACCAGAACACCGACAAGTGAATCGTGATGTGTGTAGTCAATACTCCTAGCAATGATGTTGCTTGGTAGTTAATGGACAATAATTTCATTCTTGGTGTTTTGGTTATTGAATCACCCCTTCTCCAAGAATCCGTGTTGGATATCCCTGAACTAGTTGGATAAGCTAAACAACAACTTGGAGAGTTGGAAGATAGAATCTTAATCTAACTTGTCTCATGTAAAAGGGATGTCTTGTGTTTTGTGCTTGCATGTGTAAAAGAAATATGATATCTTCATCAATTGATCTTGTGACCAATTGATGCATCTATCATCTTGTACAACCATTGATTTGAGTTTGGGCTATCGTCAAATCAAAATCAGAACCAAAGATTTTCTAATGCTGTTCTACTCGTGGACGTATCCTCGAGCATACACCGTTATATCTTTCGGTCTGACCAATGCTATCGCCTTGTTCTCATAAGTTATGGGAATCCATCTACATGGATATTTTGATGAATTGTTGTTAAGCCCATTGACAAACATTATCATCTCTTCCATGACTCATGAAGGACATGAAGCTAGTGTTAGAAACTTTGTAGACATATATTCGTGTCTTGTACATGAATCTTATGCATGGTGTAAGAAGTGACTTACTCTTGGTTCATGGGCTTATGATGCAAGTTGCCTCCATGAACTTGAGAAAGGTCATTTTGTTTTCATTGGAATCATCCCAAGTCAGTCATGCACGTGCGAAGTATTCTATGGTTTGGTAGACTGATCATCTCCATTCCACATGCAATCCCTAGCACACCAAGCCACTGATTGAGTTGTTCAAGGAAAATAAGTTCTTTCTTCAGAGCTAATCCGGACTTATGTAAGAACTTCGCTAATTCCTAATGATGGTTCCTAACCAGAACTCGGAAGTGTTTTGTTGTAAGGTTATGTATCTTGCAATCCAGCTCAAGTTTTGGAGTTGGCTTCCGTAGTTCATTTCCCAAGAATTTCACAACGTCTCTGCTCGTGATCACCTCTGCTCGTGAACATGATCCGAGAGAGAACACGTTGGGGTTATATTGACGTAAGTAAGTGTTCAGGATCTCATAGAGGTCATTCTAGATTCGATCGTTTATTGTAGACCACATATTTACTTTCATGTTACATAAGATTAGCCACCATAAATGCTTAGTGCTGCTGCAAACTAAACACATACCCATTACAACCCAAAGCTTGAATAGTCTTGGTACCCGGGCGCATCATTGCTGAGTCCTTGTGGCTCACAGATTACTACACCAATCCAGGTGCAGGTACCGATGAGTTCGTGTAGGATGATCTGACGCAGCTCCAGTGGGAGTATGACGAGGAAAGAGGCAGGATGTACGTGACTTATACGAATGAGTAGAGGACCATGGTCGTGATCTTCAGGCTAGCGAGATAGTATCGTTGCATCTGCTCTTATTGTTTGTTTTCATCCGTAGACGGACCCTGTCTCTAGTTTGATGAATGAACTCTTTGTGGATTTTAATTTAGCTTGTGGCGAGTGTAAGCCAACTCATATACTCCTCTCTTCTTAAATGTATGATGTAATGATGCTATACTTGCAAACAACGAGATGCGCCTCTATCCCTTGTCGAGGCCCGCGTGCCTTAATATGGATAGGCGTGCATCTTAGGCATGACAGGTTGTTCCCACGTGGTGTGGTTAATTTGTGATGGATGAGTTGGAGCACCCCTGCAGGGTTAAATCTTTTGGAAAGCCATGCCTGTAGTCATGTGGAAAACTTGGATATTTTGTTTAACACCCAGGCATAGAAAACTTGAAGTAAACTCTAATAAAATACACTAACTGTGTGCATAACCGTGACTGTCTCTTTTTCGTGAGTCCTTATCCGAGAGAGAACACGGTGGGGTTATGATTGACGTAAGTGGGTGTTCATGATCAGTTAGTGATCATTTCTAGTTCACGTCCGTTATGCGTAGACCACCATACATTAATTTCTGCACTTGTAAGTTAGCCACTCAAATAAATGCTTAGTCGCTTGGTGTAGCCTCGCCACTTAACCATACCTCACCCACTAAGCTTTAATAGTCTTGATACCCTTGGAAATGAGATTGCTGAGTCCCTGTGGTTCATAGATTACTACAACAAGAGTTGCAAGTACAGTTAATGCGATGATTTGACGTGAGCGCAATTCTTGTTTGATTTGGAGTTCTTCTTCTTGTTCTTCTTCTTCCTCAATCTAGGATGGGTTCCAGGCGGCAGTCTGGGATAGCAAGGATGGATGTCATTTTGTCGTTTGATTTTGTCCGTAATCGGACCCTGCTCTTATGTATGATGTTTGAGTATGTTGTTGTATTGATGTGTTATTGTTGTAGCTTGTGGCGAGTGTAAGCCAATTCCATATACTCATCTCTTCTGTGAATGTACTTATAATGATATCCATTCTTGCAACACGAGGAGATGCGCTTCTATCCCTGTCGAGGCCTCGTGCCAAAATAAGGATAGGACTGCATCTTGGGCATGACAAGTTGGTATCAGAACCTGTACCGACCAAGGAGCCCCCTTGATTGATCGAACTTGGCCGAGTCGTGTCTAGTGAAAAACTGTTTTGAGTCTAGTTATATCGGAGAGTAGGATTCTTTTTACTCCTATTCTATGCTCTAGTGAGGAATTATGACTTAGGAATTTTGATTCTACTCCTCTTCTCACTCAAATTTTTTTTAGGATCACGCCAGTATTTTGGAAACTATATGATACCGATGTGACGGAGTTCTGTCTTGGTGCCTCCTGTCCGACTTGATTTCTTCCAGGGAGTTGAGCTCCAGGGATTTCTTGGCACATCGTTATCATTCAGGTTCCTTAGTATCTCAGGACGGAGGGTGTTCGGAATTGCTTCAATACTTGTCATGGTGAGATAAGGTCGGAGTCATCTAGTACTGATGAGGCATCCAGGGTACCACCAAGGTTAGTATCGTTTTGCTTTCAAGGATCCGAGTTAGATGGAATTCCGGAAGCCTCTGGTTATGTGTTAAAGGATGGATACAGTTGGGGTGTGGGGCTTGTTAGTTGTGTGAGATATTTCCTCCTTGTATCCCCAACACCCGATTGCATAACCAAGAAATTTTTCGGAAGTTCTTAGGTGGGAATTCAAGTAGTTACCTAGGATATCTTCCAATAGATCAAGATGTGAGGTTGGGGTTCGACATCTAGTGGATTCCTTTGTTCACGGTCTTTCTTACAGCGGTCTCGTTGTGTATTAAAGAGTCCTTGTAGCTTGCTATGACTCGAGGACGCATCATATGTCGTGTGCACTGCCTTGCACATGATGTCTACTATAAGATCAAGCCCGTGCGAACCTTACCACAAAAATATCGAGCGAAATCTCTGTTATGCATTTGTTCTGGCTTGTTTCATAAGCCTCATCCTTTGTTTTGTTTTGAATATGGTAATTCGAGTTGCTTCGATGTCAAGTGGTGATTTCATATCTTTCCTAAGTGTTCTCATATGTCTGCGGGATTTCTAATTCTTTTGCTCAACCAGAGTTGTCATATCAATTCTTTTTATCCGGTGTGCTTCTCTTCAAGGCAATTCAATCCTCTCCAATTTTGCAAGATCAATCCTCATATGTCGTTACGGAGTTGTCTTACAAGTTTTTCTTTGTTTTCCCACTCTCCCGCCCTTTTTCTTCAATGATTAAACTCTCATCCAAATGCCTTTCTTTTCATCGATGCTTCCGCTATATCTTTTCTTTTGTATTGTATCCGGTGATTTGTTGTGGATATTCTCAAGAGTTTCATTTTCATAATCTATCCTCAAATTCCTTGTTCTTGTTGTTATTCTTCTTTGGTGAATTCAATTCAATCTCTAGGTGTTCATCATATCCTTTCTCATCCGTTCAATGATTGCCCATGTTGGAAATTCTTATCCAAGTATCTCTTGTTTAGTCATCTCTCTTTTATATCGGAGTGCTGAAGATATCTCAAAAGTTGCATGTTTCCATTCAATAACCCTTTCAAATTATTTCAAGGGCTCATATCAGCAAGTTCTTAATTTGTACCGGCACAATCTCTCTTTTTAAGCAATTGTTTCAACGGTGATCTCTTTGAGTGGGCCCATAACCCACAGGTGTTTTCCCCAGGATCTTACCTAGCTCTTCTAATCTTTCTTGAGATATTCTCAAGTTCTCTTCAAATATGACATAAGAATGAATTTCATCAGTCATGTGCCTTCTTGAAGATCGCTTCTAAATCATTTTCATTGTTGGCTCAACCTTTCCTTATTCATTCTTTCGGAATGTATCAGTAATTCTTGGTGGTGTTCTCGTCATCATTCTCTGCAATGAAGTCCAAAGGAGTGGTTCTCTTAAATCTTTGCTCATTCTCTTGGAGATTCATGGTTTTAGCTTCGTGTTATCCTCTTAAATTGTTTTCGATAATGAGTAATTCCTCTCATATCTATTCTGTGCATTTCATAATTGTTTTCATTTCTCGATCCTCCCGAAAGGCCATCATTTTAGAAGATTTCTTCGTTCTCAGCTTTCAACTTTCGTTCTCAAATTCTTCTCAAGTGTTGTTCCTTTGTTCGTATCTCAATTATTCCGGTGCTTCATTCAAGTTTTCTATTAGGTGGATCATGCTCTCTCCATTCTCATGTTATATAATTCATTAGTATTATCCTCTTAAGTTTCTAATTCTTACCGGTGTTCTCGTTCAAGACTTCTTCAAATTTATGATCTATCTCTCTCTCTTTAATTCTTTGCAAGAACAATAAGTGCTGTGTGAAATCCGTTGCTTGTCATCAATTTAACTTGATGAAGGATAAGCATAAAATAATTCTTATTCTTGTTTGTCAAGGTGATTTCAATCCCTCTTCCGGAGTTGTGCATGATATCAATTCTCGATTTCAAGTGTTCTCATCTTTTATTTCCGAAGTCCCAAGTTATTCTCAAGTATCTCTTCGCGAAGATTCTTCTAAATCATGGCAAGGGTTCCATCTTATTCTTCCCAACCTTCATTCTTTGATCATCATTTGTTTCCGGAGTTCTTCAAGATGCTTCTTCATGGTGGGTTGTTAAGGATGTAATTCTTCTCGAATCGTTCTTCATGATTGTTGTTGGAGGTTCTCAGGTGCTCTTTATCTTGGATTTCTAAGTTCAATTCCTTCTCCATTTTATTTTGAGATGGTGTTATTAAATTCTTGATCATGAGGAGTCTCGAAGGAAAATTGTCAAGAATGAGATAAGTAAACCCATCATGTCTTCTCGGAGTTATCTTGGGTTGGATTTGACCTAAAGCATTTCCTAAGGACTGTTGCTATCATGGTGTCATAAATGATCCAAGTTTTCTCCTCCTCTTCTCAGTAAAAGAAGTTTTGCATATCTTGTTGCTCTCAAGAAATCTATTGTTTCTATTGGGGCAGGTTGTCACCTCATAATTTTGAGATGTTTTCCATAAGCCCATAACAAGCTATTCTTTTCATTGTTGATTCTCCATCAACTCCGTTCAATCTCTTCTTGTAAGATGCTTTTTAAGTCCAATGGTGGTAGATGTTGTTATTTTATTCTCCTTTCTTTTCCCTCCTATGATCTAGTTCCTATTCCTTTCTTCCGGAGGCGTTGTCATGTTGCTCTCTTTCAACCATCATCCTATTTTATCAAGATCATGTTCTTTATTGCTTATTCATTTTACCGGAGTGTTCTGTTCTATGTTAGAGTTCTTTTCATTCTTATCAAGTTTTGCCTGTCTTTCCTACCGAAGTGCTGCCGAAATTTCTTTTGAATTCTTGCTTGTTCCTCATGTCGTTCTTCATCTCTTTCAAACCGTCAATGTTTCATTGGTTTCACTCGTTGGTCAGAGAAGCAACTAAATTTTACCTCTTGCTCTTTCTCTTCCCCTCCTCATTCTATATCTCAGGACGAGATCCTCATGTAGTGGAGGAGAGTTGTAACAGCCCGGGACCGACGCTCCAGAGGATTCCCCTTTTATTTCCATTCTCGTCTATGTTTTGTTTGGATGCTGCATTGTTCATTGCATCATTCGCATCATCTGCATAGCATCATCACTCGTTTTTAAAAACTTGCGTCCGTTCGTAGTTCCCGGTTCTCTCCGTTCGTGTCGTTGACCATTTAGAGACCAACCAAACACGCACGCGTCCGCGACATCATTTTAAAAAACCATTTTTAAAACCGCCCAAAAAATATTCATGGATTGGATCGACAGTAGGCGTACGGTCTTATTATATTGTAGGTGGACCGCCTGCCAAATTTCGTTGCATTCCGAAGTCGTTTGATACCCGAACGGTCAGTTGTAGCAGTGCGATCATCAGTTTATTCATCGGACATTTTTTGGTGTTTTAAAACCTCTTGTAACGGTCGCAAACCTCCCTCTCATCTCCTCATAGACCCTCTACGCGGCCACCGCAACCTAACCCTAGCCCCCTCCGCATCCGGGCATCCGATCGAGATCGAATGGTACGAAAACGGACAAAACCCCTCTAATCCTAGCCCCCTTTCCTATTTAATACCCATCCCCTTCCTAATCTGGCCTTCTCCCTCCACCTCCCTCGAAATCCACGCCACCCCAAACCCTAGCCGCCACTTGTCGCCCTCCATAGTGCCTCCAGTGCACAGGGCCCGCCGAGCCCATCTGTGGCCCGAACGGGCCCGAATCAGCCCCGACCTTGAGCTCCCGCAGGAGCTCCTCCCATGGCCGCCCCATCCTCGCACCCTCGCCTTCCCCTCGACCCGTCGGACCTAGCCACCTCCTGCAAGCAGCTGTCGCTGTGCCCCCAGGCACGTCCCACCGCTGGCGCAGCCTCTGCTGCAAGGGGCACCCAAGGCTCCCCATGGATGCCGACCCGCAGCTCCGCCATGGCCGGGCCTTGCCGAGCTCAGATCCGGCCACCCCAGCCATTCCCTGACCATCTCTAGCCTTGGATCGCCCGGATCAAGCGAGATCCGGTCGATCTACGATCACCCCGCGCCCATCCTCACCTTGAAGCCCCGCCACCTTCTCCCGTCGCCATGGCCTCCTCTGGTGATAGGAGGCGAAGCCCTCGAGCGACGCCCAGCGCCCACCCTCTCAAGCACCCGACCTGGGCCCTGCGTGTCGAATCTCATGCCAAACTTTATTTTCATGTTTAATAAATATAAAATATGGTTAGTACAGATCTGGACCAAATTCATATTATGCTTATGGGGTCATTTCGGAAATGCTATATGTTGCTTCCGGCCCCATTTAA
The DNA here is from genome assembly GCA_022496015.1 of Hordeum marinum. Taxonomy (NCBI): domain Eukaryota; kingdom Viridiplantae; phylum Streptophyta; class Magnoliopsida; order Poales; family Poaceae; genus Hordeum; species Hordeum marinum. Next base: position 337,723,789 of record CM039675.1, read on the forward strand.
ACCGCCTATATGTTGTAGTTTACTTATGCTTCACCTATTGCCATGTTTAACAACATTTAATATTGATGAGTACCTAAACGAGCGTGAACTAAATAATCGAACGTGGAGTATCATCAATATGCAACTCATTGCATATTGAACTTCACTTAATGTGTAGTAGTTCTTTGTTGTTCTTGCCATGCCATGCGTTGCATATAAACCACACATGCATCATATTTGTTTGTGCATCATGTCATGCATATGTTGTGGTGTATCTTGTGTTGATTGTTTGTTTTAGATTGCTTCTTCATGATAGAGTTCTGAAAGCGTTCGGAGTGTGAGGACTCGTTCGACTATGTTGGCTCGTCTTGTTCATGGACTCGTTCTTCTTTCGAGCGGGATCTCAGGCAAGATGGCACATTTCCCTGGATACCACTACTATCATTGCTATGCTAGTTGTCCCGCTTTTATCATTATGTCTTGCTACCTACCACTTGTTTGACAAACCTCCCAACATTGCCATGAAAAGCCTCTAACCCTCCACCTTCCTAGCAAACCTTTGTTTGGCTATGTTACCGCTTGATCAACCCTTCTTATAGCATTTCTAGTTGGAGGTGCAATTGCTTCCATGTGACAACATGGACATTCTTTTGTTATCACAATATTATTTATATTTAATTTAATGCACTTTTACACTTGGTACAGGGTGGAAGGCTTGGCCCGTTGGCTTGGTATTTTATTCCACTCTTGTCGCCCTAGTTACTTGTGAACCGGTGTTATGTTCCATAATTGAGCGCTCCTAACATGCTCGGGGTTGTTATGGGGACCCCCTTGATTTTCGTTTTGGGATAAAACTCTTCTGACAAGGCCCAACTTTGGTTTTACCATTCTCCAACCTAATAAAACTTGCATAGGAACTTTCCGGACCCCATGGATAATTAATCAACAACCCGGGCCAGTGCTCCTCATTAGTGTTGGCCCAAAATGGCAGTAGCCGGGGCCACCAACGGGTGTGCCAGCCGGAAACTTAGCCAATCCGGTTGTATCCTGAGAACGAGATACACGGCTCTTATCGGGTTCGTCGACACGTCGGGCGGCCTTGCTAGATTTGTTTTACCTTTCTCGAACGTCTTGCGTGAGTAACTCTGATCTTCTTCGGGCTATCTCGAGGTGACAGATTTCCTTTGGAATTTCCTAGGATGATGACGAGATCCATGGTCGAGGTTGTTCCCGCGGCGTGTGGTTAATTTGTGATGGATGAGTTGGAGCACCCCTGTAGGGTTAAATCTTTCGGAAAGCCATTCCCACGGTTAGTGGCAAACTTGGATATTTTGTTTAACACCCGTTCATAGCAAACTTGAAGTAAACTCTAATAAAATACGCCAATTGTGTGTGTAACCGTGACTATCTCTTCTCGTGAGTCCTTATCCGAGAGAGAACACGGTCGGGTTATGATTGACGTAAGCATGTGTTCAGGATCAGTTAGTGATCATTTCTAGTTCACATCCGTTATGCGTAGACCACCATACTTTAATTTTTGTACTCGTAAGTTAGCCACTCAAATAAATGCTTAGTCACTTGCTGCAGCCTCATCACTTAACCATACATCACCCACTAAGCTTTAATAGTCTTGATACCCTTGGAAATGAGATTGCTGAGTCCCTGTGGCTCACAGATTACTACAACAATAGTTGCAGGTACAGGTAATGCGATGATTTGACGTGAGCATGATGCTTGTTTGATTTGGAGTTCTTCTTCTTCTTCTTGAATGTAGGATGGGTTCCAGGCGGCAGCCTGGGATAGCAAGGATGGATGTCATTTTGTCGTTTGATTTCGTCCGTAGTCAGACCCTGCTCTTATGTATGATTCTTGAGTATGTTGTTGTATTGATGTGTTATTGTTGTTGCTTGTGGCAAGTGTAAGCCAATTCCATATACTCATCTCCTTTGTAAATGTACTCGCAATGATATCCATTCTTGCAACACAACGAGATGCGTTTCTATCCCTGTCGAGGCCCTCGTGCCAAAATAAGGATAGGACCGCATCCTGGGCATGACACCTATACAATTTACCATTGTATTGGGTGTGTTAGGGACACAAGAGACTCTTTGTTATTTGGTTACAGGGTTGTTTGAGAGAGACCATGTTCATCCTATGCCTCCCAGGGATTGATAAACCTTAGGTCATCCACTTGAGGGAAATTCCCTGTTCAAGAATTCATCCGATTGTTCAAGAATTCATCCGATTAACCAGTTAACTTGTCAATTAATCCCTACTCATAGGGTCATCGAGTAGCCGATTAACAGATAAATCGCCCGATTAATTGATTAAAGTCCGACAAAATTGCCGAGTAGCCTACTAATCCCCTACTCGCAAACCAACCGAGCAGTTACCAGTTAACGATTTCCTCAACAATGGGGAAAATTGCTACTGTCCTACAAAACTATGCGCTTGGAGGCCCAACATGAGTCTACAAGAAGAAGGTTGTGTTCTAGACATCACCCCCCGATACGACCCACAGATATATCAAAATAGGTAAACAACACAAAGAAAACAGAATCTGTAAAAAATAGATCACTGTGCAGCAATTTGGAAACTTCGTATACTTGTGTAACTCCAAAAATTCTGAAAACTTAGGACAACCTGGGAAATTTGTATATCAATCTGGTGTAAAAATTTCGGACTCATTCAACGCTCTGATAAATTTTATAAAATTCCTGGACTGGGCACAATTTTTTTTAGCAAGATCTAATCAAGAATCACCATAGACCATCCCAAAGGTCTTACATGGCTGAAACACTAATTAAAACACCAAAATTTTTTACTAGAGAGGTCATAATGTGTGAAACACTCAAAAATAGAAGCAAAATACAGAACATAAAAATAAAATTGGGTTGCCTCCCAACAAGCGCTATTGTTTAACGCCCCTAGCTAGGCATAACGCAATAGATCTAGGTATTGTCATATTTGGTATGCAATCCAAAAGTAGATCTCATAATAGATTCATAAGGTAATCTTATTTTCTTTCTAGGAAAGTGGTCCATGCCTTTCCTTAACTAAAATTGGAATCTAATGTTTCCTTCTTTCATGTCAATAATTGCACCAATCGTTCTAAGGAAAGGTCTACCAAGAATTATAGGACATGTAGGATTGCAATCTATATCAAGAACAATGAATTATATGGGCACATAATTCCTATTTGCAACAATAAGAACATCATTAATCCTTCCCATAGGTTTTTTAATAGTGGAATCCTCTAGATGCAAATTCAAAGAGAAACCATCAAGTTCATGGAAACCTAGCACATCACCTAAAGTTTTCAGAATCATGGAAACACTAGAACCCAAATCACGCAAATCATGCCACTCATAATCTTTAATTTTAATCTTAATAGTAGGTTCCCACTCATCATGAAGCTTTCTAGGGATAGAAACTTCCAATTCAAGGTTTTCTTCAAAATATTTCATCATAGCATCAGCGATATGTTTAGTAAAAGCCTTATTTTGATTATAAGCATGCGGAGAATTCAACATGGATTGCAACAAGGAAATACAATCAATCAAAGAACAACTATCATAATTGAAGGCCTTGAAATCCAAAAGAGTGGGTTCATTGCTATTTAAAATTTTGACCTCTTCAATCCCACTTTTATCAATTTTAGCATTAAGATCTATAAACTCCGAATCATTGGGATGACTTTTAACTAAAGTTGACTTATCTCCAGTCCCATCTTTATCAAGATTTATATTGGAAAACAAAGATTTAATAGGAGTCACATAAATCACTTTGAGATCTTCATCATTATTAAAAGATTTTGGCTTCGCGACCATTTTATTGACTAAGGTAGCTTGTTTATCAGAAATTTGGCCTACTAAATCCTCAAGATGAGAAAACTGAGATTTCAAACCATAAAACTCCTTAGACATATCATCAAGCTCTTTATTCATGTATTCCAGCATACCCTTTTGTTCTTTAAGCTCGTTTCTAAAGAAAATATTATGGTCAAATTGGAGTGACATGAACTTTTTAGCATTATCCTCAATATCTTCCAACTTCCTAAGTTAAGGATCAAAGCTTTTGGGTTGAGCAATAAAGACGAGCGAAAGATCTACACACAAGCAAACGAAAAGGCAAACAGAAGAAGGGCGAATAAAAAGGAAAATCTTTTTGTTTTTTTTTCTGAAAATCGTTTTAGAAGTGGGGGAGAGGAAAACGAGAGGCAAATGGAAAATAATGTAAATGAAAGAGATGAGTTTTTAATGGTTACTTGGTAGGATTGATATGTATCCTCCCCGGCAACGGCGTCAGAAATCCTTCTTGCTACTTCTTGAGCTTGTGTTGGTTTTCCCTTGAAGAGGAAAGGGTGATGCAACAAAGTAGATAAGTATTTCCGTAAGTTGTTGAGAACCAAGGTATCAATCCAGTTGGAGGAACAAGCAAGTCACCAATAGATGCACATACACAAACAATCAAACACTAGCACCCAACGCTATAAAGGGGTGGTCAATCTATTCACGATTATTTGCAAGTATTAGATCTGTTAGAGATACATATGGAAAAACTGCGAGAAGTTAAAAGGTAAGTAAATTGTAGCAAGGTATTTTTGGTATATAGATCTGAAAATATAATATGTAAAATAGACCCAGGGGCCATAGGTTTCACTAGAGGCTTCTCTTTTGAAGGAAAATGACACGGTGGGTGAACGAATTACTTTGAGCACTTGATAGAAAAGCGCATAGTTATGATGATATACAAGGCAATGATTATGCATATAGGCATCATGTTTGTGTCAAGTAGACCGAAACGATTCTGCATCTACTGCTATTACTCCACACATCGACCGACTCCTGCCTGCATCTAGAGTATCAAGTTCATGAAGAACAGAGTAACGCATTAAGTAAGATGACATCATGTAGAGAGATAAACTCAAGCAATATGATGAAAACCCCATCTTTTTAGCCTTGATGGCAACAATACAATATGTGCCTCGCTACCCCTACTTTGTTACTGGGTGAGGACACCGCAAGATTGAACCCAAAACTAAGCACTTCTCCCATTGCAAGAATTACCAATCTAGTTGGCCAAACCATACCAATAACTCGAAGATACTTGGAAAGATATGAAATAATGCATATAAGAATTTAGAGAAGAACCAAATAATATTCATAGGTAAGTTGGTCATAAACCCACAATTCATCGGATCTCGACAAACACACCGCAAAAGAGTGTTACATCGGATAGATCCCCATGAATATCATGGAGAACATGGTATTAAAGCACAAAGAGAGAGAAGAAGCCATCTAGCTACTAGCTATGGACCCGTAGGTCTGTGGTGGACTACTCACGCATCATCGGAGGGGAAATGGAATTAATGTAGATGCCCTCTGTGATTGAATCCCGCTCCAGCAGATTACCGGAAAAGGCTCCAAGATTAGATATCTTGAGAACGGAGGCGTCTGGCGTCAGAAAAGTATTGTCATGGCTCTTTTTGGTATTGGGGAATATTTCAGAATTTATAGGCCGAAGATCAGGGTTAGAGGACCTACTGGGGGCCACAAGAGAGGGGGTGCGCCACCCTGGCCACGCCAGGGTGGCTTGTGACCTCTTGGCTGGTCTCCTGCCTTCCTCTCCATGTCTGGTAGATGTCTTCTGGTCCAAGAAAAATCATCGCGAAGATTTTATTCCATTTGGACTTTGTTTAATATTCCTTATCTACAATACTCAAAACAAGGAAAAAACAGAAACATGCACTAGGCTCTAGGTTAATAGGTTAGTCCCAAAAATAATATAAAATAGCATATTAATGCATATAAAACATCCAAAACAGATAATATAATAGCATAGAACAATCAAAAATTATAGATATGTTGGATGCGTATCAGACACCTCTACACTGACGAAAATGGTAATGATTTCGATCAGAAGGTATATCGCTCCATGATTGGATCTTTGTTGTACCTATGTGCTTCTAGGCCAGATATAATGGTTAGCGTTTGCATGTGTGCCCGATTTCAAGTGGTACCAAAGGAATCACATCACCTTGGTGTGAAGCGAATACTTAGATATCTGTCTCACACCCCAACGCTAGGATTGTGGTGTCCAAAGGGTACGAAGTTCGAGCCGATTGGCTACTCAGATTCTGACTTTGTTGGCGATAGAGTTGATCGCAAGTCTACATCAGCACTTGTCAGTTTCTTGGACGATCCCTTGTGTGTTCGTCTTCTAAGAAGCAAAACTGTGTGTCACTCTCTACTGCCGAAGCCGAATACATTGCTATTAGCGCATGCTGGACTCAGCTTCTCTGGATGAAGCAAACACTCAAGGAGTATGGCATCAACCTGAAGGATGTACCTCTCTACTGCGACAATGAGAGTGCAATCAAGATCTCCTACAATCATGTACCTCACTCAAAGACGAAGCACATTCATATAGAACATCATTTCCTTCGGGATCATGTGATGAAGGGCGACATCAACATCAAGCATGCAGACACTGAAGATCAACTGGAATATATCTTCACGAAGCCTTTGGATGAGAAGAGGTTTTGCAAGTTGCGGTGTGAGCTAAATATATTAGAATCCTCAAATGTCCTTTGAAATGGGAATACATCCTAATGCTTATGCATGTTGATGACTTTGATGCACAACACATGATGTAATGTATGTCTTCAACTCATGAAGACATACAAGCTGAATATGAATACATTAACAAAGAATATGACTTCAGAGCGCCACGATAATTGTGCGCCGTGTCTGGGTCTATCATTCTTATACGGTGGGTAAATCCACCAACCAATCTCGAAGACATTGCTTTTATCTCAACTTTTTTATATGTCTTCGAGAGCCGAATGTCTTTGGAACAAAACTTTGTTGTTTGCATGTGTGTTTCAGATGAAAACTATTTGCAGATCTAAATTTGGATTAGAGCATTGTCCTATACAACATTTGTCCAATAGCTTTGTCTTTAACTGTTTCCTAGGCAAATGTGATCGGACCCAACATTCTCCTATGTTCTTACCTCATCCAATCTGTTCTAATCCAGTCATATGCATTCTATGTTGACATGTGTTGACTGTCTTCACTACATTCTTGTTGCTTGAAGACAAATTAACCACATATTTAATTTGCCAATATAAATTCTCTCTGTGCTTTTAGCAACAACTCCCGCACTACCGCTTCGATTATGGTAGTGGGTTGTCAGGTGGTTTGCATGCATGCCACGTGACCCACTTTAGCCGAAGAGTCACGAGTAAATTCGTCTTTTCGGTTCAAACTCCTCCACCCTTATAAATACGAGTTACCCTCCTTCCATTATTACTTTCCCCTTCATCCGCCACCTCACGTGCTGAGAACCCTAGCGCCGTCATTGGAATCCATCATCGCCGGAGACAAAGTGCTTCGCTGCCACGACTTCGCCGACGACGTACTCAAGCCGGCCATGTTCATCCTCCGCTCGCTGCCGCCGTAGCCGTATGCCTCCACCAAGTTAGGGCGAGGCATATTGAACCGCTCGGCTTCTCCGCCTTGTCGAGTAGTTCGTCTCGTTCTTCATCGCCGTAATTAAAACCTATTTTTACACCACATTTTGATCCTAGATTCTTACTAAAATTTGTCGGTTGTTGTTTATTCTCTTTCCACTCAACCAAATCTAGATCTAGATATATCCTTACCAAATATATTCACTTTGTGGTCTGAAACTTGGTTTGATTCCTCACTTGTGCAAATCCTTGGACTTGTACAAATCTGAACTCACCATATTCTATATACAAGTGAATGTCTTCTGTATAAGGTCAATGTCTTCAAAACTCTGTTTTAACTTCCAAATCTTTTGAGAATGCATATGACCTCTCCTCTTCCCTCGCATCTCTAACTCTTTCATAGGTACATGTTCACAGCAGAATCGCTTGGATCTCATAGTCTGAATTCATTTGTAGACTACTTGGAGATACATATGGAATCTTCTAGTGTGTGTTCCTATTTGTGCACTCATGTGAAGCCATTGCCGAAGCCTTTGTTGAAGCCAATGGAAGACAACAAACCACTCATGAAGGGAGGAAAGCAGAGATGCAAGAATACTGCTAAGGATCTTCCCCCAGATCTTTATGAGTTGTACAAGTCTGATAAGGAGGAGGGATACACCAAATGTAAGAATAGCCTCCAATGGATCCAAAGACATTGGAGTGTGGAGTGGTTTTACTACCGCTTCGTCACTGATGAGTATGTTGAAAAGTGTCCTGAGAATGCACCTTGGACGGACATCATATACAGAAATCTTCATCCGGAGACCAAGGCTGATGCCATCAAGATGGGATTCTACCCCTGTATGTTCAGGCAACCAATGCCAGAGAATCCCAATCCATCAACCATACTTTGCATCCCAGAGCCCACAGAGTCAGATGAGGAGGAAGTTGAGCAAGAAAATGTTCCTGAACCGCCACAGAAGCCTTTGGAAGTACCAAAGTGTTCCAATTCGAAGTCTTCAAGGCCTAAGTCTTCCAAGGCTCCTCCTCCTGCAGAGTCAAGCTTCTCGGTCCCCTTCTGCAAACCCCGAGGAACCAGAATCTGAAGGTCGCCTACACAGGTGTATGAAGAGAAAGGCTATTGCTTCTCATGGCCCGAAGCCTAACATGTCTTTGATGAATGCAGCCAACATGATTGAGCTGTCAGATGACGAGTTTGATGATGAAGCCTTGGCTAGGCTTATTAGCAGAAAGAAGAGGAAGCCAAGAGGCTTGAAGACTTACCTCTGATTGACCCAGTTGTCTTCGAACATTTCATTGATGAATGTTTTGCTGACCCCTCCATCAGCATTAACGCTCTTTAGCTCCCATTAGCCTGAGTGTCACGTTCCAAGGACTTGTAAATGATGAACTGACTATGGCTCAGAAGGCCAAGCATACCTAGGCCAAGATCAGCCATGAGAAAGATCTCCTCAAGAAAAATGTGCACAGACTTGATGCCGAGCAGATCAAAGGCTACAGACTTATGATGGCAGATCTCAAAGGTGTGTTTGAGAAGAGATGTGAAGATGTAAAGGGTGCTCTTGCATGCCTCAAGAGGAAGACCACCATGATGGTGCAAGATCACAATGATATGCTGAAGAGGAAGGTGCTCGGTCAGCCTGCCCTTGCGCCTGAAATCATTGCTCACTCACATCAAGCTTAAGTGTCTTCTGAACAACCTTCTCCTGCACAGTATGAGGAGCATGTCATAGTCTTCCCCGCTGGTTTTGCCAACCCACGACCACGCCCCACAACCACTGCTTCGTCTAGCAAGAAGACAAAGCAAGCTGAAGCTGAAGCCAAGAAGCGCCAGACGTCTGCCTCTGAAGCCAACCTTCAAAGAGGTTGAAAACAAGAAAAACCAAGCCTTTAGAACCAGTGCAAGCCCCAGCACCACCCTCTGCTCCATCATCAACACCTACTACTGAAGAGCCTTTGCTTGTTACGCCAATTTCTATGGCGCCCCGCCCTCTGAAAACTTGGAAAGACAAGTTGTACTGCACGAGTCTGCTTCCACAGAGACTCAGAAACATGAAGAGATTCTAGCTGCTAAAGCCTCTACCGCAGCTGAATCTAATGCTCATGAAGATATTGGTCTTGAAGACAATGTCGAGCCAGAACCTGTTCTGCAAGTGGATGCCCAATGGTCCACTCTCCCCAACCAACCAGCGAGTTCGTGGATATTGGTACTCCTCTCTGTTCGGATGTACCTGAAGCTGACCCTGGTACACCATCACCTCCATTCTTCCCACCTGTGTCAGCTTCACCAGAATCTCTGTTTGCACCACAGGAGACTGAACCTATCAACCGCACATCACCACTCAAACGTCTTTGTATAGGACCCCGAGCTATCATGTCTCCAATTCCTGAAGACGAAGTGCATGTTTCTTCAATTGCACCAGTCGATGATGTACTACGGTTTGAAGATGTTCCTCCCATACAACCTACCACTAAAGTCAGGGAAGTCAAAGACAATGCTACCGATACCACCATGGGCGAAGCCAATGCCTTATTCCCTGATGGACCTCTTGTCCCTGCCATGCCCTCTACTGAAGACAATGAAGACAACATTGTGCTGGGTCAGTATAGGGAAGGAGAGATGGACCCCACAAGATGGCCTCGCCTTGTTGCACCACCAAGGATGAGACCTCAGTTTGAGTTCATCTTGGATCGCCGCCCCTCTATCATGAATCCTATGCCTCGAGTTCCAAGTCTTGGATAGTCAGGCCCAGAAAGACCCTTGGTCTTCGAGTTGGAGAGATTCAAGCTGAACAACACATTCTTCGACTCCGATCACAATCCATACAAGAGAGCCAAGATACAGTCTGACAGGTTTTGGAGTGCTCCACAATGCCAGTAATAAATGTGTGTGCTCTATGGCCAAAACAAGATCTTTCCCCAGAAGCATCTAAGCTTTGAAGCTATGAAAGGTCCTACTTGTTTTGACCAGGCACTGGATTGTCTTCGAGATGTGGGTTTGCTGCCCTTTTGTACAGATCGTGAAGACTGGAAAGAACTCATCCTCCAATTCTATGGAACCCTACACATCTCAGGCTTCGGTCATCACTTGAACACCTGACAGATGGAATTCATGATAAGGGATGAACACATCACTACTTCACCACTAGATTTATTTCCTGCAACACCTCTTGCTGCCTCTGGTGAAGACTTGGATCCTCGCTCTGAAGCCTATGCGGCTGCAACTCGAAGCCTATTCCATATGCGAGAACCAAATATGACAGAGATGTTGACATTGGTGCATCCTTTGGCTCAAGATGCAGAATTGCCGACTTCATTCTTTGTGGATGATCTTCAGTACATGCCCAGGACACTCTACCATATTCTTCGACATACAATTTGGCTAATAAAAGGGCACAACTCCTCACACAAGATTGAAGGGCCTCTGAAGACATTGCTATACAACATTGTATATGGCATCAGGTTCAATCTTGAAGACTTGTTCCTTCGCAACCTTGCTACCAATAGCGTCAATGTCCTCGAGCCGAAGATTTATGCTCCTTGGATCATGCACTTCATCAAGTACAGAACCAACACCAGGTATCTTCCCTCTACTCGCAACCATGGCATTTATCTTCCAAAGATTGAGGTTGTGCCAGCAGACTTGTATCCATCCAAGAGCAAGAACCCCATTGTTGAAGGCACAAGTGGCACATCTGATGTTGAAGGTCTTCTTATTCCTTCTGATTCATCATGGGCAAGACTCATTGGCGCACTTCGCCAACAAAGATCTGCAGCAACCAACTCCAAAGCCACTGCCACCACTTTGCCTCGTCAACACCCTCCGAGGAGAGAGCATGCTCTTACAGATCATGAACTTCTAGTTTCACTGATCCAGAAGCAAGAAAGGCATCATGATTGGACTCGACGCCAGATGCACTCAGTTGTGCAAGATCTCAACCATGTTCGCAACTTGGCTACCAAAAATGCCTTCGTTGCCTATGAATCAAGTCGTCGTTCATGGAGGACTATCACTATGCTAGCACCTAAGCATGAGCTTCGTGAAGATGGATTTCACCCTCGCTACAGATTTGGAGCACCACCTGCTGGTGCGGAGAAGTGGCACCAGAGTCCATCTCTCGAAGATAGTGATTATTCTTTATCAGCTCCTTCCATCAACGTTAGGCTTGCAAAGGAAGATGATGATGCGACTTCTGTGCCTCCATCGACTCAGCGTCGTGGCACTGCACCAAGCTCCTGTGCACTAGCAACTCAAGACCCTGTTGCACCGTCTTCATCAACACCTGCTGGTGATGCATAGTTCTCAATGTCTTCGTACCTTTTTGGTCATTCGATGACAAAAGGGGGAGAAGCATTGGCTGATAGTCTTCAAATGGGTCAACTTATAAGGGTGGGTGTTATATTTTGCTAAGTTTAATGACAACTATCGTTTTTGAACATTTGCTGCTTTGGGTTGTCAAACTTAAGTCCTGATAAACGTTTACACTTTATGTTTACCGTACTTTTTGCCACTTCTTCAAGTTATTTTTTGTGCCTCAAGCCATTCTGCAGATGCCCATTTTTCATTATGCATTTCATTATCTTCGTCATATATGTTAAATGCATAGTGATTAGATTACAAGATATAGGGGAATTTCTCCACAAACTACAACCTTCCATGTGCATTTGCCTTCAAAGCGAAATCTTCATATGCACATCTTTAGGGGGAGCTCTCTATATCTTGCAATCAAAATATTCAAAACCTTATCTTCACATATTTTATCCCCGTTGAAAACTTCAACCAGTTTGTCATCAATAACCAAAAAGGGGGAGATTGTGAGTGCATCTAGTGCCACCCTTGTTTGGTTTTGGAGTATTGACGACAAACGTGGTTGAGGGACTATTGTGTTTGTGAGAGTTCACATGTTAACACAGAGAGAACTCCCTGGAGTTTCGGTTTAGCCATCGAAAACGACCCCAACAATGTACGAAGACATTAATGATGACTGAAGCCATTGGTGGTGGACAAAGACATTCGTCCGAAGACAATGAAATGCAAAGACGATGTCTTTTGGTTGTTTTGTTTCTTCTTTCCTGAGTCATAAGAACCACCGTACTGTTAAGTGGGGTTGATGTGATCGAAGTCAGATGCTAATGTGATGCTCAACCCAACCTATGTCTTCAAGCAAAGACATGGAGAGGAAAACTCTTCTAGAGCTCGTTGAGTCAGCTTTACTTGTAGCCAAAGTAAAGCTGCCACGTCTGTTTGAAATACGACCATTGTGACACGTGTCGGTTGGCCATTGACCCAGCGTCATTTTGGTCATATCAAGTCGGGTTGCGCACTGGCTATAAATAGCCCACCCCCTCCACCATAAGTAGGTGGCTGCTCAGAGAGAGATACAATTGTTATCGTTTTGGAGCAACCCATGTCGAAGACTTTGAGAGACACACATCCTGCCAGGATACACCTAAACACCTAGAGCTACAGTGTTGTGATAAGGATATTCCACTCCAACCATATGATATTCATCAATGTCCAAGGTTTAAATAGATTACAGGTCGTTGAGCGATCACCACTTTCTTGATGAGGCTCACGAATTTCATAATATTCGCTATAATATGGTATTTAGCATTAGAACCCGTGATGTTATCCCATTGCCTGATACTGCTTTGTTTGATTCTATTGTCAGGAACGGATACAGAATTATGCTAGATGATATCATCGCCTACCGGAACAACCAAGTTGCGGTAGAGGAGGAGCCCCAGGATTGGGATGTGATACGTCCATTTTGCATTATGCTTTTATATTGATATTTATTGCATTATTGGCTGTTATTACACGCTATGGTACAATACTTATGCCTTTTCTCTCTTATTTTATAAGGTTTACATGAAGAGGGAGAATACCGGCAACAGGAATTCTAGACTAGAAAAGGAGGAAACCTGAGATACCTATTCTGTATAATTCAAAAGGTCCTGAAAAATTTACGGAGAATATTTTTGTAATTAATAAAAAAATACTGGCGCAAGAATTAAACAGAGGGGGCCCACCAGTAGGCTACAAGCCTGCTAGGCACTAGGCGCGCCTAGCAAGCTTGTGGGGCCCCTGTGGCTCCTCCGACGCCCATCTTCTCCTATATGAAGCGTTTTGACCTGGAAAAAAATCAAGAGAGATATTTTGGGACGAAGCGCCGCCGTCTCGAGGCGAAACTTTGGCAGAACCAATCTAGAGTTCAGGCAGGGATGTTCTGTCGAGGAAACATCCCTTCCAGAGGGGGAAATCGAAGCCATCGTCATCACCAACGATCCACACATCAAGAGGGGGTCAATCTCCATCAGCATCTTCACCAGCACCGTCTCCTCTCCAAACCCTAGTTCATCTTTTGTATCCGATCTTTGTCTCAACACCTCAGATTGGTACCTATGGCTTGCTAGTAGTGTTGATTACTCCTTGTAGTTGATCCTAGTTGGTTTACTTGGTGGAAGATCATATGTTCAGATCCTTTATGATAATTAATACTCCTATAATCTTGAACATGAACATGCTTTGTGAGTAGTTTTGTTTGTTCCTGAGGACATGGGATAAGTCTTGTTATAAGTAATCATGTGAATTTGGTATTCGTTCGATAGTTTGATGAGATTTATGTTGTCTCTCCTCTAGTGGTGTTATGTGAACGTCGACTACATAACACTTCACCATCATTTGGGTCTAGGGGAAGGCATTGGGAAGTAATAAGTAGATGATGGGTTGCTAGAGTGATAGAATCTTAAACCCTAGTTTATGCGTTGCTTCGTAAGGGACTGGTTTGGATCCATATGTTTCATGCTATGGTTAGGTTTACCTTAATTCTTCTTTCGTAGTTGCGGATGCTTGCGATAGGGGTCAATCATAAGTGGGAGGTTTGTACAAGTAAGGGCAGCACCCAACCACCGGTCCACCCACATGTCAAATTATCAAAGTAACGAACGCGAATCAAAGGAGCATGATGAAAACTAGCTTGACAGAAATTCCCATGTGTCCTCGAGAGCGCTTTGCTTTATATAAGAGTTTGTCTAGGCATGTCCTTTGCTACAAAAAGGATAGGGCTACCTTTCTGCACATTTTCTACATTTGTCACTTGTTACTCATTAGGAATTATCTTATCACAAAACTATCGGTTACCGATAATTTCAGTGCTTGTAGAAAATACCTTACTGGAAACCGCTTGACATTTCCTTCTGCTCCTTATTGGGTTTGACACTGTTACTTATCGAAAGGGCTATGATAGATCCCCTATACTTGTCATTCATCAAGACTCTTTTCTGGCGCCGTTGCCGGGGAGTGAAGCGCCTTTGGTAAGTGGAATTTGGTAAGGAAAAAAATTATATAGTGTGCTGAAATTTACTGTCACTTGTTACTATGGAAAGTAATCCTTTGAGGGGCTTGTTCGGGGTATCTTCACCTCGACGGGAAATACAATGAGTTGTCCCTCAACCTACTGAACCTACTGAAAATATTTATTATGAAATTCCTTCGGGTATGATAGAGAAACTGTTGGCTAATCCTTACGCAGGAGATGGAACACTACATCCTGATTTACATCTAATCTATGTGGATGAAGTTTGTGGATTATTTAAGCTTGCAGGTCTGCGCAGGGATCCTGTTAAGAAGAAGGTTTTTCCTTTATCTTTTAAGGAAAAGTCATTGACATGGTATAGGCTATGTGATGATATTCGATCATGGAGCTACAACCGATTGAAGATGGAATTTCATCAGAAGTTCTACCCTATGCATGTAGTTCATCGTGATCGGAATTATATTTATGATTTTTGGACTCGTAAAGGAGAAAGAATCGCTCAAGCTTGGGAGAGCCTTAAGTCAATGTTATATTCATGCCCCAATCATGATCTCTCGAGAGAAATTATTATTCAGAATTTTTATGCTCGACTTTCACATAATGCTTAATCCATGCTCCATACTTCTTGTTCTGGTTCCTATATGAAGAAAGATATTGACTTCAAATGGGATTTGTTGGAAAGAATTAAACACAACTCTGAAGATTGGCAACTCGAGGAAGGTAAGGAGTCATGTATGAACCTTAAGTTTGATTGTGTTCAATCTTTCATGGACACCGATGCTTTTCGTGAATTTAGCACTAAATATGGACTTGACTCTGAGATAGTAGCTTATTTTTGTGAATATTTTGCTGCTCATCCTCCCATTTAAGTGAAAGTAGTTGAATCTATTAAAGTTGAAGAGAAAATTGTTACTTATAATGTTGATCCTGTTATTTCCACTGCTTATATTGGGAAACCACCTTTCCCTGTTAGAATAAAGGATCATGCTAAAGCTTCAACCGTGGTTCATAAGAGTTGTGCTAGAACACCTACACCCCCTGAGAAAATCAAAGTTGAACCTAGTATTGCTATGGTTAAGGACCTCTTGGTTGATAATATTGATGGGCATGTTATTCAATTTTATGATGAAGCTGCTAGAACTGCTAAACCTCATGCTAAAGATAAATATATACCCGTTGTTGACACGCCTGTTGTTTTTATTAAAATAGGAGATCATTGTTATCATGGCTTGTGTGATATGGGTGCTAGTGTTAGTGCAATCATGTTTTCCTTATATAAATAGATTATGAATGATATTGCACCAACTGAGTTAGAGGAAATTGATGTTACAATTAAACTTGCTAATAGACATACTATATCACCAGTTGGGATTATTAGAGATGTTGAAGTCTTGTGTGGGAAATAAAATATCCTACTGATTTTCTTGTTCTTGGTCCCCCCCAAGATTATTTTTGTCGCATTATATTTGGTAGACCCTTCTTGAATACTGTTAATGCCAGGATAGATTGTGAGAAGGAAATGGTTACCGTAAGTTTTGGGGCTACGTCTCATGAGTTTAATGTCTCTAAATTTTGTAGACAACCCCATGATAAATAATTGCCTAGTAAGGATGAAATTATTGGTCTTGCTTCTATTGATGTGCCTCCTACTGATCCTTTAGAGCAATATTTGCTAGACCATGAAAATGACATGCATATGAATGAAAGGAGTGAAATAGATAGGATTTTCTTTGATCAACATCCTATCTTGAAACACAACTTGCCTATTGAAATACTTGGGGATCCTCCTCCACCCAAGGGTGATCCCTTGTTTGATCTTAAACAATTACTTGATACTTTGAAATATGCTTATCTTGATGAAAAGAAGATATATACTGTTATTATTAGTGCTAACTTTCAGAGCATGAAGAATAGAGATATTGAAAACTCTGAGGAAGCACCGTGCTGCTATTGGATATACTCTTGATGATCTTAAGGGCATCAGTCCCACTCTATGTCAGCACAAAATTAAAATGGAGCCTGATGCTAAACCAGTTGTCGATCACCAACGATGATTGAATCCTAAAATGAAGGAAGTGGTAAGAAATGAAATATTAAAGCTCCTGGAGGTAGGTATCATTTACCCTATTGCTGATAGTAGATGGGTTAGTCGCATTCATTGTGTCCCTAAGAAAGGAGGTATTACCATAGTTCCTAATGATAAAAATGAATTGATCCCGCAGAGAATTGTTACAAGTTATAGAATGGTAATTGAGTTTAGGAAATTGAATTAAGCAACTAGAAAAGATCATTACCCTCTACCTTTTATTGATCAAATGCTAGAAAGATTATCCAAACACACACATTTCTGCTTTCTAGATGGTTATTCCGGTTTCTCTCAAATACTTGTGTCAAAAGAGGACCAAGAGAAGACCACCTTTACCTGTCCTTTTGGTACCTTTGCTTATAGATATATCCCTTTTGGTTTATCCAACGCACCTACTACCTTTCAAAGATGCATGACTGATATATTCTCTTATTTCTGTGAAAGGATTGTTGAGGTTTTCATGGATGATTTTTCCGTTTACGGAACTTCTTTTGATGATTGTTTGAGAAACCTTGATCGAGTTTTGTAGAGATGTGAAGAAACTAATCTTGTATTGAATTGGGGGGAGTGCCACTTTATGGTGAATGAAGGCATTGTCTTGGGACATTAAATTTACGAAAGAGGTATTGAAGTTGATGCTATTGAAAAAATGTCGTGTCCTAGGGATATCAGAGGTATAAGAAGTTTCCTTGGTCATGCGGGTTTCTAGGAGATTTATTAAAGATTTCTCAAATATTTCTAGGCCTCTCACTAATCTTTTGCAAAAAGATGTTCCATTCATTTTTATGATGATTGTGTGGAAGCTTTTGAAATTTTCAAGAATGCTTTTATTTCTGCACCTGTTGTTCAACCACCTGATTGGAACCTACCTTTTGAAATTATGTGTGATGCTAGTGATTATGTTGTTGGTGTTGTTCTAGGACAAAGAGTTGATAAGAAATTAAATGTTATTCATTATGCTAGCAAAACTCTAGACAACGCTCAAAGAAACTATGCTACCATTGAAAAGTAATTTTTAGCAGTTGTGTTCGCTTGTGATAAGTTTAGACCCTATATTGTAGATTTTAAAGTAATTGTTCACACTGATCATGCTGCTATTAAATATCTCATGGAAAATAAAGATGCTAAACCAAGAATTATCAGGTGGGTTCTTCTGCTACAAGAATTTGATTTGTATATCTTTGATAGAAAGGGTGCTGATAACCCCATGGCAGATAACTTGTTTAGGTTAGAGAATGTTCTTGATGACCCACTACCTATTGATGATAGCTTTCCTGATGAACAATTAGCTATCATAAATGCTTCTCATAATGCTCCTTGGTATGCTGATTATTCTAATTACATCGCTGCTATATTTATACCGCCTAGTTTCACATACCAACAAAAGAAAAAAATCTATGATTTAAGACATTACTTTTGGGATGAAGCACACCTTTATAAAGAAGGAGTAGATGGTGTTATTAGATGTTGTGTACCTGAGCAAGAACAGGAATAGATCCTATGGAAGTGTCATTCCAAGGCCTACGGAGGACACCACGCTGGAGATAGAACTACACACATGGTATTACAATCTGGTTTTTATTGGCCTATTGTCTTCAAGGATGCTCGTAAGTTTGTATTATCATGTGATGAATGTCAAAGAATTGGCAATATTATTAGATGTGGGAAATAACTATGAATAACTCTCTTGTTATCGAACCATTGGATGTTTGGGGTTTTGATTATATGGGACCTTTTCCAATGTCCAACGAGTATACTCATATTTTAGTTGTTGTTCATTATGTTACTAAGTGGGTAGAAGCTATCCCAACTAGTAGTGCTGATCATAATACCTCTATTAAGATGCTTAAAGAAGTTATTTTCCCTAGATTTGGAGTCCCCAGATATTTAATGACTGATGGTGGTTCACATTTTATTCATGGTGCTTTCCGTAAATTGCTTGCTAAATATGTTGTTAATCATAGAATTCCATATCCTTATCATCCTCAATCTAGTGGTCAAGTAGAATTAAGCAATAGAGATATTAAATTGATCTTGCAAAAGACAATTAATAGATCTAGGAAGAATTGGTCTAAGAAACTTGATGATGTATTATGGGCTTATAGAACTACTTACAAGAACCTTATGGGCATGTCTCCGTATAAAATGGTTTATGGTAAAGCATGTCACTTACCTCTAGATCTAGAGCACAAAGCTTATTGGGCAATCAAAGAGCTCAACTATGATTTCACACTTGCTGGTGAGAAGAGGTGATTTAACATTAGCTCACTTGATGAATGGAGAACCCAGACCTATGAGAATGCCAAGTTGTTTAAAGAAAAAGTTAAGACACAAAAGCATGAATTTAATTAGATGATCATGTCTTGCTATACTATTCTTGGTTAAGATTTTTTGCAGGAGAACTTCTCTCTAAGTGGGAAGGACCATACATCGCCGAGGAGGTATATCATTCCGGTGCCATCAAGATCAACAACGCTGAAGGCACAAATCCGAAGGTGGTAGATGGGCAAAGAATCAAACACTATATTTCAGGTACTCCCATTAATGTTGAAACCAATGTTATCAATACCATAACTCCCGAAGAGCATATTAGGGAGATTTACCAGAACGTTTCACACTCTGAAAAGGAATAGGTACGTGGTACAGTAAGTAAACCGACTCCAAAAGTTTTCTAGCAGCAATTTTATTCAGTTTTGAAATATTTAAAAAATTAGGAAAATAAAAATTAGTTCGAAGGACGCACGGGGATGCGACAAACCTGCTAGGCGCGGCCACCCCCTGGCTGCGCCTAGAGGGCTTGTCACCACCCCGTGCGCCCCTAGACTCCGTTTTCTTGTGGACATCCCTTCGGGTCGGAAAAAATCATTATATATTCTCCTGAAGGTTTCGACTTTCATATCACGACAATACCTCCTATTTTCGTTTTGACCCGTTTCTGTAGCAGATTTAGAGCAAGATGTCGTCTCAAGAGTCTGATGGGGAGAGCTACATATCGCATTATATTGCAATCGCAAGCTCTATGGGGACCTAGATCCTTATGGATTATTCTTGAAGGAGGAACAAGATGACAAGTACCGAGAAGAAAGCTCAAATGAAGAGGAGACTCCTATGCCTCAACTGGGAGACATGCACGTGGAGTTCACGAAATCAAGGCTCCCAAACACAAGGATAAAACCCAAAGTTCTATTTATCCCTTCTTGTTTTCTGCAACCGAGTAAAGAAGAATTATGTCAAAGGATATTGAAGCTCGAACAGGAAGGGGATGATCTAAGGGAACAAAATTTCATGATTAAGAGGAAATTGAACAAGCCTCCAACCTCATCAACAACTCCACCATCATCACCCCCGAAAAAGGATGCCTGAGCACATGGGTATGGGCACTCCCCTTAGCTTATGCCAAGCTTGGGGGAGGTGCCCCGGTATCGTATCACACCACACCATTTTTCCTTTTTCGTTTTTATCTTTCCTAGTTCGATCCTTTTTGTTTTTGTCTTGGTCTAGTAGAATAAAAGTTTTAGTATGATCTACCCTTTTAGTTTTTGCTTTTGCTCCCTTTATGTAAGCAAGTCCGTGATATATATAATAAAAAGTAGTTTTGATAAGAGGGCTTCGCTAGATTAATGTGTTCTTGAAAGTAATGAATAAAGTATAATATAACAAAAGCAAAGAGAATACATAGTGATCTTATGGGGAGTGATGACTTCACGTATAAAAAGTATGGTGATTGAAATTTGTTGGGGGTTAACAAACATAGCAATTGGTCATTGGTGCAATTGAAAGGAAGTGATAAAGAAATAGAGATTCACATATAAATATATTATCCAGGACATCTTTTATGATTGTGACCACTCATTAAAATATTACATGCCAAGAAGTTGATGTTGGACAAGGAAAACAACATAATAGGTTATGTTGGCTTGCATCCGGATATAAGTTATATGGTTTTAGATCCTTGAACATGTTGTGCTTGCTTCCACCTCATATTAGCCAAAACTTTTGCACTAAGTAGAGATACTACTTGTGCATCCAAACACCTCAACCCAGTTTTTCCATGAGAGTCCACCATACCTACCTATGGATTGAATAAGATCCTTCAAGTAAGTTGTCATCGGTGTAAAAGGCAATAAAAATTGCTCCTAAATATGTGTGATCTTTTATTGTAAGGGAATAAGTGTTGGACGAACTTGGGATAGTGAAGAAATAAAAGCAATAGACTGCATAATAAATGTTGCTATCACAAAGGGAAATACAACATGGCGTTCCTCTGCACTAAGAGTTTGTGCATCCAAAAATAAAAAGCGCATGACAACCTCTGCTTCCATCTGCGAAGGGCCTACCTGTTACTTCTACTTTTACTTTCTAGTACTTACCTTTATGCAAGAGTCATGGTGTTCTTCACCACTTCCTATATTCTGTCTCTCTTGGCAAGCATTATGTGTTGGGGAATGATCTAGACTCATATGTCCACTCGGATGTGGGTGATCATGAGTTATTATTGTTGACATCACCCTTGAGCTGAATAGTTGGGAGGCAAAATTATAAGCCCCTATCTTTCTCTGTGTTCGATTGAAGCTTTGACCTCGTGGGTGCCACATGAGTGCTAGAAATTGTGGAAGACTAAAAGATGATTGAGTATGTCGATTTACTTTACAAGCTCTTACATTGACTCTTTCTGATGTTATGATAAACTGGCAGTTGCTTCAGTGAGTGACATCATAGTTTGTTGGTTGTCAATATAGTTCTTGGTTCATACTTTATCTTGTGAATGAATTGTTACTCTAGTATAAATAATCTCATACAATGAGTATTGTTGTTCTAAAGTTGATCATGATGCCCCCATGTCCATATTTTATTTTTTATCGACACCTCTATCTCTAAACATGTGGACATATTCATCGATCTCGGCCTTCGCTTCAGGGCAAGGGAGGTCTAAGCTTGGGGGAGCTGATACGTCCATTTTGCATCATGCTTTTATATTGATATTTATTGCATTATGGGCTCTTATTACATGTTATGGTACAATACTTATGCCTTTTCTCTCTTATTTTATAAGGTTTACATGAAGAGGGAGAATGCCGGCAGTTGGAATTCTGGACTTGAAAAGGAGCAAACCTGAGATACCTATTCTGCACAACTCCCTCTGTCCTAAAAATTTAGAGAGAATATTTTTGGAATTAATAAAAAATACTAGCGTAAGAATTAATCAGAGGGGGGCCACTAGCAAGCCACAAGCCTGCTAGGCGCGACCACCCCCTGGTCACGCCTAGTAGGCTTGTGGGGCCCCAGTGGCTCCTCCATCGCCCATCTTCTCCTATATGAAGTGTTTTGACCTGGAAAAAATCAAGAGAGAGCTTTCGGGATGAAGCACCGCCGTCACGAGGCTGAACTTGGGCAGAACCAATCTAGAGCTCCGACAAGGCTGTTCTGCCGGGGCAACTTCCCTCCTGGAGGGGAAAATCGAAGCCATCGTCATCACCAATGATCCTCTCATCGAGAGGGGTTCAATATCCATCAACATCTTCACCAGCACCGTCTCCTCTCCAAACCCTAGTTCATCTCTTGTATCCAATCTTTGTCTCAACACCTCACATTGCTACCTGTGGGTAGCTAGTAGTGTTGATTACTCCTTGTAGTTGATGCTAGTTGGTTTACTTGGTGAAAGATTATATGTTCATATCCTTTATGATAACTAATTCTCCTCTGATCTTGAACATGAACATGCTTTGTGAGTAGTTACGTTTGTTCCTGAGGACATGAGATAAGTCTTGTTATAAGTAATCATGTGAATTTGGTATCCGTTCGATATTTTGATGAGATGTTTGTTGTCTCTCCTCTAGTGGTGTTATGTGAACGTCGACTACATAACTCTTCACCATTATTTGGGCCTAGGGGAAGGCACTGCGAAGGAATAAGTAGATGATGGGTTGCTAGAGTGATAGAAGCTTAAACCCTAGTTTATGCGTTGCTTCGTAAGGGGCTGGTTTGGATCCATATGTTTCATGCTATGGTTAGGTTTACCTTAATTCTTCTTTCGTAGTTGCAGATGCTTGCGATAGGGGTTAATCATAAGTGGGAGGTTTGTACAAGTAAGGGCAGCACCCAAGCACCGGTCCACGCACATGTCAAATTATCAAAGTAATGAACGCAAATCAAAGGAGCCAGATGAAAACTAGCTTGACAGAAATTCCCATGTGTCCTCGGGAGCGCTTTGCTTTATATAAGAGTTTGTCTATGAAAGCGCGTTATATCGGCTAGAGGGGAGTGAATAGGCGATTTTTATAAATTCATCATTTGAGGAATTTCAACTTTGAGGAATTTGAAATGTGATGAATAACTAGCAGCGGAATAAGTATTCAAATGCATGAGGAACATAGTGACAGCATAGTCTTCATGATGAAATGAAACATGCACAATTAGAGAGTAGCGTGATACAGGATAAGCAGTGATGAACAAGGTAACTTGAAGAATTTGAGGTGAGGAATTTGTGAAAGTCTTTAGTCAAATTCTTCCAATTGTAACAATCAATTTCATCAACAGATATATGAGGAATAGAGGGGTTGAGGAAATTGAACCAGATAGCTTGATGAAGACAATGGTTTGATGACCCAGTTCCAACTGCTGTGACAGTCGTACATATGGTTAGGAGCGGCCTGGTCTTTAAACCAGAGGACACATAGTCCCAGGACACACAGTCCTTACCGTATTCTCCTTGAGCTAAGGTCACACAGTCCTCGCCCAACACTCGTGGTAAGTCTTCAGGGTAGACTTCCAAAACCTTCACGAACTGGTCACCCGGCGATCCACAATTTACTGCTGGATGCTCTAGACCAAGGTCACTTCGTCGTCCCCAATTGACTGCAGGAGCACTAGACCATGATGCCTAATCGTCTGGAGAATACACAGTCCTCAAAGGTAACAAGCGCCGGTTCCACATAGGAATTTCTTCAGTGATGCTCAATCACTATGGGTTTTGTGGTTTGGTTGTGGGTTTTTCCTCACTTATGATTTTCTCTCAAAGATCCTCAGAGGATGGGTTGCTCTCAAATGACAAGTGTCAGTTTTCTCTCAGAGGAGCCAACCAGCTAGTGGTTGTGGAGGTTGGCTATTTATAGCCAGGGTGCAACCTGACATGATAAGTCATAAATGCCCCCAATGATATGACCGTTATGTGGATAAGAATGATTGGTGACATCTGGCGCTAAGCACAGCAACGGTCGGAATTTCGAACTATGAAAGTCCTCAGCTTATCATGATTCTCACTTGTAGGCAATTCGCACTAGCGAAATCCTAACTCCTCAGGCAGATCAATTTCCTCAGAGACCAGAAGAACTTCGTATCTGTCACTGAAAAACTTGTCTGAACTGTAAGAGATTTCCAAAGGCTTCACTCGAAGGATTGTATGGTTGAGGATTTTGGAGTTGAGCATCAGTTGGAAATTTTCCTTAGTATTACCTCGACCCCCTTTAATAGTATGGTGTTTCCTATGACTCAAATAAAGGAAATGAAACTACGAGAACAAAAGTCTTCACGCTTCATATTCCTCATTCATATCTTCAAGGTCACACCAACTTCTTCATTTTCAAAGTCTTCACAAAGTCTTCACCAAAGTCTTCAGAAAGTCTTCAGCAAAGTCTTCACTTGAAGACATACATTTTTAGGGGTCGATAATCTCCGAATATATCAAACTCCTCATCAACTTATAGAGCCTGTGTACACTCACAAACACATTAGTGCCTTAACCTATAAGTCTTCAATACACCAAAATCACTAAGGGGCACTAGATGCACTAACAATCTCCCCCTTTTTGGTGATTGATGACAAATAGGTTAAGTTTTCTTCGGGGATAAACATATGAAGTGAAAGTACAGATTTTGAGGAATTTGATTGCAAGGTATAGAAGAACTCCCCCTGAAGATGTGCATATTTGAGGAATTTTCTTTGGGCTGCAAATGCACATGGCAGGTTCAAAACATGGAGAACTCCCCCTATATCTTGTAATTCATACACGCATTTGAATATATGAAATGGATAATTTGAAATGCGTGAGGAAAATGGTGTCTAACGAAATTCAGCATGCATGCATTAAGGTTTTTGAGGAAATAAACATGCGAGGAAATAGTTCAAAAGTGTCAGACCACCATTGGACTTAAGTTTACAACTCAATAACCAAAAACTTCAGAAGAACGAGAGTTGCAACTTAAACAAAAATAGCCCATATATATGTAGACCCGCTTGAAGACTAACTCAAATTTTCTCCCCCTTTGTCATCGAGGACCAAAAGGAAAAAAATGATGACTAACACCCCATGAGGAATTTCATCTTGTTGGTGAAGAAGGAGCGCCAGCGTTGTCGGGGTCGATTGTTGATGCAGGTCCAGCAGCAGTATCGTCAATGTCTTCATCTTCATCGCACTCGCAAGATGAAGAATAGGAGCTGGTGACCATTAGAGGAACTTGGACTTTCTTGAACTTCTTCTGAGGACAGCGAGCGAAGTCAGGATATTCTTCAAAGTTCAGCTCATCCAATTCTTCAGAAGACATGATGTGATTTAGCATAGCCCAAGAGTGCTTGAGGTTTTCATGAGCATAGTAGTGGTTCCTCTTGACAGCGTTCTACGTCACAGTCATATTCTGCACAATATACCCAAGTTGACGCTTGACCACTTGTGATTTCGATCGACCTTCTGATGAAGACTGAAGAGAAGCTCATGATCAGTCATCACAAGAGGAGCAGTTGCTTGAGGCTTTTGTGCAGAGGTTTTGGCAGAGGAGTCCTGTGTGGCAGAGTCATCATTGGTGGAGTAGGATGCTGCTTGACGAAACTGACCATCCAATGGACGAGTGCCTTGATCAATGACATCCTTGCCTTTTCCTTCATCAATTGTGCTTTTGAGGTCTTTAATCGGGGGCAGAAAACTGAAATGATTCTGGAAGTCAGCCTTAAAGTGAATTGAAGACTTTGTTCTGAGGAAATGCATAATCCAGGGAGCAAATGGCTTCAACTCCAATGGTGACATAGTAGCATCGGCCAGAGTCCTCGTGAAGAAATCGTGAAAATTTATGGGAATCCCATGAATGATGTTGAAAAGCATATTCTTCATGAGTCCTTCCACTTCTTGTTCTTCAGAGTTGTGGCCCTTCTGAGGACATAGGGTGTGAGTGAGGATGCGATAGACTGTTCTTGGTACATACAGCAAATCCCTCACAAGGAAGGTTGTCCTTTGAGGCTTTACAGGCGCTAATTTCTTCATCATCACATTCATCATCTGATTTGGCAATGGTGGATCATTGAACAGGCAGCGGGCTTCATCTGAAGGAATTGGAACTGGGATAGACTGAAGCAATTCAGAAGAGCTTGCAGTAAAATGAGTTGTTCCAATCATCCAGTCCAAGACCCAGGAGTTGATGTCTGAGGAATTTCCACTAATGTATAGAGTGGCATAGAATTGAAGAATCAACTCCTTGTTCTAGTCACAGACATCTACATAGAAGGGAAGAAGCCCAACATCATGAAGAACTTGGAGCACCGGCGTGAATGATGGAATTGACTCCATCTCCACATGAGGAATATTGTGGTGCTCGAAGATTTTCTTCTCGTCACATAGAACAGTGGCATAGTAGTTCATTTTGAGTAGGAGTCCAGAACCTTGTGCGACCAGTTCAAGCAGAATCATATGGATTTGGCCCTGTGAAGAACATGTGTTCATTGAAGAAATTTGTCCTGAGGAATTTGGGGCGGACCGAACCTTTGAATGGCATTCTTTGCTTAGGTTCAAGATTTGGTCGATTGTGCCCTTTGATCTCAGTTGGCATGGGAGGAACAACAGACTGAGTGATTTGTAGAACAAGTTCCTCAGTAGTGGCCGGAACATCAATTTCCTCAGCTGTTGCAGCTGGAATTTCTTCAGGGTCTGGAAGGTACAGGTGTTCAGAATCTTCAGGTATTTCCTCAGTTTGTGCAGGTGACTGAGGAATCAGCATCAGAGGTGTTGCCACAGGTGAGTTGGGATGTGCAGATTCCCAATATTCATCATTGATGACTGGAGTAGTGTCACCAATGTCAACTTCTTCATCAATTTCATTAGCGCCAGCAATTAGCAGAAGCTGGGGCGTGGATACCATGGGAGTTGATGCAGTGTCATCAATGACAATTTCCTCATCAAGAGGCTCTGAGGAAGCAGCCGAATGATTCTCTTCTTCATGAGGAATGTCATATGCTTCTCCAATTGGCACAATAGCATAGGCTGGTGTCGAGGAAATTGAAGTTGCATCAAGTGGTGTAGCTGAGGAACTTGTCAAAGTTTTCAACTTCTTCAACACAGGGGCTTCAGAAGTTGATGCTTTTCTTTTGAGGGGTCGATAATCTCTGAATATATCAAACTCCTCATCGACTTATAGAGCCTGTGTACACTCACAAACACATTAGTGCCTTAACCTCTTAGCCCTCTGAGCTTGCTCTCTTTTCCATTGTTCTTCAGAGATGAAGTGGGTGAGGACATGATCCACATCAGGAGGCAGATTTAGTGAGGAAAGTGGAGTACTTGGGTCCTCATGCCATATATCAATGAAGTTGAGGATCAACTTGGGATCCAACATGAGAGGAACAGAGCTACCCTTTGCTTTAGCAGCCCTGTGCTGACTCTATCTGATGATTTCTACCAATTCCTCATCATTAGCATCATCATCAACATCATCTGAAGAATCTGAGGGAATTGTAACCAGAGCCTTGCTGGTGTGAGAGCTTGGTTTTTGACCACGTCCAGCTGTCTTCTTCAGTTTAAGTGCAGAGGGACTGGTTGAAGACTTTGTAGTAGTGGAGGGGCTTGCAGTGAGCTTCGGCACTATCGTGAAACCCTCAGTCCTTTTGCATGTTGCTAGATGCACTGGAGTTGAGGACTTTTTGGCTATTGCAGATGACTGAGCAGCAATAGTTCCAGGAGCTGAAGGTTTTCTGGGCAGAGGCCTTTGACCTTGAGGAATTTGCACTGAAGATTTTGAAGAGCCAATTTTCAGAGCAGATTTCTTTACCATCTTCTTCGGAGCACTAGCAGAAGCTCCGGCAGAGGCAGCAGCAGCAGAATCCTTGTTGAATTTCTTCACTGCCTCTTTGGCTTTCCTTGCCAACTTGGCTTGTTGCTTTTCCCACATGGCAGGAAAGTCCTCACCAGATTTGAGGCTAGAAGGATCAGCAATTTGCTTGGAGCAAGAGGAGGCCTGCTGCAAGGTGGTTTCATAGCGAATTTCATAATGTATTTTGGAGTTACATAACGATATTCTCTCCATTCTTTGGCCCATCTCCTCTCAATCTTTTGCAGACGAATCTTCCTCTGCTTGGTCGTCTCCTTTCCATGAGTTTCTTCGTCAGGTGTGCAATATTCATCATACAGATCCTCAGGGATCTCAAATGCAGTGTGTACATCTGGCTTTTTCCCTCCTTTCTGAGGTTTCTTTCCATCAGACATTTTCTTCACTTGAGGAGTATGAACTTTTGAAGATTCTGAAGAAGTACACAGTTTTTCTTCAAGTAGCGCTGCAAATGAGTTAAGTTGATGAGAACCTAGTGATTCATCAGCAAACATGTTGTACCTGTGAATAGAGTATAGGTGCGAAGAATTTGAAGAGGTCATATGCGTTCTCAGAAATTTTAAGAGAGATAGGTGTGAGGAATTGGACCATGGATGTCTTGAGGATTTTTACTAAGTGTTCTTAGCCTTAGGTTCCAGAGTTGTGCAAATTTGAGAATTTGCACAATTGTGGAATCTTGAAGAAAGTCATTACTTAGGGAAAATCGTCAAGTATCAAGTATGAGGATATGTAAGGTGCTTGTGTATTTGATTCATAACGTTTAAACACCTATTGAGGAATAGTAGTTGTAGTTGAGGATCAAACAGGGGCAGTAAAAATAAATTTTAATTACCCTCGTGAAGAACATGACGAACACAGAGATGAAATGAGGAGGTTCGTCCGTTCAGATCTCCCACACCCTAGCTTGGTAGAAGGAGACAGCTACATCGGCGGCAGGATGAAGATTTCCGCGGCCAATGCGAGTACGGCGACGAAGAGGTTGAGGCAGCAAAGCTCTTCCTCACCGGCGATGATGACTTTAGCGGTGGCGCTTGGTTGGAGCTCGAGAGAGAGAGATGAGATGCGTGTAACCGAGCATAGTAGATGGGAAGGGGGCATTTATAGAGGAAGTAAAAACGGATCCTCCTGAAGATTTTGGACAGGATTGCCCCTAACCCTTGCTCTCCACGCGACAGGTGTCACCCATGATCTGGGTAGTGAAGATTGTGGAGGATCGTGGGTTATCCAGGCGTGGGAATCGGAACAGTTTGAGCAGGAACCGCCGAGAATTTTGGTAGTTGAAGATTACAAAGTTTTCGTTCGCAAATTCTTCAGCTGTCAAGGACACAGTGAAGACTTTGAACAAGTTTCAAAGTAGAACGCATATTTGGAATTTGTGAACAGACTGGGTTGAGTTTAGCATAGACGGGGAAAGGGTCCGATCACATTCACTTAGATGAAAATCAACTTGAAGAATTAGCAATAAGTGAATGTTGTTGAGGACATTGAAAAACTCAAAAGTATATATATATATATATAGTCAACGAAGAATATGAGTCTCAAAAGTTTTTTTAAGAATTTGAAAAGTTGATGAATTTGAAAACTTGAGGAATTTGCAAATTTGAGGAATTTGATAATTTGAAGAATTTGCAACAGTGCTCAATTTTGAAGAACTTCAACTTTTGGTTGGTGGCGTAACCCACCGTATAAGAATGATGATTTCAGACACCGCTTACAATTGTCGTCGAGTTCTGAGAATCAAATTCTTCATTAATTTCTTCACACTTAGAGAGTTATTCTTCATTGATTGAAGAAAAACATTACTTCATGTGTTGCACATCTAAGTCATCAATTTTGCATATGTGTTAGGATGTGTGCTCTTCATCAACGAACATTCGAAGATTCTAAGATATTTAGCTCACACCGCAACTTGCAAAATCTCTTTTCATCCAAGGGCTTTGTGAAGATATCGGCCAGTTGTTCTTCAGTAGGAATGTGATTGATGGAGATGTCGCCCTTGAGTACATGATCTCGAAGAAAGTGATGACGAATCTGGATGTGCTTGGTCTTGGAGTGCTGAACAGGGTTTTGCGCAATCTTGATGGCACTCTCGTTGTCCCAGAAAAGAGGCACATTCTTCAGCTTGATGCCGTAGTCCTTTAGGGTTTGCTTCATACATAGTAACTGAGCACAACACGAGCCAGCAGCAATGTACTCAGCTTCTGCAGTAGAGAGTGAAACACAGTTCTGCTTCTTTGAGGACCAAAAGACTAAGGATCGTCCGAGGAAATGACATGTGCCTGAGGTTGACTTGCGATCCACGCGATCCCCAGCATAGTCAGCATCAGAGTATCCGACGAGATGAAGATTTGAGCCCTTGGGATACCACAATCCAAGTGTTGGTGTGTGAGCTAAGTATCGAAGAATGTGTTTCATAGCCTTATGGTGCGATTCCTTCGGAGTTGCTTGGAATCGAGCACACATGCAGACACTTAGCATTATATCAGGCCTAGATGCACATAGGTACAATAAGGAGCCAATCATGGAGCGGTATACCTTCTTATTGAAATCTTTACCATTTTCATCAGTGTAGAGATGACCTTTTGAGGGCATTGGAGTTTTGACGCCTTTGCAATCTTGCATGTCGAATTTACTCAGAACATCTTTGAGGTATTTCTCTTGTGAGATGAAGATGCCATTGTCTTGCTGACGAATTTGAAGACCTAAGAAGAATTTCAACTCTTCCATCATAGACATTTGATATTCTTCACTCATCATATAGGCAAATTCATCATTGTAACGTTTGTTAGTACATCCAAATATAATATCATCAACATATATTTGTCATATGAACAGTTCATTGTCATAGGATTTCGTGAAAAGAGTAGGGTCGAGTGAACCGGGTTTGAAGCCTTTCTTCATGAGGAATTCCTTCAGAGTGTCGTACCACGCCCGAGGGCCTGCTTTAGGCCATAGAGGGCCTTGTTTAGTCTGAAGACTTTGTCAGGATGTTTAGGATCTTCAAAACCTGGGGGTTGAGCAACATATACTTCTTCCTCAAGCTTACCATTGAGGAATGCACTTTTCACATCCATTTGATATAAGATTATATTATGATGGTTAGCGTAAGCCAGTAATATGCGAATAGATTCAAGTCTAGCAACAGGTGCAAAAGTTTCATCAAAGTCAATTCCCTCAACCCGTGTATAGCCTTGAGCTACAAGTCGAGCCTTATTCCTCACCACAAGACAATTTTCATCTTTCTTGTTGTGGTAGATCCACTTGGTACCTATGATGTTATGCTTGCGAGGATCTGGCTGCTTGACAAGTTCCCACACGTTGTTGAGCTTGAATTGATGCAATTCCTCTTACATAGCTTGAATCCATTCGGGCTCCTTGAATGCTTCATCAACTTTGGTGGGCTCTAAGATAGAGACAAAGGCAAAGTTCCCACAAAAGTTAGTTAGATGTGAAGCTTTTGAGCATGTGAGAGGACCTGGTGCATTGATATCATTGATGATTTTGTCAATCTGCACTTCATTTGCTACTCTTGGATGAGCAGGTTGACGAAGCTGAGGAGTTTCATCAGCACCATTTTCTTCAGGTCTATGAGCATGAGAGTCCTCATTTGTTGAAATGATTTCCTCAGTGGGTATGACATCTTCAGTTGCCTTCAGCTTGATGGATTCCTCAGGAGATTGTTCATCTAACACAGACGGCAGGTGCTCTCTTTGCGAGCCATTAGTTTCATCGAACCGCACATCTACAGTTTTAACCACCTTGTGATGGTAGGTGTTGAAGACTTTGTAGGTGTGCGAGTCCTTTCCATAACCAAGCATAAAACCTTCATGTGCTTTCGGTGCAAACTTAGAACTATGGTGAGGATCTCTGATCCAGCATTTTGCACCGAAGACTTTGAGATAACTTACATTGGGTTTCTTGCCTGTCATGAGCACATATGAAGTCTTCTTGAGGAATTTGTGAAGATATACCCTGTTGATGATGTGGCATGCAGTATCAATTGCTTCAGGCCAGAAGGGACGAGGGGTTTTGTATTCGTCAAGCATGGTTCGAGCCATCTCAACAAGAGTCTTGTTCTTGCGCTCCATGATGCCATTCTGCTGAGGAGTGTAAGGAGCAGATCACTCATGAGTAATACCAAGTTCATCAAGATATTCATCAAGGTTAGTGTTCTTGAATTCAGTCCCATTATCACTCCTGATATGCTTGATCTTGACACCAAAGTTGGTGGAGGCCCTTGAAGCAAACCGTCTGAAGACATCCTGCATTTCATTTTTGTACAAAATGATATGCACCCATGTGTAACGAGAGTAATCATAAACAATGACAAATCCATACAAACTTGAAGAATTTGTTAGTACGGAGTAATGAGTGGGACCAAAGAGATCCATATGAAGCATTTCAAAAGGTCGCATAGTGGTCATGATTGTCTTCGAGGGATGCTTGGATCTGGTCATCTTCCCAGATTCACATGCACCACAAAGGTGGTCCTTGAGGAATTTGACACCCTCGATGCCAATGATGTGCTTTTTCTTCACGAGTGTGTGCAGATTCCTCATACCAGCATGTCCAAGACGTCGATGCCACAGCCAGCCTTCTGAAGACTTTCCAAGTAAGCAAGTGGCGGGTTGAGGACCTGTAGAGAAATCAACAATATACAAGTCTCCTCCCCTAAAGCCTTCGAAGACTTTGGAATTGTCAGATTCCATGATGACAACACAACGATATTTTCCAAATATGACAACCATATCAAGATCACAAAGCATTGAGACAGACATGAGGTTGAACCTGAGGGATTCAACAAGCATCACCTTGTCCATGGTTCGGTCCTTTGATATAGCAACCTTACCAAGTCCCAATACCTTGCTTTTTCCTTTGTCTGCATAGGTGATATGCTTTTGAGGAGATGGAGTGAGTGGCAAATTCATCAGTAGATTCTTGTCACCCATCATGTGGTTTGTGCATCCACTATCGAGAACCCACTCAGTTGCTTTTAGATTATCATCCTGCAGATGAATTAGTACACTTACAAACTCATATACTTCAGAGTGAAGAATATGATATCAATTTCATCAGACAGAATTTCATGATACAACATAGTAAGCAAGTGGAGAGAGGACGTGAGAAATTAAGAATTCATTTCATTATGGTTAGCTTGCGTCCTTTCAAGCATTTCCCCAGGTCTCCAGCAAATTCATCAGATGTTCAAATTCATCTGGAGACCTGACCCTGCATAAGATGTCAGTTTTATTTCTTCACCACCCACATCTGGAGGGGTGGCAAGGAATTTATCATTCTGCGAGCACCATGTGAGAAGGGAGGCATTGAAGCAAGTGTGCTTCGTTTCATAGGGCGAGGGTTACAGTATTCAAATGAATAGGCAGAGAAATTCTTCGAGGACTTATGAACATAATGGTTAGAAGAATAATGCACATATTCATAACTCTTAGGTTTTCCCTGCGAGACAGAGGCATTAGCACGAGAATGATGATTTTGACCGTTTGAGGAATTTGGTCCAAGTGAGGACTTTGGTCCATATGACGAATTTGATCTGGGGTTCCGATTCTTCATGAGTGGTGTCGTGAGGACATTCACTTGAAGATTTTGTAGGTAGCTCTTGGGAACCCAGATTTTCTTCATAGGAGAACCGTTCCTGTAGTTAGTTTCAACATATCTAGCAAATACTTCACTTGACTTATTTTTGAAGAATCTGTAATTGGAGTCAAGTGACTCAACAGAGGAATATGAAGTTTCACAAGTAAAGCCAGATCAAGTGGATGGATCCACAGGAAATCCTTTTGCAGCAACCCATGAGGTTTAGGGTACTGCTCAGGTGTCCAGTAGGATCCATCAGTATTGAGTTTGCTCACAAAGGCAATACCCTCTTTCCTAGGGTTCCTGTTCAGAATCTACTTCTTGAGAACATCACAAAGGGTTTGGTGCCCTTTGAGACTTTTGTATATGCCTGTCACATACAATTCCTTCAAACTTGCATTGCCATCAGTGATACTAGTGGTATCCTCAGATGAGGAATTTAAGACCACGGGAATAGTTGAAGAAATTGCAGCAATAGAAGCATTTGAACGTTCAGGTGAAGAACTAGCAGTTTCATGTTCGATGCATTTCAAACAAGGTGGAACAAATTCTTCCTGAGCAGTATTGATCTGTTGAGCTAGCAAGGAATCGTTTTCCCTTTGGAGATCCTCATTTGACACCCTCAGCTTTTCAAGATCTTGCTTTCTTTGAAGAAATTCATATGAAAGCTTCTCATGATCGGCTAAGAGGTCGTTATGATGACTCTTAAGGTTATCATACTTTGTTTGAATACTTTTAAGATCAACAGACAGAGTTTGAGTCTGATCCACTTCACAGTTTAACAGATCATCGTTTTTGTCTAGCATTTTCTGAACCTTTTCAAGCGCACTTTCTTGCTTAGTGGCAATTTTAACAATTTTAGCATAGCTAGGTTTCGCATATTCATCAGATTCACCTTCAGTTGATTCAGATGAGGAATGATGTTTGTGTACCTTTGAGCCTTTTGCCATAAATCAATACGTGGGAGCATAATCATCATTGTTGATGTCAGAGTCGTTGGAGTAGTCATATTCTTCATTGAAGATGGACTTGCTGACGAACGTAGTAGAAAGAGCAAGGCTAGTGACACCAGATTCTGATTCCTCCTCAGATTCTTCCTCTTCTTCATATTCTTCAGATTCTTCCTCAGAATCCATTTCCTTGCCAATGAATGCTCGAGCCTTTTTGGAACCATTCTTCTTGTGCTTTGATGACTTTGAAGATGAGGACTTTGTAGATGAGGACTTTGAAGATTTCTTGTTTTTCTTCGAGTCATCAGAACTATCATCCTTGTATTTCTTCTTCTTCTTTGAGTCTTTTTCCAAGAGAGGACAATCAGAGATAAACTGGCCAGGCTTCTTGCAACGATGACATGTTCTCTTTTTGTAATCTTCTGAGGAGTCTGATTTCCTCAAGCCACTTTTTGATGACTTTCCAAATCCACCTCTTCTTGAGAACTTCTGGAATTTCCTCACAAGCATAGCTAGTTCCTGACTTAGTTCTTGAGGATCACCAAGACTGCTGTCAGAATCTTCTTCTTCAGATGAGGAAATTGCTTTTGCCTTCAGAGCACGAGATCTTCCATAGCTTGGCAAAGATCTCTTTTCTCAGCTTGTTGGAATTCATGAGTATTGAGTCTCTCAAGAATATCAGCAGGATCAAGAGCTTTGAAGTCTCCACGTTCTTGGATCATCAAAACCAGAGTATCAAATGAGGAATCGAGAGATCATAGCAGTTTCTTCACCACTTCATGGTCAGTGATATCAGTGGCACCCAGTGCTTGAAGTTCATTTGATATATCAGTGAGGTGATCAAATGTTTTCTAAACATTTTCATTGTCAAGCCTCTTGAAGTGGTTGAAGAGATTGCGAAGAACATCAACACGAGAGTCACTTTGAGTGGAAACACCTTCGTTGACTTTGGACAGAATATCCCAAATAAGCTTAGCAGATTCCAAAGCACTCACTCTGCCATACTGTCCTTTGCTCAGATGACCACAGATGATATTCTTCGCTTGAGAATCGAGTTGCTTGAATCTCTTCACATCAGCAGCTGTAATAGTGGGAGCGACAGAGGGCACACCATTTTCCACAACGTACCAGAGATCATTGTCAATAGCTTCAAGGTGCATACGCATCTTGTTCTTCTAGTAGGGGTAGTCTGTCCCATCGAAGGTAGGACAGCCCGCGGAAACCTTGATCATACCTGCAGTCGACATAACTAAAACTCCAGGTGGTTAAACCAAAATCACACAGAGCGAGGGAGTACCTGCTCTGATACCAATTGAAAGTGCGTTATATCGGCTAGAGGGGGGTGAATAGGCGACTTTTACAAATTCATCATTTGAGGAATTTCAACTTTGAGGAATTTGAAATGTGATGAATAACTAGCAGCGGAATAAGTATTCAAATGCATGAGGAACATAGTGACAGCATAGTCTTCATGATGAAATGAAACATGCACAATTAGAGAGTAGCGTGATACAGGATAAGCAGTGATGAACAAGGTAACTTGAAGAATTTGAGGTGAGGAATTTGTTGAAGTCTTCAGTCAAATTCTTCCAACTGTAATAATCAATTTCATCAACAGATATATGAGGAATAGAGGGGTTGAGGAAATTGAACCAGATAGCTTGATGAAGACAATGGTTTGATGACCTAGTTCCAACTACTGTGACAGTCGTACGTATGGTTTGGAGCGGCCTGGTATTTAAACCAGAGGACACACAGTCCCAGGACACACAGTCCTTACCGTATTCTCCTTGAGCTAAGGTCACACAGTCCTCGCCCAACACTCGTGGTAAGTCTTCAGGGTAGACTTCCAAAACCCTCACAAACTGGTCACCCGGCTATCCACAATTTACTGCTGGATGCTCTATACCAGGGTCACTTCATGGTCCCCAATTGACTGCAGGAGCACTAGACCATGACGCCTAACCGTCTGGAGGATACACGGTCCTCAAAGGTAACAAGTGTCGGTTCCACACAGGAATTTCTTCAGTGATGCTCAATCACTATGGGTTTTGTGGTTTGGTTATGGGTTTTTCCTCACTGATGATTTTCATTCAAAGATCCTCAGAGGATGGGTTGCTCTCAAATGACAAGTGTCAGTTTTCTCTCAGAGCAGCCAACCAGTTAGTGGTTGTGGGGGTTGGCTATTTATAGCCAGGGTTTAACCTGACATGATAAGTCATAAATGCCCCCAATGATATGACCATTATGTGGATAAGAACGATTGGGGACAGCTGGCGCTAAGCATAGCAACGGTCGGAATTTTGGACTATGAAATCCTAACTCCTCAGTCAGATCAATTTCCTCAGAGACCAGAAGAACTTCGTCTCTGTCACTAAAAAACTTGTCTGAACTGTAAGAGATTTCCAAAGGCTTCACTCGAAGGATTGTATGCGTTGAGGATTTTGGAGTTGAGCATCAGTTGGAAATTTTCCTTAGTATTACCTCGACCCCCTTTAACAGTACGGTGTTTCCTATGACTCAAATAAAGGAAGTGAAACTACAATAACAAAAGTCTTCAGGCTTCATATTCCTCATTCATATCTTCAAGGTCACACCAACTTCTTCATTTTCAAAGTCTTCACAAAGTCTTCACCAAAGTCTTCAGAAAGTCTTCAACAAAGTCTTCACTTGAAGACATACATTTTTAGGGGTCGACAATCTCCGAATATATCAAACTCCTCATTGACTTATAGAGCCTGTGTACACTCACAAACTCATTAGTGCCTTAACCAATAAGTCTTCAATACACCAAAATCACTAAGGGGCACTAGATGCACTAACAGTCTGGGCCTGTCCTTTGCTACAAAAAGGATTGGGCTACCTTCCTGCACCTTTTCTACACTTGTCACTTGTTACTCGTTACGAATTATCTTATCACAAAACTATTTGTTACCGATAATTTCAGTGGTTGCAGAAAATAGCTTACTAGAAACCGCTTGTCATTTCCTTCTGCTCCTCGTTGGGTTCGACACTCTTACTTATCGAAAGGACTACGAGAGATGTTGGAAATATGCCCTAGAGGCAATAAATAAAGTGTTTATTATTATATTTCCTTGTTCATGATAATCGTTTATTATCGATGCTATAATTGTATTGATTGGAAACACATTACATGTGTGGGTAAATAGACAACACTTTGTCCCTAGTATGCCTCTAGTGAACTAGCTCGTTGATCAAAGATGGTCAAGGTTTCCTAGCCATTGACATGTGATGTCATTTGATAACGGGATCACATCATTAGGAGAATGATGTGATGGACAAGACCCAAACTACAAACGTAGCATATGATCGTGTCAGTTTATTGCTACTGTTTTCTGCATGTCAAGTATATGTTCCTATGACCATGAGATCATGTAACTCACGGACACCGGAAGAGTGCCTTGTGTGTATCAAATGTCACAACGTAACTAGGTTACTATAAAGGTGCTCTACAGGTATCTCTGAAGGTGTCTGTTGGGTTGGCATGGATCAAGACTGGGATTTGTTACTCCGTGTGACGGAGAGGTATCTCAGGGCCCACTCGGTAATACAACATCACAATAAGCCTTGGAAGCAATGTAACTAAGTGTTAGTCACGGGATCTTGTATTACGAAACGAGTAAAGAGACTTTCCGATAACGAGGTTGAACTAGGTATCGAGATACCGATGATCAAATCTCGGGCAAGTAACATACCGAAGAACAAAGGGAACAACATACGGGATTAACTAAATCCTTCACACAGAGGTTCGACCGATAAAGATCTTCGTAGAATATGTAGGAACCAATATGGGCATCCAGGTCGCGCTATTGGTTATTGACCGTAGAGGAGTCTCGGTCATGTCTACATAGTTTTCGAACCCGCAGGGTTTGCACACTTAAGGTTTGGTGACGTTTCGGTAGTATAGAGTTATGCATGGTGGTGACCGAAGGTTGTTCGGAGTCCCGGATGAGATCCTAGACGTCATGAGGAGCTCCGTAATGGTCCGTAGGTAAAGATTGATATATAGGAAGTCCTATTTTGATCACCGGAAAAGTTTCAGGCTCGTCGGTAGTGTACCGGGAGTGCCGGTAGTGTATCGGGAGACCATCGGGAGAGGTATTTCGACCCAAGAGGCTACATGGGCTGTGGGAGAGTTAATACCAGCCCTTGGTGGGCTGGTGGAAGTCCCACACAAGGCCCATGCGGCTGCGAGAGAAAACCCAAAGAGAAAAGGTGGAAAAAGGCAAAATAGGGAGGAATCCTAGTCCTACTAGGATTGGAGGAGGAGTCCTCCTTTCCTCCTTGATTCGGCCAAACCAAGGGCTGATCCCTTGAGGGCCAAGCCTCCTCCTCTCTTACTCTTATATATACTGGAGGTTTTAGGGTTTTCGGCACTAGATTTTCAGCCACGTGCTACCCGTTCCTCGAGTGCATAGTTTCTCCTCTAGATCGGATTTCTGCAGTGCTTAGGCGAAGCCCTGCGGGAATAGCTCCACCACGATCGCCGGAGCGCCGTCACGCTGCCGGAGAACTCTTCTACCTCTCCACTCCCTCTTGCTGGATCAAGAAGGTGGAGATCGTCATCAAGCTGTACGTGTGCTGAACGCGGAGGTGTCATCCGTTCGGTGCTTGATCGGGTCGGATCGTGATTGGATCGTGGGATGCTCGGGTATTTGGATCGCGAAGGCGTTCGACTACACCAACCGTGTTTCTTAATGCTTCCCGGTTAATGATCTACAAGGGTATGTAGATCCACTCTCCCTCTCGTAGATGCTCAGCACCATGGATAGGTCTTGCGTGAGCGTAGGAAATTTTTTGTTTCGCATGCGACGTTCCCCAACAATAGATCTCCTATACTTGTGGGTCATGAGGATGCTAAGGTACCTCCTCCACCACAATTCAACATGGGACCGTATGGCTACTATGAATGGTGATTACCAAGCTAGGCCAAAATCCTAAGCTTGGGGGAGTACGTATTCCCACCGACATTACATTCATGTTCACACATTTCATTCCATTTGTCGGTATCCACACTCTTTAATTGTATTGTCCATGCTAGATTTATTTTTCTCGTTTTCTTCTTGTGTGTTTGGAAAATTTTGAGAAAATCCAAAAATACTACTTATTTCTTTTTGGTTTTCTTTTCAGTTTTGTTAGTTGTAGTATTAAAAGAAAACCCAAAAAGATTCTCTTTTCTTCTGCTGCTTGTTGGGAGTTTTCCCGTGTAAATAGTTTTTCTCGTTTTTGTTTTCCTCCTCTTATTTGCTTTCCCCGAGAAAAAACTGAAAACTCCAAAAATATTCCAGTATGTTTGTTTGAAATTCTTTTTCTTATATTGATTCATACCGAGGAGAAGACCGCGATGAAAATGTTGAGTGGCTCTCATTTGCATTATTGTTGATCAAACACAGAGCCCATATTATTTTGTCTTCTCCTCTTGAATAAAATGTTTGCAGATTCCACCTTAGTCCACGACACTCTGGCACTATTGATATTATTATTTTCATATCATTCGATTGTGCAAGTGAAAGGCAATAATGATGACATTTGATGAATTGACCATGGCAGAGAAAAGCGGGTATGAAATGAACTTGTTCTTGTTTTTGGTAATATGTTTTACCTAGTATCCATGATTCAACACGTTATGATTGAACATGTTTGCAATGAAAATTAGAGATTATAGTGATTCACCATGCTCAAGTAGCAAGGAGTGGATAATGATTTAGCTTGGATGTCAACATGCATTAAAATGGTTGTGATGTAGTATGATGATATGCTATCCTCCTCTGAATGTTTCAAGCGGCTTGACTTGGTACATGTTCACGCATGGAGTTGAATCAAAACCAATATAGCCTTCATGATATTTATGTTCATGGTGTCCATATCCTACTCATGATAACATTCAATGTTTATTATTCGTAATGCATATTTATGATCATATTTACTCTCTGCTGGATGCTTCTCAATCTATTTGTTAGCCTTCACCTGTACTAAGTGGGAATTCTGCTTCTGCATCAAAACCCCTTAAACCAAAGTTATCCCAGATGAGTCCACCATATCTACCTATATGTGGTAATACCCCGCCGTTGCAAGTAAATTCGCATGTGCCACCTCTAAAATTTCAAATAAAAATCCATTTTGTGTGCCTGGACTGCTCATCGAGTGATAGGGGGTGGTCAGTATCATCCATATTAAGTGGGTTACTCTTATGAAGTGTTTATTCACTCGTCCTTACACGAGAAGGGCGGTAATAAGGATCCCCAGTCCCGAAATCAAAATAAATGCAAATAACTAAGCAAAACAACCTCATGAATGTTGTTGGCTTGGACGGTACCCATGGATTCGGCTCACCGTGGAATGTGTTTGTTGGTGGAGGGGGGAGTAAACATTTACTTTTATTGCTTGGGAACCACCACTAATTTGTTTAACATGGAAGATATTGATATCTCTTGGTCATAACGTTGGCAGGAAGGGTGTACCTCTCAAAATATACTTATCTCTTATTAATCCTTGAGCTCTGACACCTCTGCAAATCCCTCCTTCCCTCTGCGAAGGGACTATCTATTTACTTTAATGTTGAGTCATCATCTTATAAAATAAGCACCAGATCTGAGAGCACTATTGTCATCATCATGCATTGTTTATAGTGAATGTTGGATGTATCATGACTGGATCTTTTCTACCAGGAATTACAATGTTTAGTCGATGCTTGAACTTTGGAGGTGCTCTGCATTTATGTTTTGCGGTCTCAGAAAGGGCTAGAGAGATACCACTATTGTCATATTATATCATGATTGTTTTGACAAATTGTTTGCACTTGAGATATATTATTATTGCTCGCTAGCCATTTGCGTCATTGCTATGAGTTAATATAGTCTTTAAGAGTTATTGTTGACATGGTTAGTCATGATCTTTGCTGAAAACCTGGGTGCTACTTAGGCATATATATATATGTAAACAAGAACAAAAGAGTGCATACAAGTTTTTCTTTCTCACTTTCATTTTGTCAACTGAATTGCTTGAGGACAAGCAAGGGTTTAAGCTTGGGGGAGTTGATACGTCTCCAACGTATCTACTTTTCCTAACACTTCTGCTCTTGTTTTGGATTCTAATTTGCATGATTTGAATGAAACTAACCCGGACCGGCGCTGTTTTCAGTAGAACTATCATGGTGTTGTTTTTGTGCAGAAATAAAAGTTCTCGGAACGGAACAAAAAAATTGGAGATTTATTTTGGAATATTTAAGGAATTATGGAGCCAGAAGCTACCTGGAGGGTGGACACCTCGTGGGTCCCCCGACCCTAATTCCAACGCTATAAATTCACATTTTTCCGGAAAAATAAATCAAAGAGAAGGTTTAACTCGTTTCATGATATGGAGCCGCCGCCACCTCCTGTTCTTCATCGGGAGGCCAGATTTGGCGTCCGTTTGGGGCTCCAGAGACGGGAATTTTCGGTCTTCATCATCATCAACACTTCTCCATCGCCAATTTCATGATGCTCTCCACAGGTAGTGAGTAATTCCTTCATAGGCTTGCTAGTCAGTGAGGATTTGGATGAGATTCATCATGTAATCGAGTTAGTTTTGTTAGGGCTTGATCCTTAGTATACACTATGTTCTAAGATTGATGTTTCTATGACTTTGCCATGCTTAAAGCTTGTCATTAGGGCCCGAGTGCCATGATTTCAGATATGAACCATTTATGTTATCATCATTATATCCATGTTCTTAATCCGATCTTGCCTAGACATATGCACCTATTACGTGTTATGATCGTTCAACCCCATAGTGACAATATTTGGGATACTTCATGGTGATGACCATAATTTGAGGAGTTCATGTATTCACTAAGTGATAATGCTTTGTTCCAGTTCTGTATTAAAAGGATGCCTTATTATCCCTTAGTTTCCTTATGGACCCCGCTGCCACGGGAGGGTAGGACAAAAGATGTCATGCAAGTTCATTTCCATAAGCACGTATGACTATATGCGGAATACATGCCTACATTACATTGATGAACTGGAGCTAGTTCTGTGTCGCCCTAGGTTATGATTGTTATATCATGTATATCATGCAACAAATACTATGACCCAGTGCCTACAATCTTTTCACATATTGTTCTTGCTAAGTTATTACAGTTGTTGCTACTGTTACACTTGTTACAAAATCACTGCTTCCACTGTTAGTGCTACTGTTATTGTTACCACTCCTATCAAACCATCATATTACAGTGCTACTGATCAATTTTCTGCATATATTTATCTCCAGGTGGTTGAATTGACAACTCAACTACTAATACTCTCAATTATTCTTTGGCTCCCCTTGTGTCGAATCTATAAATTTGGGTTGAATACTTTACCCTCGAAAACAGTTGTGATCCCCTATACTTGTGGGTTATCAGCAAGCGGTCGGCTCCCTTTTCCTTCCTCCTCCTTCTCTTCCCCTCTCGCACATACCAAGCACCGCCGGTTCGGCTAACTGTGGGCTTCAAACGCGCGAGCTCCCCCGCTCCCTCTCTTTTCTCTCCCCTAGCCCTAGACCGACCCAGGAGCACCCTAGACACCTTCTCTCGAGCTCCCAAGGCCCCCAGCCTTGACTGAGACCTCGCCGATGC
This sequence comes from Hordeum marinum, assembly GCA_022496015.1. NCBI lineage: Eukaryota > Viridiplantae > Streptophyta > Magnoliopsida > Poales > Poaceae > Hordeum > Hordeum marinum. Next base: position 337,766,899 of record CM039675.1, read on the forward strand.
ACAAGCTTTCGGTAGACCACAGGCAGGCTATAAATAGCCACCTGAGCACCTTCTCCCCCCTCTGGATCCTCTCTCCTCCTCTCAATCGCAGCCCCACACCTCTCCCCCTCCGTCTTGGAGCTCAGACGCTTGGGATCGAGCAGAGCTCCACCCCGTTAGGTCCGTCGTTGTCCAGCCACGGTGAGCCTTCCCCCCCACTTCTCTCTCGATCTCGAGCCACAAAAGTTCCTCAATCCTTTACCCTCCTTTTCCCACTTGATTTGCAGCACTGGACGGCCTCGACAATCACCTCCCAAAGTGCTTCCACCACGAGACGTCGTCACCGATAGCCAAGGCTCCTCTAGCGACTCCCTCCACCCTCACCGAAATTGCGACTTTTCCCTGGTTCTGTTGCTGACTGGTCACCAGTGAGCTCAAGGGCCTCCCAGTCATGGGGTTGACAATGACTGGCGGGCCCCGCCTGTCATCCTCACCTCCCGCTGACCTCCCCAATTGGTCACTGGTGGCTGGGCCCCACCTGTCGGGTTTGAACCCCAACGAGTGCGTGTGCCAGGATTGCCTGGGCTAGCTTCGCTCGCTAGGCTGGCTCGGCCAGCCGCTTCTACCCCAGTGGCAGAGTGACACTTTTTCTTTTCTTTTTCTATCACTTTTTGAAAATTTCTACAGATTCAAATATCTTTCCAAATCCAAATATTTTCCCACCTAAAATCTTGTAATATTGTGTAGAATTTAATGATGCCACTTGTGCCACTTTTTGAATATATTTTATGTACTGTTTTATTAAAACCCCCTTTTTAAGCACTTTTAGGTTCTATTAAAATAGTTTTCACAACTTTTCACACTCCAAAACCAGAAACTAGTATCTTTTATTTTTAGTTCTAAACCTAGTATTTTACAAAAGTGTTTGACATTTTTAGGAGTGATTATTTTCTGTTCTTTTTGTCGTGCTCTTATTTTTGCTCGTTAATATGGCGACGATATATTGCGTTGTTTATGTGGGAGTTAGACGAGAAGACTTTTAAGACCCGGAGGACTTTGTTGAGCTAGTCTAGCAGCCCTTTGACGATGTCTAAGAAACCACATTATTTCATGGCATTTAGCACTTCATTTTTTATATTGTTCATCATGTTATGACGGCCACTTTGGTGGATGCCTCTTACTTGCTCATTGATACTTGCATCGTGCATGACCCTACCTCCTTATGAGGGTTATGCGGGTGGGAGTAGTTAGGTTGCTAAGTAGATGCTACGCAAAAGGGACGGGGATATGCATGGTGGTGGAAACAAAAGCTTTTTCAAAGACTTTTCGAAAACCCCGTTGGATGCCACTAATGCCCGAGGGAGATGATGTTGAGCTAGGTAACCACTTGATAAAGAAGTGGTGTACCAGAGCAAGTTGTGTGTGTGTGTGTGTTTTTGAAAAACAAGAGATTTAAGATCTGCTGACCATCCCAACCTTACATGTACAACCACGATACCCCTTATGGGCGGAGCCTTGTTGATTACCTTGGTGGGTATTAACGGAGAGCCCGAATTACTAGTGGTGGGAGTGACGTGGTTATTCTTGATACGGGGTCGTGTAGGAAAGGACGATCATGGGATGTTTTCACAAACGCCGAGCACACCGATGTGTGCCCTCGTGGATGATACTGGTGAAGTACATCATGAGGGGTGGCACCAATGAGTGGACTCGTTGTTAGTATCGTTAGGGTAAAGGCATTGTTCAAGTACTTAACTCAGGTATGGACAATACTGCGAGTTGTGGCTTGACACGGAAGTTTCTCGAGTCTCGTGGGTAAAGTGTGCAACCTCTGCAGAGTGTAAAACTATTTGAATAGCCGTGTCCACGATCATGGGCAGTTGATGGTCCTGCTTAAACTACGCCCGATATTTTACAAATTGGTGTGTGTGTGTGCATGCGTGTGGGGGGAGACGGTGCTTGAGCTAAGTCTTATAACTTGGCATGATGATTGAACATGAGATGTTCAACCCCTGTTTACATTGATATTTGTAACTTGTTCACATGGATAACTGCAACCTTATGATGCATGATTTTACATGTTAATTGATATTGTCATTGCACTCGAAATTAGCTTTCTGTAAACTTGCCTATGTAGTGCTATATCATGCATTGTTATACCTTGTTCCGAAACATGGGTTGCTTGCGAGTACATTCAAAGTACTCATTGGCTTGCCACTGTTTATTTAATTGGCCAAGCATGGAAGAGCGGGAATATGGTGAAGAGTTCGTTGGTGACGATCGCGCAAACTAGGACGCTTCCCAGCCATAGTGCCTACAGGATTAAGGCAGATGGCTTGGGTTCACGCTTTCGATCAAGATTTCTGCTGCTAGTTATGTTTGGTGTTTGGCCTTCATGTCCCTATTTATGTAAGACTTGACCTTGATGGTCTTTATTTGTGTAAGACGATATGTATGGATGTAAGACTCTTGTTATTCATCTTCTATGTGTTCAGTGATCATTGATCTCTGTGATCACTATACACGTGCATTCGGTGATCACCACTTATGAGTCGGGGTCCCCACACTTGACCTTGAGGCTTATCTCTTCAATTGTAACAAGGTTTTCACTTGAAGTAGCGGTAGTATCACTTGAAGATTTGTATGCACTGCTTGACTTGTTGTGGAGCTCTTGTTTTTCCTTGACTGGCATCTCATGAGCAACAATCCTTCCAATGACTTCCATGGGCTTGAGATCTTTGTAGTTTTGCATCATTTGGATAAATGTGCACATGGTGTTGTACTTTACATTCAAGGCTCTAAGGATCTTCTTGATGATGAATTTGTCGATCATCTCTTCACTTCCTAAGAAAACTATCTCATTTGTGATGAGAGCAAGTCTGGAGTACATTGTCGCGACTCCTTCACCATCCTTCATCTTGAAATTGTCACGTTGACTTTGTAGCACATCCAACTTAGATTTCTTGACAAATTCGGTACCTTCGTGCATATCAACCAAATTATCCCAAATTTTGTTTGCATTCTCAAGACATCTTATCTTGTTGAAATCTTCAGGGCATAGGTAGTTTAATAGAATCTCGCATGCTTGAGCGTTGTATTGCAACATCTTCAATTGTTCCGCGGTAGCTTGACGATCTGGTTCCTTTCAATCACCAAAGAAGTCACCTCGCAATAATACATGAAAAACAACCCAAACGACGGGGTTATGACCAAGACTATGCATTTTTCATCTTATGCTTCTAACTTGGAAAGTTTGTACCATCAAAATATGGACCTCCAAGATGATAATTTCCCTCACTAGACGCTATACTCTCCTCGGTTGTGAAACCAATGCAATGGAGACAAAAACTCTGATACCACTTGTAGGATATGAAGTATGTCTAGAGGGGGGGGTTAATTTGAATACTTGACCAAATACAAATCTATCCTTTTCCCAATTTTAGTTGTAGGCAAGTATTAGCAATTTATAGAAAGTCAAGCACACCCTACACATGCAAGTATAAGAGTATAGTAGCGGAAAGTAAAGACATGCACATGTAAGTAGATGGAAGGGATATGAGGATTAGACGCAATGGGGGACGCAAAGATTTTCCCATGGTTCCAATAGGTGGTGCTATTGTACGTCCACGCTGATGGAGAATTCAACCCATGGAGGGTAACAGTCGCGAGAGTCCATAGAGGGATCCACCCATAAGAGTCCACGAAGTAGCAACCTGTCTATTCCATCACGATTACGTCCATGAAGGACTAGCCTCACTCAGGGTAGATCTTCACGAAGAAGGTGATCTCCTTGCCCTTACAAACTTCTTGGTTCAACTCCACCCGTAGTCGGAGGTTCCCAAGCGACACTTAACAAATCTAGGAGACACCACTCTCCAAAAGGTAATAGATGTGGTAAAATGATGAACTCGTTGCTCTTGTGCTTCAAAATATACCCCCCCGACATTCAATCACTCTCTCACATATTTGGCTTGATAGAGGAGGTTAATTTGGTGTAAAGCAACTTGGGGGGCTAGAAATAAAGATTCATATGGTTGGAGTGGAATATCCTTATCTCAATACATGAGTAGGTGGTTCTCTCTCAAAAAATGAATATGGCAAGTGTTGGTCTATTCTGAGTGCTTTCTTTTCGAGTGAGAGGCAGGTGAAGGGGTGTATATAGGCATCTTCAAAAATCTAACCGTTACAACATTATTGCCCGACTCGGTGAAACCAAAGTAAAAACTCGGTTGCACCGACTAGTGCAAAATGTGGCAACTTTAGGTGTTTCGGTGAGACTGGTATATAAATCTTGGTGGGTCCGATTTTGGCTGGCCTAGGCAGTTACTTGTTTCGGTGTCACCGATTCCTAAAACTCAGAAATTTTGATTTTGAGAAACGGGACAACATAAAGTTGGTCACCAATTTCGATTTCACCAAAATGGAACTTGGTGTCACCGAGATGGTTAGGTTGGCTTTGGATTCTGTCTAGGGTAAAACTCGGTAGGGCCGATTTGGAAATATTGGTGGCACCGAATTTGGACTTTAGGGTTTGGACAAAATATTTCGTGGCAGAATTTCATGAGTATTTTTGGTGGCTAACTCTAAGCACTTGAGCAACCAGATCATCATAGATTTCTCATCCCCTTCTAATAGTATTGGCTTTTCTCTGGACTCAATTGTGATTTCTCACATAAAAGCAAAATGTAGAGTCTTCAAGCTTGTTGCCAATGGATGTTCCTTGCATGTAGGAAATCTCCTCACAATCATTTTCCAATATATTCATTGAAATTTTCCTGAAATATACTTGCTAGAATCATAAGTCCAGTGAAATATATGTTGTTATTAATTTCCAAAACCACCTATGGAGAAGTTGTGCTTTCACCTGAAAGGCATCCCCTCTTTCGTCTTAGTCGATCGGTATGTCACTTGTAGCTATATTTTGATGTATGTTTCACTTGGAGTGTCATGTGTTATAGTTTGATTTATTTTTATTTTTCCACAATCATTGTTTGCTGGACACACCTACTTGAGAGAGACAAATGTTTACCATGATTTGTTAGAATACTCTATGTGCTTCACTTATATCTTTTGAGCAAATCAGTTGCTTCAATGCTTCACTTATATCTTTTAGATAACGGTGACATATAGATTTTATAGAAATAATTGCACTCTCATTCTTCACTTAATTTTGTTTGAGAGTCTAATAAATAGCGACGGTAATTTGCATGGGTTGTAAGACTAGCCCAAAAATTAAAGGTATTCAAGGACTGCATAATCAAAACCTTCATGTAGCACATAAAATAGAAATTGTGGGTTAATGATATTGATGTGGTAATATGAAAGGGCGTGAGTACATGGTTGTTGGTTAGTAGAAATATCGATAGTTAAAGGGTGTTAACTTGTTGTCATCTAAATATTGGTTATGGCATGGTGATGATGTATGAGCATTCTTATTCCTCATTGAAATCTTAGTGTTGTTTAGGTCGGGGGCGTGCAATGGTAACTCCTACCAACCTCCTCCCTAGGGGCATGCGAGTAGTACTTTGCTTCGAGAGAGCTAATAAAGCCTTGCGATAAGTATATGAGTTCATTGTGACTAATGTGGATCCATGGATGTACGCACACTCACCTTTCCATATTATGCTAGCCTCTTTAGTACCGTGCACATTCTCACCTTGAGGATCAGTGCAAAATTTGCCGGTGCATCCAAACCCCGTGACATGATACACTCTGTTGCAGATAAGCCACCTTATATCTTCCTCAAAACAGCCACCATACCTACCTAGCTTGGCATTTCCATAGTCGTTCCAAGATATATTGCCATACAACTTCCAGCGTTACATCACATGACTTGTGTGTTCATCATCATATTGCTTTACATGATCATGTAGCTGACATAGTATTTGTGGCAAAGCCACCGTTCATCATTATTTACATGTTACGCTAGATCAATTCACATCCAGGTAGACTGCCATAGGCATTCATATATAGTCATCTTGTTAGTAGTTTTTCATATCGAGTTGTAAGTAGATAGAAGTGTGACGCTTTTCATTATTAGAGCATTGTCTCAGTGAGGAAAGGATGGTGGAGAAAATGATTCCCCCACAAGTCGGGATGAGACTCCGGACGAAAAAAGGAGAAAAAAGAAAAAAATAGAAAAATAGAAAGAAAAGAAAAAGAGAGAAAAAAAGAAAAAGGAAAATAAATAAATGAGACAAAAGAGAGAAGGGACAATGCTACTACCTCTTTTGCCACACTTGTGCTAAGAGGAAGCACCATGTTTTTCATATAGAGTCTAATGCTTTGTCATTTTCATATGCTAGTAGGAATTTTTCATTATAGAACTTGGCTTGTATATTTCGATGATGGGCTTCCTCAAATGCATGAGGTCTTCATGAGCGAGCAAGTTGGATGCACACCCACTTAGCTTCCATTGAGCTTTCATAGACTTATGGCTCTGGTGCATCCCTTGCATGACAATCCCTACTTATCGCATTGATATTAATTGATGGACATCTCCATAGCCTGTTGGTCCACCTAGTTGATGCGAGACTTTCTTCTCAACTTTTACTCCATAACCATATTCTGTTCCACCTATATGCTATGTCCATGGTTCACACTCATGTATTGAGTGAGGTATAAAATGCTGAAGCGCATTAAGAAGTACGATCGAATGGCCTGACTTAACACAGTGGTGCTTGACATTTGTCTTTATGTGGTGAAGATGTAGCCATGCCATGCTAATATGATAAAATGGATTGAAATAATTTGCTAGCCATGGTGGTAGCTACACATGGCCAGAATTTTCATCTCTAATTATTTTATTAAATTATTTTGGAATAATAAAATAACTCTATAACGAAATATCATGACTTTGGACCAGCCATGAAGCAAAAAAAGGCACTTGTGCCAAAAATACAAGCAAAAAAATTGAGATAAGTGAGTAAAGGCCCCTGCTACACAAATAAAAAAGGCACTTGTGTAGAAAAGGTAATGAAAAGACAACAAGAAGTGAGAAAAAGTCATTCCTACACAACAAAAATATACTTGTGCCAAAACCATAAGAAACCTAACACCTCATATGTAAAATAAGGCACGTATGCAAAAGAGTGTGTAGCTACCACCATGCAGAGAAAATTGCCTCTCAAAAAATGAATGAGGAGTAATCATTCTTTAGGGATCGTACATTTTACAAATTGATGATTATGTTACTTATGTTTATAAATATTACTATGTTGATGTTTTTTAATTCATTGTTTCTCATTGATCAGACCTAAAAAATATTACATGTTGGGTAACATGTCACATAAAAAATATGTTTTTATCATTTACCTATTCGAGAACGAGTAGGAATTATGCTTGGCATGCTGATACGTCTCCAACGTATTTATAATTTCTGTTTGCTCCATGCTATTATATTATCATTCTAGCATGTTTTTTAATCATTTACTTCATGTCTTATATTATTTTTGAGCACTAACTTATTAACTCAGTGCCCAATGCCAGTTCCTGTTTTTTTCTTATTTTTGGCCTTTCAGGAATACTGTACCAAACAATGTCCAAATACCCTGAAACTTTTTGATGATTTTTTCTAGACAAAAATAAGACCCGAAAGCTTTGGAGGGATCCAAGAGGCCACACGGAGTGGCACCAAGCCAACAGGGGGCGCCCAGGGGGTGGTCGCGCCCTGATGGCTTGGAGCCACCTCCCATGGCCTCTTGACCTGATCTCTAGCCTATAAATTCACATATATTGGGAAAACTCTAGATATCCTCCTAAAACACTTTTTTCACCGCCGCAAGTCTCTGTTCTGCCGTGTGCCCATTTGGAGCCATGTTCCGGTGCCCTGCTGGAGGGGGATCGATCACGGAGGGTCTCTACATCAAACTTTCTGCTCCCATGGTGATGTGTGAGTAGTTCACAACAGACCTACGGTTCCATAGTTAGTACCTATATGGCTATATCTTTCTCTACGTTCCCCAACGCAAAGATCACCGTGATTCCCATGGTGATCTATCCTATGTAATCATCTTTGTGGTGTGTTTGTTGGGATCCGATGAAGTGTGGGTTAACATTCAGATTATTCATGAATAATATTTGAGTCTTCTCTGAATTCATATATGCATAACTGTAATAGCTTCGTAATGCTCCACCCTCTATCTGTTTGGTTTGGCCAACTAGATTGATTTATCTTTAGTGGGAGTGGTGCGTCGTCATGGGTTCAATCTTGCGGTGCTCAATCCCAGTGATAGGAAGGGACATGACACATATTGTATTTCTTCCATTATAGGTAAAACGATGGGGTTTATTCGTATTGATTGGGTTTACTTTGTCTACATCATGTCATCTTGCTTGAAGCATTACTCTGTTTTTACTTAATACTCTAGATGCATGCTGGATAGGGGTCAATGGGTGGAGTAATAGTAGTAGATGCAGGCAGGAGTCAGTCTACTTTCTTATGGACATGATGCCTATATATATGATCATTGCCGTGAATAAATAATACATAACTATGCGCTTTTCTATCAATTGCCCAACAGTAATTTGTCTACCTACCGTATGCTTTCTTCGAGAGAGAAGCCTCAAGCGAAAACTATGGCCCCTTGGTCTTCACAAATATTATTACAAAAACATCTAAAATATTGTTGTCTTTATTTACTTCCTTTTTTATTTGAAATTTATATTCATCTATTTATCTATCTATCACTACTTATTGCTTGCAAGTAACGAGTTCAAGGGGATTGACAACTCTCTTGCCGCTTTGGGTGCAAGTGTGTGCTCTTTTTTGAGTAGGCGCTCAAGACGGGAATTTGCATGGTTCTCCTATTGGTTCATTAACACTGGTTCTCATTGAGGGATATACTTATCTCTAATCTGATGAATTTCTCCTCCTCTTCGGGGAAAATCCCAACGTAGTTTACAAGCAGCAACATCGACTACATGACACTTCACCATATTTGGGCCTAACGGAAAGAATTAGGGAATGATAAATAGATGGTGGGTTGTGAGAGTGACTAAGTCCTAAACCCTATTTCATGAGTTGTTCCGTAAGGGGATGATTTGGATCCACACATTTAATGATATGGTTAGATTTATCTTAATTCTTCTTTCGTAGTTGTGGATGCTTGCAAGAGAGGGCTAATCATAAGTGGGTTGCTTGTTCGAGTAAGAACAACACCTTAGCACCAGTCCACAAACATACCAAATTATGAAAGTAGCGAACACGAATCAACTTAACATGATGAACATGCCTAGAGTGAAAATTCCCATGTGTCGTCGAGAGTGTTTTGCTTTATATAAGAGAACTTTGAGGCTTATCCGTTGCTACAAAAATGATTGGGCCACTTTACGACACCTTTGTTACTATCATTACTTGTTACTTGTTACGAATTATCTTGCTACAAAACTATCTATCAGTGTTACTTACAACACTTGCAGAGAATACCTTGCTAAAAACTGCTTGTCATTTCCTTCTGCTCCTCGTTGGGTTCGACACACTTACTTATCAAAAGAACTAGATTGATCTGCAATAATTGTGGGTCATGGGAGAAGACGATGATGTATCTCGAAGTTCACACCCATGCAGATGCTAATCTCTGTTTTGAGCGGTGTGGATGCACAATGCTCCCCAAAATGCCACTATGACCACCATAATCTCTTCATGCCCTCGCACACTACAAGATGTCGTGATTCCACTAAAGGACCCTTGAGGGCGGTCACCGAACCCATACAAACGACGACCCTCGGGGACAGCCACCGAACCTGTACAAATGGTAATCCTTGGGGATGGTCACCTAACATGTACACATTGCTTGGGGCAATCTCCACAACTTAGTTGGAGATGCCTGGAACTTTACACCACAATGATTGAGCTCTGAGACACCACAGACTGTCTAGGGCGCCCAAGCACCCAAGAGGCACAAGCTCTAGGGTGCCCAAGCACCCAAGAGTGGTAAGCTTCTCAACTTTCACTTCCACGTGTCACCGTGGAGAACTCAAACTGGTGCAACTAATGCAATGGAAAGAACACACGAAGTGGTCAAGTCCCTCACTCCTAAATCCCACCACGACCAGAAAATCTATGGAGGAAATATGAGAGGAATAACACAAAAGAGCTCAAAGATCTAGATCCAAGCCCCCCCCCCAAGAGGAGAAAGTGATTGGTGCGAATGTGGATCTAGATCTCCCCTCTATTTTGTCTCAAAAAGATGGAAGAATCATAAGAGGAATAGAGAGAAGCCTAAGATTTTGGAGGTCAACAATGTAGGAGAAAACTTATCCAAAATCGTTGGGATCAATGGAGAAGAAGACCCCCTTTTGTAGAGGGGCGGCACAAATCGAACTGTTATGCACACAACCCGTGGTCAAGCGATACTATTGCTCGGGGGTGCAGTACTACTGCTTACAGCGGTACTACCGCTTAGAGCAAGCCAGGAAGCAAAAACCTGCACAACCCTTGATACTCAAGCGCTACTACCACTCGTGGGAGCAGTACTACAGCTTAGAGCGGTATTCAACTCTACTATCGCTAAAAGAAAACATGCAACACAAAGATGCACACATGACTTCTCCCAAGCGATAGTGACTCTGATAGTCCACAACAGAAGTACCACAAGCGGTACTATTGTGGTACAGACCGGTGCTACCGCTCGAGTCCAATAAAACTGCCCAAGCAAAACTGATGTATGAAAGTAAGACAAAACTACCATAACTTCTGCAAATGAACCCTGATTTCGATGAACTCAAACTTGATAGAAAGCCAAGGACAAGAGTTGTCAATGATATAGAGGCGTGAAACCTCCATTGGTGAAGAACCGGCAAAAACACCAGCATCGAAAACTCAATAGATGATGCATATGGAATCTTTTTTCGATGAACTCGAGCTTGACATGAAGATGACCACAAGCTCCAAAACTCACATAGGGAAAAGCCAAACAAGAACCAAGAAGGATGATGCCAAGGGTGCAATGGTTTGAGATCTCCACGAATGATATGATCAAGCTACTCACTCGAGAGCCCCCCTTGATAATACGACAATCAAACCTATAACCCATTCTCCCAACTACCACATGAGATCGGTAAAATAGAAAATCTATCAAGGCCAAACCTTTTCCTTGTGCATAGTCCACTTGAGCTAGATGATGACGATCTTGACTTCATCAAGTTGGACCACCTTTATTGATTGTGCTAGCTAGATGAAGACTAGTAGATTTCTCCCCCATAATACCCTTTGGGTGAGCCTCTGTTAGGCATATCTTCATATGTCCAGTATCACGAGAATGGATGGCAAGCTTCAAGCATGATATCTTCATGAGGCTCCAGCCGAACTTGCACAGTACAACCTTGATGACGATCACCATTTGATATCATCCTACATGGGTTATATGAGATATTCGTTTTGATGCTATCCCATAAAAATATACCTAACCCCACATAGAAACCTCACATAGATTCTGGGTTAGTGCACAAACTGTAATGGACAAAACTTACCATACCATGGGATCATGTGATCTCAATATCTCAACATGTACATCTTCTACACTTTGTGTGTTGATCAGCTTGAATCACTCTTTCACATAGTCTTGATCAACCTTGTATATTATCTTTTTTTCTTCATAAACATGATGTCTTGAAGGTAAACAGGAATGTTCACACGATCTTCTTCTTCAAGACATGCTAGACGAATACACCAAATGAAGGGTTTTTTTTTTGTGTTGGCACTGTGTGTTGGAGATATCACGATAATCCGGATATAAGATGGATTTGGGGGAGTATGGACTATATAGATGGTTAAATTTTGGGGAGTCCAAATGCCTGTTTGATTTCTGAATCTACCTGGACATATAAGAGAGAAATGAAATTTGACCTTAAAACAATCTTAATCATTTATTTGATCATTTATACACTGTAACACGTAGCAATCAGTGTATTTAACTACAGCCATCCATGTACTACTACGAATATAGGAGCTTTGAGAAGCGGTAAACTCAGAAAATGAAGTCTTGAGATTCATTGTATTACATTCCGGCTCAACTGCTCTCTAGATGGCGTACCAGTTAGTATGTGTGAGTTAATAGTGGACAATGGCGTAAGTTGCATGCCCAACAACGAACATTTTATTTTTGTTTCATGGTGATGCATGGGATTCAACTCTATGTTACAACGTGACAATAGCTTAACAAACATCGGACCTGCCTTCTTAGCTCGGAGGGCAGTTATGGGTGGCACACACCTCTTCCCCCTTTGATGGCGATGATGGATTGGCACAAACACGAGGGGAGGGGATCAGGGCGGTTGGCCGTGGATTCCTCCTTCGTGGTACGTGGGGAAGTACAATGTGAAGGAGAGGGCTCCATGGTGAAAGTGAGGTGAGCGTCGACCGATTTTAAAGGAGAGGGGTCTAGCAAGAAATGTCCCTCTACGGCGGCAAACGGAGTGGGAAGAGAGGGTCCAACAAAAAAGAGTAGGATGCGTTATGTGGTGTCTTTTTATGTGTTGGCATCGTGTGTTGGATATCTCATGATAATCCGATATGAGATGGAATTTGGTAAACATGGACTGTCTAGATTGTTAAATTTTGAAATTTTGAGGAGTTCAGTGCCTGTTTGATGTCTGAATCCGTTCGGACATATAAGACATAAATGAATTTCGACCTTAAAAAATCTCAATTATTTATTTGATCATTTATACAATGTAGCACGTAGCAAGCAATGTATTTAAATGCAACCATCCATTTACTACTAGTTGGAGCTTTTTTTTGAGGAAGAACCATGTATTTATTCATAATAGTAGCAACATACAACACACATGGCTTCTCTTTGGACCAGTCCAAAGAAACAGCACACAAGGAAATTTACATCACCATCGCCAAAGAATCCAGCCGCCAGCAACGCTAAAGCGTTCGCCGAAGGAGAGAAACATAAGCCTCCAACTTGCCAAGATCCAAGGTAGTGCCATAACAGCCAATCTGCGTTATGAGCCTCTGAACAGGCGTCATCACAAGTGGCAACACGCATATCGATGTGGATCATCGGCCGAAGAAATACTTCACACATCTTGGATCGCGGTCTTGAAGGTCTCAACTGGCAGAAATGTCGACAAACTTCTGAACCGGCAACCATCTTCCAATGCCAAATCTCCAGGTGGATCATCCTTTGGACAAGACCGATGTTGTAGCGGCGGCTGAGGGAGTCCTGGATTAGGGGGTCCTCGGATAGCCGACCTATTGTTATGGGCCGGACTATAAGGGCTACTTACCAAACACCGAAGGATTTGAAGGCCCAGTATCCAAGATGGAAGCTTTGGGAAATGTGGCTTGTGCTCCACGTTTGATGTAATAGTTAGGCAAGTTTATCTCTTCGGCATGTAACCGACCATGTGTGAACCCTAGGCATCCTCGACATCTATATAAGCCGGAGGGTTTTAGGGTGTAGAGACAAAACAACTCATCAAGGGTTAGACATACGATCTCGAGGTAGATCAACTCTGTAACCCCTTACACCATCAATACAATCAAGCAGGATGTAGTGTATTACCTCCATAGGAGGGCCCAAACCTGGGTAAACTTGTGTCCCCCTTGTCTCCTGTTACCGTCGATCCTAGTCTCACAGTTCGGGACCCCCTGCCCGAGATCCGCCAGTTTTGACACCGACATTGACGCTTCCATTGGGAGTTCCTCTATCGTGGATTTGTCACGACAGATGTCCGGGTCAACGGACTTAGGTTCGGGGCGAGACGCAACTACGTGGCGGCTTGAAGGGGTTGATCAGAATCGAGAAGACACGGAGTTTTACCCTGGTTCGGCCCCTCCGATGGAGGTAAAAGCCTACATCCTGCTTGTCTGGTATTGATGATGATGAAGATCTCTCAGTTACAAGGGTGCTAATTGTACCTCTAATCTTTTATGCCTCTAATCTCTTGTGTTGTCTAAACTTGTAGACTTGTGTCTCTTGAGAACTTGTCCCTCTAGGGGTGCTCTACCAAACCTTATATAAGTGGAGAGGGTAGGTTTACAAATAGAGTCCTACTAGGAGTAGGATTAGGACTAATCTCTCACGAATCCTACTCTGGGTCTTATTTCCTTTAATGGAATCCTTCTCTCTTGTGAGCCGCCTCGCGCCGGCTCACCCGCCGGGTCTTGGGCTTGGTCATCCTGTGACTCGCCTACCGGGTCTTAAATAAGAATGTCATGTCTTCGGCCGGGTCTCTTGTGAGTCGCCAGGCCGGGTCATACCATGGGGTATATCCTCGTCATTAGCCCCAAGGTTAGCTTGAATTTATTCATGGTAAGCTCCTGAAATAAGAGTAACAAATATGTTAAGTGGCCGTCTTGCTCCTTTGACCGGCTTATAAAATGGCTTCTCAAACATCCGGGCTTTTTCTCCATATGAATGAGTCGTCTTGATAATCATATTGCTTGTCAATGTCTTTTGAAAAATATTGGGAATAGAACACCCATATGCCATTGAGTCGGCTTCCAATACTCTTGGCGGGTCATCTCCGCTGGGTCATCATCATTGATGATGCCGGGTCATTATCGTTGGTGACTCCGGGTTAAATAACTAGAATCCTGCTGACTTGATAAATATTGGGATGAAAATCCATCTGATGTAGAACCGGACTTCCATTATTATGAAGTAGGGCGGCTTCTATAAACTCTAGCGGGTTATGATCTTTTGATAACACCGGGTCATAAGTGTTGGTGACGTCGGGTCTAACAACTGAACTCCATATTTAATATCTTGAAAATTCTCCTCAAAGTTTTTGATATGTCCATATTACCTGTAGCCCCCAAGCTCCGATATTATCCATGATAACTTGGTGCTTTGCAAATAACATTTTGGACCGTGTAATCCCCAAGTGCCGGGTTGTCCTGCCTGCAACAACCTGGGACTTATAATTGCTTTATACCTTATAATATTTCGGTGGGTGTAGCCCCCAAGCGCCGGCTCATCAGAAAGCTTCAGCGGGTGTAGCCCCCAAGGGCCAGCTCATCAGAATGTGATGTGCCGGGTCTTCAATTTGAACCTCATAATCTGTTTAAACGGCTAAATACTGTAGCCCCCAAGTGCCGGGTCGCATGCCTGCGGCGACTTGGGACTTTTTAGAAAGTTTGATCTGAGCGATGTAGTCCCCAAGTGCCAGGTCAGTAAGAATTTACTGGCCTAGAAATTATAAAAATATAGAAAGGTCGGCTCATATTCTTTGAGAAAATATAGAAGTGCTGGGTTATCTCCTTGAGATAATAGGGTCTTGCTGACGATGTAATAATTTGAAAGCCAGCTTGCATTAGCCCCCAAGTGTCGTGTTGCATGCTTGCAGCGACATGGGACTTTGCATATTTGATATAAAACTGGACTTGAATAGTGTAGCCCCCAAGTGCCGAGTCGTCTGCCTGCGGCGACTCAGGACTATGTGAGAATAATATGACTCACCACAATTTGTTGAATGAATCTTTGACCGTGGTTGTAATATAACCCGGAATGAATATCCTGGAATAATTCCTTTGTCTTTTGACATGAAATTGCTGCTCATGGTTGCAATGCAACCCGGAAAATATAAGTTTGAGAAATCCATGAGTGTTGTAGATTACTACAGAGCACAATTAAAGAAATCCGAGAACCGGCCAATTAGATGACACAGCATTATACCATGAAGATCCAGCCATGTTGGTTATTAAAGATCCATTTGCTCTTGCCAAACACTTAATGGCGACTCATCTTAAGAGATAATACCTGCAAAAAGGACATAATATATTCTGCATTGTTGTGAGGGCGGCTTGAAGAAGCTCAACCCGGAGATGTTCATACCTTTCATAACATTGCTCCTTTCTCATAATCTTGCTCTGATCTGGCTTGATAAGCCGGCGTGTTATCTGGAGGTGGGAAGCTCCCTTGAATAATCCACGGCTGACATGTCAACCGGAATGGCATAAAGCCGGCTGTATGAAGGGTAATGTAAGCTATACCCGAAGGTAAGAAGCCTCCTTTTAACAGCAAATTTTGCACCTTTGTATGTGAACACCGGTTGTCGATGGGCGATGTAAGCTATACCTTGAGGCAAGAAGCATCCATCGACAGCCGCGGCTAATGATTAGCCTGAGACAGCATAAAGCCGGCTGTTTGAAAGGAGATGTAAGCTATACCCGAAGGCAAGAAGCCTCTTTCAACAGCTACAGTTGATAAGCAACTGAGTTTTGGCGTAAACGCCGGTTGTTAGGGTGAGATAAGTGAACCCGTCGGTAAGAAGCCCCCTTCGACAACCGCGGTTAATAAGTAATCGGAAGTGGCATAAAGCCGGCCATTAGGGTGAGATAAGCGATACCCGTCGGTAAGAAGCCCCCTTCGATGGCCGCAGTTGATAAGCAACTGAAATTTGGTGTACACGCTGTTGTCTTAGGGTACTGCAAGCTATACCAAAGGTAAGACGCCTCCATCAACAACAGTGCTTAATGTAACCAAACTATGATTTGATGCTTGAATTCATACCAGTTCAGGGTCTCTAGGCGAGATTGGCCGTCAATTTCTTGAACCGGCTCAGGGTCTCTAAGCGAGATTGGCCGTCAATTTCTTGAACCGGCTCAGGGTCTCTAAGCGAGATTGGTCGTTAATTTCTTGAACCGGCTCAGGGTCTCTAAGCGAGATTGGTCGTCAATTACTTGAACCGGCTCAGGGTCTCTAGGCAAGATTGACTGGTAAGAGTTCAGCAGGTCACCTCAATCTTAGCCGGTTCAGGGTCTCTAAGCGAGATTGGCCGTCAATTTCTTTGAACCAGCTCAGGGTCTCTAGGCGAGATTAACCGGTAAGGCAAGCGGGTCACCTAGCGGAGCAGCATCAATCTTGTAAGCCGCCATCTTGTATGAAGAAATGACAAAAGCTCCAAATGTCTTTATGATGACCCAAAGATCCGGGCACCCATGTTTGAATGGTGCATCATGGCGGTCCGTCCCCTTGGGAAATCTTTTAATCATCCGCCAATAATGTAGTAGCCCCCAGGATTGGGTTTTTCTCTTGCAAAGACCCGGGTTTTTTGTTGAAAACGACCAAATGTGTCTCGCCATGTCCGTAGGCCCCGAGTCTTAAGTTGACTCGAAGAGGCGGCTTGAGAATCTCCATTGAAAGTTGAGGTTGGCCGTGGTGGGTTATAGATGACCCCGCATGATTTGTTTCAATAATCCGGTCGAGGGTTCGTTCCGACTGGTTATTGAAGTGAACCAAACTGCAGTGGTGGCGACTTGTGCGCCGGTCCGTCGGGCGGCTCGTATCGACGAGCACCGCACCGATATGTTGATATAGACATAGAAACCAATCGCGGCATTGTAAGCCGGCCCTGTTTGTGAAATATGCCACGGCGTTATAAGCCGGCGCGGATGATGAGAGACGGCCATGGCATTTGTAAGCCGGCGCGGGTGGCGAGAGTCGGCCTCGGCGTTGTAAGCCGGTGCGGTCGCGAGAGACAGTCACGGCATTGTAAGCCGGCACAGTGGCAAGAGACGGTCGCGGCATTGTAATCCGGTGCAATGGCGAGGGAGTTCCTTGAATAACGTGACACGCACCACCACCTTTGGCACACCTCCATCACCGCGGTATAGTTCTCCTTTGGCAATGACTAATTTTCCTGTGTCAAAAAATATTGCAAAGACGAAGTAATTGTTCTTCGACAGAATCAAAAAAGTATAGATAAAATAAATTGGGTGGATAACACCTGTTTCATCTCGACGATGAGTTGAGTCATCTCGTAATTTCAAGAGCGATTGAACCACTCTCGAAACCGCAACGGAGGTGGCGACTCGGCCACGGTGGCTTGGAGACGGCGCTGGACCGGGGCGGTTCGGTAGTGACGGCGTTTTCGTCAAAAGAAGTCCAGCGAGGCGACTTGAAACGCGATCACACCAGGGTCAGAGTAGAGTGGCTCGAAACGGACCCTTCCGGGTGATTTTTTTTAGCTCTGACTTCTATCCTATCCCTTATCCGCACGACCTGGTGAGGTAAAGCAACGGCAACCGGCTCAAATCGAGCCACGTGGGCGGGAGCGGGGCCACTAGGCAAGGCCGAGAGGTGCCATGGCGCAGCGGGCGTGGTGAGGAAGACGGCGTCGCTGGTGACGGAGCCCCTGGCGGCGACGGCGAGGCTGCGGCAGCTGAGGCGCGTGTTTTGGGCTGGGGCAGCCCGGCGGTGAGTGGCGTAGAAGGTAGGTGAGGCCTCGTCGGTGTGGCTCGTGCAGCGCGGTGATGACAGGGCAGACCGCGCGAAGAGGCGGCGGAGGAGGACAACGGCGGGTCATGGTCATCGGCTCGCGAGGCGTGCGGCGGCGCGAAGTTGACTCCGTCTCCAGCGGAGGCGACGTGAGGCTGACGGCTTGTGGAAACGACGAGGGCGGATCATTTGGATGATGACCCGGTGTTGGCGGAGCCCGGCGGCTCAGCTGGCTGATGCAAAAGCACCGCCATGGCGTGGGCGGCTCAACGCGAGCCCGGCTCGGACACGGCAGCGGCGGCAGGCAAGGCAAGGTGGAGCTATGGTGGAAGGTCCGCTCGGGCGAAGTGCGACATCGACCGGGGTGGCTCGCGAGGCTGTAGACGAGGCAGAGCTCATGTCGGCGGATCGGTGGTGGCTGCTTCAGGCGTGGATGCCAACGCTCGTGAGGGCGGCCGGAGTGGCGCGGACCCGGCTGGGGCGAGGCTGCTGCAAGCGGGGAGCACAGAAACCGGCAGGCGGGGCGCGGTAGTGGCAAGCCAACGACGGAGCGCGGTAGAGGCTGGTGGGTATGCAGAGGCGCGCGGACCGGCCGGCCTGGAGGCGCAGTGGCAGCAGAAATCAGCGAAGCGGGGCGAGGCCGACTCGGTGGTGGAGGAGCCGGTAAAACAGCTGAGGCAGCATGACCATGGTGGCGGCTCAGACGCGGAGTGGGAGCGAGGCGTAGCACAGGCGGAGACAGAGCTTGAGTCCGCGATGGCCAATAATTGATCTCCATTTTTTCACGTGGCTTCTTTTGTAGTAGCATCAGGCCACCCAGGCTGTATATGGATGTGGAAACTTACAAACCTTTTCGCCGATTACTGTCGGTCTCGGTGGCTCTGGTCCTGGCGCTAATCGAATCCTGATGCCAGTTTTTGCCACGGAGGCGGCTATGCTTCTAATTTCTTTTACTGTCTTACTGAGCGTGCGACGACGTAGTCTCTATTGTTGATGAAAGTTGAACCCATCAAAATCTGAATCCACGCTCATGTAGATCCTTCGAGCCATATTTTCTTCATCCATACTGATTGCTAGCTTCTCGATCCGTGAAGAGCTCCCTCCAAGAACACAACATCACCGTGCGCTGCCCCACGGTGGGTGCCAACTGTCGTGGAGTTGTCATGGCAGATGTCCGGGTCAACGGACTTAGGTTCGGGGCAAGACGCAACTACGTGGCGGCTTGAAGGGGTTGATCGGAATCGAGAAGACACGGAGTTTTACCCAGGTTCGGCCCCTACGATGGAGGTAAAAGCCTACATCTTGCTTGTCTGGTATTGATGATGATGAAGATCTCTCAGTTACAAGGGTGCTAATTGCTACCTCTAATCTCTTATGCCTCTAATCTCTTGTGTTGTCTAAACTTGTAGACTTGTGTCTCTTGAGAACTTGTCCCTCTAGGGGTGCTCTACCCCTCCTTATATAAGTGGAGAGGGTAGGTTTACAAATAGAGTCCTACTAGGAGTAGGATTAGGACTAGTCTCTCACGAATCCTACTCTGGGTCTTATTTCCTTTAATGGAATCCTTCTCTCTTGTGGGCCTTCTCCTGTGGGCCTTCTCTTGTGAGCCGCCTGGCGCCAGCTCACTCGCCGGGTCTTGGGCTTGGTCATCCTGTGACCGGACTGCTGATGTTGATGTCTTTCTTCTATCATCTCTGGCAAAACAGATCGGATAAGAGGATGAAGGGATTTTCTGTGTAATACACCCAACCAAGCTGGGGGGAAATCATACCTCGGAATCGGGCTTGGCGGCGTGCAGACCCTTGTCCTCCTTCTCGGATGGCTAGCTCTTCATCGATTTGAAGAGCGCCTTCCATGGCTTCTCCCGCATTGTCCGAAAGAGATTCTGGACTGTGGGCTTGGCTTCGAGTTCCCGAGCCCACAGGGGAGTGTCCCAACACTGGCAGGGGAGGATGCGTCTTCGGACCATCACCTGCACCACATCGGCTAGCTTGATGCCCCCCTCGACCAGGGAGCGGAGGCGCTTCTGCAGATCGGTCATCTCTTTGCCCGATCCCCAGACCAAGCCCTTTTTGGGCCACGAAGCCAGTCTGGTGGGGGGACCGGATCTGAATGCGGCGGCGAGGAGTTGGCCCTCTTCTCGTGGTTCGGTGACGTAGAACCACTCCTTTTGCCATCCTTTGATGGTGCCGATGAAGGTGCCCGACGGCCACCCAACGCGGGCGAGCTTGCCGATGACTGCCCCGCTGCAGTCCGCGTGCTTGTCGCTGACGCACTTGGGCTTGATATTGAAGACCTACAACCAGAGCCCAAAGTGCGGCTCGACGTTCAGGAAGGCCTCGTAGAAGAGAATAAACGCTGTGATGTGCATGATGGAGTTCGACGGGAGGTCGTGAAAGTCGAGGCCGTAGAAGAACATTAACCCCCTGACAAAGGGGTGGAGTGGAAGCTCAACTCCCTGATGAAGTGGTGGGTGAACATCACCCTCTCGCCAGACCTAGGGGTGGGGATCACTTGTCCCTCCTCCGTAGCGCGGGGAGGGATGTTGGAGGGGAGGTAAACGGCCTTCTTGAGGTCGAGTATGTCCTTATTGGTGACCGTGGATGCTTCCCACCGGTCATTGGAGCCCGCCATTGGTGAGCTCGAAGGTGGGGCGGAGAGACCTAGATCTGTGCTCTGGAGGTGCAAGGGAGTGGGAGGCGGAGAAGTCGAATGGAGAGCGGAAAAAAGCCTTTGGGGTTTTCCTTCTCTTTTTATGAGGCCTGTCGATGTGGATTCCCCTTGCTGTGCCGTGAATCCTTCCACTTCCCGAGACGTGTGAGCCGTCGCGTGCGCGTGATTAAGTATATCCCGTATAAAACGGGACACGGTCGGTATATTGATAGATCGTGGTGATTAAAACGACCTCGAATCGCGAATCGAGTCTATGCAACTGGCCTGGCGGTCGTGGTGGGCCGTAACCTTTCGTCAGAAAGGTCGTCAGAGGGTCGTTGTTTATCCCCTGACGTTTGGGCTTCCAAGCCAATCAATTTACAGTATTCGGATGTGCCACTATGCAGGAGACTACTTGTCATCGGAGGCCGAACTATGATTCGGCAGGAAGGAACTCACCTCGCAAGCCGAAGACTCTGTTCGCGAAGCAGTCAGAGCTGAAGACCCTTGGCGTTGGAGGCATGTTCGGGGGCTATTGAGGGAGTTCTGGATTAGGGGGTCCTCGGATAGTCGACCAATTGTTATGGGCCAGACTATGAGGGCTACTTAACATCGAAGGATTTGAAGGCCTAGTCTCCAAGATGGAAGCTTCGGGAAACGCGGCTTGTGCTCCACGTTTGATGTAATAGTTAGGCAAGTTTATCTCTTCAACATGTAACCGACCATGTGTGAACCCTATGCATCCTCGACATCTATATAAGCCGGAGGGTTTTAGGGTGTAGAGACAGAACAACTCATCTAGGGTTAGACATACGATCTTGAGGTAGATCAACTTTGTAACCCCTTACACCATCAATACAATCAAGCAGGACGTAGGGTATTACCTCAATAGGAGGGCCAGAACCTAGGTAAACTTGTGTCCCCCTTGTCTCCTGTTACCCTCGATCCTAGTCTCACAGTTCAGTACCCCGTACCCGAGATCCGCCAGTTTTGACACCGACATCGGCCAACTCCAAGACCCAAACTTCTGGCTCCATGACGACGCTGGAGACACAGCCGACGCAACGTGGACGAAGCCGAAGAAACAAAAATCTGAGCAAGATCTCCACCAACGTCTTGAAGAACTCACTCGAACACAAATCCATGACTCCTCGACGTCACGGAAGAACGCCGTCGAGTCGATGGCCTGAAAAACTTTATTCACGATGACGATGTCGGCACCGACCGAACGCAGTCACCCGACATATCTATCATAAACTAATCTACAGACCGGATGAAAAAAACCCGGCTCCTCCACACCTCCCGCCGTAGCGATGAGTGAAGGGAAGGAGAGCCAACGCCCTGATCGGCAAGAACACATGAGCAGTTCACCCACAAGATCGCCTCTCCTGGGCGGTTAGCGATCTGGACTAGTTGGAGCTTTGGGAACCGGTAAACTCAGAAGATAAGATCTTGAGATCTCAAGATTGATTTGTATCATTCCGGCCAAGACGACTGCTCACTACCTACGGCGGCTTATAAATAGGACACGGAGCGGAAGGCCCCCCCTCCATTTCTCGAGCAACGGGGGAAGTCGACAAGAGACCACGCCGCGCGAGCGCCGGGAGCCAACAAATCGAACGAGCAACAAGCAGAGGTGAGCTCCAATTCTCGATTCGCTTCGATCGACGAGTGTTGATCGCAAGTTTGTCGATTCTTTCTACCAAATCGGGGTTTCTTGTGCTTTTCTTCAACTGCCGCTGCGTACTAATTGTTTCTAGAAACATCTTCCTTCGCAGAGGGAAGAGATCGTTCGTTGCGCGCTCCACCGGAGTCGTCCACCAACAACCATGGCCGAGGAGGAGGCGAAGATGCCCTACCTCCCCATCGACATGATCTGGGAGATCTTCCTCCGCCTTCCGCCCAAGCCCCTCCGCCGCTTCTGCAGCGTGTGCCGCGCCTGGCGAGACCTCGCCGCCGAGCACTACCTCCTCCTCGCCCACCACCGCCGCCAGCCGTCCGACTTCCTCATCCAGTGCGAGAGCTTGGCCCAAGGGAGACCCCCGTCCCCGCTGGACTACATGGACTTCCGCGTCGACGCGCTCGACCTCCGCGCCCGCATCATCCGCCCCGTCGTCCTCTTCACCGAGCCCACGCACCGCCTCATCGGTAGCGTCCTCCAGATTCACGGCAGCTGCGGCGGCCTCCTGCTCATCTCGTTCACCGACAACTTGGAATGCACCGAGCGCCTCGACCTTTGCAACCCCGCCACGCACCAGTGGGCTCCCCTCCCGCGGATTGACACCTACAGGATCGCCGGGCTCTACCAGCATGGCTAGGACTACCGGGTGCTGTACCACCGAGGCTTTGGTGCCAACAAGACCTGCCTGATCTTCTCGATGACCTCTCGTCAGACCAGAGACATCAGGTGCCCTGTGACGTCCAAATCCAACGCCGACGCTGTCGCGTGGCTGAAGAGAGGGCCGAAGCCTGCCTACTTGAACCCGCCCGTCCTCCTTCGCGACAACCTGCACTGGCCGTCGCAGTCGGAGGAAAGCAACACCATGTACAAGATAGATTAGCGAGAGAGTAGCCTAGTCGTTTCATTTTGGTGTTGGTGTGGGTGTTTTGCCATGACCCTGTTCACAGGACGCCCGGCTATCTTGTACATGTTTATCGCTCTCTTCTATAAAAATACGGTACATCTTTGGCGTACTCTCGAAGAAAAACATCATACTGGTGTTCGATACGGTGGCGGAGACTTTCCGGTCCATGCCTACTCCCATCCAGCCGGGATTGGTGTCATCACTGTTCGACATGGACGGCACGCTTGCCATGTCCAGCCGCGAGAACGCCAAGGAGCACCTGGTGTTCGTGGACCTCTGGCTTCTTCAAGACTACGAGATGGAGACATGGGTGCGCAGCTACAGTTTCAAGTTCAAGGCGGATGAGGAGAGGATCATAAGCTATGGGTGGCCTCATGGCTCGTTCGTCGTGTCTCGGCAGGGAGATGTGCTAGTCGATTGCACGGATCGGATCTGGTGGTACGATATGGGGGGAAACTTGGACCGCATTATCGAAGACGATCGCGGCCATGTCAGGTTCACTCAGTTTCTACTCAAGGAAAGTCTTGTCCCACTCCCACAGCAATTCTTTGAGCACATTGCCATTGGTGATGTTCCTGCACCGCCTTACTTCAGCGGCCCATGGCCATAAGCCATTGCCATAGGCTACTTGGATTTGGTGGTGGTTTCCTTGTGTTCTGCTTTACAGGTTTCAGCAGTAGGCCTTCCGATACTGCAGTTGAACTGGGGAAACTTGAACTCATCACTCATTAGGTGTTTTTGCTTGTCCATTTCATGTTCAAACTGTTAGCCTCGTTGGTTGTAAGCAAAGCTATGACAAGTAAGAGATTTGGTGTTCTGCTTGGTTGAACACACTTTCTCGTATCGATGCATCTGCGCAGAAGCAGGTACCTCATCTATAAGGTCTGAGGACCTGCATGCGGAGGATTTTAGTGCAAGTTGCAGCAAATTGCTTAACTGCAGCATGTTTGTAGGTTTCTGGTGTTTGTTACTGTTCTTGATTTAGGTATTACTATTTCCATGCCTTTTAAGGAATTCAGTATTTTTCATAGCAACTGTACATTTTGTGAGTGGAAATTAGTTTCAGTCTGTGCTTGCAGAAAGCCTGAAACTGTAGGATTTGTATCACCCTTTGTTGGGCTGCAGAGTACAGGAGTTTCAGGTTTCGGAAGCTACCCTTCCTATATTGCAATTTGTACAGAGGAAACTTGAACTCATTAGGTGTATTGATTGTCCATTTCGTGTCCAAACGGTTTATCTTGCTTCTGATAAGCAAAAACATGATAAGTGATCCTCAAAAAAAAAAAAAAACATGATAAGTGAGATATTCGGTGTTGTCTTTGGTTGAATACAATTTTTTTTGACGGAAAAGCAGCAGATTGCTGATTTTCATAGATGTAGTGGTAGGAGAAAACAGTTACAAGGAACTGAAAATGAAAGAAATAAAACCGAATACAATTTTTGCATCGATGTATGAACGAAAAGTATGTACCCCATCTGTAAGATTTCAGGACATGAACAGGGGAAGACTTTGGTGCAGGTTGCAGCTGATCACAGTATGCATGTAGGCTAGCTGCTTGTGTTGGCAATGTTGTTCCTTCAGATTTTACCACAGGAAGAGATTAAGTCTTTTTGTTGCATCTCAAGATTCTGATAAATAGATATTACTGCTGCGAGACCAACAGTTGACATGTACTCTCTCGTTTTTTTATAGTTTGCATATAAAATTTGGTCAAAGTCAAACTTTGATTAACTTTATATGAAAATATATCAATATTCACAATATGAAATCAATATTATTAGATGCACCATCAAACTAACTTTCATACTACGTAACTTTAGTATTGTAGACGTTGATATTTTCTGATATAAACTTGGTAAAACTTTGTTTACCTTGACTTTGGCCCAATTTTATATGCAAAGTAAAAAAGAAACGGAGAGAGTACCTCACTAGATAGTTTGGTTGGGATTCTAGGACAAAACAGTAGATGTACAAATTGCGATACGAAGCGGCGCTTTCAAACGCGATTTCCTTCTTCTTGGCATTGGCAAGGTACTCTGAGTCCCAACCTTCGCAGTTTCAGGTGAAACCCTTGATCCGTGTAATCGGACAATGGCGGTGCTTTGATGCCATATCCACTTATGAGGGCTACGTCTTTGGAGCTAGGCATCAGCAAGCGATGCTGGTGGAAGATGAAAGTGTTCGTGGAGGCTTCTGTGGCAACATTGATGGGAGTTCGTGATGTCAGTACAGGAGGAAGATGGCAATGTTGGCGTGGGGGATTTTGTGGCAACAGCGATGGGAGTGTGTGACATGACAATGACTATGGTAGTCGGCCTTTCACGGCGTGTTCATGGGATTGCAGTGATTTGTTTGTTGTTATGAAGTTGGAGCCATGGCGCTGGGACCCGGTGGCGAAGAGGGCATGTAGCAGGTGGTCTGTTCGCTGGTCTTTTACAGCGCGAACCTTGATTGTTCTCTGAAAACACAATGTGCTCCCTTGACGATTTTGATAATTCATGAAAACATACATTGTCTCTTGGACTAATACTTTCATCTAGTCTATTTCAGATAAAGTCCATAGAGAGTGTTGAGCTGGCTAAAAGGAGTGTGGAGAGTATCCCCATGAAGAAGAAGGAGAAGGAATAGCATTGGCCAAGGTTCAAGCTAGAGGATTCTACATTTTACCTTTTTGTGAGAAATAACTTTTGAGTCCATAGGAAAGGCAATATTATTAAAAGGGCGTAAGGTTCTGTTGGTGAACAAAATGCTCATACGTGCACAATTGATAGTCACCACATACACTCACAAGCTCTTCCACAAAAGTCTGTCCAAAGCCAAATATTCAAAATCGGTGCAACCAACACTTTCCACTCGGTGTCCGATTCTCAGCCTTAGACAGACTCAACCAAACCCTACCATTTCGGTGCAACCGATTCCATTTCAATGCCACCGAGTTTGGGATCCAACTTCCTGTTACGCAAGTTTACAAAATCGGTCCCAGCGAGTTTTGTGAATCAACGTCACTGAGTTTGGCGATCTGACGGTTGGTCACCTTATCGGTGCAACCGAGTTTTATGTATCGGTCTCACCGAGATTCAAAAGTTGCTACCTTTGAGGCAACTCGGTACCACCGATATTTACACATCGGTGTCATAGAGTCTGACTTATTAGGTGTAACAGTTGGATTTTTTGAGATGCCTATATATACCCCATTCACCACCACTCACTCGCAAGAGAAGCACTCAAAACAGTTCCCCACTCATACCTACTGATTTTCTGAGAGAGATCCACCTACTCATGTGTTGAGATCATGCCATTCCATTCCTACCATATGAATCCTGATCTCTAGTCTCCCCAAGTTGCTTTCCACCCAATCAACCTCTTCCACCATAGCCAAATCTGTGAGAGAGTGATTGTGTGTTGAGGAGTCTATCATCTTGAAGCACAAGAGCAAGGAGTTCATCGACATTATCGAGCCTATTACCTTTTGGAAGGTGGTGCCTCTTAGATTGGTTAGGTGACGCTTGGGAGCCTCCTAATTCGTGTTGTGGAGTGAAGCAAGAAGTTTGTAAGGGCAAGGAGATCGCCTACTTCGTGAAGATCTACCCCGAGTTAGGCTAGTCCTCTGTGGACGTATGCCATCATGGTATAGTCAATGTTGTTTCTTTGTGGAACCCTCCGTGGGTAGAGCCCTCCGTGGACTCTCGCGACCATTACCCTCCATGGGTTGAAGACTCCATAAATGAGGATGTACGATAGCACCACCTATCGGAACCACGGGAAAAATCTTTGTGTCCTTCACGCGTTTGATCTCTCTATCTCTACTCCTTACTTTCATGTGCAATGTCTTTACTTTCCACTGCTATACTTGTGGACTTGCATGTGTAGGGTGTTCTGGACTTGCCATATAGGCTCAAACTGCCAACCCTTGAACTTATGCTTGTGGCAGTTTTAAATTCCTGCTAGTAGTCTATTCACCCCCTCTAGGCATACACTTCTAGTGATCCCGCAATTTCTATTAGAGCATTGGTCACCATTGCTTCGGTTTCAACACCGTGGAGGAAGATGGATGTGTCTAGTGTGGAGAGTACTATAATCGATGGAAGAATGTCATGATTGATCTATTTGACAAACTCCATTTGAGAAAACATATTGAAAATCCCTATGTGCTCCCCGTTGATGAATTGCATCCCACACACGAAGAGGAAATTAACATGCTTGGTAAACATAGAACTGTCAATCTCATTGTTAGAGGCTTACCAAGATTCGTGATTTCTCAATTGAAGAACTTTGCATGTGCTTATACTTTGTGGACTAATTTGAGCTCCGTGATCTCATGCGTGTTAAAGGAGATGTCACTACTATCAACAACATTGTTCTTGAAGCCATTCGTATTCATAAACTTGAACATTGTCGTGGTGACGATAATAACGAGTCTCTTGGTTTCTATGACGAGGAGATTCCACCAAATGATGACAATGAAGAACATGACTACTATGATGAAGATGAGTTGTTCGACATCAAGCATGAAAAGATCATGAAGAATCTAAGTCTAATGGAAAACTTCAAGGATTACATGTCCGACGGACAAGAGCGGATTCTCGACAGTGGATGCACGGATCACATGACTGGCGATAAAGACATGTTCCAAGAGATCACGCCTAATCAAGGTCCTCGAAGGTACGTGACCTTCGGAGACAACTCTAAGGGTAAGGTACTTGGCCTTGGTAAGGTGGTCATATCTCATGATAGCTCCATTCAAAATGTGATGCTTGTTGAATCCCTTGGCAACAATCTTCTTTCCGTATCTAGACTAGCAGACTTCGATTTCAATGTGCTATTTACCAAAGTAGATTGCAAAGTGTTCCGATTTGATAATCATAAAACTGTCTTTACCAGCATTCGTAGATGTGATCTATATGTTGTTGATTTCACTAAAAAGTCCCAACCTCGTACTTATCTCATTGCAAAATCATCTAAAGGTTGGATTTGGCACAAAAGGCTTGGAAATGTAGGCATGCGCAATCTAGATAAGCTTATCAAGGGCGATCATATTCTTGGTGTTAAAGATGTTATATTTGACAAAAATAGACTTTGTAGCGCTTGTCAAACAAGAAGGTAAGTAGGTGGAGGTCATCCAGTCAAGAACATCATGACCACTAGGAGACCACTTGAGTTACTTCATATGGATCTTTTTCGTCCCAATGCTTACAAGAGTCTCAGTGGAAACTCTTATGGTGTAGTTGTAGTTGATGGCTTTTCCATATTTACGTGGGTATTATTTTTTGATGATAAGTCGCAGGTACAAAAGATCTTCAAAAACTTTGCACGGAAAGCGCAAAATCAGTTTGAAGTAAAGATCAAGTTCGAAGCGATAACGGATCGGAGTTCAAGAACACCCATGTGGATACTTTTCTTGATGAAGAGGGTATTTCACATGAGTTCTCGGCTACGTACATGCCTCAACAAAATGGAGTTGTTGAGAGAAAGAACCGAACCCTCATTAAGATGGAAAGAACGATGCTTGACGAATACAAGACGCCAAGACACTTTTGGGCAGAAGTCGTGGAAATAGCATATGATACCACAAACCGACTCTACTTGCACAAGATTCTCGGTAAAACGACATATGAGCTTCTCACCGGTAACAAACCCCAAGTTGGATACTTTCGGGTATTCGACTCTAAGTGTTACATTCTTGACAAGCATCGCCGTGCAAAATTTTCTCCCAAGTCCCATGAAGGTTTCCTACTGGTTATGGATCGAACTCTCACACTTACCATGTCTACAACAACTTCACTCAAAAAGTTGAAGAGACGGTATATGTGAAGTTTGATGAGACTAATGGTTCGCAAGTCGAACAACTGCCAAACGATGTAGGTGACAAAGATCCTTCGGAACCTATCCAAGACTTGCCCATCGACAAGATTCATCCCATGGAGGTAAAGTAAAGCACTTCATCAACCCAAGTGGAAGCTCCTACTTCGGGTCAAGGCTACCAATAATACGACATGGAAGCATCCACAAGCGGTACACAACAAGATGAAGAGGAGGAGGAAGTACATCATGAAGATCCACCACAACCTCCTTCACCACCACCTCAAGGAAATGACCACGTTGACAACAACGGAGATGAAGGAGATGATGAAGAAGAAGCTCCACCAACTAACAAGACTAAGCTACCCCGAGTTCGAGCTCAAGTGACCAAGAACCATCCCCTAAACCAAATATTTGGTGACATACAAATAGGGAGGATCACTCGCTCTAAAACTCGCTTGGATAACTTTTGTAATCATTATTCTTTCATATCTAGCATTGAACCCCTGAAAGTTGAACAAGCTCTTGAAGACGCGGATTGGGTGAACTCTATGCATGAAGAGCTTCACAACTTCGAGAGGAACAAAGTGTGTACACTCGTGGAGAAGCCCAAGGACGAGCAAAACATTATCGACACAAAATGGGTATTTCGAAACAAGCAAGATGAAGACGGTCAAGTTGTTCGTAACAAGGCTCGCCCCGTAGCCCAAGGTTATACACAAGTCGAAGGTATGGACTACACTAAGACCTGCGCCCCCATTGCCAGATTAGAAGCAATTCAAATTCTTCTTGCTTATGCTAATCACCATGATATCTCACTTTACCAAATGAATATTAAAAGTGCATTTTTAAATGGTGAGATTGAAGAGGAGGTCTATGTTAAACAACCACCTAGTTTAGTAAATCCTAAGAAACCTGACCGCATTTACAAACTTTGCAAAGTTTATATGGTCTTAAGAAAGCTCCTCGTGCTTGGTATAAATGCCTAACGAAGTATCTCATTGAAAAGGGTTTTGAAATTGGTAAAATTGACGCAACCTTATTCACAAAGAGAGTTAATGTTGAACTATTTGTGTGCCAAATTTATGTGGATGATATTATCTTTGGATCTACTAATCCACATTTGAGTGAGAAGTTTGGAAGGTTGATGTCAGAGAAGTATGAGATGTCTATGATGTGTGAGATGAAATTCTTTCTTGGTCTACAAATCAAGCAAACGAGAGAAGGTACATTCATCTCTCAAACTAAGTACACCAAGGACTTAATCAAGAAGTTCAACATGCAAGAGTGCAAAGGTATGAAAACTCCCATGCCCACTAGCGGACATGATGATCTCACTAAGGAGGGTGAATCGGTTGATCAAAAAGGTTATCGATCAATGATTGGTTCATTGCTTTATCTATGTGCCTCTCGTCCCGATATTATTCTTAGTGTTTGCATGTGTGCTAGATATCAAGCTGCTCCTAAAGAATGTTATCTTAAGGCTGTAAGACGCATTGTGAGATACTTGATTCATACACCAAACTTTGGCATATGGTATCCCAAGGGATGTTCTTTTAATCTTGTTGGCTACTCTGACTCAGACTATGCCATTGACAAGGTTGATAGACAATCCACCTCGGGTACATGTCAATTTCTTGGTAGATCTCTTGTGTCTTGGTCATCCAACAAACAAAACTCGATATCTCTATCTACTGTCGAAGCTGAATATATTGCTGCTGGATCATTTTGTGCACAATTGTTATGGACGACAAAAACGCATAAAGATTATGGAATTAATGTTAAAAATGTGCCATTATTTTGTGACAATGAGAGTGCTATTATGATTGGTCATAATCATGTGCAGCATTCTTGAACCAAACACATTGAAGTTCGACATCATTTCATTCATGATCATGTTGCCAAAGGAGACATTAATCTTAAGCATGTTCGTACTAACAAGCAATTGGCCGATATATTTACTAAGCCACTTGATGAAAAAGTGTTTTGTCATTTTAGGACTGACTTGAACATCATTGATTCTTCAAACTTGATCTAATCTCGCTTGAATGCACGTAAGGGGATGAGCTTCATTGTCTATTCCATGCTAATATTACCTTGAATATCATATCTTGGAATTCTATGCTCTTTTGTAGGTACTTGGAAGAACAACACTCCACAAGATTGCCATCAACACATATCTTAAGCAATCTTGTCATGACCAAGTATCCACATTCTTGCTTTGATGGTGATAGGAAGAAGACACCAAAACATATCCTTGACATATATCCCTAAATTGGTAAAACTCAATTGGTATCATGTCATTTGGATATATTATGTTCTTCCTTGCGTGACTCACCCATGTAGGTGAAGAGTGAACAAAAACAACAAGAATTGCTCCCAACTAAAGATGACCTTCATCCACTTCAAGCATCCTCATCAAGTTCACCTACAAGTTACGTCAACAACATCACTCAAAGGTATGTACTTATATCCTTGAGATAGCTTTGCTCCAAGTCATGAGATAAAGCAACTCAAGTGATATGAAGACATTAAAATGCTTAATAAAAAATGGTAACCCCATTTTGAGCTTAACGATGAGTATGACCTATGATCAAGTATTCTTGCTTGGCTCATGAGTCAATATACTCTAATATAGGTGACCTAGTGAGCTCCCATCATCTAGTTAAAATCTTGTTTGGTTCATTCTCTATTGCACAATTTCTTGGAACCATTCACATCTTTTCTAGTTGATACCTTTTTGTAAATTATCTGTATATTATCTGCAATTTGTACCCCTCATTTTGCATATCATTTGTTTTTCTTCCCTGGTTGATTTCCATTTACAACTTTGTCTTTGGAATTTTCCATTTTCCAAGTTTCTTTTTCATGCCTCAGCGCCTCCGATCCAAAGGACTCGGTTCGACCGATTCTGCAGATAAGATGCACAACACCAAATCGGTACCACTGACAATTTTTCCTCGAAGCCACCGAATTTCTATTATATTTCAGTCTGTATTTGTATCTGTAAATCTTCGCGTTCCTTCTGTGATTTCTCAATTCCTCGATGATCCCTTAAAAGGGGGGAGAGAAATACATTCAAGGATCCCTAACTCAAAGGAGGAGAAGTTCTGCAAATTCTCAGTTTTGCCAAAGGGAGAGAAATTATTTTCAATGATTCCCTCATTTTCTCATGATATTCATATTCTATGAATCCTACATTCTATGACCCTTGTTCTCAAGGATCCCTTCTTAATCAATGATCCCTGTATCTGACCCTATCTCTGAACTTTTTGGCAATTAATGCCGCAGGGGGAGGATATACAAAGCTTCAAAGATAAAGAGGGAATACATGCTTATGCAAAGGGGGAGATATAATTTAGGGGGAGAAGAATATCAAAGCTTTGACTTATATAAACAAGGGGAGAATACCAAAGCAGGGGGAGAAAAATATGTGTTGGAGAAAGATCTGTTTATTGCATTTCGATTTTCATGTTAGAATTTTCTCACCCAATCAAATCCCAATATCTAAATGCTAAGATTCAGGGGGAGAGAGAAACTTCTAAATGATCTTGGAGACATATCATTCTTAAGGCATACTATCTTCTATATGTTCTCCATATCTTGGTACTTTTGAGTTCTATTGCTTTTGATTGGTAGAATACTCTTGTGTTTCCTAAGATTGTTTTCTCAAGTGTTTGTATACTACTAGAATTCTCAAGAAATCAAGGTAAGTATATGCATCATATCTTTGATCAAGATGATCTCTTGGTTCTTGCACACATTGTTTGTAAGAGTGAAATCTTGAACAAGGATAGTAAGATATACTGATAGTGTTGAAGACAAAAGTGGTGATGCCTTCCTGGGCATCCCCAAGCTTAGGCGCTTGAGTAATCCTTGAATATTACCTTGGGGTGCCTTGGGAATCCCCAAGCTTATTTTCTTGTCACTCATTATTATCCTTATCTCAATGTCTCACCCAAAACATGGAACTTCAATCACACAAAACTTAACGGAACTTTGTGAGAAGGATTAGTGTAGTAAAGATAAATCATTCACTTATGTACTTTCAAGACAAGATTAATAATTATTAACACATGATACATACTGTATTCCATCATTACCACAATTTATATTACTCAATATAAGCTATAGGAACACTTGAAACAAGCGAACTATGCATGCAAAACAGAATCTGTCAAAAACAGAACAGTCTGTAAAGATCTGAATGATCACTAAACTTCCCTGACTCTAAAAATTCTGAAAAATTAGGAAATATCACAGAATTTGCATAGAAATATTTTTTAAATGTTTCAAAAAAATGTCTCTGCATTAAAATCATATAACTCATATGCTGGACGCAAAACTTTCTGTTTTTGCATAGAATCAAACAAGCAAGTATCCACACTCTCCCAAAGGCTTTACTTGGTACTTTATTGAAATAAAAGACACAAAACATGATTACTACAATAGCTTAATCGTGTGAACACATAAAAATAGAAGGTAAAAGTGTTGGTTTTCCTCCCAACAAGCACTTTTCTTTAATGCCTTTTAGCTAGGCATGAGGATTTCAATGATGCTCGTATAGGAATAATAGTTGACACGTGCAAGAGAGCATCATGAATCACATGAAAAGCACATTTAATTCTAACCCACTTCCTATGCATAGGTATTTTGTTAGCAAACAATTTATGGGAGAAAAAATCAACTAGCATAGGAAGGCAAAACAAGCATAACTTCAAAGCATTGAACACACAGAGAGGATACATGATATTATTGCAATTCCTACAAGCATATGTTCCTCCCTCATAATAATTTTTAGTATCATCATGAAGTAATTCCACAATATAACCAGCACATAAAGCATTGTTTTCATGATATACAGGCATAGAAATTTTGTCACTCTCCACATAAGCAATTTTCTTTTCATTCATAATAGTGGGAGCAAACTCAACAAAATAACTATCATGCGATACTTGACATAACCATGTTGAATATTAAAATCATGATAAAAAGTTTCATGGTTACTATAATTCTTTATAGCATACGTGTCATCACAATAATCATCATATATAGGAGGAATGCCATCATCATAATAGTTTTGCTCATCAAAACTTGGGACACTAAAAATATCATCTTCATCAAACATAGCATCCCCAAGCTTGTGGCTTTGCATATCATTAGCATCATGGATATTAAGAGAATTAATACTAACAACATTCCAATCATGCTCATCAATTAGAGATTTATTGCCAAACATTGTAATAACTTCTTCTTCTCGCACTTGAGCACAATTTTCCTTTCCATCATATTCACGAAAGACACTAAAAAGATGAATCATATGAGGCAACCTCAATTCCACTTTTTTGTAGTTTTATTTTATAAAACCAAACTAGTAAAAAATAAGAAACTAAAATATTTAATTGCAAGATATAAATATATACCTTCAAGCACTCACCTCCCCCGCAACGGCGCCAGAAAAGAGCTTGATGTCTACTACACAACCTTCTTCCTGTAGACTCGTGTTGGGCCTCCAAGCGCAGAGTTTTGTAGGATAGTGGAAATTTCCCCTCAAGTGGGTGACCTAAGGTTTATCAATTTGTGGGAGGTGTAGGATGAAGATGGTCTCTCTCAAACAACCCTGCAATCAAATACAAGAAATCTCTTGTGTCCCCAACACACCCAATACAATGGCATATTGTATAGGTGCACTAGTTCGGCGAAGAGATGGTGAAACAAGTGCAATATGGATGGTAGATATAGGTTTTTGTAATCTTCAAATATAAAAACAGAAAGGTATCAAGTAACAAAAGTGACCAAAAACGGTATTGCAATGCTTGAAAACAAGGCCTAGGGTCCATACTTTCACTAGTGCAAGTTCTCTAAACAATAATGACATAGTTGAATCATATGTAAATACCTCTCGTGCGACAAAGAGTTCACTCCAAAGTCACAAATAGCGGAGGACAAATGAATAAATTTTTGTAGGGTACGAAAACACCTCAAAGTTATCTTTTCTGATCAATCTTATGAGCTGTCCCTATGAGTGTCATGAACAACCCTAGAGTTCGTACTAAAATAACACCTTAAGATACACATCAACCAAAACCCTAATGTCACCTAGATACTCCAATGTTACCACAAGTACCCATGGGCTTTACTATATGATATGCATCACACAATTTCATATTCATCAAGTTCAATCCAACACAAAGAACTTCAAAGAGTGCCCCAAAGTTTCTACCGGAGATTCAAGACAAAAAAGTGTGCCAACCCCTATGCATAGATTCCCACGGTCACGGAACCTGCAAGTTTATCACCCAAACATACATAAAGTGGATCAATAGAACATCTCATTGTCACCACGGATATCCCATCGCAATACATACGTCAAGTGTTCTCAAACCCTTAAAGACTCAATCCGATAAGAAAACTTCAAAGGGAAAACTCAATTCATCACAACAAGATAGAGAGGGGAAAACTCCATACGATTCATCTATATGAATAAAGCTCTCGGTACATCAAGATCGTGCTATCTCAAGAACACGAGAGAGAGAGAGAGCGATCAAACACATAGCTACTGGTATATACCCTCATCCGCGAGGGTGAACTACTCCCTCCTCATCATGGAGAGTGCCGGGATGATGAAGATGGCCTCCGGTGATGGTTTCCCCCTCCGGTAGGGTGCTGGAACGGGCTCCCGATTTTTTTCGTGGCTCTAGAGGCTTGCGGCGGCGGAACTCGCAATCTAGGTTTCTTTTCGGAGATTTCTATATTTATAGGAATTTTTGGCGTGGATCTCATGTCAAGGGGTTCCACGAGGCGGTGGCAAGCCTACTAGGCGCGGCCAGGGGGTGGCTGCGCCTGGCAGGCTTGCCACCTCCTCATGGCTCTTCTTGCCCAACTCCAATGCTTTGGGGGTCTCTTTTGGTACACAAAAAACAACACCACGGTAGTTCTGCTGAAAATAACGTCAATCGGGGTTAGTTCTAATAAAATCATACCAAAATCATATAGAATTATTGTAAACATGGCATTAATACTTCATAAATTATAGATACATTGGAGATGTATCAACCACCACCACTCGCAAGAGAATCACTCAGAATAGTTCCCCACTCATACCGACTGATTTTCTGAGAGAGAGCCACCTACTCATGTGTTGAGATCATGCCATTCCATTACTACCATATGAATCTTGATATCTAGCCTACCCAAGTTGCTTTCCACCCAATCAACCTCTTCTACCATAGCCAAATCTGTGAGAGAGTGATTGTGTGTTGAGGATTCTATCATCTTGAAGCACAAGAGCAAGGAGTTCACTGACATTATCGAGCCTATTACCTTTTGGTGGGTGGTGCATCATAAATTGGTTAGGTGTTGCTTGGGCGCCTCCTACTTCGTGTTGTCGAGTGAATCAAGAAGTTTGTAAGGGCAAGGAGATCGCCTACTTCGTGAAGATCTACCACAAGTTAGGCTAGTCCTTCGTGGACGTAGGCTATCATGGTATTGTCAAGGTTGCTTCTTCGTGAAAACCTCCATGGGTAGAGCCCTCCATGGACTCTCGTGACCGTTACCCTCCATGGGTTGAAGACTCCATAAACGTGGACATAAGATAGCACCACCTATCGGAACGACGGGAAAAATCTTTTTGTCCTTCATGAGTTTGATCTCTCTATCTCTACTCCTTACTTTCATGTGCAATGTCTTTACTTTTCGCTGCTATACTTGTGGACTTGCATGTGTAGGGTGGTCTACACTTGCCATATATGCTAATAGTGCCAACCCTTGAACTTATGCTTCTGGTAGTTTTAAATTCCTGCTAGTAGTCTATTCACCCCCTCTAGAAATACACTTCTAGTGATCCCGCATTCTCCTTTATTACTCTATGTCCGAACTAGATCTGGCAGATCTCTTGGTAGGGCATTGTGACTAGACAATTGCATTGGGTACCTAGGTTCGGGCTTTCACTTGTAGGCTCGAGAAAATGTGTAGCTTACTTATGTAATAAAATATTAATATGAAATGACACTAGGAGCTGAGAAGTGCTCCGGTTGGTAAAAGCACATGTTATGAGCTCATCTACCCAAACTTTATATACTATTGATTCCTCAATTTAATCTCAAACTACCTAAGACTAGCAAAAATCTTATTACCTTCTTTAGTAACAACTCTCTATGTTCCCATATCCCTTTCGACGAACGGATCCACCGCCACCGGTTCCTTATCCTTTTCCATAAACACAATGATGCACCCTCTCTCTCATGTTCTATAGGCAAGTCTCTAGACCTCTTCCTCTCTTCAAAATCTGTATTCATCTTTATATGCGTAGTGGTGCACCACTCCAAGGCGAGGTGGCCATCGCCCTCTATCTACATCTCCGGGAAAGAAGGGGGTAGTCAGGGGTGTGGCATAGATGCCATACCCTCACACGCACTATCACCCTAGGCACACCATGGTTGTTGCCAAACCGAACCTAGCGAAGTGTTACAACCAAATATGTCATTATACTAATATGGAATGTCGATAGCTATAGCTGCATTCATACTAAATCAAATAACACAACTACTTAATTTGACAATGTCCTTAGCTAGAATAATGACAAAATATGCCATTGCGTTACCTATAAGCTCGAAAAAGATGTAGCTTACTTATTTAATAAACTATTAATATGAAGTGAAACTAAGAACAAAGTAGTAATCCGGTTGCTTAGAGCACATGTTAGTGAGGTCATCCAACCCATCTTTATATACTATTAATTCCCAAATTGGACCCCAAACCATCTAAGACTGGCAAAATACCATATTACCTTCTTCATTAACAACCCTCCATGTTCTCTTCTCCCTTACGACAAATGGATCCACCATCATCAGTTCCTCGTCCTTTTCCA
Organism: Hordeum marinum; assembly: GCA_022496015.1. Lineage (NCBI taxonomy): Eukaryota > Viridiplantae > Streptophyta > Magnoliopsida > Poales > Poaceae > Hordeum > Hordeum marinum. The sequence goes on from CM039675.1 coordinate 337,804,960, forward strand.
TAAACACATCCATGCACCTTGTCTCTCATGTTATATAGGCTAGTATCTAGACTTATGCTCTCTTCAAAATATCCGTTCATGTTACTATGTGTCTAGTGGTGCGCTGCTCCAAGGCGAGGTGGCCATCGCCCTCGAATCTACTCCTCCGAGAGAGAAGGGAATCGTCGGGGGTTTAGCATCGCTGACATCTCCTCACACCTACTATCACCCTTAGGACACAATTACTCTTGCCAAACCAAACCTAGCAAAGAATTACAACCAAATATGTTCCGATACTAACATGGAATTTCGATATCTATAGTCGCATTCACACTAAAGCAAATAACACAACTACTTAATGCGACAATGGCATTAGATAGGATAACGACAAAAGATGCCATCAAATTACTTGTAGGCTTGAGAAAAGGTGTACCTAATATTTAATAAATATAAATATGTAGTGTCACTAGGAACCGAGCAGTGCTCCTATTGGTCAAAGCACATGTTAGTGATCTCACCAAGTCCATTCTCCCTTTCGACGAGCGGATCCAACACCACTGATTCCTTATCCTTTTCCATAAATAGAGCCATGCACCCTATCTACCACGTTCTATAATAAACTCTCTAGACCTATCGCTCTCTTCAAAATATCCATTCATGTTTGTATGTGTCTAGTGGTCCACCACTCCAAGGCAAGGTGGCCATTGCTCTCGATCTACTCCTCTCGGACAAAAGGACTCATCAGGCACCATTGCTCTTTCCCTTGACACTTACTATCTCCCTTTGGGCACCATGGCTCTTTCTATGCGCAACCTAGCTAGCGAAGCGTTACGGGAAAATCCATTATGATAGATATAGACTGTTTGAGCTATACACGCATTCACACTAAAGGAGATAAACACAACTATTTAATGTGACAATGGCCTTAGCTAGAATAATGACAAAAGATGCCAGCTCATAATTTGTAAGCTCTTGAAAAGGTGTAGCTTAGTTATTTAACAAGATGTTAATATGAATTTACACTATAAATCGATTAGTGCTCTGGTTTGTTAGAGCACTCGTTAGTGAGCTCATCCACTCCATTCTTTATATACTATTAATTCTTCAACTAGACACCAAACCACTTAAGACTGGCAAAATCCCTTATTACATTCTTCAATAAAAACCATCCTTATCCCCTTCACCCTTTCGATGAATGGATCCAACACAATGAGTCCTTATCATTTTCCATAAACATAGCCATGGATCATCTCTCTCATGTTCTATAGGAAAGTCTCTAAACCACTCGCTCTCTTCAAAATCTTCGTTCAAGTGTGTATGTGTTTAGTGGTGCACCACTCCAAGGTGAGGTAGCCACTGCCCTCTATCTACTCCTCGAGGAGAGAAGGTAACCATTGGGGCATCACCACCATCGGCTCACACTTACTATCACACTCGGGACACCATGGCTCTTGCCAAATCCAACCTAGTGAAGCTTGACAACAAAACTCGTTATGATACCAATATAGAATGTCATTAGCACAACTACACTCGCACTAAATAAAGAAAATAAAACAACTACTCAATGTGATAATGCCCCTAGCTAGAATATCAACAAAATATTCCATCATGTACGTGTAGGCTTGAGAAAAGGTGTACCTTAGGTATTTAATATAATATTAGTATGAAGTGACAAAAGGAATCGAGCATTGCTCCAGTTGGTCATAGCACACATTTGTGAGCTCATCCACCCCATTCTTTACATAATGTTAATTTGCCAATTGGACCACAAACCATCTAACACTAGCAAAATCCCTTATTACCATAGTTTCTAATCAGTAACAACCCTCTATATTCCCTAATACCTTTCGACAAATGGATCCACCGCCATAGATTCCATATCCTTTTCCATAAACACAACTATGCACCCTCTCTCTCCCCCATGTTCTATAGGCAAGTCTCTAGACCTCTCTATCTCCACTAGTAGAAAACAGGGCATCCGTCCTGGTTCCAGAGGGCCTTTAGTCCCGGTTCTGGAACTGGGACAACACAATAAGGACCAAAAGTCCAGACGTTTAGTACCGGTTGGCTTACGAACTAGGACTAAAAGAGCTCCACGCGGCCGCTGTAGGGCGCCCAGGATGGAGGACCTTTAGTCCCGGTTGGTAACACCAATTGGGACAAAAGGGCATCCACGTGTCAGCCCCTGCCAAGCGCTGGGGTCTAGTTTTTTTTTGGAAATGACCATGATTCATTTTGTGTTTTCATTTTCTTTTATAGTTATATTGTACTTTCACGCAGTTACACATATTAATATACAACATCATCGTACAAATTATGGAAAAAAAACATCCAACATCCGTACAAATTAGATGGATGCAATAGACCAAGTTGAATTAGAGGAAAATACGATGTTGTGATTTGCAACATCGTATTTTCCTCTAATTCAACTTGGTCTATTGCATCCATCTAATTTGTAGTGGTATATGTCATATTATAACTCATAATCATCTTAATCAACTCTTCATCATTGTAGGTAAAATAACATAAAAATGTGAAGTCCTCATCATTCTGGTTGTTATCATACTAGGAAATGATCAAGTTATCACAAGTTAGAAACACTAACTACTGCTCTCTCCTTGGTAAAATAGCATAAAAAAGGTGAACTCCTGCATCTCCCCATTGAAGACAGATCAACCTATCTCCAAATTCTGGCTTTGGCAATTTATAGTCTCCAAGTGTTTACCTGGATGCTGTTATTGCCTTGCTCCATCCTTTTATTTTTCATGTTATTCTCACTTTGAGATATCATGTATTTACTAGGGTAACTCATTGGCATTGGACGTAAACTAACCATATGCAAATCACCTTTGGTAAACATCCATTTAGGAACGGTCTCTGGCGGGAGTACCTATTGAAGAACATAAGTTATAATAACATAGTTAGCAAACTAGTTTTGCTTAAGAACAATGTATTGAAAAGGATGGACTAATGACACAAGAGTAAAAAAAGTCTTACAAAGTTGTCTCTAGTGATGTTATAAGGGTTTAACTTGTGCACTAGTGGCACATATCCATCTTAAATGTTACCAATCATGTAATTTTCCTTATGATGCTAAACAACATGAATAAATGAGATGAGATGATCTTTATCCAAACAAGTAAGTTTGGAGTCATGACTGTAGTACGTCCGATCTATTATCTGTCAGGTAGTTCCTATAGCACAAAAATAAGCTGATAATTAGAAATAAAGAAAAGTAGTCGGGATGAGAACCAAATACTTTTCAATAATCAATATAAAGTACCTAACAAATCTATTGACAAACGCACGTGGAGGTATCATCGGTATCAAGTCATCCTCCGCATGCACCCAAATCAAGGTTGTCAGAATCGCGATTCTGTTATACGATTCTACAACTTTACGATCCAAACTAACTCCTCTGATTCTACGATTTTAGTTCATAGAATCTACGTTTCTACGATCCTGATAGTGAAGATTCTACGATTTGCGATCCTGCCATCAGAGTTCCGATCCGATTCAAAATCACGATTCTGACAACCTTGACCCAAATATCTATATTATTATCAAGAACATTGTCATTACCAATGTTGAAGTTAATGTTCATGTCCTCCTCCAACCCATACACGTGGCAAAATGCTCTCCAATTAGAACAACCAAAATATGTGTGATCTTCGTTATTTTTCACCTTAACAACAAAAGTGTAATGTTGCGTTCTTAGGTGAGCTATCATAGGCTCTCTACTGTTCTTCTTTTTAAAATGGAACTTGTCCAAGACAGCGGATCTTGCATGACAGGGAACGCACTAGTCAAATTGTATAAAACAAAATTAAAGTGTAATTAAAAAAAAAGCACACGTCATACTTCATGAACAAAAAATACATGTCATCTATACATACTGTAATAATACTAAATTCTTCTGTTAGCTTGATGGTGAACCACCTATCGTTGTCCAAGTGAGGATAAATGTCGCATAAACCCCTGTTGTCCCAGCACAAACGGCACTGAGGGATCCTATCGTCGTGAGACGACGTCAACATTTCCTGTGTTCATGATTCTAAGATTAAAAATCGACGACAAAATTTTGTAGCAAGATCATCATATAATATCACTAATACATATAATAGCACTGACGATCGTCGACGACTCTTCATATAATATTATCACGTAATATCACTAATACATCTCGAATAATCTAGTTAATGAAGCATCGAATATTATCACTAATACAACTCGAATATTATTGAATAATGTAGTTCACTCGCTGTTCCTGAAGCATGGGCGGTGGACACCCAAAGAGAAGGAACCATCACAGGATCATAGCTCGGGTGAGATCCCTGAAGGAACTGTCAGGTATTGGAGAACCTCGCATCCAACGCAACCTTGTATCGATGGATGTGCTCGTCCTCCTCCCTAACACGGCTATGTACCACCTCCTCGGTTGCCGGCTTCCTTCGTACTGATAGTGGACCACGCGACCACCACCAAAGAAGCTCCGGGTCGACGACGATACCCAGATTCCTGACCAAACTACGGCCTCGGAAGGTAGCGCCCCTTAGTGCCAACCTGGCGGAGCCTAGTCCCGGACATGGCGCCTCTCAAACTGGTTGTTGGCGCCGAGTCAACGACGAGGATGTGGGATTGGCATCGTTGACGAGAACAAATTGTGGCTATCGAAAATATCATTTCATTTAACAACAATAAAACAACAATACCATTTTTAATAAGAAAGACTAGTGATGTGTATGTGTGTGTGTGGCGCGCTCCCAAGAGAACATATAACACTTAAAATCTTGTATGGTATCAATTAAAGAAGCATCTTCCTCATAGATCAACAAATCAACTTAAAATGACATCGTGAAACTTTGTGATATGACCAAACATGGTGTTGTAAAATATCATGTCATTTTGATCTCATATTTGGCACACACTGACTGTTTAAATTGGCAATACCAATTTTTGCCTCAAAATTTGACTACTTTAAAAAAATATGAAAAATATATTGTAAATAGTACATGTGACTAGTATGACTTTGGGAATTTTTGAGCATCTTTGGACAAATGGATTGGTATATAACAACTATTTTGCTCAACTGATCCTAATTTTGGTTCACAACTTGATAGTTTCCAAAAATTCTAATAAAACGAGGAGCGAGCGGTGGTGTGGCCAGAGGCTCACCTAGGAGGAGGAGGAGGCCGGAGCGGGCTTGGGGAGGCGACGACATCGGGGGTGGGGTGGCGACGGGAGACGGCGTCGGGGCGATGATGGGGAAGATGTCGGGGGCGGTGACGAGGAGCAAGCAGGCTCGGGGAGGCGACAATGTCGGGGAGGCGTTGTTGTCAAGGGCGGCGATGCGGAGCAAGCGGGCTTGGGGAGGCGACGACGAGATATGGTAGCTTGGCGGCATCGAGGTGGTTTTAGGCGCCGTTGGGGGAGAGGGAAAGCAGATGGATTTGGAAAAAATTCCAAGTCCCGCTTATATAGTCCAACCTTTTGTCCCGGTTGGTGGCTCCAACCAAGACTAAATGCCGGCCCGTCGTCCCGGTTGGAGCCACCAACGGGGACTAAAGTTTGTTTTTGCCAGGCGAAAGGGCGGGAAGCACAACCCTTTAGTCCCGGTTGGTGGCTCCAACCAGGACTAAACGGGTACCTACAGTCCCGGTTGGAGCCATCAACCGGGACTAAAGGGCTGGTCCTGGCTCTGGCGGGAGTTTAGTCCCACCTCGTCAAGAGAGAGGCGCCTGCACCGGTTCATAAGCCCGCCCCTCTCTGCCTTGTTAAGTTCCTCTCAAAGTGAAAATAGATTCCCTTATACGACAAATTCGACCAAAATTCAAAATGCCAATATGTGCTAGTATGCACTTACTAGCACTTTGAATTTAGGTCTAATTTTCCCTAAAAGCGCATCTATTTTCACTTTTGCTAATTTTTTATATTATTTTTTTGCATATTAAAAGTTCTTAACAAAAAAATACTTTAGGAATATTCTTTCTGCTATTAAGGTTTTTAACAAAAATAACTTTGATAATTTTAGTTGCATAAATTTCATATAATATTAAGTTAAATAACTTGATTGGATGAAAACAAGTCTATTACAAAGGGATTAAACATATTTGAACTCAAGACTTTTTTTGCATTCAATATGCACCATTCAAAGCCACATCATCACTTTTCAACCCTTTTGTGACTTCATTTGCTATTTTTCATGCATTTCATGATTTATTTTGAGCTAAAATGCCCCGTATTGAAAATCGCTGTAAATGAACTCTGAAATGGTTGAAAGTTGGCATTATTTCATAATTTCACCCACATAGCATGTGCTAAAAAGTTAAGAGGGTTACATGAAAAACTGGATGCACTTCGTGTACAAACTGGACAATCTCTTTCGAAGTATCAGGGTTTCAAATGAAAACTCCTCTATTACAAAAGGATTTAAATTTTTAGAACATATTTGAACTCAAGACTTTTTCTGCATTCAATATGCACCATTCAAAGCCACATCATGACTTTGCAACCCTTTTGTGACTTCATTTGCTATTTTTCATGCATTTCATGATTTATTTTGAGCTTAAACGACCCTGAATTGAAAATCACTGTAAATGAACTCTAAAATGGTTGAAAGTTCGCACTGTATCATAATTTCAACCACATAGCATGTGCTAAAAAATTAAGAGGGTTACAGGAAAACTAGATGCACTTCGTGTACAAACTGGACAATCTCTTTGGAAGTATCAGGGTTTCGGACGAAAACTCTTCTATTACAAAAGGATTTCAATTTTTAAAACATATTTGTACTCAAGACTTTTCTGCATTAAATATGCACCATTCAAAGCCACATCATCACTTTTCAACCCTTTTGTGACTTCATTTGCGATTTTTGATGCATTTCATGATTTATTTTGAGCTAAAATGACCCTGGATTGAAAAGCGCCGCAAATGAACTCTGAAATGGTTGAAAATTGGCATGGTATCATAATTTCACCCACGTAGCATGTGCTAAAAAGTTGAGAGGATTAAAGGAAAAACAGGATGCACTTCATGTACAAAATGGACAATCTCTTTAGGAGTATCAGGGTTTCGGACGAAAACACGTCTATTACAAAAGGATTTCAATTCTTCACATGTAACTGCAGTGAAATTATAGATGAAAGCCATGATCAGAATAGTTGTGGAAAGAAAGTCTCCACTTTTTCTTCGCGTGTGTCCCTTGCTTATTGCACCTTAACCATGGATAATCTTCAGCGTTTAACAAGATGCTTTGGTCAGCCTTCACTTTGAAGGGAGGTATTTCATGAAAAATTTCGTAATCTTCAGACATGTCTATCTTGCCCTCAACTCCCACGATGTTTCTTTTCCTTGAAAGAACTATGTTTCACTTTGGCTCATCGTTTGATGTATCCACTTGCTTATCTTTTTTTATTGGTTTGGGAGACATGTCCTTCACATAGAAAACCTGTGCCACATCATTGGCTAGGACGAATGGTTCGTCTGTGTGCCCAATATTGTTGAGATCCATTATTGTCATTCCGTACTATGGGTCTATCTGTACGCCGCCTCCTGACATATTGACCCATTTGCGCCGAAATAAAGGGACCTTAAATTCATGTCCATAGTCAAGTTCCCATATCTCCTCTATGTAACCATAATATGTGTCCTTTGCCCCATTAGTGATTGCTTCATCAAAGCAGACACCACTATTTTGGTTGGTGCTCTTTTTATCTTGGGCGATCGTGTAAAATGTATTACCATTTATCTTGTACCCTTGGTAAGTCAATACAATCGAAGATGGTGTCCTAGTCAACACGTACAGGTCATCTACAATAGTGTTGTTATGCATGAGATGCATTTGCAACCAACCTCGAAAAGTATCGATGTGTTCACGTGTAATCCAGTCGCCAAACTGCTCCGGGTGTGTGTAGCATAGAATATTCTTGTGTTCATTCATATACGGGGCCACCAAGGTAGAATTCTGTAGAATTGTGTAGTGTGCTTGCGCCCAAGAATGCTCGTCCCTACATATTATTGATTTTGCTCCTAGCATTCCTTTTCCACTCAGTCTCCCCTCATATCGTGATTTAGGGACACCAATCGGCTGAAGGTCAGGAAAGTCAACACCAAACCCAATGACCTCCTTTGTTTGATGGCCCGTGGAGATGCTTCCTTCTGGCCTAGGACGATTACGAACATATTTCTTCAAGACTCCCATGAACCTCTCAAAGGGGAACATATTGTGTAGAAATACAGGACCCAGAATGGCAATCTCGTCGACTAGATGAACTAGGACATGAGTCATGATGTTGAAGAAGGATAGTGGGAACACCAACTCGAAGCTGACAAGACATTGCACCAAATCATTCCGTAACATAGCATTGAGGATTTCTAGATCGATTACCTTCTGAGAGATTGCATTGAGGAATGCACATAGGTTCACAATGGCTAATCGAACGTTTTCTGGTAGAAGCCCCCTAAATGCAACCGAAAGCAGTTGCGTCATAATCACGTGGCAGTCATGAGACTTTAGGTTCTGGAATTTTTCTCTGACATGTTTATTATTCCCGTTATATTCAACGAGAAGCCAGATGAGACCTTCATACTAAGCAGGCATTCGAAGAAGATTTCCTTCTATTCTTTTGTAAGAGCATAGCTGGCAGGACCTTCATACTGATTTGGATGCATGCCGTCATTTTCGTGTACACGTTGCTGGTCCCCCCGTGCCTTCGGTGTATCTTTTGACTTCCCATACATGCCCAAGAATCCTAGCAGGGTCATAGAAAGATTCTTTGTCGCGTGCATCACGTTGATTGAAGAGCGCACCTCTAAGACTTTCCAATAGGGTAGGTCCCAAAATATACTTTTCTTCTTCCACATGGGTGTGCATCCCTCAGCGTTAGTCAGAATAGATTGTCCTCCAGGACCCTTTCCAAAGATTACTTTTAAATCCTTGACCATATCAATTATGTCATTGCCAGTACGGAGGACAGGATTCTTCTGGTGATCTGCCTAAACTTTGAAATGCTTGCCTTTCTTTCTTAAGCCATGCTTGGTTGGAAGAAATCGACGATGTCCTAGGTACACATTCTTCTAGCTTTTGTCCAAATATATACTTTGGGTGTCATCTAAACAATGCATGCATGAATTGTATCCCTTGTTTGACTATCCTGAAAGATTACTAAGAGCAGGCCAATCATTAATGGTTACAAACAACAATGCTCGTAGGTCAAATTCCTCTTGTTCATGCTCATCCCACACACGTACACCTTTTTTATTCCATAGCTGTAAAAGTTCTTCAACTAATGGCCTTAGGTACACATCAATGTCGTTGTCGGGTTGCTTAGGGCCTTGGATGAGCACTGGCATCATAATGAACTTCTGCTTCATGTACAACCAAGGAGGAAGGTTATAGATACATAGAGTCATGGGCCAGGTGCTATGATTGCTTCTCTGCTCCCCAAAAAGGATTAATGCCATCTGCACTAAAACCAAAACATACGTTCCTTGGGTCATCTACAAAGTCCGGCCAGTCTCTCTTGATTTTTCTCCACCGCGACCCATCAGCGGGTGCTCTCAAATTCCCGTCTTTCTTAAGGTCTTTTCTATGCCATTGCAACAACTTGGCATGCTCTTTGTTTCTGAACAGACGTTTCAACCGTGGTATTATAGGAGCACACCACATCACCTTGGCAGGAACCCTCTTCCTAGGGCGCTCGCCCTCAACATCACCAGGGTCATCTCGTCTGATCGTATACCGCAATGCACTGCATCCCGGGCATGCGTTCAATTCCTCGTACACACCGCGGTAGAGGACACAGTCATTAGGGCATGCATGTATCTTATGCACCTCTAATCCTAGAGGACAAAGAACCTTCTTTGCGCCGTACGTAGTGTCAGGCAATTCGTTATCCTTTGGAAGCTTATTCTTCATTATTTTCAATATGTTTTCAAATCTGTTGTCAGATAAACCATTATCTGCCTTCCATTGCAGCAATTGCATTGTGATACCGATCTTTGTGTTTCCATATTCACACTTTGGATACAATCCTTTTTTGCGATCCTCTAACATGCGATCAAACTTCAACTTCTCCCTTTAACTTTCGCATTCTCTCTGTGCATCAACAATGACCCGACGAACATCATCATCGGGCACATCTGGTGCCTCTTGATCTTCATCCTCCCCCGTTGCAGTATCACCGTATTCAGGGTACATAGGATGATAGTTGTCATCATCCTCTTCTTCTTCGTTGTCTTCAATCATAACCCCTCTTTCTCCACGCTTGGTCCAAACATTATAGTGTGTCATGAAACCCTTCTCAAGCAGGTGGAAGTGAAGGGTTTTAGAGTTGGAGTAATCCTTCGTATTCCCACAGACAGTACATGGAAAATACATTAAACCATTTTGCTCGTTTGCCTCAGCCACTTCGAGAAAATTATGTTGGCCCTCAATGTACTTAGAGGTGCATCAGTCATCGTACATCCATTGCCGGTTCATCTCCATGCATTATATAATTAAATGTATCAAAAAATATTACAGAACATCATCAATAGAGAAGTGATCAAATTAATACAAGTCCATCATCACATTTAAACCAAAGTACAATAGTGATCAAATGTTATTACTAAAAAAATAACATATCCAAACCTTTTAGAACACTTGTGTACTTGGTGCACCGCCAAACCTAAACAAATATTGTGGACAATGTAGATTGGAGGTCGAGCTTGGAGAGGAGAACCTTAAGTGTGGCTGCGACATTTCATCAAACACCTCATGTGCATAGTCGGTGAGAACAGAGAGCAACACACCTCCAAAACGCAGTCCGGCCAAAAAAATAGAGTGAGGGGCAGGGGCGAGCATATATATAGGTGTTGTATAAGTCCCGGTTGGTGGCTAGAACCGGGACTAAAGGTGCCTCTTTAGTCCCGGTTCCATACACGAACTGGGATTGAAGGGACTGGGACAGGAGCGAGCCCCTTTATTCCTGGTTCATGTCTCGAACCCGGACTAAAGGGGTCAGACAAACCGGGATTGGTTCCCGGCGAGGCCCGGCAGGCGCCCTGGCAGCTCGAACCGGGACTGATGCACCCATTGATCCTGGTTCATAACCAAACCAGGACTAATGCAATATTCTGGCCCGTTTCAAAGCCCTGTTTTCTACTAGTGCTCTCTCTCTAGAATCTCTATAATCTCCATTCATATTTGTATGTTTTTAGTGGTGTGCCACTCCAAGGCGAGGTGTCCATCGCCCTTGATCTACTCCTATGAAACAGAAGGGAATCGTCGAAGCTTTGGCATCGCCATAATCCCCTAACACTTACGATCACCCTTGAGACCCCAGGTATCTTGCCAAACCCAACCTAGCAAGCCATCATGTCCAAACCCGTTACGATACTAATATTGAAACTCGTTATCTATAAGTGCATTCGCACTGAAGCAAATAACGCAAATAGTTCATGCGACAATGACCTTAGCTAGAATAAGTTCAAAATATGCTTTCGCATAAGTTGTAATCTCGAGAAAAGGTGTAGCTTAGTTATTTAATGAAATATTAATACAAAGTGACACCAGAAACTAAGTAGCGCTTCGGTTGGTGGAGCACACGTTGGTGATATCATCCACAAAATTATTTATACACTATTAATTCCTTAGTTGGACCCCCAAGCACCTAAGACTAGCAAAATATCATTTTATGTTCTTTAGTAACAACCCTCTATTTTCTCTTCTCCCTTTCGATGAACGGATCCATCACCACTGGTTCCTTATAGTTTTTCAGTAAACACAATGATACTATCTGCTACTATAATACCTCACCCTTCCTCTTGGGTGCAATCCTAACACCTAGTGCCAGTAGCAGAAGAATTTCTGGCGCTGTTGTTGGGGACATTCATCAACTAAACGCAAGATCCCTTCACACACATTTAATATTTACTTATTATACTTTTTATTTGCCTTTTTATTCCCATTAAAAATTAAAAAATACCAAAAATATCGTGTGTACCATATTGCTTGAATCGCCACTATGTCTACTCAAGAAAATTCTAAGGTGTGCGATTTTTTGAATACTAATAATAATGATTTTATTAGTACCCCAATTCCCCCACCACTAGTGCGGAGTCATATGAAATAAATGATGCATTATTAAATCTTGTTATTAAAGAAGAATTTGCTAGCCTAATGAAAATGTTGCATCCCATTGATGGCTCTATATGAAAGAACAATTTGTTCAAATTTTTAATGTAATTGGTAGGAGTGAGCATTTGGTAGTCAACCTTCTTATTTGAGGACATGCAAGGTTTAAGAATGATGAGGTTGATGGCTCTGTATTTTATGCATTTTTAGACCTCATTTGTTGCATGTTCTATCCATATATCATGTCCCACTGAACCAAATAGTTGTCCATTATGCATCATTATCGGTATTTACATTTTTCCTTGTGAGCATTGCACATTCAGTATTTAAGTTGCCTTTTATTAGTTTTTTTTCACTTGTGTCTACAGGTATTTTGGGGAAACCTAGGACCAATCATGATTGAAGGACCAAGGTTGGGTTCAATACAGAGTCACTAAGGGCCAAGATTTAGCCATTCCGAAGGTTGGAAAAGGTGATTTTTACAAAGTATTCCAAATCATGATTTAATACCGGGAATGGATGTGCGTCGTTCATAAAAATCCAACAAGCCCAAGCACGTCAAATTCCGAGTTCGCATGAAGAAATGGTGTCCGTTTAATCGGAGGAGGACAAAACGCAAGACGTCCTTTCATGCGACCGTGACTAGTCGTTTGGCTCGTTGTATGACGTGTAGACAACTCCATAAGTTGAATCTCTAGATGATATTCTACATTGATTTGGTTCCAAATTTTTCCCACGAGATCCTTGGCTCAGAATGAAGGAATTGACAGAGGATAAGGCTCATCTACATACCTTGGATGGAGGAGGAGGATCCACGTCAATGGAGGGGACCCGAGAAGGGCACTTATATAAACACCTCCAAACCAAGCCATCATCTTAAGCCATCACCATCCACCACAACTTCGGCCAGCCGCGGGGAGGCTCCCCCTTGGGCGAGCCCTCTCCCTCCACACGTCCACCATGTCGCGCAAGGAGGAGGCGATGCCCTCATGACCACCATAGTCAGTAGGTGTCGATCCTAGCTAGGCTGTGCGCGTCGGTGTCCATCTCCCTTTCCATCTCCATCTTCACACATGTAGTTTGGTAGATTGAACATGTTGATGGCATTAATGAATCATTCATCTTTATGTTATTTTCTGTTTGTGATCTGCGTTGGGGTTTTATGTGAAGAGGAAGGGATGATGCAACATAGAATTCGTAAGTATTTCCCTTAGTAAGAACCAATGTTATCGAACCAATAGGAGGACCATGCAACCCCTGTCTTCAGTGTCTACACACAAAAGAGCAAATACTTGCACCCAACACGGGCAAGAGGGTTGTCAAGCCCCTTGAACTTGTTACTTGCAAGTAGATAAGTAGTGTAGTTGATAGTTGGATAAATATAAATTGCAAAATAAATAAAAATTAAATAATGGCAGCAAGGTAATAATAGCGTTTGTAAATTTATAAGTGAATAGACCTGAGGGGCATAGTATTCTCTAGTGGCATGTCTCTCGAAGTAGGCATACGGTGGGTAAACAAATTACTGTTGGGAAATTGATAGAAAAATGCATAGTTATGTGATATTCAGAGCAATGATCATGTGTATATAGGCGTCACGTCCATAAGCACATAGTATGACTCCTGTCTGCACCTACTATTACTACTCCATGTCGAGAGAGCTTTGCCTCTCTAAGTATTAAGCTCATGACAAACAGTAATTGTTGGAGAACGATGACATGATATAGACAAAGAGAACCCAATCAATATGAATTAACCCCATCGTTTTATCCTTAGTGCCAACAATACAAATACGTGTATTGTCCCTTTCTGGCACTGGGATATAGAGCACCACAAGATTGAACCCACTACAACGCACCCCTCTCACTAAAGATAAATCAATCTAGTTGGCAAAACCAAATTAATAGATCAGAGAGACTTATGAAGCAATAATAATCATGCAAATAAGAATCATATAATTTAGAGAAGAGTCAAATATTTTTCATGAATAATCTTAACATAAACCAACAATTCATTAGATCCCAACAAATGCACCACACAAAGATTACATCGAATAGATTATCGTGAAGATGCGATGAACTTTGTATTGAAGAGCAGAGAGAGAGAGAGATCTAGATGCTAGATATGGACCCATAGGTCTATGGTGGACTTCTCACACATCATCATGGGAGAAACAAGGTTGATGAAGAAGCCCTCCATGATCGGCCCCCCTCCGGCAGACCACCGGAACAAGGCTCCAGATGGGCACACGGCGGAACAGACTTGCATTGGCAGAAAAAGTGTTTTGGTAGCTCTCCTAGGATTTTCAAAATATATGTAAATTTATACAACAGAGAGGGGCATCGGGAGACGAAATGGGGTCCACAAGGTAACGGGGCACGCAGATCCCCCCTCAGAACGCCCTGTTGCCTTGTGCATCCCTCGTTAGGCCTCCAGTCTTCTCCGAAGCTTACATTTATTATTTTGGTCTAGAAAATTCATCAAAATGTTTCATGGCAATTGGACTTCGTTTGGTACTGTAAACTTAAAAAGCCAAAAATATACAGAAAAGAGTAAATGGCGCTAGGCAATAGGTTAATAGGTTAGTGCTCAGAAATAATAAGAATTGGCAAATAAATCCCTAAAAGCATCCTAGAATGATAATATTATAGCATGGAACAATAAAAAATTATAGATTCGCTGGAGATGTATCATCATCAAGCTTAATTCCTGCTCATCCTCGAGTAGGTAAATGATAAAAATAGAATTTTTGACGTGACATGCTACCCAACATGTAAGCTATTGTATGTGTGATCATTGAGAAACGATGAATTAACAAACATTAACATAGTAATCCATAAACATAAGCAACATGCATAATGATCAATATTCAAAATACACGATCCTTAAAGAATGTTTACCCCCCATTCAATTTATCATATTACCATGGCATGGCTCCATCTTCACCACATAAGTACAAATGTCAAGCACCACGATGTTAAGTCAGGAAATTGGATCGTACTTTTTAACGTGCTTCAGCTTTTTATTACTAACACAATACATGAGCGTGAACCAGGGATATACCATATGGGTGGAATAGAATATGGCAGTAGGTATCAAAGGGGTAAAAAGTGGAGAAGAAAGTCTCACATCAACTCGGCATATCAACGGGCTATGGAGTTGCCCATCTATAGATATCAAGGCGAGGAGTAGTGATTGTTATGCAACGAATGCACTAGAGCTATAAGTGTATGAAAGCTCGAATGAAGCTAAGTGAGTGTGCATCCATTTTGCTTGCTCATGAAGACATAGGGCATTTGAGGAACACCGTCATCATAATATACAAGCCAAGTTCTATAAGGAAAAATTCAGAGTAGCATATGAAAGTGACAAAACATGAGACTCTGTATATGAAAACATGGTGCCACTTTGAGGCACAAGTGTGGAAAAGGAGGTAGTAGCATTGTTCCTTCTCTCTTTTCTCTCATTTATTTTTATTTTTTCTTTATTTTTCTTTTTCTTTTTTTCTTTTTCTTTCTTTCTTTCTTTTTATTTTCTTTTCTTTTTTTTGTCTGGAGTCTCGTCACGAGTTGTGGAGGAATCATTATCTCCATCATCCTTTCCTGATTGAGACAGAGCCCTAATAATGATGATCATCACACTTTTATTTACTCAACTCAACAAGAAAAATTATAGTATGAATCTATATGACTGCCTGTGGCAATTTACCAGGATGTGCAATGATCAAGCGTAACATGTATAAAAAATGATGAACGGTAGCTTTGTCACAAATACTATGTCAGCTTATATGATGATTCAAAGCGATATGCCAATGAAAATATATCTCAGAATATATCTCGGAATGGCTATGCAAATGTCATAATAGGTAGGTATGCTAGCTGTTTTGTGCATTAAAGTGTACCATGTCACAGGGTTTGGATGCACCGGCGAAGGTTGCACCAATCCTCGAGGTGAGAATGGGCAATGCACGGTACCAAAGATACTAGCAAATATGAGGTCGTGAGTGTGCGTACATCCGTGGATTCATATTAGTCATGAAGAAATCAAATACTTATTGCAAGGTTTCATTAGGTATTTTGAAGCAAAGTACTACTTGCGTGCCCCTAGGCAGGAGGTTAGGAGGAGTTGACCATCGCGTGCCTCCGACTTATACATCACTAGGATTTTAACGAGGAATAAGAATGCTCACACATCATCACCACGCCATAAAAATAATTAGATGAAAAAATTTAAAACCCTCTAATTCACGGTATTCTTACTAACCAATGATCATGTACTCATGCCCTTTCACATTACCACATCGATATCATTAGTCCACAATTTCTCTTTTGTGTGCTACATGAAGCTTTTGAGTATGCACTCGTTGAATACCTATTATTTTCGGACTAGTCTTATAACCTATTCAAATTACCGCCACTATTTATAAAATCTCGAACAAATATAAGTGAAGAATGAGAGTGTAATTATTTCTATAAAATCTATACGCCACCATTCTCTAAAAGATATAAATGAATTACTAGAGCAATTGCTTAGCTCAAAATGTACATGTGAAGCACAAAGAGTATTCTAATAAATCATGGTAATCTTGTGTATATCTAAAGTGGGTGTGTCCAACAAAAAAAGATTGTGGAAAACAAAAACAAAAACAAACTAAATCAAATGACGCTCCAAGCAAAACTAATACCATGTGATGAATAAAAATACAGCTCCAAGTGACATACCGATGGATTGAGACGAAAGAGGGGATGCCTTCTGGGGCATACCAATATTATATGCTTGAGTATCCTAAAATATTACCTTACGGTGCCTTGGGTATCCCCAATCCTAGGCTCTTTCCGGTCCTTATTCCTTCGTTCATCGTGATAGCACCCAAAACTTCAAAACCTCATCACACAAAACTCAACAAAACCTTTGTGACATCCGTTAGTATAGTAAACATATAAAATACTTTAGGTACTGTTATAAATCGATTCTTATTTTATTATTGCATAAGGTATTGTATTATACATTATCCATGTCATATAACCCCTGATACAATCAATAGCATCATCAAAACAAGCAAACTATACACGCAAAAACATAATTTGTCTAAAATTGAATAGCCTGTAATGATATGTAGAGAACCTACACTTATGTAACTCCAGAAATTCTGAAAAATTAGGAAAACATAAGTAAAATGTATATGAATACCGTGTAAGCATTTCCAATCAAAAATACGTTCTAGTAAAATCAGAGATATTTTGCACTGAACGCTAAAGTTTCAGTTTTTGCACCGTATCAATTCTACTCATCATGTAAGTCATCCCAAAGGCTTTACTTGGCACAAACACTAATTTAAACATAAAAAACACAATCATTACAGAGGCAATAATCATGTTATCAAAAACAAACATAAAGTAAAAAATAAATAAAGAACTATTGGGTTGCCTCCCAACTAGGGCTGTTGTTTTACGCCCCTAGCTAGACATAATGCATAGTTTCAAGTGTTGTCATCTTTGACACTGCACCCATAAGTATTTCTCATGATAGATTCATAAGGTGGTTTAATTTTCTTTATAGGGAGGTGTTCCATCCATTTCTTCAATGGAAATTTGAACCTTATGTTTCCCTCTTTCATACCAATAATTGCACCTATAGATCGTAAGAAAGGTCTTTCAAGTATTATTGGACAAGTAGGATTGCATTCAAAATCAAGCACAATGAAATTTACATGCACATAATTTATATTTTCAATAATAAGCTCATTGTTTATTCTCCCCAAAGGTTTCTTTATGATAGAATCCACAAGATGCGAGTACAATCTTGAATATCGGTGAGACAACTACCATAGGATGCTGCTAACACGACACTGCAATCAGATACCCTTTGACAAAACTGTGTGCAATGCATGAATTGCCAACGTTATTATCCAAGCTCCATCACTAATGGTTTGAACTGGGTGCGAAGGTGTATCCATTAAATACGATTCAGAAAGTAGTTGCGTGTGTGATCTACGTCAGACTGTTTGTTCTTATGGACCATTTGTAATTAGCGAAGATAACAGAAACGGATACACGGATCAAGATGTGTGTGATAGTAGGCACACAGTTCATGACTACAAACTATGTGCGATAATATAGAAGAACACAAACGATTCAGTATAACAAGATGTCTGCGATATAGGGCACACAATTCACTACATAAACTGTGTGCGATGATATAGCACAACACAAACAATTCCGCATCACAAGATATGTGCGATAGAGGGCAAACATGCCAGTAATCAGAATCGTGTGCGAACACAAGAAATAATTAAAACGATTGGTGTTAATAACCTGTGTGTGTCGTGGGCAAACGGTTGCTGGTATACAATGTGTCAGCGATTGATGAAATCATCATCGACGTGTTTCGCAGTTTTGTCCGTGTGTACCGTGATTTGCTCTATCTACACAACATCTATGCTGCCTACACAAACAGTTGCATAGATCAAGATGTGTGCGATAGACGGCATACCGTGCACTCAGATGAAATTTTTGAGCCAAAATAACAGAAACAATTGGGCATAACAAGATGTGTGTGATGCCCAACAAACATGCCAGTAATCTAAATTGTGTGTAAAGATAGAAAATAACACAGACGATTCATGGTAATAAGCACCCAATTCAGAAAGTGATAGCACAAATTATCATTTGCACTCGTACATAATCGACTAAAGAACATAATAGTGACGTCATTACATATCACCAAGGTTCAGAAAATAGCAAAATGGAAACAATTAGTCATCGTCGTTGTTGCAAGGCTGGCTTGCAGTTCGCGAATGTAGAAATATCTTCCGCACTATGCAACATCCTCTCTATGGAAGTAGGATCCGTTTTTAGGATGTCATTGACCATGTTCTTGAATGCTTCATAGGCCCGGAATTTCCTCTGCTCATACCCCATAACGGTAGCTCCGGTATCATGTAAAATCCCGTCCACAACAAACTACATTCGTACGGCCCTCTTACAACGGAGATATTCAAACAGTCGTAAACAACATAGTAAAGAGCTACGCGCTGTACTAGAGCTGTAGGAGACTGCAGTAAGGAGGTTGCTGCCCTTGACGAGGACAAATCCATGCGAGGCGGCAAGGCAACAGTGGACTTGTCGGCGCATGATGCCCTTTCGAAGGCCATAGCCGCGCGTTCCACGTACAGAACCGCGCTTGCCAGCAACCGATCTGATGTAACGTTCAACTCTTCCTCTTTTGCCACCAAGGCCTCTAGACTCTCAACATCGTGTACTGTCGCCCAGGCCTTCGGACCCTCAGTAGGGTGTACCATCGCCAAGGCATCCGGACCCTCAGCAACGCGTACCGCCGCCAAGGCCTTCGGACCCTCAGCAACGCGTACCTGCCTTAACCGCATGCTCCTCCGACGCGGGGTCCTCCGCACGGATGACATGTCTAATGTTGAGGATTTTGTGGACGCGAGGACAGTCTGGAGAAGGACATATTTGGGGGTGCGAGAGGGGAAAGAGACGGTGGAGATGAAAGAATGGTGATATTTCCTTATGACCCAATACACGATAGCGTACAACTCTATATGTGTTCCGTGTGCAATTATGTGTGCACGGAAAAGAAGTAAAAAACTATGAAAATGCTTCCTGCACAAGCGAACGCGCCAGCCACAACGATAAATTATGAAATCCCCCACCCCCTTGGCAGCAACTAGCTATAAATAACAACAGCGATGGCCGGTGGTGGCGAGTCAATGATCCCTTGGCTAGTTGCCACACACACCATCAAACCCCCAATGGCTGATGACATGATATAGTTGGGTGACGTCGGAATTGAGGCTGCATGCGCAATGGTTGGATTGAGGATTGAAGGCCATGCCACTATCTCTCCTGACGACAACCAGAGGAGGCAGGAATCACGACATGACCAAGCCAAGAAGTTAGCGAGGGTCGTCTTGAAAGCAGCTAGCGATCGCCAGCGGCCGATATTGCGGGCTCGACATAGAGTTTGCCGGATGATGAGGGTGGCAGAGCAGGAACAGCGACCCTGCATGGACAACTATGTCAGTGGCCGCCGCATGAGGCGCATGCTTATGTCTTGGATGGAGGAGGACGCAGGTCCTGACGCCGTGGGAGGACATGCAACCGTTGCTGCATTTGGTGATGGTCAGGGTCTCATCGGCCACCTTCATCGAGGTTGACCCTTCCTTGGTTGATCAAGGTGTAGGTCATCTACTTGGCGACCTCATGTCCTCTTGAGCCAAGGAACGACACGATATCGATGGATAACGGTAGCTATGCATGTTGGGTCGGCATTAGGGGCAGTAGCACTTTTGTGCGCGCACAGTTCATATTTGTATTGACGTAAAATTAATATAGAGCTATTGTTATTGTAAATTACTCTGCCAACTATGCACCGTACCAATTTGAGCATGTAAATGCTCGATTGAATTGCTAATGCGTGATTTGTGCTTGCACTATGGACACTACAGTTGCGTTCGTCGGTGGCAGCCAGCTACAACAGGTATCGTCGAGCTTGATGATTTGGTTGTGCCGAGGTCGACAATGAGCAAGTATACAACAATGAGAATGAGGAAGAAGGGGGAGAGGTTCAAGGACTCAGGGTAGAGGGTCCGCATAGGAAACGGCTTGTAAACAAGAACCGTGTGTGGTTACTGCCATTAAAGAATTTAGTGCATGTAGGAACTAAAAGCCCAACTACAGTATACGTGCATGACGGGAGAAGTTTGGATTGCCATTCGATCGCGGTGCATCCCACGATGCGCATGCGCGATCCGTGTGGTTGGTGTTCTGGCCAATCACAACACACCACGGAATGGGGTGAACGCACACTGCATTCACAAAGTAACTGTTTGCCCAAACAAATCACAAAGTTTCAAGGGAAACCCATATTTCCTTGGTCGTTTCTCCATTATTATTTTTCTACTATCAACATACCCACTAGAATGCAACGTGTCCAAAATTCACATTCTTTCAGGTTTGTTTACCATATTTAGTCTTTTTTGTGTACTTTTCTAGGCATTTACTTCTTATAATTAAAGCTCGAACGTTTTATACATGAAAAGGTCTTCAAAACATGTTATCTCGTGTGGTGCCTAGGAATGACCTCAATATGTTTTGATAGCAAATTGAGGAGGTATGGATAATATTGTGATAGACACTCTTCATAAACCGGACCATCACCTATGGAGCTTCATGGTTCGGGGAGCAAAAATCGCCATGTTTTCAAGGGAAATCCATACTTTTCCCTTGGTCCTTTCAACTAGATTTATTTTATACGATCAACATACGCACTAGAATGCACCATGCCCAAATTTCACAATTTTCATGCTCGTTTATCGTGAAACCCGGTGACTAGATAATGGTAAAACCCTAATGCGCAAGATTCGGATGTTGGAGCGCAAGAGGGGGCCAAATCCGTACCCTAGCTCGTTGACGGGTCCTCTACGGCGACGACGGGGGTGAAGATTTCGTTGACGGCGGCGATTACCATCGACTGAGGAGTGCGGGAAGACAAGGGCGATGACTAGGGGGTCCTTCTGCGGCAGCTTAGGGCTTGGGGCGCGACAGTTTGAAGAATGAGTTTTCGAACCGTCGGGACCACTGAATATATACCCTCCACTTTCGGTGACGCCGATTCTAAATTTTTGGTGTCATCGAGTTTCTCTACTCTCAGTTAACAGGGAAACTCGGTGTAACCGAGAATATGGAATCGATAGTACCGAGGAAAGAAATCCAGGTCAACCCTAGGCATTAGGTGATACCAAGAACTGTGGGTTGGTTCCACCGAGATGCACTTGGGAGGTTTTAATGGCCAGTCCTTGTCGATACGGAACTTCGAGTGCTCCTCACACAGAGAGATCGAAAAGTACTTGTTCAAATTTTGTGATGCAGCATGAATAGATTATGAGGTGAGAAACAATCGATAGCTAAAGAAGTGTTCCTAGGCATTCCTGTATATCCAATTGGCAAAGAACTATGAAAAGCCAAATAGAAACAATTGGATATCCTGGAATGAGTAAATAAATGCAGACCAACATGCTCACACAATAAGATGTCAAATAAAATCATGGCAAACATGCACAAACACAATAGCATCTAACAAGCACTTTGGTGATGACGAACTCATCTATATATGAGTATATTAACTTACGAGCCAAGTAAGAATACTTGATCATAGGTCATACTCATCATTTAAGAACAAGTGGGGTTACCACTTTCACATAAATTATTTAATGTTGTCACATTCTTATGAGATGCTTTAACTCAAGTCATAGAGTAAAGCTCCCCCTAGATGTGAGATCCCCCATAGGAGGGATAAACTAACCTTGAGTTTTGTCGAAGAAGACTTCATTTGGTGAGGTAGTGATGGATGCTCAAAGTTGATGAAGATCACCAAGATTTGGGAGCATCCTGGTTGTTTCATTACTCTTCTCACCTACATGGGTTAGTCCCAACACACAAGAGACAAATACAAGGATATCTGTGGACATGGAGTGCAAAGCATATGATATAATATCCATTTATTTGTTGATTACCTTGTACCTTGCTTACCTTCGAGGGAATGTGTGACTCCTTGAACTATTGCATAATGATGATGTTGTTTTCAGCTAGTTCTCGCCAATAATGAATATGAGTGAATTTGATTGGCGGAGTCACCCATCAAGAACTCTCTTGTTAATGTTCTTGGGGACCCACATCAAGTTGATGGGGACCCTTGGTGTTGAAGTAGCACTTGTTAAAGATGACCTTGTAGTAGCCTTGGGAACCCACTTCACCAAAGCTTGGGATTCATCTTCATATGAGTCAAAGTCCTCTTGAAGCTTGTTCTTGTCCTTGAGCTTGCTGTCTTGAGGTGGAAGGTTATCTTGAGCTTTTGTTCCCTAGGGAAGAGTATTTTCATACTTCTCCTTTTGAGGAACAAACTTGGGATTTGGGTATTGACCTTCTTCCCATTCAAGTCCATTAGTATTGAAGTAGCCAACACCACAATTCTTCTAGTATCTCCATGCTTGCGTACAATCTCCTCAAATTGTTTGCACCCTTCAAGACTCTTGTAGATACCTTTCTCTATAATCCCTTTCAACAGTTCATTTTCTTTCTCAAGTGTAACTTGGCTAAGAGAAGAGTTAGTGGGATCAAGAGAGCTACTAGAAGCAATATCATTGGATTTATCATTTTTGTTGCTACTAGTTGAAGAACCTTTCTTTCCTTTGTTTCTAGCTTGCTTAGACTTAACTTGTGGCATGAATGTAGATAAGAGAAGTCGTTTGGCAAGATAAGAGGAAGTCTTGTTTTGAAGATCATCATTGATAGCTTTAAGGAACTCAAGCTCTTGCTCTAAATTGAGCTTCTCGACGCGTAGCTTCTCATGTGTGCTTACGAGCTCTCTATGATCTTCTAGAGTTGACTCATGAGCTAACTTAAGAGTTTTTAGTTCTTGAGTTAGTCATTCTATTTCCAATTTATCATCATCACACGACTTAGCTACACTAGAGTTAGTACTAGCAAGTTCACTTTGACTAGCATAACTAGTTTTGTCAAATTGCAAGTCATCTTCAATTAACAAGTCATCTACATCACTATTGAAATCAAGATACTCGGGGTGTGATACCTTGAGGCCTTTAGCCATGAAGCAACTTCCACTCCCTTCATTTGGTGAACCAAATAGTGTTGGGTTCTACCGTAGGTGCATCGCATGCAAATTTAAATTTTCCTACGTGCAGAACATCCAAGAACATGCTACAGATATGGATCACAAACTGTTACCACTAGACGTGCTGTGCAGCAAAAGTAGAGTTGGGGCAGCGCGTTCGTGTGGTTCGTCTCCTCCTCGTCCGAGCTCCCTCTAACTACCGTTCCGATCTCCCTTGAACAGCCGGTCACCGGATCCCACGTACAGGTTCGCCTAAGCGGCGCAAGTGCACCGCCTCTAACGGTATCCGCGTGTTCAGGAGGAACACCCATGCGGCGGACTTCTAGGTTCGATCACACGGTCAACGGCGGCGAGTGGAGGTGGCTATCCGCAACACATGCAAACCCTAATGACGGTGCCGGAGTGATCAACCGGTGGGTGTGTTGCACCTCCACTATATATAGGCATCCGGTGCGGGCTCAACTCTTGGCCCTCGCATGGATCCTAAAGCCCACATGTTCCTTCCCTTAAGCGCGTGACCCTTTAGGTTCTCGTCCACTTGGTCGCACGTGAGATGACATCTGACTTGACCGGTCGGTAGCGGCCTCTAGCAAGACGTGCCGACTCCAAGTGTCCGATGAAGCTGATTAGGCAAACCTGTACTTCACACTTCTGTTCCCTTTGCCACACGATATATGTTGTCATGCACAAGGCGACATGGTCATCCTTGTTGTAGCACGACCTCTTTCTTGTTCCGGTGAATCCGACCAACATTCGGATTATCTCATAATCCTCATCACATGGCCATGCTTATCCAGGTCGGATCACCCAAGGGGCCCATAGTATATCTCTCCTGATCGGAGGGGCAAATCCCATCTTTCTCGACCATGTCTCGCAGCATGGGTCTGGACAAGCCCGAAACCTACCTTTGTAACTACCCAGTCATGGAGTAGAGTTTGGTCGGCCCAAAGCAAGTCTGTCACCATCCCGAGTACATGCGCCAGCTCAGGTCTTAGGACATAGAACGTATGTTGTACAAGAGACTCACAAATGACCTATCGCTGCGTCTCATAGTTGGGCCTGTCCAACTCAGACCTTATCTCAACTCGGATCCGACAATGTCAAATCCGACCAGATCTTTCTGAGTCCATATTATCCGGCTAGCATCCAATGCTACATGGTCAGTGAGACCGAACCATCCACCGTGTCATATGCTAGTCTGATTAGTTACACGTCCACACAACCCTTTCGACTAGGGACCATTTAGGGCATTTATCATACAATGCATAGTCTCACAAATAAGTGACATACATTTTAATACACATCAATGATAATGTCCAAGGACTATCTTTATTCATAAACACATAGGAAATATCATCATACATGATTGCCTCTAGGGCATATCTCCAACAGTCTCCCACTTGCACTAGAGTTAATCAAGTAGACATCAAATGCCCATAGCTCTAATGTGCCCCTCATGCTTGGGTTGTGGAGATGGCTTAGTCAACGGAGCTGCAACATTTGCATCCGTATGAATCTTGCATAAATTGGTATCACCTTTCTCTACAAGCTTTCATATAAAGTGATATTTTCGGTCTATGTGCTTGATCTTGTGGTGTTGTCTCCGCTCCTTGGCATGTGCGATGGCACCTGAATTATCACAATAAAGGTCCAACGGTTTTGACCAGCCCGAGAACACACCAACATCTTCCAGGAACTTCCGAATCCAAACACCTTCCTTTGCGGCTTCACAAGCCGCAATGTATTCGGCCTTTGTTGTGGAGTCGGCCACCGTATCTTGCTTGGAACTCGTCCAACTCACTGCTCCTCCATTCATGACATACACGAATCCAGTTTGCGATCGACAATCATCCCTGTCGGTTTGGAAACTAGCATCAGCGTAACCCTTTACGCAGAGCTCGTCCTCACCTTCATAAAATAGGAACATCTCTTTAGACCTTTTCAGGTACTTCAAGATAGTTTTCACCGCTTCCCAATGACTCTCACCTGGGTCGGCCTGGTATCTACTTGTTAAGCTTATTGCATAGGCAACATCAGGCCGTGTACATAGCATGGCATACCTGATGGATCCAATTGCCGAGGCATATGGAATCCTACTCACCTGGTTTTGCTCATCAGAAGTCATAGGACTCTGAGTCTTGCTTAGCCTTACACCATGTGAGAGGGGCAAGAACCCTTTCTTGGCCTCACTCATGTTGAATCTCTTCAACACTCTGTCTATGTACGTGCTCTGGCTCAAGCCGAGCAGCCTTCTCGATCTATCTCTATAGATCTTGATGCCTAAAATGTACACTACCTCTCCAAGGTCTTTCATTGAAAACTTGCCATTCAATGATTCCTTGACTGAGTTCAGCATTGAAACATCATTTCCGATCAGCAGTATGTCATCCACATACAAGATCAGAAATACTACCGAGCTCCCACTAGACTTCTTGTATAAACAATAGTCCTCTTCGTTCTTGATGAAACCAAGGTCAACGATGACTTCATCAAAACGAATGTTCCAACTCCGAGCTGCTTGCCTCAATCCATAAATGGATCTCTTGAGGTTGCATATTTTACCAACGTTAGTTGGATCGACAAAACCTTTGGGCTGTATCATGTATACATCCTCTTTTAAATTTCCATGAAGGAAAGCCGTTTTGACATCCATCTGCCATATCACATAATCGAAATATGCAGCTATAGCTAGTATGATCCTCGCCGACTTTAGCATCGCTACCGGCGAGTAGGTCTCGTCGTAGTCATTTCCTTGAACTTGTCCATAACCTTTAGTGACAAGCCGAGCTTTGTGGATCTGAACATTTCCATCCACATCGGTTTTCTTCTTAAAGACCCATTTGCAATCAATGGCAACTATGCCAGGTGGTGGATCAACCAAGTCCTAGACTTGATTCTCATCCATGGACTTTAACTCGGATCTCATGGCCTCTACCCATGCCTCAGAATCTGGGCTCACCATCGCTTCTGCATATGTTGCCGACTCATCGCTTTCCAGCAACAATACATTGCGCACTCTATACAATCTTTCTGACCTTCGTGGCTCCAATGCTGACTCCACTACGGGCTCCCTGATCAACTCCAGTATGATCTCGTCACTAGCCGACTTGTCCCCGAGTGGCTCTCGAATTTCTTCGAGTCACACCGTTCTCCCACTGGTCTCCCGATTGAGAAACTCTTTCTCTAGGAAAACCCCATTCCGAGCAACAAACACTTTGTTCTCTTCTCGGTTGTAGAAGTCATATCCCAAGGTTTCCCTCGGATATCCCACAAATATGCATTTATCCAACTTGGGTGTAAGCTTGCCTGACATGAGTCGCTTGACAAATACTTCACAACCCCAAATCTTTAGAAAAGACAAACTAGGACTCTTCCCAGTCCACATCTCATGTGGTGTCTTGTCTACGGATTTAAATGGTACCCTATTAAGTGTGAATTCTACAGTTTCTATAGCGTATCCCCGGAATGACAAGGGTAAATCCGATTTGCTCATCATCGACCGGACGATGTCCAACAAAGTTCGATTTCTCCGTTTTGACACATCTTTTCTCTGTGGCGTACCCGGAGGTGTGAGCTGAGGTACTATACCTTGGCTTTTCAGATGATTATCAAACTCCTGGCTCATGTACTCACCTCCATTATCTGACCGTAGAAGTTTTATCGTCTTGCCGAGCTGACTTTCAACCTCGTTCTGAAACTCTTTGAACTTTTAAAAAGTTTCTGACTTGTGCCTCATCAAACAGATATATCCATATCTACTCAAGTCATCGGTAAAAGTCACGAAGTACTGATAGCCACCTCTGGCTTTTATGCTCATCGGATCACATACATCACTGTGTATAAGCTCCAATAGCTTAGACGTCCTCTTGCAACTCTTTGCAAAAGGAGACTTAGTCATCTTGCCTAGCAAGCATGATTCGCATGTCTCGAACGACCCAAAGTCGGACAAGGTTAGGAGTCCATCATCATGGAGCTTCTTCATGCGTTTCAGACTAATGTGTCCAAGCCGGCAATGCTAGAAGTACGTCGGATTTATCTCATTAGGCTTATGCCTCTTGACATTCACGTTATAGACTGGTTCCGTTTCTAGATTTAAAATAAATAACCCATCTACTATGGGTGCATATCCATGGAACATTCCATTCAAATAAATTGAACAACCATTGTCCTTTATATTGAATTGATAACCTTGACTCATCAGACATGGGGCAGAAATAATCTTCCGACTAAGTGTGGGAATGTAATAACAATTATTCAATTCCAAAATAAATCGAGAAGGAAGCTTGAGCTGCATCGTGCCGACCTCCAACGCAACAACTCTTGCTTTGTTGCCGACCTTGATGTCGATCTCCCATTGTGCCACACACCTAGTTCTTACCAGCCCCTGCATCGAGCTGCAAATATGAACAACCGATCCGGTATCAAATACCCAAGAGCTACTAGGTATGTCAGCAAGGTAAATGTCTATAACATATGTAACAAGTGTACCTTTGCCTGAAGAAGCATCTACGGCCTTCTTGCCATGCTCATCAAGCCACTTGCTACAGTTCCTCTTCCAATGACCATCTTCCTTGCAATGAAAGCAAATGGTCTTTGAGTTTGGTCCGGACTTTGGCTCAGCGGCGGAGACCGCCTTCTCCGTGCCCTTTGCCTTACCCTTTTTCTTGGACCAACTCTTCTTGAACTTAGCCGAGTTCTGCACCATCAACACTTGATGCGTGCCTTTCTTAATATCTTGCTCTGCCACCTTGAGCATCCCATGCAATTCAGTGAGCTTCTTATCCATGTCGTGCATATGATAGTTCGAGAGGAACGTCCCATAGCTAGGTGAAAGAGAACCCAAATTTGCATCCGTGGATAGCTCGTCCCCAAGTGGGAAGCCTAACCGATCTTGAGCTTGCACATACCCGATCATCTTGATCACATGCAGGCTCAGTGGACCACCCTCCTTTAGCTTACAATTTGTCAAGGACTGTCAAACGTTGAAACTTTCGGCCCTAGCCTGCACATGAAACATGCTCTTCAAACTCTCGATCATATCGAAAGCCTAAATGTTTTTGAAATGCTGTTGCAAATCGGGCTCCATACAAGCCAGCATGAGGCAACTGATCTCGTTTGATTCATCAACGAGTTTCTGGTGGGCATTCTTGGTTGTGGCGTTAGCATTATCGGTAGGTTCCTTTGGAAGTGGATCCTCTAGAACATGTTCCTTTTTATTGTGCTTGAGAACAATTCTCAGATTTCTATACCAGGTGGTAAAGTTTGTTCCATTCAGCTTATCCTTTTCTAGAATTGATTTCAATGCAAACTTGGGTTGAGAAGGTGGTGCCATTGATCTACAAGAGAAAATATGCAATCACTAAGCAATGTGTTTATGTAGAGTAATTCAAGCCTTAAACAGAACTACTCCCACTGAAGTTGGCATCCCTCCGCAAACTCTCAGTGATTCAGGACCCGTCTAACATGAGTGACTAGTGAGCTTTAGCATCACTGCTAGCTAACTTGCCTATTCGGTAAGCAACATCTTGCTAATCGCATCTCTATACGACTCCTGTCGGTTGGGTAGGTATATTATACCTCGGCTCCCAACCTTGTTTGCCACAAGGCCCAAACCATTTTGATAGCCTTGTCAAGTTAACCTGATGCAGTGCATGTCTATGTCCGACACGAACCCTCCAGTTCAAGGACACCTAGTAGCACCTCAATTTTATGAGCTCACTACCAAATGTACTTGACGTGCGAAGGTGCAACATCCGGAATGGCAATATGCTTGATATTAATGAGGGATCTTTCTACCATACTAATATGCATAGAAATAAGAAGCAATATCCATCACATATAAACATAAATATGTGAAACAGTATGGCTCCTTCATGGACATCCTTCCAGGTCGGCTCCAACTCTGATGACCAAGGCGGAACTCCATTTTGTTCATCTCGCCAGGACGCCAAAGCCTCGAACTTGATCTCTGTCCTCCAACTACTACAACTAGTAATGAATTTACAAAGAATCACAAGTCGACACGCAGGTCGTTATACAATATAATGACAACACTTTGGCTCCTGCCGACTCACAATCATGACACATAGGTCATGTTAAATCACACACATGCATCACATACATATGAGGAATACTATTCACATCAAACCTACAAAACAAACTTATGAATAGAATCACATTCTACCAGTTTGTGTGATCGTGTACGAAATACAAGGCACTACGAAATAAATTTTCGGAAATCACAGATTGCATGTGCACTCCGATGATGCCTAATTTTCTGATCTGACCGATCTCATCGATCATAGCGAATCCAATTCGGATTTACATTTCACGGTTAACCGAGACGACGGATACTGACCGGTAGGGGTAGGTTGCATCACGACCTCATCGATTCCGATTGACAGAAAACATAGCCTCAACAATCTCGATGTGCAGTTGATCTCATCAACCATGCACATAGCCGATCTCATGAACGACGACAAATCACATCCGCTGCCGCCACATATCACATATGCTACCGATCTGAATCCAAAACCTATAACAGAGGCTCTGATACCACTGTTGGGTTCTACCGTAGGTGCATCGCATGCAAATTAAAATTTCCTACGTACAGAACATCCAAGAACATGCTACGGAGATGGATCACAGATTGTTACCACTAGACGCGCAGTGCTGTGCAGCAGAAGTAGAGTTGGGGCAGCGCGTTCGTGTAGTCCGTCTCCTCCTTGTTTGAGCTCCCTCAAACTGTCGTTCTGATCTCCCTCGAATAGCCGGTCACCGGATTCCACGTACAGGTTCGCCGGAGCGATGCAAGTGCACCGCCTCTAATGGTATCCACGCGTGCAAGAGGAACACCCGTGCGGCGGACTTCTAGGTCCGATCACACGGTCGGCGGCGGCAAGTGGAGGTGGCTATTTGCAACACATGAAAACCCTAATGACGGCGACGAAGCGATCAACCAGATGGGTGTGCCGCACCTCCACTATATATAGGCATCCGGTGCGGGCTCAACTCTTGGGCCTCGCACGGATCCTAAAGCCCACGTGTTCCTTCCCTTAAGCGTGCGACCCTTTAGGTTCTCGTCCACTTGGTCGTGAGTCAGATGACATCCAACTCGACCGGTCGATAGCGGCCTCTAGCAAGACGTGCCAACTCCAAGTGTCCGATGAAGCTGGTTAGGCGAACCTGTACTTCACACTTCTGTTCCCTTTGCCACACGATATATGTTGTCATGCACAAGGCGACATGGTCATCCTTGTTGCAGCATGACCTCTTTCTCGTTCCGATGAATCCGACCAACATTCGGATTATCTCATAATCCTCATCGCATGGCCACGCTTATCCAGGTCGGATCGCCCAGGGGCCGAGAGTATATCTCTCCTGATCGGATGGGCAAATCCCATCTTGCTCGAGCATGTCTCGCAGCATGGGTCTGGACAAGCCCGAAACCTACCTTTGTAACTACCCAGTCACGGATTATCGTTTGGTCGGCCCAAAGCAAGTCTGTCACCATCCCGAGTACATGTGCCAGCTCAGGTCTTAGGACATAGAATGTATGTTCTACTAGAGACTCACAGATGACCTATCGCTGTGTCTCATAGTTGGGTCTGTCCAACTCAGACCTTATCTCGACTGTGATCCGAATATGTCAAATCCGACCAGACCTTTCTAAGTCCATTTTATCTGGCTAGCATCCAATGCTACATGGTCAGTGAGACCAAACCATCCATCATGTCATATGCTAGTCTGATTAGTTGCGTGTCCACACAACCCTTTCGACTACGGACCATTTAGGACAGTTATCAGACAATTCATAGTCTCACAAACAAGTCACATACTTGTTCATACACATCAATGATAATGTCCAAGGACTATCTTTATTCATAAACACATAGGAAATATCATCATACAAGATTGCCTCTAGGTCATATCTCCAACAAATAGATCATAGGAGTTGGTAGTCACTAGTGCAATTCCGACAACACCTTCATCCTGACTATAGTCAGAGTTGGAGTGATAGCTTCTCTCGAAGTGGTTGTCAGAGTTGGAGCCGGAAACCCATTCACCAACATGACCTTGATGTTTCCTTCTTGAGTAGATCTTGGTGTACTTGTCCTTCTTCTCTGAGTCCCTACTTGTCCTTCAGGGTCTTCGTTCATAATGATCATCTCTACTCCTTCTCTCTCTTCGAGGTGACTCGTCTCTTGAGCTTCGTCTTCTTGGTGACTCTTCTATTCGTTTGTAGGGAGACATGCACTCATCAGATTAGTGTCCGGGCTTTCCAAAATTGTAGCAGTTTCGGTCATGACTTGACGAACGCTTCTCTTCATATCTTGAGTTGGAGCTTCGATCTTTGCTTCTATGCTTGTAGAACTTGTTGAATTTCTTGACCATGAGGCTTATCTCTTCATTTGTGACAAGGTTGTCGCTTGAGGTAGCGGGAGCATCACTTGTGGCTTTGTAAGCACCGATAGACTTGTGGTGAAGCTCTTCCTTGTCTTTGAGTGTCATCTCGTGAGCAACAATTCTACCAATCACTTCCGTTGGCTTGAGATATTTGTAGTTGGGCATCATTTGGATCAATGTGCAAATGGTGTCATATCGATCATCCAAAGCTTGAAGTATCTTCCTGATGGTGAATTTCTCAAGCATTTCTTCGCTTCCTAAGCCTATAACCTCATTGGTGATGAGATCTAGCCTACAGTACATCTCAGGGACTCTTTCACCATCCTTCATCTTGAACTTTTCAAGTTGACTTTTAAGAACATCCAACTTGGATTCTCTCATAGATTCAGTTCCTTCGTGCATACCAACCAAAGTATCCCAAATCCCGTTTGCCTTCTCAAGACGACTGATCTTGTTGAATTCTTCGGGGCATAAGCAGTTGAGGAGAATGTCACGTGCTTGAGCATTGAGTTGCAACATCTTCAACTCATCTGCAGTCACTTCACGATTGGGTTCATTTCCTTCCACAAAGAATTCACCTTGCATGCAAACACGAACAACATCCCAAACGGAGGGGTTATGACCAAGCAAATGCATTTTCATTTGTGCTTCCCACTTGAAAAATTTGTGCCATCAAAGTACGAACCTCTACGGTGATAATTTCCCTCACTAGACGCCATACTTCTCCTAGGTTGTGAGACCAATGCAATGGACACCAAAGCTCTGATACCACTTGTAGGATCAAAATAGGTCTAGAGGGGGGATGGTGATTAGACTACTTGACCAAATAAAATTCTACTTTTTCCCAATTTTAATTCTTAGCAGATTTTAGCATTCATAGTATGTCAAGTACACCCTACACATGCTTGTCTAAGAGTATATCAGCAAAAAGTAGGGACATTTCACATGTAAGTAAAGAGAGGGTAGGAAGAAAAAACATAATTGGTGAAACGATGATTTTTCTCGGGGTTACGATAGGTGGCGCTATCGTATATCCACGTTCATGGAGTCTTCAACCCACGGAGGGTAACGGTCGTGAGAGTCCATGGAGGGCTCTACCCACGGAGGGTTCCACGAAGAAGCAACCTTGACTATACCATGATGGCCTACGTCCACGGAGGACTAGCCTTACTCGGGGTAGATCTTCATGAAGTAGGTGATCTCCTTTCCCATACAAACTTCTTGGTTCACTCCACAACACGAAGTAGGAGGCTCCCAAGTGACACCTAACCAATCTAGAAGGCACCACCCTCCAAAATGTAATAGGCTCGGTAATGTCGATGAACTCCTTGCTCTTGTGCTTCAAGATGATAGACTCCTCAACACACAATCACATTCTCACAGATATGGCTTGGTAGAAGAGATGGGATTGGTGGAAAGCAACTTGGGGAGGCTAGAAATCAAGATCCATATGGTTGGAGTGGAAGATCTTGACCTCAACACAAGGGTAGGTGGTTCTCTCTCAGAAAACTGATAGGATAGGTATGGAATGGTTATGAGTGCTTCTCTTTCAAGTAGGTGGTGGTGGAGGTATATATAGGCATCCCCAAAAATCCAACCGTTACACACAATAAGTCAGACTTGGTGACACCAATGTGTTAATCTCGGTGGTACCGAAGTGACGAAAAGGTGGCAAACTTTGAATCTCGGTGAGACTGATATAGGAATCTCGGTTGCACCGATAAGGTGACCAACAGTCAGAATGCACAATCTCGGTGACGCCGATTCGACAATCTCGGAGGGACCGAAATTGTGAACTTGCGTAACAGAAAGTTGGCAGCCTAAATTCGGTGGCACCGGTAGTTGCACCGAAGTGGCTAGGGTTTGGCTGAGTCTTCCTAGGGTTTGGAATCTGTGGCACCAAATGTGGAATGTTGGTTGCACCAATTTTGAGTATTTGGCTTTGGACAGACTTTGGTGGGAGAGTTTGTGGGTGTCTTTGGTGACTATCACTTGTGCACGTATGAGCATTTTGTTCACCAACAAAACCTTACCGCCTTTTAATAGTATTGGCTTTCCTATGGACTCGAAGTGATTTCTCACAAATATAAAATGTAGAGTCCTCTTGCTTGAAGCTTTGCCAACCTATTTCCTTGCATCTTGGGGTATTCCACAATCTCTTTTTGCCAACCCATCAGTGAACTTTTCCTGAAACATACTTGGTGGAAACATTGGTTCAATGACTTATATGTTGTTATGAATTACCAAAACCACCAAGGGAGCAAATATGCTTTCAATCTCCCCCTTTTTTTTAATTGATTACAACATATAGATCAAAGCTTCGACATATGATATAATTAATGAATGTAATTGTCGCTTTGAGGAGTATGTGATAAGAAAGAGCTGCCCTAAAGTTGTGCATTATTTTGAATTTGCGTTGGAATGCAAATGCACAATTGATTAGGTACATGGGGCACTTCTTCCATGTCACATACATCTTGGTGGTGTGTGAGAATAATTAGAGTGAACATCATAACACAACACAATCAAGCAAAGTAGAAAGATCATCCCATAAAGCATTAAGATGATAGGAAGTAGTAGCATCACACAAAAAGTGTATCACAAGCAACCAAAATACAATTGTTTTTGAAAAGCAATAAACACCAAAACACTCTCTCACTCGAAGCCTAAAGATCTATATACACTTCTCCCCCTTTGGCAACAAGTTACCAAAAAGTTCAAAGGCATATGTCTAAGCATTTTTGGGTTGTTCTCCCTCGATTATTGATGAAGGAGTCAAGAGATCAGCATCGTCGAAGATCTCTGCAGATGTCGTGGATGGAGTTGGAGTGGAAGCTAGAGGAACTGGAGCTGATGGAGCAAGAGCTGAGGTGACAACAGCAGGAGCTGATGAAGAGGGCCTCAAGTCTGGAGCTGGCATAGTGGCTGATCTGGCTTGTGTAGGAAACTGTGTGCCTGTCCTGAGAGGTGATCCATCCTCATCATCATGATGTGAAGAAGTGGTGTGAGGAAGAGGTACTGAGTCAACTTCCTTCTGGAGCTCTGCGACGGTCTTAGTCAGCCTGTCCACCTTATCATTAAGGGTCTTGATCCTAGTTTCAAAGATCCTCACCAGAGTGTTATGGTTGTCCAGAATCCCCTTAATGTCCTTTTAGGCTTTTCAGCAGCAACCTTCTAGGATTTTGTGCTCTTGGATGTGCGAGACTTGGGCATAGCATCAGCTAGAAGTTTCTTGGCCTTCTTATTGGGAGGAGCCTGGATCTGAAAAAGAACTAGGCTCAGGGCTAGTGCCTGAACTCATGTCAACATCCTGTTCTGACAAGTTCTGACTGTCCGACCCTGACATGTTGACCCTATGAATAGATTATAGGAGAGTGGAATAGGATAAGTCATCACAAAATGTAGCTGGTTTTTGAAGGTTTGAACAGAAAAATTATAGATGTAGTTCACTTCAAAACTGGATTTCGGTGTCACCGAGTCAAACATTTCGGTGCTGTCGAGACTCACAAAACCATTAACCGAAACTTGGCAAGAGTTTCGATCAAACCGAAAACTACCACTCGGTCTCACTGAGTTCTATTCTTAGTGGCACAAAAAGGCAATCGGTGGAACCGTTTTTCTCACTCGGTATGACCGAGATGCAATTTCACGGGCAACTAAACCTAGAATTTTTCGATTCGCTAGACTATGGAGTTTATCTTGTGGATAGAACGATCTCACACGGTGGCTAGATAATGGTAAAACCCGAACGAGCAAGATTCGGAGGTTGGAGTGCAAGAGAGGGCTGCATCTGTACCCTAGCTCGGTGAAGGATCTGCTTTGGCGGCGACGGGGGCAAAGATTCCGTCGACGGCGGCGATTCCCATTGACGGAGGAGTGCGGGAAGACAAGGGCAATGACGAGGGGGTACTTCTGTGGCAGCTTAGGGCTTGGGGCGCGACGGTTTGAAGAATGAATTGTCCAGCCGTCGGGACCACCGAATATATACCCTCCACTGTCCGTGACACCGATTCTAAATTTTTGGTGTCACCGAGATTCTCTACTGTCCATTGATAGGGAAACTCGGTGTAACCGAGAATATGGAATCAGTAGTACCGAGGCAAGAAATCGAGATCAACCCTTGGCGTTCGGTGAGACCGAGAACTATGGGTTGGTTCCACCGAGATGCACTTGGGAGGTTTTAATGGCTAGTCCTTGTCGATACAGAACTCCGAGTGCTCCTAAAACAAAGAGACCGAAAAGTACTTGTTCAAATTCTGTGATGCAGCATGAATAGAGTAGGAGGTGAGAAAGCATAGATGACTAAAGAAGTGGTCCTAGGCATTCTTGTATATCCAATTGGCAAATAAATATGAAAAACCAAATAGAAACAATTGGATATCCACGAATGAGTAAATAAATGCAGACTAACATGCTCACACAATAAGATGTCAAATAAAATCATGGCAAACATGCACAAACACAATAGCATCTAACAAGCAATTTGGCAATGACGGAGTCATCTATATATGAGTGTATTGACATAGGAGCCAAGTAAGAATACTTGATCATAGGTCATACTCATCGTTTAAGCACAAGCGGGGTTACCACTTTCACATAAAGCATTTAATATTGTCACATTCTTATGAGATGCTTTAACTCAAGTCTTAGAGTAAAGCCCCCCCTAGATGTGACATACCCCATAGGAGGGATAAACTAACCTTTGGTTTTGTCGAAGAAGACTTCATGTTTTTGAGGTAGTGATGGATGCTCAAAGTTGATGAATATCACCAATAGTTGGGTGGATCCTGGTTGTTTCACTACTCTTCTCACCTACATGGGTTAGTCCCAACACACAAGAGACAAATACAAGTATATATATGGACATGGAGTGCAAAGCATATGTGATAATGTCCATTGATTTGTTGATTACCTTGTCCCTTGCTTACCTTTGAGGGAATGTGTGACCTCTTGAACTATTGCATAATGTTGATGTTGTTTGCAACTAGTTCTCGCCAATAATGAATATGAGTGAATTTAATTGGTGGAGGCACCCCTCAAGAACTCTCTAGTTCTTCTTATTGGGGACCCACATCAAGTTGATGGGGATCCTTGGTGTTGAAGTAGCACTTGTTGAAGTTGAGCTTATAGTAGCCTTGGGAACCCACTTCACCAAAGCTTGGGATTCATCTTCATATGAGTCAAAGTCCTCTTGAAGCTTGTTCTTGTCCTTGAGCTTGGTGTCTTGTGATAGAAGGTCATCTTGAGCTTTTGCTCCCTTGGGAAGAGTATTTTCATACTTCTACTTTTGAGGAAAAAACTTGGGATTGGGGTATTGACCTTCTTCCCATTCAACTCCATTAGCGTTTAAGTAGCCAACACCACGATTCTTCCGGTACCCTCCATGCTTGCGTACAATCTCCTCAAATTGTTTGCACCCTTCAAGACTCTTGTAGATACCTTTCTCTACAATCCCTTTCAAGAGTTCATTTTCTTGCGCAAGTGTAACTTGGCTAAAAGAAGAGTTAGTGGGATCAAGAGAGCTACTAGAAGCAATATGATTGGATTTATCATTTTTATTGCTACTAGTTGAAGAACCTTTCTTTCCTTTGTTACTAGATCTCTTAGACTTAACTTGTGGCACGAATGTAGATAAGAGAAGTCATTTGGCTCGATTAGATGAAGTCTTGTTTCGAAGATCGTCATTGATATCTTTAAGGAACTCATGCTCTTTCTCTAAATTGAGCTACTTGAAGCATAGCTTCTCATGTGTCCTTACAAGCTCTCTATGATCTTCTAGAGTTTACTCATGAGGTAACTTAAGAGTTTTTAGTTCTTGATTTAGTCATTCTATTTCCAACTTATCATCATCACACGACTTATCTACACTAGAGTGAGTACTAGCAAGTTC
The DNA here is from genome assembly GCA_022496015.1 of Hordeum marinum. Taxonomy (NCBI): domain Eukaryota; kingdom Viridiplantae; phylum Streptophyta; class Magnoliopsida; order Poales; family Poaceae; genus Hordeum; species Hordeum marinum. The sequence continues at coordinate 337,843,005 of CM039675.1, forward strand.
ATTTTGACTAGCATTACCTGTTTTGTCAAATAGCAAGTCATCTTCAATTAACAAGTCATCTTCATCACTATTGAAATCAAGATACTTGGGGTGTGATACCTTGGGGCCTTTATCCATGAAGCAACTTCCACTCCCATCATTTGGTGAATCAAATAGATCATAGGAGTTGGTAGTCACTAGTGCAATTCCGACAACACCTTTATCTTGACTATAGTCGGAGTTGAAGTGATAGCTTCTCTCAAAGTGGTTGTCAGAGTCAGAGCTGGAAACCCATTCACCAACATGAGCTTGATGCTTCCTTATTGAGTAGCTCTTGGTGTACTTGTCCTTCTTCTCCAAGTCCGTACTTCTCCTTGAGGGTCTTCGTTCATAACGACCGTCTCTACTTCTTCTCTCTCTTCGAGGTGACTCATCTCTTGAGCTTCATATTTGTAACATCCCAAACTTTGGAATGTTATAATTAGTATTAGAATGAATGCTTGTTTGCTTGAGTGATTGAAATTGAGTGAAATTTGAAACTTTTGAAAACTTTTGAATGAGAGGGAATAAAATGACTTTCCCATTTTCTTTTGAATTCAAATTCTTACTTTTCAAATCAGTGAGAGAAGATGACATGACTTCTTCAAATTGAAAAGATTTGGAAAGGGAATTTGAAAACCATTTGAAAATTTCTCATATGGAGTTTCACCTTCCATATTTGAATTCCCTATATGAATTTGTAAGCATTCAAACCCCTTGAATTTTTTTGAGAGGAGTAATATGACAATCCAAACCATGGGTATTTTTGTGAAGCTCTTGAACCATAAAACCCAAGGGGTTATTTGAAAAAAAATTGCAAAAATAAATAAATCCATTTAGGCATTTTCTGAAAATAATTTTTTTGAAAGTATTTAATTTGGCAGAGGAAAAATGTTCACTGAATGTAATTTATTTCCCTGGTCATTTTGGTATATAAAACTTTATTTTTTGGATTGGTTTTGAATGCCTTAATGATATTTTAATGCTCTGGCAATTAATAAAAAGGAAACTATGAAACGAGTTATTAGCCCACCGGCCCACCGCCCATAACCCCTACCGAAACTCCTCCGGACCGGCCACCGATGCCACTAACCCCGCCCCCTCTCTCTCTGACGCGTGGGACCCCGACCGACCCAGCCATCCCCGCGGTCGTCCCCTCCATCGCGCCCCTGACATCGTCGGCGAGCTCATCGCCCCGGATCTCGCTTCCTTTCCTTTCCCCAACCCCGTGCTGCCCTATAAGTAATCCCCAGTCCCTCCGCACTCCATTAAAACCCCAAAACCCCACTCCCCTTGCCAGAACCACCCCGCACAACCTCACCGGAGTTCGGTTCTCAACCGAAGCCACCGGAGCTCGTGGCCGACTGCTCCCTCACCTTCACTCCCCTCCGATGCCACCTACGAATGCCGGAGACTCACCGTCACCGTTTGAAGCCCTCGGACGCCACCCCCGACCACCACAGCACCGTCTCCAAGCATCTTTGACTTCCGGCCACCGTCGACATCATCGGAGCTCCCCACCGCTCTGTAAGTCACCAGCGACGCCCTCCTCCGTTCGATCCCATTCCAACGGTCAGGATTAGATCGTGTATTTTATTTTAATTCCCAAACCATTTTCTCCTAGCGTTCGGTCGTCCGCTCGCAAACCCCGCACGTACACGGCCTCGGCCAACCACAACCCGCCACATAGCCCCTGTCCGATAAGATCCATTTTTCCTTTTTCTGATTCTGTTTTAGAAAACAAAATGATTTCCAATTTTTTTTTGTTATATCTTTAAAAATAATTAGTGTTTTTAATTGATTCTTTTTGCATTAGGTCAAAAATTGCATGTAGTTTCTGTAGATACCAAGTTTGACCATATTTGAAAATTTGAAAATTGATTTCAAACAGATTTGATTCAAATCTTATTTTCTGAATATCTTGAGTTTAAAAATATATTTTGAGTTGATTATTTTTTATACTTCTCACTAGTGACCTTAATTAGCATTAGGTAGAGTTTGGAAATTTTTAGAATACTTTAGAATAGTATTTTCAAGCAAAATACATTCTGTTTAGTTCCTATTAGGTTTATTTATATTTATTTTGTTTTAAATTATTTTAAATTATTTTTCTTTTATATTAGTGATGGATTTTATAAAGTTTTATGTTAGATAATAGTATCCCTTAAAAACAAATAATATTTTATTAGTTGATTGCATGAAAATCAATTCTAGTTCAACTATAACTTGCGATTAGATTTTCATTGCTATGTTGATCTTGTATTTGAAAATAGTTTCCACAAATTGTTTTATAAGTTTGATTTTTTGTTAGTCTAAGTTTAGATCAAAAACAATTTGTATTATAGTTGAGATTGTTTGTGGTTTAATCCAAGGATGACCTTGTTTTATATCAAAAGAAGAATCTTTATAAAAGCTTTTCAATTAGTTCTCTTTGCAAAATAAAGACTTATGAGAAAATACTTTCTATTAATTATTTGTTTTAAAAAAATTTGTTTTTCATTTGTTAACTTAGTGTTTTCTACTGATATGTTCTAGTAGTTAAAAACTTATGTTGCTAGAGTATTGTTTTCTAAATTATTAGTTGTTCTTCAAAAGTAATTCTTTTTGCTAAGTAAAATGCTTGCTAAAATACTTTTATTATATTTTCCTTTGTTTTTGTTTGTTACTTTTGAAAATTAGGATGTACTTGTAGAGAAAACCAACTTTGGTTGTGTTGATGAAATTTTGTCTTAAGTATTTCCTTCATCACAACCTTGTTGCTTTTGGTTTTTTGTGTAACTTTTGATTGATAGAATTCATTGCTAGTATGATTGCTTATATGAATGCAATGTTTGATTTTAGATTTTTATCGGAGAGTGACGAATAGTCTATCAAGTTACTTATGAGAGCGATATTATTGCTTCATCAACAGTACATGCAAGTTCACTTTGATCATCTATTTTCATACCTATGTTTTATAGCATGTAGTGACATCATTCAACAAATCCCTCCAATAGTGTTATTGAAATTCTTGTAGTTGAGTAGAATGCATGAGGTAGGATCCCACCACTTGTTACTAAAGCCCTGGGAACGTTAGTTATTGCAATGCTATGCTAAAGTAGATGGGGTCTGGTATGAGTGATCGTGAGTGGTGTGAGAAGGAGGACTCTACGTCAAGACGACAACTTCATGAAGGCATCTTCAAGTCCTGCATCTTCAAGACCTCAAGACTTCAAGACTCGAGAAACAAGTTTTCAATACACATTACTGGGTGAAGGATGGTTGGAACGGCGCCCTAGGGAAGCCAGTGGTTAGCCTAGGTGTTGCTGGGGAAGTGCCAGTATTTCACGCGGAAAGCTTCACCCAGACTCAAAGAGACGGATGAATACTTCATGCCCAGAAGCTTACCTGTGTAGCCACAAGTCATTATGGGCTCTGGCTTGGTTGATCTTTGTTGTGACCTTAGCTGGGCAGGGCTACGAGATGTAGTCGATGTTAGGATTGGATGGGCACTGACAGTAGTCAGGGAAACACTCTGAAAGACCATGTTTCGTTCGTCCTGTTCTCAAACACTCGGCAATGCGAGGACTTACAAGGAGGGAACGAATCTTGTGGGTAAAGTACACAACACTCTGCAGAGTTAAACCTAATCGATTAGCCGTGTCCCTAGTTATGGATAATTTGAGCCTCTGGACTTGGATCTATCTCTGAACTCTCAACATTGGATTGATAATTAATTGTGGGCATTTGGACATCGGTTGGCGGAACCATGTCATGATAGGTAACTCTATAGTGAAACTCCTGATACTCCTTTGTTGTAGGACAAGAAAATAAAATTAGCTTTTATGCAAAAACTCAGACACGGAGCCACAAAGCCTTTTCATATAGAATAGTATTTATCTTCTATTTCTACTATGGTGATCTTGCCAGTACATTCAATGTACCGACCTACACAGCTGTAACGTCTTATGTTGCAGATAAGCTCTACGACGAGTAAAAGTACGATTCAGGGTTACGGTCCGCACTCAACCTGCCGTTGGTGTTATTGGGATTCCACTCCCGTTGACCGCTTCCGCTAAAATTTTAAGGTATATATCGGTTTTACGTTAATTACATGTGATTGCACTTTGATATATACATTGATGTACTGTGTGTGCCAGCATACTGATCTAGGGATGGCACAGAACACACAGAGGCTTGACTCATTTTGAGTTGGGTCGCTATAGTCTTCTTGGTGACTCTTTTCTTCGTTTGTAGGGAGCCGTGCACTCATTGGAGTAGTGTCCGGGCTTTCCACAATTATAGCAATTTCGGTCACGGCTTGACGAACGCTTCTCTTCATATCTTGAGTTGGAGCTTTGATCTTTGCTTCTATTCTTGCATAACTTGTTGAATTTCTTGACCTTGAGGCTTATCTCTTCATTTGTGACAAGGTTGTCGCTTGAGGTAGTCGGAGCATCACTTGTGGCTTTGATAGCACCGCTATACTTGTGGTGAAGCTCTTCCTTGTCTTTGAGTGTCATCTCATGAGCAACAATTCTACCAATACCTTCCGTTGGCTTGAGATCTTTGTTGTTGGGCATCATTTGGATCAATGTGCAAACAGTGTCATATCGATCATCCAAAGCTCAAAGTATCTTCTTGATGATGAATTTGTGAGTCATTTGTTCGCTTCCTAATTCGGAAATCTCATTGGTGATGAGAGCTAGCCTAGAGTACATCTTAGAAACTCCTTCACCATCCTTCATCTTGAAATTGTCAAGTTGACTTTTAAGAACATCCAACCTTGATTCTCTCACAGATTCAGTTCCTTCATGCATATCAACCAAAGTATCCCAAATCTCTTTTGCATTCTCAGGACGGCTGATCTTGTTGAATTCCTCGGGGCATAGGAAGTTGAAGAGAATGTCACATGCTTGAGCATTGAGTTAAAACATCTTCAACTCATGCGCAGTCGCTTCACGATCGGGTTCCTTTCCTTCCACAAAGAATTCACCTTGCATCCAACACGAACAACAGCCCAAACGGAGGGGTTATGACCTAGCAAATGCATTTTCATTTTGTGCTTCCAACTAGCAAAATTTGTGCCATCAAAGTACGAACCTCTACAGTGATAATTTCCCTCACTAGACGCCATACTTCTCCTAGGTTGTGAGACCAATGCAATTGAGACCAAAGCTCTGATACCACTTGTAGGATTGAAAGTAGGTCTAGAGGGGGGGGGTGATTAGACTACTTGACCAACTAAAATCTATGTTTTCCCCATTTTAATTCTTGGCAGATTTTAGCATTCATAGTATGTCAATTACACCCTACACATGCATGTCTAAGAGTATAGCAACGGGGAGTAGAAACATTGCACATGTAAGTAAAGAGAGGGTGGGAAGAGCAAACGCAATTGCTGACACGATGATTTTTCCCGTGGTTCCGATAGGTGGCACTATCGTACATCCACGTTCATGGAGTCTTCAACCCATGGAGGGCAACGGTCGCGAGATTCCACTGAGGGCTCTACCCACAGAGGGTTCCACGAAGAAGCAACCTTGACTATACCATGATGGCTTACATCCACGGAGGTCTAGCCTTACTTGGGGTAGATCTTCATGAAGTAGGGGATCTCCTTGCCCTTACAAACATCTTGGTTCACTCCACAACACGAAGTAGGAGTCTCCCAAGCAACACCTAACCAAACTAGGAGGTACCACCCTCCAAAAGGTAATAGGCTCTCTAATGTCGATGAACTACTTGCTCTTGTTCTTCAAGATGTTAGAATCCTCAATACACAATCACTCTCTCCCAAATATGGCTTGGTAGAAGAGATGGGATTGGTAAGCAACTTGGGGAGGCTAGAAATTAAGGTCCATATGGTTGGAGTGGAAGATCTTGACCTCAACACAAGGGTAGGTGGTTCTCTCTCAGAAAACTGATAGGATAGGTATGGAATTGTTCTGAGTGCTTCTCTTTCGAGTAGGTGGTGGTGGAGGGGTATATATAGGAATCCTAAAAATCCAACCGTTACACACAATAAGTCAGACTCGGTGACACCGATGTGTTAATCTCGGTGGTACTGAAATGACTAAAAGGTGGCAACTTTTGAATCTTGGTGTCGTGGATTTATCACGGCAGATGTCCAGGTGAACGGACTTGGATTTGAGGCCATCGCTAACGTGATGGACTCAAAGGGGTTGGCTGGGACGAAGGACACAAGTTTACCTAGGTTCGGCCCCTCAAGGCGAGGTAATAGCCTACGTCCTGCTTGTGTTTGTATTGCTTGTTGTATCAATTACAAGGGAGCTAAAGCTTGACCTAGTTGTCGATAACCTGATCTCTAAGTCGCCCCGGGTCTACCTTTATATAGGAGGTAAAGACTCCGGGTCATACAAGTTATAACCGACTCTCATTGTTTATCCGAGTCTTCCTCTATCATCCCTGCCAAGTTACCTCTTGGCGGCTCAAGCACCCGTGTCTTCTCTGTCTGGGCCACCTAGCGGCCCACGCCATGAGCCGCCTATCTTCCTGGGCCATAAGTCTCATGGCTCATTCTTGGGTCGGCTCACGAGCCGTCAGGTATAACCCGGACCCCTTTAGGACGGTCATACTATGGGATTATATGCACAACATTAGGCCCCAGGTTGATTTGAGCTTGCTCACTTCATCCTTTTCTTCTGCTCGTCGGCGAGTCGCCCGGTGATGACCCGCCGTGACGTACAAACAAATCTCTTATTAAATGGTCAGCTCGAAAATCGAGGCGTCCGCGTCGATCGAATGATTTTTGTTGCCTGGATTTTCGTGCCTGCCTGTTTTCCTTTTAAATAGGACCGTTGCGAGTGGCATTTCCTTTCCCCCGCTCGCGCTTCCATCTTCTTTCTCTTTGACGCTTCCGCTCCTGCTCCGGCGCCGTCTTCGTCTTGCTGTCGACCGACCGCTGCATCAACTTGTTGCGGACCAGAGTTCATCTTGCGCTCATCACGTTGTCACCGGTAAGTCTTCTTTCCGTAGATCCATAGCCATCTCAGGTTGGGTTTCTATAGAATTTTGCCGCCTTCGTCGTTTTAGAGTTCGAACTTCATTATCGCCGGCCGCGCTTTAGCGTACGAACTCTAGACCGTCGCTCGTCTTCACGATGCCGCTATGTAAAAGGCGGTAAACAAGAACACATAGATTCATCCTTGCTCCTCTTGCCAATTTGGATTTCGTCCGATTCGCCTGTTCGTCCTTAGGTCTGAAAATAAAAGGCATTTACCCTGTTTTTGTAGATCTGTCATTTTAGCTGAACTTTACGAAATCTGTTTCCTAGGACTTCGCCGATTTTCTCTCCTCCTCCTTTCTTTGTTGACCCGCCAGGCCTCTATGGCTCTCATCAGCCGGACCATGGCATATTATTTGTAGAGCCCTTAAAATTATAAGTCGTCGCAGATATTTGTTTGCTCTTGACTCGCCGTACTTTTAACTTGCACAGTCTTTAAGCCGCCAGCATGTCTCGCACCTCCAACTCATGCACCTGGGTCGGGTCTTGCATCGCGGAGGAATTCTTACTGGATTTTGTTCACGCGGGTACCCTTCCTTCCAAGGAGGTCCTTAATTGGCGGGCCCTGGGTGATGAAACGTGGCCCACTCCTCAAGAAGGCGAAGTAGTGGTTTTCTCTGACCATATCGAGCGAGGATTCGTGCCTCCTGGCTCGAAGTTCTTTTGTGACGTCCTTCACTTCTACAAGCTTCACCCCCAAGACTTGGCCCCCAACTCCGTCTCAAATATATGCAATTTTCAAGTGCTCTGTGAAGTCTATCTGCAAGCCAAGCCGTCTGTGGGGTTATTTCGAGAATTCTTCTATGCCAACCAGCAAACTAAGATGAAAGTCGGTCCGAGTCTAGAGCTTGGCGGGATCTCCATCCAACGGCGTAGGGATATTACTTTTCCGGCCATGCAGATGCCGAGTCATCCAAAGGACTGGAACAAGACTTGGTTCTACTGCAAGGATACCTCTCCTGAGAATGAGCGTCCACTGTCGGGTTATCGTCCCTCCCGGCTCAAGACAACTTCAGAGCTTCCTGGCCGGCTATCAGCTTCGGAACATGCAAGGTACGAGCCGGCTCAAGCCAAGATCAAGGCCCTCATGGACAATGGTTTAACCGGACTGGACTTGATCCGCTGCTGGATTTCCTGGCGGATTATGCCCTTAAGTCATAGAAGTCGGCTCATGTGTGAATAAGAAGGCAAGTATGATAGTTCATTATGCTTCAGCCAATCAACACTGACAGAGGATGACATCACCACCATCATCCGAAGCCTCGTCCATGAAGCATGCGGATCATGTAGCGCCATTGGCCTGGCGCCTTTTAACGCCAAAAATCTAGCCCCAAATGAAAGGTGACTCTTCACCCCTTTTTCTTCTTGCCACTCATACCTTTCTGACTCATTACCGTTTAACCGGTTTACCTTTCCAGGCCAACTCTGATTTCTGGAAGAAAGAATATGTTCCTCCCTTGAAGAAGCTCAAGAAGAAAGCTCCGGATAAGAAGTCCAAGAAGACCGCCCCACAAGAAGGATGGTTTGACCCTCCGCAATCGTCCGACTCAGAGGTAAACCTTGGCTACTTTCTGCCATTTTATTATCTTATTTTACTTACACTTGTTTTACTCATAGGATTATGTTGAAACAAGCCACGCCAATGCCCCTAAGGTAATCTATACTTCTTCCGGCTCAGAATATTTTGTCCCCCGGAAGCCGTGGTGGGTTATTGGAGAAGTTCCTCTTTCTCATCCTCTTGCTTATCTGGATCCCGACTTTCTTTTGAAAAAGCAACAACAGGCCGAGCGTCGCCAGACCCGGAGCGTTGGTTCCACTGATCTTATGTCCAGCTTGCCAAACTCGCCAGCTCCGAAAAAACGCCCCGCAGAGGTATGTATCTCCGTTTAATTAATTTTAATTTGCGACCTCGACGATGTCTCATCTTTCTTGAGTTGCCTCTCAGAAATCACCCTATTGCGGCGACTCTTAGGCGACCGCTCTGCCGCCTCCCAGGATCAACCTGTTGTAAGTATTTCCCGCTATGACATCCGGCTCTTTATGCGGCATTAGTATCCTTTGGATTCTGATCCTCACGTTTCACAGTGCTCAAGACCAGCATCGAAAAACCAACAAGTCCTCCCCCGGCCCTGCTGCCGAAGAGCCAGAGCATTCAAAGCCAGATGACTCGCGGCCGGCTGAAGATATCCCAGCAACTTCTGCAGAGCCGACCGCTGATGACATTGTCCCAGATAGTCCACCAAAGAATCCTTCTAAGCCACCGAGCCCTGCCCAGGCGGCTAAGGACACGACTGGCCCAGAAGTTGAAATCACTGGCGTTGATTTGCATTCTCCCCCGGCTGACGTGCTGACCAAGCAGGGTGAAACAACTGAAGCTTCTAGGAAGCTACAATTTGAGCCTTCTTCCTTGGAGAACATGACAGCTGAGGAGTTTCATGCTGGCTACATGACCCGCCTATCCACTAGCCGGGACCTGGATCTCCAACTGGTTAACCTCATGAAGAGGAAGTATGAGGTATCCCTATGTAGCCCCCAAGTGCCGGCTTAATCTCTCGACATATTGAGCCGGGACTTTGCATAGTTATCTTTTAGATAAAATTATTCTGTAGAAGATAATCCGAAGAGCCGATATATCCCCCAAGGTCTGGCTCAAACTTGTTCAAAGTTGAGTCGGGACTTCTTAGAAGACAATTTGAAAGAGCAAATAATAGCCCCCAAGGGCCGGCTGAAACTTGTTCAAAGTTGAATCGGGACTCTTCATAGTGAACTTCTGAAAAACAGACATTAGCCCCCAAGTGTCATGCATATTGCTTGCAATCTGTTTGAGACTTGTTCGTTTTACTCTCTGCTTTGAAATGTTTGAAGGAATCCTTGACTGAAGCCGGGTCATAGTTGGCCAGCTTAAAGACCAACCTAGCTGATCAACAGGCTGCCTGGAGCGCCACCGAAGAGAAATGCCGGCTCTTGACCGAAGAGCTGGTTAAAGTCAAGGCGGAGTTCGCCGCTTTCAGAGAGTCTGCCGTGTCTGAGAAGGCCACGCTGACCAAATGGGCAGACGACGCTGATCAGCGGTTGATGACTGTCTCTGACAAGCTGCAATCCTTGAAACGCCATATCACAAAGATGGCAGCAGCCCTCTTTGGTGAGTTGTCGACAACTTTTCCTTAATTGCTGTTATAACATCTGAACTGGCGACTTATCATGAAAACCTCCGGCTTATACAGGTCCTAGAAGCCGTCAACTGGCGTCCGACAGCTTACTGCCTCTGAAGGCTATCTACACCCTGGCAGAGCAGCTCTACTGCGGCGCAATGTTCACCATTAAGTCTATTCAGTACAAGGACAAGATCCCTTCAAATCTCAAAGGGGTCTTGGAAATTTTCTCCACCATGCCGAAGCAGATCGCTGAATTGAAGAAATCAGCCGCCTGCCAGGGAGCAATCTCAGGCATAAGCCGGGCTCTGGCCTTCGCTCCGGAGCTTACTCCGGCTGATATGATGGAAGGCTTCCCCTCCAAGAAGGATGACGGTTCTGAGTTCCCAGAAACCGACTACATCCAGTGCGTTAAGGACTCTAGGTTTCTGGCTTCCGTCTTAGCACAAGAAGCTGACCTGGACACTTACCAGGCGACCTATGATGCTGACCAGAAGAGAGTTCGTGGCCCACTCTACGAATGGAAGGACTTGATGCCCACCCACAGTAAGGACCTCTTCACTTCTGATCTTGACCCGTCTCCCTTCTTTGAAGAAGGGACTTTTGTAGCTCTAGCTCACTGCAACTGGAACTTGGACAACCTTCAGATCGAGGCACTCGATGAATCAGAGCAGGATGAGCCGCCGGCCAGTTGATTAACTCCACTTTGTAATAGCCGGCTCTCCTTAACTCGTCGTAGGGGACATGAAAGACTTGATCAACACTTTTGGGCTCTACATAGAGCGTTTGTAATATATTTCCTATGACATTTGCCCTGCTGATCTTTTTAAATGTGAAAAAATCCGGCTTCCAAAGTGCCATCTTCCTCGTATGCATTCCTGACTTGTCGTTGTTTGTCTCCCCTTCTTGGGTCGAGAGTCGGCCGAAAGAACTTAATAATTTCCATCCGCGACTAATCATGTTAACCGGAGTTTTGTAGCATAAAGCCAGTTAAGAAGCATTATAAGCTGTACCCGAAGGTAATAATACAGCATAAACATCGGCGGATAAGCGTTAGAAGTTGTACCCGAAGGTAAGAAGCCGCCCTCGCCGCGGCTAATTTTCCTTAGCCAGATTTTTGTGCCATAAGGCCGGCTAATAGGCATTATAAGCTATACCCGAAGGTAAGAAGCCGCCGTTTGCCGCGGCTAATTTTTCTTAGCCGGTTTTACGTGGCATAAAGCCGGCTAATAGGCATTATAAGCTATACCCGAAGGTAAGAAGCCGCCATTCGCGGGTTATTAGGTGTTAGCTACCCGTCGGAAAAAAAGCTCATAACCGCGGCTAAATGTGTTTGCCGGAAATTTGGCATAAAGCCAGCCGATAGGGTGTTAGAAGCGATACCCATTGGTAAGAAGCCCACTTTAGCAGTACGACATAAATCATCGACGGATAGGCGTTAGAAGCTATACCCAAAGGTAAGAAGCTGCCCTTGCCATGACTCATTTTCCTGAGCCGGTTTTTTGTGGAATAAAACCTGGTGCCACGACTCATTTTCCTGAGCTGGGCTTTTGTGGCATAACGCCTGGCGCCGCGACTCATTTTCCTGAGCCGGGCTTTTGTGGCATATCGCTTGGCGCCGCGACTCATTTTCCTAAGCCGGGCTTTTGTGGCATAGCGCCTGGATAATAAGCATTATAAGCTATACCCGAAGGTAAGAAGCCGCCGTTCGCCAATCTCAGTTGATACATCAACCGAAACATTGTTTAACCTTCTCTCATATGAGGATGTGCAAAACAGCAGGGACTTCACTTTTGTAGTGATACTTCTTTATTTATTTATATAACTATGACATGTACATTGATAGTGTACAATGAAGGGTCTCTACACCCTTAAGTGAAATAAGGCCGGAGATGCGCGATGTTGCACGGCTGGCAGGTCACCTGACCCGCCGTATATGAGTCATCTCGGATATCAATGAGGTAAGATGACCCATTGTTGAGATTTCTGCTGACTACAAAAGGTCCTTCCCATGGAGGAGAGAGCTTATGCATATTTTTATGGTCCTGAATCAGCCGGAGCACTAAGTCGCCTTCCTGGAACGTCCGGGTCTTGATCCTGCAGCTGTGAGAGCGACGCAGGTCTTGTTGATAAATCACCGACCGGGCTGCTACTAGCTCTTGCGCCTCTTCCAAAGCATCCAATGCGTCTTGACATGCCATCTCATTGTACGCCTCAACATAAGACGCCACCCTTGGCGAGTCATGCCGGATGTCACTGGGCAAAACTGCCTCGGCCCCGTACACCATAAAGAAAGGCGTGAAACCCGTGGATCTGTTAGGGGTGGTCCTGATGCTGCATAAGACGGAGGGTAATTCTTCTACCCAACACCTGGGCGTTCGTTGCAAAGGAACCATAAGCCGTGGTTTAATCCCTCTTAGAATTTCCTGATTGGCACGCTCCGCCTGACCGTTGGATTGTGGATGCGCCACTGCTGAAACATCAAGCCGGATATGCTCTTCGTCACAGAATTTTTTCATAGCCCCCTTGGATAGATTTGTACCATTATCAGTGATGATGCTGTGCGGGTAACCAAAACGGTAGATCAACTTTTTAATAAATAAGACCGCCGTAGCCGCATCACATTTGCTGACCGGCTCTGCCTCTACCCACTTGGTAAACCTCTCCACCGCCACCAGGAGGTGTGTTATCTTATCCTTGGATCTCGTGAAAGGTCCCACCATGTCAAGCCCCCAGACCGCAACCGGCCAAGTAATTGGTATCATCCTTAACTCCTGATCCGAAATATGAGCATGCCGGCCAAACTTCTGATAGTCGTCGCACTTACGGACTAGGTCCTCTGCATCTTTATGAGCCGTCAACCAGAAAAACCCGTGCCGGAAAGCCTTGGCCTCCAAAGACTTCGAGCCTTCATGGTGTCCACAATCGCCAGCATGGATTTCATTCAAGATCTGCCAACCCTCCTCTGGTGAAACACAACGTTGGAAAACTCCCATCACGCTGCATTTTTGCAACTCACCATTAACTATTGTCATCCTCAAGTAACTTGCCCCGGGTCAAATAGGCCAAATTGGGAATAGTCCAATCTGGGATAGCATGCAGAGCCACCACCAATTCAGCCTCCGGGTCAGGAACAGCCAAATCTTCTTCTGAAGGTATCTTGACAGTCGGATGGTGTAAGACGTCCAGAAAGACATTGGGTGGGACCGGATTTCGTTGAGAATCTAACCGTGATAAGGCATCAGCCGCCTCATTCCTGCGACGATCAATGTGATCTACCTGATATCCTTTGAAGTGACCCGCAATAATAACAACCGCCTCACGATAAGCCGCCATCCATGGGTCTTTGGAATCCCAAGTGCCAGAAACTTGCTGAGCCACCAGATCTGAGTCGCCCAAATACCTGACTCGGCTCAAATTTATCTCCTCGGCTAACCTAAGACCACGAAGCAAAGCTTCATACTCAACCGCATTGTTAGTGCAGGGGAACATTAGCCGGAGCACATAACAAAACTTATCACCCTTGGGGGATCCATCAAAGTGTATAGTCCAGTATGTGTCATCCGGCTTTTCCTCGAGAGATTGACACTTCGTCCAATCATTTATGAAATCCAAAAGGGCTTGGGACTTGATAGCCGTGTGAGGCACATATTTTAAATTGAGAGGTCCCAGCTCCAATGCCCACTTAGCAATCCTTCCAGTGGCTTCTCTGTTCTGGATAATATCCCCTAGCGGAGCAGAACTGACCACAGTTATCTGGTGCCCTAAGAAGTAGTGTTTTAACTTGCGGTTGGCCATGGAGACCCCATATACCAGCTTCTGCCATTGTGGATACCTTTTCTTAGACTCTGTTAGGACCTCACTCATATAATAAACCGGTCTTTGCACTGGATACTCCTTCCCGGCCTCCTTGTGCTCTACCACAATTGCAGCACTCACTGCCCAGTTATTAGCCGCCACATAAAGGAGTAACGGTTCTTTCTCAGCCGGAGCGGCCAACACTGGCGGCTCAGTGAGCTGTTTTTTAAGTGCCTCAAGTGCTTCTCCCGCCGTTTTGCTCCAGACAAATTTGTCTGTCTTCTTCATCATTTGATATAAAGGAATAGCCTTCTCTCCAAGACGGCTTATGAACCGGCTCAACACAGCAATCCGCCCTGCCAAGCGCTGGACATCATTAATGCAAGCTAGCTCTCCTAGAGAGGTAATAGCCTTGATTTTATCCAGGTTAGCCTCAATACCACGCTCAGAGACTAGGAAACCCAAAAGCTTGCCTGCCGAAACAGCAAAGACACACTTGGTCGGGTTAAGCATCATCTTGTAGACCCAGAGATTATCAAAAGTTTCCTTTAAATCCTCCAAGAGAGTTTCCTTCTTTCTGGATTTGACCACGATGTCATCTACATAAGCATGAACATTACGGCCAATCTAACTGTGAAGGCAGTTCTGCACGCATCGCTGATAAGTCGCCTGGGCACTCTTGAGCCCGAAAGGCATAGAGACATAATAGAATGCCCCAAAGGGTGTAATAAAAGCCATCTTCTCCTGGTCTTTAATCGCCATCTTGATCTGATGATAACCTGAGTAAGCATCCAGGAAGCACAAACTTTCACACCCCGCCATAGCATCAATGATCTGATCAATATGAGGGAGGGCAAATGGATCAGCCGGACAAGCTTTGTTAAGGTCCATGTAGTCCACACACATACGCCATGTGCCATTCTTTTTTAGCACCAGCACCGGGTTAGCCAACCATTCCGGGTGAAAAACTTCAACGATAAAACCCGCTGCCAAAAGCCGGGCAAATTCTTCCCCAATAGCCTTGTGCCTCTCCTCATTGAACCGCCGCAAAAACTATTTAATCGGCTTAAACTTTGGATCCACATTAAGGTTGTGCTCAGCGAACTCTCTCGGTACACCCGGCATATCAGAAGGTTTCCATGCGAAGATGTCCTAATTCTCACGGATGAATTCGATGAGCGTGCTTTCCTATTTGGGATCCATGTGAGCTCCAATGATGAACTGCTTAGATGAGTCGCCCGGAGTGAAATCTACTGTCTTGGTAACATCCACTGAAAACTTGAGGGGTGGCTCAACCTCCGTGGTGGGCTTTTTCAGCGGGGTCATATCCTCCGGATCAACATTCTCCTTATAGAACTTAAGTTCCTCCTGGGCGCAACTGGACTATGCGTAAGCCGCATCTCCTTCTTCACATTCAATAGCCGTATTTCCGCCACCATGAACGGTAATGGTACCATTTAAGCCGGGCATCTTGAGCTGCAAGTAAACATTGCAGGGCCTAGCCATGAACTTAGCATAAGCCGGCCATCCAAATAACGCATGATAAGGACTCTTGATCTTGACCACCTTGAACAACAAGGATTCCACCCTATAATTGTACTCATCACCAAAAGCCACTTCCAACGAAATCCTACCCACTGGATACGCCCAACTTACCCGACACCACAGCATGAAGGACGGTGGATGCAGGTTTTAAATCCTTGTGAAGCAACTTCATCCGCCGGAAAGTGTCATAATAAAGGATGTTTATGCTTCCGCCGCCATCCATAAGCACCTTGTTCACCATATATCCGCCTACCTGGGGGGGCCACAACCAAAGCCAGCCGCCCCGGGTCATTGACACAAGGCGGGTGATCTTCTCGGCTCCATGTTATGTCATATTCAGACCACTTTAAGTCCTGCGGAAGAGCCAGTGCAACCACATTAACTGCCCGCTTATGCAACTTCTGGTCCCGTTTATTGAGACTGGTCATGAAAACGTGGTACTACCCGGAGCTGAGCTGCTTCAGATTACTCTGGTAACCAGACTGATTACGCTATTGCTGTTGTTGTTGATTACTGTTACTAGAATGCGGCTGGTGTCCCCCCTGATTATCCTGACCCAGATGACTGGATCCTAAGCCGCCAGAACCAAACCCAGCTCCTAACCCGCCATGTCCTGAGCTGCCTGGCGGGCCACCATCTCGATTGTTAGGTTGTGTGAAATATCGCTTGTACTTCTGCATGAAATTGCAATTCTCCCATGTGTGGTTTGCCGGCTTATCAGGCAAACTGTGATTTGGACAAAGTCTCTTAAGTAACTCCTCATGTTCGAGGAAGAGTTATGGTTGCCAAAGGGCGATCTAAACCTCCTATTGCCTTTGGGGTAATTCTGCTGGGTGTTTGTATTAGCCACCAGCTCTGACCCGGCCTCTGGATTCTTATGCTTGCTCTGGCTACCATTGGTTGCTGCACCCTTGCCTTGATTGCTCTTCTTACCTTGTCCAGCATTCTCATCATCAGAACCCGGATCATTCGTGCTGTCAGAGTCGGCATATTTCGTGAGAGCCATCATGAGATCTCCCATGTCCTGACACGTACGTTTGAGCCGGCCAAGTTTCTGCTTTAGAGGAACGAAGTTGCAGTTCTTCTCCAAGATTAGCACTGCTTGGGCCGCCGTGATCTGCTCCGATGAGTGGCTGATTGTCGAGACCCGCCGTACCCAATGATGGGCCAACTCGTTCTCCTGTTGGACATAGTGATCAAGATCCACAATGGTCATAGGCTGCTTGCACGTCCCTTGAAAGTTTTTAAAGAACAGGGCCTTGAGCTCCGTCCATGAATTGATGTTATAGGTGGTAACACCTTTAGCCACGTGCGAGCCGGGCCTTCAAGCATCATGACAAAATACTTGGCACAAACCGCCTCACTGACATCAAGCATCTCCATGGACAGTTCATAACTTTCCACCCAGGCCTCCGGGGGTAAATCAGCGGTATAATTTGGTACCTTGCGGGGCCCTTTGAAGTCTTTCGGTAACCGTTCGCCCCGCAGAGCCGGTGGCAAACACGGCAGCCCTACTGTCCTGAAGTTTTCTCCTGCCTCTACCGAAACGGAAGGCACGGGCTCCTGGTAAGCCGGCCTAGCTAGCGCCTCTTGTGGGCTTCCCGCACGGTTTACAAATGCTGGTGTATCTCTACCCGGCCGGTGACCCGTCGGACTCTCTCTGTGCCGGTTGCTGCTGGAACCTGCTGGTGAGTTGTAGCACCGGCTAAAGCTGCGGCTAGGGAGAGGGGTTGAATGAATACGGCCCCGACTATGAGTATATTTCTCCTGCTGGGCCACGGCCGTCTGCAGGAACCCGATGGCGTTCTGCACATCCTCCGCAAAGGGTGCTTCATTCGGGATAGGAATTGTCTCAAGCCGGGCGGCCGCTGCCACCATATTCTTAGCCGGGTTAGAATAATGACCCACCAGCGTTGGAAAGCCCCCAGGTGAAGCTTGGTTAAGCCGGGCCGGATGAGTCGCTGGCCGCGCCGTCGAGCGGCTTTCGGGCGCGTCTGTTACTCGCCCTGTGCCAGGAGTATTGAAGAGGTTCCTTGCTTCATAGCACTCTGGTAGATGGGATTGATGCCTCCTACGATGTACCGCTACTACTGATATTCGCTCTAGCCCTAGACGGAAAGCATCTGCCTTGATACGTTCTGCCTCTTCTTCCATCTGGATCTTTAGCTCAGCCATCCTTTGCCATTCTTTTGTCATCCGGCCATTGATCCTTGAGATCTCTAAATTCCGAGCTGCTTGATTATCTGCTGTGACCTCAGTGGCCATTAAAAGCCGTGAGCTCATCCATCAGCTCCACAAGAACTTGAGCCAGCGGCGGTGGGTTATCACCCGAGGTGGCGGATCCCATGGCTATACTACTCGTGCGTGGTGCTGATCCCGCCATGAGCACGACAGCATGAACCGGAAGCCCAAGATCATCCAACTCAGAGCGATCTGACTCAGGGCAAATGTCGCCATAGCCCCCAAGGCCACTGTTGCGGAGCTGGTACATCAACTTCGTTTCTTCACTTGAAGATTCGTCCTCTGAATAGACGAGAGTTTCTTGTCATCCGGAAGCTTCCAGATCCGGACCTTGAGTGAAGCCTATGAAGACATGCTTCTGACCTGGATTAGCACGGGCAAGATGCATGTTACGCCAGGGTGCACACGCCGAGCCGGCTCGATGATGTCGGTGCAGACGTCCGGCCCGCGTGTTGATCCGTCAACCTTTCCGATGAAGACATGGATCACGCCGAATGGAACCCGGAATCCATACTCCATAGACTCAGCATCAAGCCCCCAGCCGGCATCGTCGATGTAGAGCCGGCCATGATGACTCTTGCTGATCCTTCAGACCACATATCCTTCGATGCTTGGGAGAGAGCCCTTTGAGAACTCAACACCACCAAGCGAGTGCCCCACGGTGGGCGCCAACTATCGTGGATTTATCATGGCAGATGTCCGGGTGAACGGACTTGGATTCGAGGCCATCGCTAACGTGATGGACTCAAAGGGGTTGGCTGGGACGAAGGACACACGTTTACCTAGGTTTGGCCCCTCAAGGCGAGGTAATAGCCTACGTCCTGCTTGTGTTTGTATTGCTTGTTGTAGCGATTAAAAGGGAGCTAAAGCTTGACCTAGTTCTTGATAACCTGATATCTAAGTCACCTCGGGTCTACCTTTATATAGGAGGTAAAGACTCTGGGTCATACAAGTTGTAACCGACTCTCATTGTCTATCCGAGTCTTCCTCTATCTTCCCTACCAAGTTTCCTCCAAGCGGCTCACGCACCCGGGTCTTCTCTGTCCGGGCCACCTGGCGTCCCAAGCCATGAGCCGCCTATCTTCCTGGGCCATAAGTCTCATGGCTAATTCTTGGGCCAGCTCACGATCCGTCAGGTATAACCCGGACTCCTTTATGTGGGTCATACCGCGGGATTATATCCCCAACACTCGGTGAGACCGATATAGGAAACTCGGTTGCATCGATAAGGTGACCAACGGTCAGAATGCACAATCTTGGTGACATTGATTCGACTATCTCGGAGGGACCAAAACTGTGAACTTGCTTAACAGAAAGTTGGCAGCCTGAACTTGGTGGCACCGGTATGGAACCGGTTGCACCGAAGTGGGTAGGGATTGGCTGAGTCTGTCTAGGATTTAGAAGCAGTGGCACCGAATGTGGAATGTTGGTTGCACCGATTTTGAGTATTTGGCTTTGGACAGACTTTGGTGGGAGTGTTTGTGGGTGTCTTTGGTGACTATCCCTTGTGCACGTATGAGCATTTTGTTCACCGACAAAACCTTACTCCCTTTTAATAGTATTGGCTTTCCTATGGACTCAAAGTGATTTCTCACACATATAAAATGTAGAGTCCTCTTGCTTGAAGCTTTGCCAACCTATTTCCTTGCATCTTGGGGTATTCCACAATCTCTTTTTGCCAAACCGTCATTGAAATTTTCCTGAAACATACTTGATGGAAGTATTAGTTCAATGACTTATATGTTGTTATGAATTACCAAAACCACCAAGGGAGCAAATGTGCTTTCAAAAAGGTGTTCAAGAAGGAATAGAAAATTCATAATTATGTCGTTGAATAAGTTTTGATGTATTTTATAGGAAACTAATAAAATTTTAAAGCATATGTTTAGGAAAAGGCAACCATGGATGTGTCATTTATATATTTTGTAATCCTTTTGTAGTTTTCATGTTTTGGTGCATGTTAACCCTGTTGCAGTTGACATGCCTTTCCTTGTACTTACGTAGTTTCATAATGCACAACGATGTTGTTTACTGTCGAGGTTAGTGACATCCCAATATCTTATAGTACTTTACATCATTGGTTTAGTTGTAGTTTAGCTTCTGACATTTACTTGTTGCTTGTAGGCACATATGTTGGTGCTTGTACTCAAGCAATTCAGTTGATAAACTAAAAGTGATAAAGAAAAACTTTTATGAACTATTTTGTTCTTGTTTACATATATATTTTTTAAGTATCACCCAGGTTTTCAGCAAAGATTATGACTAACCATGTTAAAAATAACTCTTTGGAATTACATTTACTCATACCAATAACATAAGCAACTAGCGAGCAATAATAAGATGTCTCAAGCGTCAACGTTTTGTCCAAACAATCATCATACAGTATGACAATAGTGGTATCTCGCTAGCCCTTTCTGAGACCACAAAACATAAATGCAGAGGACCTCCAAAGTTCAAGCAACGACTAAACATTGTAATTCATGGTAGAAAAGATCCAGTCATGCTGCACCCAACATCAACTATACACAATGCATGACGATGACAATAGTGCTCTCAGGTCTGGCGCTTATGTGATAAGGTGATGACTCAACATAAAACTAAATAGATAGTCCCTTCGCAGAGGAAAGCATGGATTTGCAGTGGTGCCAGAGCTCAAAGTTTAAAACAAGGATGGATATAATTTCGAGAGGTACACTCTTCCTGTCAACGTCATGACCAAAATTTATCAATATCTTCCATGCTAAACAAATTAGCAGCGGTTCCCAAGCGGCAAAAGTAAAGGTTTACTCCTCCTCCACCAACAATCATACTCCTTGGCAAGCCGCATCCACGGGTACAGTCCAAACCAACAACATTCCTAGGGGAGTTTTCTTTAAGTATTTTTTATTTTTTATTTTGGGACTAGGAATCCCTATTACCGCCCCTCTCGTGTAAGGACAAGTGAATAAACACTCATCATGAGAATAACCCGCTTAACGGGGAAGATACTGACCGCCCCTGTCGCTTCATGAGCGGTCCAGGCAGACAAAACAGATGTTCATTTGAATTTTTATAGGTGGAACATGCAAATTTACTTTGGAACGGAAGGGTAATTCCACATATAGGTAGATATAGTGGACTCATCTGGCATAACTTGGTTTAGGCGTTTTGATGCACAAGCAGTATTCCCGCTTAGCACAGGCGAATGCTAGCAATTAGATTGAGAAGCGGCCAGCTAGAGAGCGAAGATGGTCATGAAGATGCATCACATATAATCAATATTGAATACTAGCATGAGTAGGATATGGACACCATGAACATAAATATCATGAAGGCTATGTTGGTTTTGATTCAACTACATGCATGAACATGTGCCAAGTCAATCCACTGAAACATTTAGGGGAGGATACCTTATCATCATACTGCATCACAATTATTTTAATGCATGTTGACACCCAAGATAAATCATTATCCACTCCTAGCTACTCAAGCATGGCATGAACAACTATAATCTCTAATGGTCATTGCAAACATGTTTGATCATAATGAGCTGAATGAAGGGATACTAGGTTAAACATATTAACAAAAACAAAACAAGGTTGAGTTCATACCCGCCTTTCTCTACCACAGTTAATTCATCAAATATCGTTATTATTGCCTTTCACATGCACAACCGAATGATAAGAAGATAATAATAGTTCAAGAATGTCGTGGACTAAGCTGGAATCTGCAAACGTTTTATTCAAGAGGAGAAGGCAAGGTAATATGGGTTCTTTGTTAGGTAAACAATAGTGTAGATGAGAAACACTGAATAATTTCATCATGTTCTTGTCCTCGGTATGAGTCAAGTAAAAAGAAAAGAATTTCAGAGAAACACACTGAAATGTTTTTGGAGTTTTTGTTTTTTCTTGAAGGAAGAAAAACAAAGAAGAAAAACAAAAACAAGAAAAACTATTTACACGGGATAGCTCCCAACAAGTAAAAGAAGAAGCGAGAAATCTTTTTGGGTTTTCTTTTGAATGCTACAATTAAACTAAGCTATAAATAAAAATAAAAAGAAGTAGCAAATTTTTTTTTGTTATCTCAAAGTTTTTCAAACACACAAGAAAAAAGCGAGAAAACAAATCTAGCATGGATATTACGATGAAAAAGTATAAACACCGACAACTGGAATGACATGTGCGAACATGAATGTAATGTCAATGGAAATACGTACTCCCCCAAGCCTAGGCTTTTGGCCTAGCTTGGTAAACACCATCCTTAGTAGTCATCCGATCCCAGGTCGTAGTGGGGTGGAGGTGGCACCTGAGCATCCCACCCCTCGCGCTCCTCCTCAGTAGCTGCTAGTTTGTTCTGGTAAGCTGTAATGTCATCTGGCATAATCATGTATCTGTTCCTGGAAATAGGGTCAAGCAAAGCAAGTGCAGGCAAAGGGATAACATCACGTGTTTCCTTGCTAAATACTAGGTTATAGTGAATATCACATGGAGAGCCAGTTACATCAAGAAAATGGTGAGCCTGCAATGTCTTATGATGGAGGTAAACTCGGGGTAAGAGGTAAACATGTGAGCAAAAGGGGGTTCTAAAGTGGTTCGCTAAGTGAGTAGCATAAATACCACCATGTATCTTTCCCTTAGTTTTATTGACCTGTAAGCGTTGGGCAATAATAGCCCCCATACTAAAGGTGTGATCATCATAAAGTGAACGATGTAAAATAGCGAGGTGAGGAGCACCGAGTGAGCTGACCTTTTCCCGAGCAGTTAAACACTTAGTGATGACTAAGGCAAAATAATGTACTGAGGGAAACTGTAAGCTAATAGCAGTGGCCTTTGACACGCCTCTATCCTCACCCATGGTTAATGCAAGGAGAAAATCCTCAATCTCAGATGGCCTAGGTTCTCTCGGGTCCTGTTGTGGTTTTGTCACGGCAGATGTCCGAGGACTTAGATTTGAGTCCATCGCTAAGGCAATGGAGTCAAAGGGGTTGGTTGGGACGAAGGACATGAGTTTACCCAGGTTCGGCCCCTCAAGAAGAGGTAAAAGCCTACGTCCTGCTTGTGTTGTATTGATTGGAGTATCGATTACAAGGGAGCGGATTCTCTTGACCTAGTTCTTGATTAGTTGGTTTTTCTGTCTAAGTCGCCCCAGGTCTCGCACTTATATAGGAGGTCAAGACCATGGGTTACACAAGTCTCATACCGACTCTTACAACGTGTAGGACTCTATCTCTATGTCGTCTTGCCTTCCTGAACAAGCCATCTCCGGGCGGCTTATCCGCCCGGGTCTTCACGCCTTCCTTGTCTCGGCCTCGCGTTGGCCCATCTTGGTTAGTCGCCATACGTCTAGGCTTATATTTCGAGGCCCATCCATGGTCTGGCCCCTGAGCCGCCAGGTATGAACTGACCCACCTAGGCGGGTCTCACCATGGGGTTATATCCCCAACATTAGGCCCCAGGTTGACTTGAGCTTGCTCATTTCAACCTTCCATCTCACTTGGTGGCAAGTCTCGCTCACTATCACCTGAAAGTAAGGTAAAATAACCTGCCTTGACGTCATAGCAGATATACCAAAAAGATTCCCTCGCGACCGTAATGGATCTTTCCACTATTAAACTGGCCCGAAAATCAAGGCATCTGTCCCGGTCAATTGACTTCTGTCGCCTTGATTCTCATGCCTGTTTCCACTTTTTGCCTCTTAAATAGGACCACAAAGGGTGGATTTCACTTCTTCCTTCACTCGCGCCTCTTCTTCTTCCTCCCGACGCCGTCTCTCTAGAGCCTCCTCGCTCCGGTGAGACTTCCACGCCATCGTCGCCTCAGGCCGCTGCATCAACCTGAACGGACCAGAGTACCACCCACGCCCGTCGCATCATCTCCAGTAAGTTCTCCTCTGCCCCTAGATCTATAGCTTTCGGTAGGGCGTCCATGGCGTTCTTCCACTCGCTAAAAACGCGAGTTCTTCGCTATGCCAGACAACACGTAGATCAGTGATCTTGATAATGTCCCTTCTTCCACTTCAGTAGATCGTTGGAAGTCAATAATAGCACAACGTAGATACATAGTTGTCCCTTTTGCTATCTTCAAATGCTGCTAGTTCCTCTGTTCGTCGCTAGGTTTAGAATAAACCCGCTTTTTTCTCTGTTTTGTAGATCCATAAATATATAGATAGCCTGTGAAACCTCTTTCCCACACTTAGTAACTTTTGCTTTGTTTCCTTGCAAACTTAACAGGCCATTGAACTTACGACTCTCGCCCAAACTGCTTCGGTGACTTAGCTTTAGAGAACTTAGATTTTATTAGCCGTCCGTAGTCATCTGTCACCTTCTAACTCGCCACAGATTGTTACCTTGCACAACTTTAAGACGCCACCATGGCTCGTGCGTCCAATTCTTGTAACTGGGTCGACTCTGCCGTTGTCAAAGAGTTTTTGAAGGACTTTGTAGACATAGGGTCCTTACTAGCCAAAGATGTCATCCATTGTCAGGTTCCAGGCAATGAAAAGAAACCCATTCCTTAAGGGGGCGAAGAAGTTGTTTTCGCGGATCACCTTGTACGTGGTTTCAGCCCGCCCGGCTCAAAATTGTTCCGAGACGTCCTTCATTTATTTAAGTTGCACCCTCAAAACATCGGCCCAAACTCCGTCTCAATCATGTGCAACTTCCAAATCGTCTGTGAAGTTTATTTACAAGAAGAGCCATCTGTTGGTCTTTTCTGTGAGTTTTTCTACGCAAACTGCCAGACGGAGGTAAAAGCCGGTCCAAGCTTAGAGCTTGGCAGAATCTCAATTCAGAGAAGATGGGACGTGACCTTTCCGGATGTTCGGATGCCAAGTCATCCCAAGGACTGGAATAAAACCTGGTTTTATTGCAAAGACACCTTTCCAGAGGGAGAACATTCCTTGTCGGGTTATCGTCCAACTCGGCTCAAGACTTCAACCGAGCTCCCTGACCGACTGTCAGCCTCTGAACGAGTGAAGTATGCTCTGGCTCACTCAAAAATCAAGGCCCTTATGGCCAATGGTCTGACAAGGATGGATCTGGCCCGCTGTTGGGTTTCTTGGAAAGTCATGCCTCTGAGCCGATGAAGCCGCCTCATGTGCGAGAATACGGGTGATGCTAATGACCCCCTCTGCTTTAACCCTACCACGTTGTCAGAAGATAACATCGTGGCCGCCAACAAAAGCCTTGTTCATGAATCTGAAGGATCTTGCCGCGCCACCGGGTTAGCACCTTTCGGCACCGCAAACCCGGCCCCAGACGTAAGGGCGACTATCGATCTCCTTACTTCCGCGTTAGCTATCTATATATACTTTGCAATCTTTTGACCTCTTTTGACGGCTTTTACTTTCAGGCCAATTCTAGCTTCTGGAAAAAGAAATACGTTCCTCCTCCAAAGAAATCAAAGGAGAAAACTAACGGCCGAAACAAGAAAACTTCACCTCAAGGACAACCGGAATCTGACGACTCAGAGGTAGATCTTGACTCTCTTGGCCATCTCTTCATGCACCTTATTGACAATAATAATTCTCAGGACGAAACGGAGACAAGCCACGCCAACGTTCCTGAGGTAACTTATGTTTCATCTAACTCAGAACATCTTGCACCACAGAAGATACGGCGGGTCGTACAAAAGGTCCCACTTTCTCATCCTCTTGCTTAGTTAGACCCCCATTTTCTTTTGAAAAAGCAACAACAACTCTCCCGATGCCAGACCTGGAGTACCGGCTTTGAAGACCTCATGGCCAGGTTATCTCACTCGCTGGCTCAACGGAAACGCCCAACTGAGGTATTTGTTTCACTTGGCTTAAGTTTGTCAACCTTGCCTTTATAATCTAACCCAGTCTTATGTTGCCTTAACTATTTTCAGGAATCACCCCCTTCATCGGTCGACTCTACAGCTACTGCACTTCCGCCTCTGAAGATCAATCCAGAGTACGTGCCTTTCATGCTTTCATTCCATCCTTTGTTAGCCGTTAAGTTTAGATGATGACCTTGTGTGTTTTCCAGTGCTCAAGCAAAACTAAGGAACATCGGCGGGTCTACCTCTGCTCCCAAGGCTCGAGAGATGGAGCCTGCCAAGCCAGACTCTCCTGCAACGCAAACTGATCCCTCTGCTACCTCCAAGGACACGCCTGAAGACGCTCATCGCTCTGCTGAGCCGGCAGCCAATGACATGATTCCTGAGAGTCCCCTGAGGACCAATTCTAGGCCACCAAGCCCTTCACCGGCTGCTGACGATTCGGTTACTCTATACGTCATCATTACTAGCGCTGGCTTTCACTCTCCTCAACCTCATGTGTTGACAACGCACACTAAGAAGACTGAAGCCTCCGAGAAGCTGGACTTTGAGCTCCCCGCGCTAGAGAAGTTAACCACTGATGAGCTTCACGCTGGTTATCTGAACCGCCTCTCCACAAGCCGGAACATGGAGCTCAAGCTTGTTAACTTGATGAAGAAAAAATATGAGGTACTCTTGCTCTATTTTCCTTATATCCTTATGTAGCCCCCAAGAGCTGGTTTAGTATTTTCTAATGGTAAGCCAGGTCTTTGAGTCTTGTTATAAGTAGAACACTGAGCCTGTAGCCCTCAATTATTGGCTTAAAACCTAAATATTGAGTCGATGCTTTAGTGCGTAAGTAGTTTTTGAAAGAGCCCTCTGTAGCCCCCAAGGGCCGGCTTAACTTGATGAAGATGAGCCGAAACTTCAGTGCAGATAGATCAAAGAGCCATATGTAGCCCCCAAGTACCGGCTTCACTTGATGAAGATGAGCCAGAACTTCATTGTAGATAGATAAAAGAGCCATATGTAGCCCCCAAGTGCCAGCTTAACTCGATGAAGATGAGCCGGAACTTCATTGCAGCCTTGGAGATCAAATAGACATTAGCCCCCAAGTGTCGAGCATATTGCTTGCAATCTGCTTGAGACTTGCTTTATGTCATCTTAATTTTCATCATCTGGTATTATGCTATCTGGCAACTTAGCCCTCATTTTGCTTTTTATATGTCACAGGAAGCTTTAAACGAGGCCGAGTCGGAATTGACCGGCTTAAAGAGCAGTCTGGCCACCCAGCAAGCCGTCCGAGGTGAGGTAGACGAGAAGTGCTGGCTCGCAGTTGAAGAACTTGCTAAAGTTAAAGCTGACTTCGCCACCTTCAAGAAATCTGCTGACATGGAACAAAATGCACTAACCCAATGTGCAGACGATGCTGACCATCGGCTCATGGTTTTTGTCCGATGAGTGATGCGCCCTGTAGCGCCATATTACAAAGATGTCTGCCACTCTCATATGTAAGCACTAAATACTTTAGCCAATACCTTTGTGTGAATACTTACAGTGGCGGCTCATAACTAAAAATCCGTCTTATGCAGGTCCAAGGAGCCGTCTATTTGCTGATGATAGCTTGCTGCCACTGAAAGCCATCTACACCTTAACGGAGCAACTATATTGCGGAGCTCTCTGCATAGTCAAGGCAATGCTCCATAAAGATAGTATTCCTTAGACTATGAAGCGAGTCGTTGAAGTGCTATCCACCCTGCCAAAACAATTCCAGGAGCGTAAGAAATCATCCGCCAGAAAAGGAGTCATCGCAGCCATCAGCCGGGCTTTAGCTTTCGCCCCAGAGTTGACTCCTGAAGAGATGATGGACGGGTTTCAATCAAAGAAGTATGACGGCTCAGATTTCATGGAGGCTAACTATGCTTGTTGCATGAAGGCTTCTAGAGTCCTCGCATTAGTGTTAGCAGAAGAAGTGGACCTGTCAACATACCATGCGGCTTACAATTCCGCGAAGAAGAGAGTACGCGGCCCAACCTTTGAGGCCAAGGACTTAACTCCTGCACGCCGTAAGCACCTCTTTGCTCCTCATCTTGACCTGTCCCCGTCTTTGAAGAGGCAAACTTTGCGGCTTTAACCAACTGCAACTAGGATGTGGACAATCTCCAGATCATGGAGGTCGAAGACCCGCCGCAGGGTGACCCGTCATCCAGCTGATGAACTTGGTAACGCCGTGGATAATCCGGCCTTGTGACCCGCCATAGGGTGGTGTAAAAAACTTTGAGTCATTACTTTTGAGCTCCGTGGAGAGCATTGTAATAGGCTTGTAGTAAACTTTGTCTTGCCTGAACTATGCCATTGTGCATATATGAAATCGTCCGGCTTTAAGATATTACGTTTGCCCTGTGCTTTCAACTCATACCAGATGTCGTGGCGGCTCTTGGTAGATAACCAACCTGTGAGAATAGAATATATCCCATATTGTTAGGAGGGCAGCTTAGAATAGTGCAACCCAAAGATGCCATACCTTTGTTGACTTGCTTTTTTAATAACTCATGTGCCGGTTCTGCTGGGTTGACTCACTAAATAAACTCCTTAGCAGTACATGGTCTCTATCGAGATTGACCGTCAATTTCTTTGAGCGGCTCAGGGTCTCTAAGCGAGATTAACTGACAGGAAGTGTAACACCCTAGAAGAGACACAACAGGGCATGAGTACCCTGGTATCCCATAAATTGCCCCTCACGTGATATAAATCTGTCGTTTTAACCTTAAACAGTGTAGGGTCTTTAAAAGATTAACTCTCTAAGACTACGAACATGCCACATAGCGGAGAGTCGGCAGTGGATGGGAGAGTTTATCCTTGTTTTCCATAAGCCGCCCTCACATGACAAGAACCTCCATTTTAACCTTAACCAGTACAGGGTCTCTATCGAGATTGGCCGCCAACTTCTTTGAGTCGGCTTAGGGTCTCGTGGCGAGATTAAGTGGTAAGAGTTCGGAGGGTCACCTAGCGGAGCAGCATCAACTTAGAGGCAGGTTTAACCCTGTTTGGCTTAAGAGCCGATGAAGAGGGCATGTGAGCTAAACCCGGTGGGTTGGAAGCCACAAAATGACCTTTGTTGACGGAGGCAGGTTTAACCCTATTTGGCTTCAGAGCCGATCGTTAGGGTCTAATAAGCTAAACCCGGTGGGTTGGAAGCCCCCTGGACAATCATGTTGACGAAGTCAACTATTTGGCTTAAGAGCCGATCGATAGGGTATGATAAGCTAAACCCGGTGGGTTGGAAGCCACCTGGACGATCATGTTGGCGGAGTCAACTGTTTGGCTTAAGAGCCGATCGACAGGGTCTGATAAGCTAAACCCGGTGGGTTGGAAGTCCCCTGGATGATCATGTTGACGGAGTCAACTATTTGGCTTATGAGCCGAGCAATAGGGTCTGATAAGCTAAACCCGATGGGTTGGAAGCACCCTGATTGACTTTTTTGCACAGACTGAGATGTGCGAAACGATAGAGGCCCCGGCTTGTAGGGATGCCAACTTTATATATATATATATGATATGTACAATGATGGTGTACAATGTCAAGTCTTGATGACTCAAATATAGTAAGGACGTAGATGAGCTATGTTCCACGGCCGGTGGGTCTCCTGCCCAGAAGTGCTTGAGTCGTCTCGGATGTCAATGTGATAGTACGACCTGTTGTTGAGATTTCTGCTGACCATGAAAGGTCCTTCCCATGGAGGGGACAACTTGTGTGCATCTATCTGATCTTGAATCAACCGCAACACCAAGTCGCCTTCTTGAAACGTCCGGGTCTTGACTCTGTGGCTATGATAGCGGCGCAAGTCTTGATGATAAATCGCCGATCAAGCCGCCGCCAGATCATGTTCCTCCTCCAAGCCATCCAATGCGTCTTGAAGCACCGTTTCATTGTCCGCTTCAATGTAAGCCGCCACTCGTGGCGAGTCATGACGGATATTGCTTGGCAACACGGCTTCTGCCCCATAAACCATGAAGAAAGGCGTATAATGTGCTGATCTGTTGGGACTGGTTCTGATGCACCATAAGACGGGTGGCAACTCCTCCACCCAACAACCCGGTGTTCACTGAAAAGGAACCATAAGCCAGGGTTTGATACCTCTCAAGATTTCCTTGTTAGCATGCTTTGCCTGACCATTTGACTATGGATGAGAAACCGTGGAGACATCAAGTTGGATGTGTTCACTTTCATAGAACGCTCGTACAAACCCCTTGGATAGGTTTGTACCATTATCAGTGATGATGCTGTTAGGGTAACCAAAACAATAGATCAGCTTTTTAATAAACTGAGCCACCGTGGCCGCATAACACTTGTTGACCGGCTCAGCTTCTACGCACTTGGTAAATTTGTCAACCGCCACCAAGGGGTGGGTCTTCTTGTCCTTGGATCTCTTGAAAGGCCCGACCATATGAAGCCCCCCGACCGCAAACGGCCAAGTAATTGGAATCATGAGCATCTCTTGAGCCGGGACATGAGCATGCTGACCAAACTTTTGACATCCATCGCACTTGCGAACCAAGTGTTCCGCATCCTTATGAGTCGTTAGCTAGAAGAAACCATGTCAAAAGGCCTTGGCCACTAGAAATTTTGAGCCGGCGATGTGACCACAATCACCAGCATGAATTTCATTCAAGATCTCCTTGCCCTCTTCAGGTGAGACGCAACGTTGAAACACGCCATTGACACTGCACTTATGTTACTCACCATTGACTATTGTCATAGACTTAGACCGCCTGGTGCTCTGTCTGGCGAGATTTTCGTCATTAGGTAACTCGTTGCGAGTAAATTATGCCAAATAAGGCACAATCCAGTCTGGAATAGCATGTAGAACCGCCACCAGCTATCCCTTCGGTTCAAGGATAGCCAAGTCTTCCTTTGAAGGTAACTTAACTGATGGGTGATGTAGTATGTCTAAGAAAACGTTAGGTGGCACCAGCTTACGTTGATAACCCAGCCTTGATAAGGCATCAACCGCCTTGTTCCTGCGATGATCAATATGATCCACCTGATAACCCTTGAAGTGACCAGTGATGACATCCACCGCCTGATGATAAGCCGCCATTCGTGGGTCCTTGGAGTCCCAAGTACCTGAGACTTGCTGGGCTACGAGATCTGAGTCGCCGAAGCATCTAACCCGGCTTAGGTTCATCTCCTTAGCCACCCAGAGGCCATGAAGCAGAGCTTCATACTCACATGCATTGTTAGTACAAGGAAACATCAACCTTATCACATAACAGAACTTATCACCTTTGGGGGAAGTTAAGACAACCCCTGCCCCTGATCCTTCCAGTTGCCTGGATCCATCAAAGTGGATTGTCCAATATGTATTATCTGGCTTTTCCTCGGGCGCCTAACACTCATTCCAGTCGTTGATGAAATCCACCAAGGCTTGTGACTTGACCGCCGTGCGAGGCACGTATTTCAAATTGAGAGGTCCAAGCTCCAGTGCCCACTTAGTGATCCTGTCAGTGGCTTCTCTATTTTGAATTATATCCCCTAACGGGGTAGAGCTAACTACTGTAATCTGGTGCCCCAGGAAGTAATGCTTCAACTTACGATTGGCCATGAACACCCCGTATACCACCTTCTGCCAATGTGGATACCTCTGCTTGGATTCTGTCAGGACCTCACTGATATAGTAAACCGGCCTTTGAACCGGATATTCCTTCCCTGCCTCCTTACGCTCGACAACGATAGTGGCGCTGACTGCCCTGTTATTAGCCGCCACATATAAGAGAAAAGGTTCTTTCTTAGCTAGAGCGGCTAAGACCAGCGGCTCAGTGAGCTGTCTCTTAAGCGCCTCAAATGCTTCACCCGCCGCCGTACTCCAGACAAACTTGTCCGTCTTCTTCATCATCTGGTACAAAGGGATGGCCTTCTCACCAAGGCGACTTATAAATCGGCTTAACATAGCAATCCGTCCCGCCAGGCGCTGAACATCATTGATGCATGCCGGCTCAGATAGGGAGGTGATAGCCTTGATTTTATCCGGGTTAGCCTCAATGCCACACTTAGAGACTAGAAAGCCCAAGAGCTTGCCTATCGGAACGCTAAAGGCACACTTAGCCGGGTTAAGCATCATCTTGTAGACCCGTAAGTTGTCGAAAGTCTCTTTCAGGTCATCAAGAAGAGTCTCCTTCTTCCTTGACTTGATCACAATATCATCCACATATGCATGAACGTTGCGCCCGATTTGGCTGTGAAGACAGTTCTGTACACAACGCTAGTAAGTCGCCTGGGCACTCTTGACCCCGAAAGGCATAGACACATAATAGAAAGCACCAAAAGGGGTGATGAAAGCCGTCTTCTCTTGGTCCTTGACCACCATCTTGATTTGATGATTACTAGAGTAAGCATCCAAGAAGCATAAGCTCTCGCAACCCGTCGTTGCATCGATTATCTGGTCAATACGAGGTAGAGCAAATGGGTCGGTCGGACAAGCTTGTTAAAATATGTGTAGTCCACACACATACCCCATGTGTCGTTCTTATTTAGTACCAGCACCGGGTTAGCAAGCCACTCTGGGTGAAACACTTCGACGATGAAACTTGACGCCAAGAGCCGGGCCACCTCTTCCCCAGTGGCCTTGCACCTCTCTTCATTGAACCGCCGTAAGAATTGTTTGACCGTCTTAAACTTAGGATCCACATTAAGGTGGTGCTCAGCGATCTCTCTTGGTACACCCAGCATGTCAGAAGGTTTCCATGCAAAGATGTCCCGATTCTCACGGATGAATTCGATGAGCGCGCTTTCCTATTTGGGATCCATATTGGCCCCAATAGTAAACTACTGCGATGAATCGCCTGGAGTAAAATCCACTAGCTTGGTGTCATCCGCCGAGAACTTGAGGGGCGGTTCTAATTGCGTGGTGGGCTTCTTGAGCGGA
The DNA here is from genome assembly GCA_022496015.1 of Hordeum marinum. NCBI lineage: Eukaryota > Viridiplantae > Streptophyta > Magnoliopsida > Poales > Poaceae > Hordeum > Hordeum marinum. The sequence continues at coordinate 337,875,445 of CM039675.1, forward strand.
GTCATATCCTCCGGGTCGACATTTTCCTTATAGAATTTGAGCTCTGCTTCCGCGCAACTTGACTCTACATAAGCTGCATCTCCTTCCTCACACTCAATAGTCGTCTCTCGATTACCATGCACCATAATCTTTCCTTGTAGACCCAGCATCTTGAGCTACAAGCACACATAACAAGGCCTAGCCATGAAGTTGGCGTAAGGAGGACATCCAAACAGAGCATGATACGAACTTTTGATCTTGACCACCTCAAAACACAAGGTCTCTACCCTGTAGTTGTATTCGTCACCGAAGGCGACTTCCAAAGAAATCCTCCCTACTGGATAGGCCGACTTGCCCCGCACCACGTCGTGAAAAACTGTTGAGGACGGCTTAAGATCCTTATCAAGCAACTTCATCTAGCGGAAAGTGTCATAGTACAAAATATTGATGTTGCTGCCACCATCCATGAGCACCTTGGTAAGCACGTAACCTCCAACTTGGGGGGCAACCTCCAATGTCATCTGCCCATGGTCATCAACACACGGCGGGTGATCCTCTCTACCCTAGGTTATGTCATACTCTGACCACTTCAAGTACTCCAGGAGACCCAGTGTGACAGCACTCACCACCCGCTTGCGCAACTTTTGGTCCCGTCTATTAAGGCTGGTTGTAAAAACATGATACTCTCCCAAACTGAGCTGCTTTGGATTACTCTGATATCCAGATTTGTTATTCTGTTGCTGATTGTTGCCACTAGAGTGCTCATGATGTCTTCCTTGGTTGTCCTGGCCCTCATGGTTGGAACCTGACCCGCCGGACCCAAACCCGGCTCCTGACCCGCCTGGTCCTGAGCCGCTAGACGGGCCACCATCGTTGTTATGCTGTCGCAAGCTGTAGTCCTTGAAGTTTTGCATAATGTGGCAGTTACCCCGCATGTGACCCACCACTCTGTCAGGCCGACTGTGCTTCGGACAAGGTTTATTGAGCATTTCCTCCAAATTAAAAGGAGTTTTACCTTTATTGAAAGGCTACCTGAACTTCCCATTGCCCTTAGCACAATTGTTACCGGTGCTGGCATTGGCCACCAATTCTGATCCACCGTCTGGATTTTTTCTCTTGCCTTGGTTACCATTGCCTGCTACACCCTTGCCATGGCTATTCTTCTTACTCTAACCACGCTTCTCCTCATCAGAGCCCGGATCCTTCGTATTATCAGAGTCAGCGTACTTCGTGAGAGCCGCCATGAGCTCCCCCATATCTTGACACGTGTACTTGAGCCGGTCGAGCTTCTGCTTCAAAGGAGTAAAGTGGCAATTCTTTTCCAGAATCAAAACTGCTTGAGCCGTCGTAATCTGCTCAGATAAGTGGATGATAGTCGAAACCCGCCGTACCCAATGATGAGCCGACTCATTCTCCTGCTATACTTAGTGATCCAGATCCACAATCGTCATGGGATGCTTGCACGTTCCTTGAAAGTTTTTGATGAACTTCGCTCTTAACTCAACCCAGGAATTGACAGTATTAGGTGGCAAACCCTTTAACCACGTGTGAGACGGCCCTTCTAGCATCATGATAAAATTCTTCACGCACACCGCATCATTGACGTCCAACATCTCCATGGCCAGCTCATAGCTTTCAATCCAAGCCTCCGGGGGTAGATCAGCGGTGTAATTTGGGACCTTGAGAAGGCCTTTGAAATCTTTCGACAAACGCTCGTTCTGCAGAGCCGACACCAAGCATGGTACTCCCACAACCCTGGTGGTCACTCCCACTCCAACTGAGATGGAATGCGTAGGCTCTATATGAGCCATCGCTACCACCACCTCTTGTTGTACTCTCGCCCGATATATGAATGCGTGAGCATCCAAAGCTGCCTCGTCATCTCACAGCAGGCCTCGGTGCTGATCACTACTAGAAACCGTCGGCGACTCATACCGCCGGCTGAAGCTGTGGTTGGGGATGGGGGCTGAATGCATGAGACTCCGGCTGTAAGTATACTTCTCTTGCTGGGACATTGCCGTTTGTAGGAATCCAATAGCGTTCCGCACCTCTTCTGCGAAAGGCGCCTCATCAAGAATAGGGATTGTTCCAAGCCCGGATTGCCGCCGCCACCATGTTCTCTGTCGGGTTTGAGTAGTGACCCGTCGGTGTTGGAAAAGCCATTGGTGAGGTCTAGTTCCATCTTGGTGGGTTAAGCTGCTGCCGAGCCGTCAGCCGACTTCCATGTGCTTCCGTTGTCGACCCGTTCCTGGCTTGTTAAAAAGGTTTCTTGCCTCATATTGTTCTGGCAGCCGGGAATGATGCCTCATCCGACCCTGTGCGGCTACCGACTGCTGTTCCAGCTCAAGGCGGAAAGCATCCACCTTAAGGCGCTCTGCCGCCGCATCCGTCTGAGCCTTTAACGCATCGATCCCCTGTTGGACTTCCATCATCTGGTCCTTCCATCTTGCGATCTCTAGGTTCCGGGCGGCTTGATTTTCAGGCATGACTTCAGTTGCCATCGGGGTTGTGAGCTCGTTCAACATATCTAGAAGAACCTGAGCTGGCGACGGGTCAGCCCCCGTGTCTGCCGTCCTAGTTTGATGTACTGCTTGGGCCCGGTTCTGTTCCCGCCATGAACATGGCCACATGAGTCGGCAGCCCATGACCGTCCGGCTCAGAACGCTCCGACTCGGGCTAAAGCTCGTCGTAGCCCCCGGGCCCGCCATCGTGAAGCTAGTAGATTGTGTCCGCCTCTCCGCTCAAAGATACATCCTCCGAACAGATGAGAGTCTCCTGCAACATAGAAGCCTCAAGATCCATACCTTGAGTGAAGCAAACGAAGACATGCCTCCTACCCAGGTCAGCATGGACGGGTTGCTCGTGTCGGGCGGGTTGCACTCGCCGAGCCGGCTCGACGATGTCGGTGTAGACGTCTGGCCCGGGTGTAGATCCGCCGACCTTGCCGATGAAGACATGGATTCTGCCGAAGGTAGTCCGGAACCCATACTCGACAAAGTCGGCATCGGGGCCCCAGCCGACATCGTCGATGTAGAGCTCGCCGCAGCGACTTTTGTTCATCCTTCCGACCACGT